>CAOKZL010001576.1:0-655759 GCA_948472985.1 Iguana delicatissima
TTGATGAATTTGTCACTTTAGCTTGCCTTGGTACTTGGATGTGGTTGTAGTTGTCATCATTGTCAATATAGAAGTTGGTATAGAAAACACACTAGACTGAACAGCTTGTAATATCTGAGAAGTTGTCCTAGTGACCATGGAAGGTGCAGCTGTCATTACTGTTGAAGAAGAGGGTATCATAGATGTTGCAGGTAGCTATCCCACACAAGGATGTATGTGTACTGTTGAAATCATCAGCATTGCAGTACCAAAGTTTGGATTAATAATGGAGAAGGTGGAGGCTTTGATATTGTTGCTGTTGTTTTGGGTATTGGAGATCTCTAAGAATGTCTCAGAGACCCATGAGTACATGGTATTGAGAGAACTGGGAAAAGATGTCTTGGAGTTCTTGACCTTGACCAACTTTGTTATCCATGTGGAGAGTGGTGTGATTGATGCAGAAAATGACGTGGAGATCCCATCATTGGACAGTAGCATGGTTCCCTGGTGTGATATCTGTCCCTATATCAGTGGTTCTCAACCTTCCTAACGCTGCGACCCTTTAATGCAGTTCCTCATGTTGTGGTGACCCCCAATCATAAAATTATTTTCGTTGCTACTTCATAACTGTAATTGTGCTACTGTTATGAATTGTAATGTAAATATCTGATATTTAGTCCACCATAAATGATATAAAGTTTGAAGGTTTGGTTTCACTGCATTCAGACTGAATTAAATCCAAAAATAAATCTGGCATGGGAATAACACTGGATTTTGTAGGCTTATTGCTTACAATTGATGCAACATTCTTGTTTTTATCAATACCTGAAGTGGCACTCTCCAGACTGTCCAGTCCCAGAGCTACCAACACCTTTTCCAGCACATTTTTAAAAGAATCTGAGGAAAATAATCTCCCTTTATCATCATCTTCTGCACCCTCCTCCTCCTTGGAAATAGAACCATCTGATTTAGAGTCCTTATCCCCATGAGTATTTGCCAAGTCTGGTTCCTCATCCCTTTCAGATTCAGTGTGGATTTGTTCAGAGTGTAAGGATAAAGCAGATCCCTCCACTCTGGTCACTTTGGGCCTACAGGCAGACTTTTTTGGTAAACACACACCAGCATTATTTGATTCAGCTTGAATAACTTTTGTATCATCAGGAAAATCACGTGAAAATGGAGGATTCATGGAAGTAGTTTGTTGACTGCTTAATAATGACATTACTTTCAAATTCAACTAATTGTCCAACTTGCAATACATTTTTTAAACTTATGTATTTTGTGAAATCATTTCACTAATATTGTTTGCCTATTGACATGCACCCCTATTTCTTCAGCAGTCATTTGTTTCACCCCCTCCCTGCTACCCTCAGACACATTCCCCTGGGGAGACACTTAGGACACGGGAGGTCCAGATCTCACTCCCTCCCGACTGAGAGGCCACCCTTCCTCCCAGCAGAGGCTGCTCGCAGGTTGGAGCGTGATTGGCTGTGTTGCTGGTGAGCTGGGATTGGTCAGGAGAGCCCCCTCCTCTCAAGGCCCCCTCCCTTGCTTTGTGTTGCTGGCGAGCTGGGATTGGTCAGGAGGGCTCTTTCCTCTCAGGGCCCCCTCCCTCACTCTCTGAACGGCTTCTTTCCAACATGGCCACTGGAGGTTGGAGGGGCGGTTGGGAGCCCTTCCCCACCCTTCACAGACTTCGCTGCATTCCCAGGTAATTCTCCTTTCACCTTCTTTTTATTTTATAACACGTAGTTTCCGATGGTCTTAGGTGACCCCTGTGAAAGGGCCCTTCGACCCCCAAAGGGGTTGCAACCCACAGGTTGAGAACCGCTGCCCTATATGAATGGGAGTATGAATGGTAGGGTGCTGGTCTCTCCATAGATGTTCATTATAGTATCTCTCCATATACAATACCAGAATAAAAGGAGAGTCCTCACTGTATCTGTACTCTTGATGTGATGGCCAAGAAGATGCATAGGATGGTTCCTTTCTAAAAGGTTACCTTTCTTTTCAAGGAGAATGAGATGGTGGTCTGTAGAATGTTGTATCAAAGGCATTAACTCCTGATTAGTCTAAGTAGGTGGTTGTGTTGTCTGTGTTGGTATTGATGTCAGTATTGGTACTAGAGCATCAGCAGATTACAAATCAACCACTGCTGTCTGGACCATATCTGGTGTATCATGCTTAGACTTTTTCTTCTTTTTATCTCTCAACAGTGTTCTAAAGCCTGAGGTTTAATGTTTTTGGCAAATACAGTACTCTTGCATGTTGTGCCTTTTCCTAAACAGAATAAGCACTGTTTGTGGGGGTCTGATGGCAGGCCAGAGGGGTGTAGTGGTTTGAGTATTGGACTATGACCCTGACTAGTGGTCAATTCCCCATTTGCCCCTGGAAACCCACTGGCTGACTTTGGATGCATCACACATTCTCAGCCCCCAGAAAACCCCATGATAGGTTCACCTTAGGGTCACCATAAGTCAGAAACAACTTGCAGGTACACAAGAACAACATGGGTGTCTGATAGTGCAGTGCGATCTTGCATCCAGAACTGATACAAAGTTTGAATAAAGATGGAGAAGTGGCCAGAAAAGTTTTGTTTTGAAGAGGGAAGAAGTGGGTGGGTGGGAGAAACAACAAAGTACAGCAAAATAACTTTTTTTTTTAAAGATTGAAAGTAAGAAGAGAAAGTAGAAAAAATAGTTTAGAAAGTTGGAATACAGTAGGTAGTCGACAAGAGAACATCTTAAACAGTGTGTCTCTTTTACTATATGAAAAGAAACTGAAGTAATGGTAGCTTGGTAGGCTTGACAGTTACAGAGGGGGAGGAGACACAAACTACTGAGTTCTGGAAAGTTCCAAACTAGGTCTTCGTGCAGGCACAAAACCCCATTTTGTGTGAGACACAGAGACCCTGAAGAATTCTTTTACATTTTCAGTACAAAACTTAGATTTGATTACAAATTAAGAGTGTCATTGCTTCATTTTTGCATTGAAACCTTTTCTTTCCCATTGACCCTCTCTCTGTAACACCTCTAGCAAGCAGGGTGTGGACCTGTGTTATGTGCCTTAGGCTTGCTTCAAAGTTATGGAGACCCTAAGCCAAACCTATTACAGGAGTTTTTTGTCAAGATTTGTTTAGAGGAGGTTTGCCGCTGCCTTCCCGTAAGACTGAGAAAATGTGAATTACTCATACTGATCCATAGGTTTCTATGGCTGAGGGTGGATTCAAATACTGGTCTCCTGAAGTCCTAGTCCAACTCTTAAATAACCATACCATGTTGGTTTATGCAGACCTGTGGACAACTTCTCTTCCTCCACATGATTTTTGAACCATTTTTACCTGATGAAGAAGCCACTGGGCTTTGCAAGCTAGCATGTTGGATTTTGCACCTTTTGGTTGGCCTTAAGACACTATCACAATGCATTATTTGGACTTTGGATTTTGCTTTACAGCCAACATGACTACCTCTGCATTTTTTAAGAGGGGAAATGGTGCTAGACTAGATTTTTGGCCTGGTGAAAATCCTGAAAGATTCTTTTTATATTCATTTTATGATCTCCAGTTATACTAGCTCAGTGCCTGTGGCTAACATGAGCTTATACTGGATCATGACAGTCATATAATTGGTGATTGTTATCACATCGTATGCACTGAGCAGGTTCTAAAGCTTTGCCTACTTGTCATTTTTTGAAAAGTAAAGTTGACAGATGCATCAATTATACAGTCTAATCCTTTGCTTCAGATATCAGTCACTGGAAGTCACACTGAATTCTATGTGTGTACATAAGTTTTGAAGTTGTTCTTGTATAATGCAAAACATAAATATATATACAAAAATAAATATTTCTGTGCTTTTCAAGACTTGTCATAAAGAATTCACATTCCTTGTTTACTGTAAGCCATCATCTGAATTTCCCCCAGTCAGCTCACCAGATAACCAACTCCAGCTGCAAACCTTTCTCCAAAAGGAAACCATTATAGATGAAGGATGATGCTCCTTCTGTTTTAAGGTTGTAACAGAAGCTGGTTTTCAAGAAGCAAGGGATTTTCCAAGACCAACAGCTGGGGCTTCCTTTATTCCTTGCTCTTGTAATAGTTAAAACAAGTCCCTAGTCCAAGAGCAGGAATGTGTGGCAATCCATATGTTGTTGGACTGCAACTGCCAGGGTTGTCAGTGGTGGAGGTTGATGTTGCCGTCCAGTATTTCAAGGGACATGATTCCCCTTCCTTACCCTAGGCAACTTGCCAAGTTGCTGTATATGTTGATGTGGGACAGTACAGTTGTCACAGGAAGCACCAAAAGACAGGTCTGCTTTTCAAAACTCAATCCTTTCTCCTCTTCATCAAAAACCCAACAGAGGTTCCACCTTTCATGGTGAAGAAAGCTTCTCTCTCTTAACCCAGCAGTTGCATTCTATACTCCCCTTCCAAACCAGAGAAAGATATGTTCAGAAAGGTAAAGAGACATAGTGTTGTCCTTCCTCCACTCTACTAAAATGGAAAACATTGGGGTTCAGTCTCCTGTTGAAAGGGATGATGGACAAGTTTTTTCCCCACTGCCTCCAAGCAGTGCATTTTATCTTGTCTATAGGAAACTGTTGGCCTTCCAGATAGCACTAGATGAGCTCCCATGATACTCTGCAATTGGCTATGTTGATTGCATCCACCTCTTGAGCCTCTATCACATAGATTTCCAAAACTCTGAGGTTGACTTTTAAATGGACAACACATAATCTAAGGCATATTGTTGTGGAATGTTTATCCTTGCAGGGAGATAAGGCTTAGGTCTGGTTATCAGGAGTACATTTCAAAATATATGGAAAGAACAATATTAGTTTTTATGGCTTCTCGGATTTCAGATGTTTGCTTTTAGCAAAAATTTGCGATGCTGAATCTCATGAGAAAAGTCAGAGATCAGTAGTTTTATTCCTCTGCATCAGATGGAATATTTAATTCTGGAAGGGACAATTTCTAACATTCAGCTTAATTTAAGCTACATAAAAAGACTAACAACTTTAACAAAGGAAGGTTTGCAGAGCTGTGAGCAGGATACTTGCTAGGGCATTCACTTTTTTTTTCTTATGACCATCTTCCTGGACAATTTATCTATCTATTAAAAAAGAATACCTCAGCCATCATTAACTAGGCATAAGAAACTGCAGTACCTTCTTGTTACAAACCAGCAATATTATAGCAATTTGCATTGCATAAAGCAATACACCTTCTGGTGGTCAGCGTGGATGTTGCAGCCCAGTCTCTGAAACAGAAAATTGCAAGGACAGGGTTGCCTCTATGGCTAAGCTTCCTTGCAGCATTCTGATTCCACTGAGCCCCTACACCTGTTCTCCAGGTATACTGTACACCATGGTGGTTGCTTGACATCTTCCAGCTCCTCCCCCTCTTTATAGCAGCTATCAAAATGTCAGGGACAAAATGGTAGCTCTGAGATAACTTGCTTTGGTGAAAGAAACCCAATTTCCAACTACTTTTCAAAGATGTTATGAATTGGAAGAGTGGAGAGTAGAACAGGTTGCTCACTTGTAACTGTGGTTCTTCGAGTGGCCATCTGTGCCTTCACACACTAGGAGCTTTCGCGCATGTGTGGTAGCATTCGGAAGATTCTAGAGCTTAGTAGCTTGGCGGGAACCCCTCCCCCAGGCCCGTACTGAGCATGCTCAGCCCACCGAACAACGGTCACTCCTCAGTTCTGCAGTCTGCCAATGAGGTACCTGAGAAAGAGGGGACGGCTGGGCGGGTGTGTGTGAGGGCACAGATGACCACTCGAAGAACCACAGTTACAGGTAAGTAACCTGTTTTTCATGGTCTCTGTGCCTCACACACTAGGAGACTGTGTAGCTTACCGGTTGGATGGTGGGTCAGGTCCTAAAGAACGGAAGCCAGCACCGCATATCTGAAACGGGCATCTCTATGTGACTGGCAGTCCAGTCTGTAGTGGTGCACAAAGGTCGATGGCTGGGACCAGGTCGCCACACGGCAGAGTTCCTGCAGGTTGACTCTTCACAGGAGGGCTGCCAATGTCGCCACGGCTCTGGTGGAATCAGCCCTGAGCAAGGCTGGCGGAGGCTTCTGGCCAGCTTGTACACCAGCTGGATAGTCTGGGTCACCCACTTTGAAAAACATTGGGTGGATACTTTGTGGTCTCTTCGATGCCTGCCATAGCACACAAAGAGGTGTGGGGTCTGTTGGAAAGAGGCAGTCCTGTCCTTGTAGAAGGCCAAGGCCCGACGAACATCCAGGGAGTGAAGGGATCGCTCCAAGGGTGTAGACGGGTCTGGGTAGAAGGTTGGCAAGATGATGTCTTGACTGAGATGAAAGTTAGACACCACCTTCAGCAAGAAAGAGATGTCAGGCTGAAGGACCACCTTGTCTCTATGGAAGACGAGGTATGGCTCGTCAGACCGCAGGGCTGTCAGCTCTCCCGCCCGTCTGGCTGAGGTGACAGCCACCAGGAAGGTGGTTTTCATGGTGATCAGTCTGTCATCTGCAGTCGCCATGGGCTCAAAGGGCGGTCTCGTCAACTGTGATAGCACCAACGACAGCGACCACAGTGGTAGTGGTGGTGACACTGGTGGATAGAGGTGGTGCAGGCCCTTCATAAACTGCTTTACGGTAGTATCACGGAAGAGAGCTGCCGACGGAGACTGTGGAGGTTGATATGCCACGACAGTGGCAAGGTAGACCTTCAGGGAAGGGAAGGCTAAGCCCTGCTGTCGAAGGTGTAGAAAGAAGAGGAGCACAGTAGGCAGGTTGACAGGCGATACCGGCTCCCGTCGTGCTTTGGCAAAAGCAATGAAACATTGCCACTTGTAATGATAGTTGCGGCACGTTGACTCCTTCCTGGCCGCGGTCAAGACGTTACCGATGACGGGATCGTTAGGGCGATATCCTCCAGGCATGGAGGGCCAGAAGCCACAGGTCTGGGTGGAGGACGAGACCGTTGGAGTGGGACAAGAGATCTGGTGTTGCTGGGAGCCTGAGGAGTCAACCACGGGTGGTCTCGAACAGGGGGCTGAACCAATGCTGCCTCGGTCAGTACGGAGCTACGAGGACGATGTCGGCTCGGTCTGCAAGGATCTTGGAGACCATTCGAGCCAGGAGGGGAAACGGAGGAAACGCATAGAGGAATCCCTCGTTCCACCCGAACTGGAAGGCGCCGCCGATGGAGTCGTGACCCCAGCCGGCCCTCCAGCAGTACCGGCAACACTTTGCGTTCTGGTTGGTTGCGAAGAGGTCGATCGTCAGCTCGCCCCAGAGGTCTCGTATCATCCAGAACGCTTCACTTGAGAGGGGCCACTCGTGGTGGCAAGAAGTGTCCCTGCTGAGGGTGTCTTTTGTGGTGTTGTCCTGCTCAGCCAGGTGTACCACTACTGGATGGATTCAGAGCGAGACACACCAGTTCCAGAGGTCAAGGGCAATGTTGAGGAGGGTGGTCGAATGAGTCCCTCCTTGCCTGTTGACGTAGCAGACCGCTGTTGTGTTGTCCGTCAAGATCAACACTGTATGGCCTGTGACGAGGTGGCGGAATGCCCTCAGAGCTTTCCAGATGGCAAGTAGCTCGAGGGCATTGATGTGGAGGATGGTCTCGTCGTTGATCCACTGGCCCCGGACTTTGAGGTCACCGCAGTGAGCTCCCCATCCAAAAAGGGAGGCATCTGTGGTCACCGTCACGTATGGAGTCAGCTCCCGAAAGGGCATGCCTGACAGGAGATGGTTGTAACACTGCCACCATTGCAGGGAGCGATGCACCTGTGGGGGCAGTCGAAGGTGACATCTCTGGTTGTCCAGGAGTGGGTCGAAAACTCAGACGAACCAGTGCTGAAGAGGCTGTGCATGGAACCTAGACAGGTAGGTCACGGCAGTAGTCGAGACCATGTACCCAAGGAGCTGTTGGATTCTCCTCACTGTTACCGTCGGGGTGCTGAGGACTGAGACGTGGCCCGAAGAAGCGTCCATGCACGGTCCATCGGAGGTAGGCCTTGGCTGATACTGAGTCCAGGGTTGCACTGATGAAGTCGAGAACTCTCGCAGGCTCGAGATGAGACTTCTGCGGGTTGACCTGGAGACCAAGATGGGTAAGAAGGGTAAGTGCCCAGTGAATGTCTTTGAAGAGTTTGTGTCTGCAGGATACCACCAACAGCCAATTGTCCAGGTAAGGGTAGATGGAGATTCCCTTCGTCCACAGGAACGATACCACGGGGGCCATGCATTTGGTGAAGACCCTGGGCGTGGTTGAGAGTCTGACCGGTAGTACCCTGTCCTGGTAACAGGTGCCATCGACCACGAACCATAGGTATCGTCTGTGCTGTGGGTGAATGGCAATGTGAAAAAAGCATCCCGAAGATCGATGGATGCGAACCAGTCCCCTTGTCAAAAGAAAGGAAGGATCAATGATAGCGTGACCATCTTGAACCTCTTGGGGCAGATGTATTCGTTCACCCCTCTGAGGTCCAGAATGGGTTGCAGGGTCCGTCCGACTTCGGTACCGTGAAGTACTGGGAGAAGAAGCCGGTGATAGAGGCCGAGGACAGAAGCTCTTCGATCGCTCCCTTTTGCAGGAGGGACTGGATCTCTTCCAGCAGAACCAGGCTGGCCGGGGTGGAAGTAGTAGACGCCTTGTGGTGGAATATCTTGAAATTCTACGGCGTAGCCAAGATGGACGATGGAAAGAACCCAAGAATCCGTGGTGACGTGATGCCACTCGGCGAGGTGTCTGGCCAGGCTTGGTTGATCTTTGAAGGCTGCTGGCAGGCTGAAGGTTGGTTGTGGTGATGACCTGCGAAAGCGGTCAAAACCCTGACTTCGTCCCGGACGAAGACTTTTTCAAAGAGAGTGGGCGTCTCAGGAAAGGCCTTCGTGCCGAGGAGGCGGTGGACGGTTGGGATTGCGTAGACCAAGGGGACCGCTTTTGGAAGGTGGAGGACGAGGATCTGCGCCACAATGGTCGGGAACCGAAGGACTGACGAGGCTGAGATGGTTGATGTATACCCATCTTCTTAGCGGTCAGGCGCGCCTTAATGAGATGATCCATGGCCTTGTCGGTCATGGCGTGGAACAGTCCCTGGCTGTCAAAGGGGAGGTCCTTGATCCTCCTTCGGCTGTCCTCTTGCAACCCCGACAATCTCAGCCACGCGTACCATCGAACGGCAACGGAGCCAACCATAACTCTTGAGGCAACCTCCATGGTGTGCTTCGACGAGATAATCTGCTGATTAGCAAGTGCCATCGCCTCGTTAAAGAACTGAGTGGCACCTGCACGGCTCTCTTCTGGAAGGTTGGCCAGAAGAGGGGAGAACCGGTTGAGCAGATTTCTGAGGTAGGCTGCCAGACAAGCCTACGTATTGGACACTCTGGCAATCAGGGGGAAGCAGTGTAGAACCTCCTGCCGAAGGTGTCCAGCCTGCGGCCTTCGCGGTCAGGCGGGGTAGTGTGAACCCTGTTGCCACCTTTAGTCTGGGCAGACTCGACGACAATCGAGTTCGGTACCAGGTGGCTGAAGAGAAACTCCGTGTCATCCTTCTGCGTCTGGTACAAATGCTCCAGCTGGTGTGGAATTGGCTGAGCAGAAGTTGGCTTGGCCCATGGTTGTTTCAAGGCCTCCATGAGCGCTGGCAGGAAAGGCAACGGTGTGGTGGATGGTGGACGTGTATCTGCATATTGGAAGACCAGGTTCTCCACCACTGGGGCCAGGTCTGCAACCTTTAGGCCAAGCGCCGTAGCCATACGAAGGAAGATTACGGAGAATTGTTTGACATCCTCCGGTGCCAACTCAGGTCCCGGATCTCCGAAGCCCAGAGGAGGTGACTCATGCGATGTTGGTGTAGAGTCATCTGAGTCAGAATCCGTTTCGTATGACTGGGAGGAGTCAGAGACCTCTCCACGGACCTCTCCCTAGATGGTTTACGGGGAGGAAGTGCCAGGGTAACCGCTGGTGCCGCAGTCATTACTAGTACCATCGACGGTAGCGTGGTCGGAGCTGCAGGCTGGGGTGTTGGTGTTACTGTGATGGGCACTACCACAGGCTGTGCTTGCTGGATCGCCTGTGTGATTGTCGTGACCGGCACAGTCGCCTATGTTGAGGTGGATTCCAACACCGGGTGAGTTGCAGTCGATGAAACCCTCGAGGAAGGCAACACCGCCCTATAGCGGGGTGTGGGCTCCCTGGACCTCCTGTGGCAGGAAGAGGGTGATCGACTGGGCGACCTCTGATACCGGAAGTGGTGACCTTCCCTTGAGGGCGAGCGGGATCGATGGTAAGGTGATCAATGCCGGGGGTCACGGTGGTACCTATCTCTATAAGATGGCAATAGGATAGGTACGATCCTGGATACTCATGCCACTGGTGTTCTCGATTGTACCTTCCAAGATGGGAGGCGGAGGCATAAGCGAGTCAGTAGAAGGGCGAGAGTGGGCCCTCTTGAAGTACATCTCCCTGTGGCACGGTGATGGAGGCCTGACTCTCCGCTCGGGAGAGCGGGACTCGCTCCTGCCAGAGGATGCCTGATGACTGGGCGAAGGCCGATGCTGGGCCATAGCCTCTTCCTGGTGGTCTACCCTCGTGGGGTGACTCGGCGGGGGTACTGCAGCTGTCAGAATGGGTGGTTCTGAGGGCAAGACCTCCACGGTCTGCTCTTCGTCCGACACCTCAAGGACCTCTTGTTGGTCTGATTGCTCGCCTGGATCCCCAGTGAGCTGCGTCAGTGGAGGTGTGGGAAGGCAGGCCACTTAGAAGGGCAGCGCCTCTTCTCCTTCTTTTTCTTCTGTCTTTCTCCTTGGTGACGTCCTGAGCAGCAGGATGTTTCCACTGAGCGGCAGTTGGGGGCCTGGATGACTTAGCAGCCTGCAAGCCTGCAGGTGCTTCCTCAGTTGATTTAGCTGCCGCTGACAGCTTTGGAATCCTTGGTAACGAGGAGATGGGCGGTCTCGATGGTGGTACCGAGCCCGATACCTAAGCAGTGTACGGTGCGGCAGCCGCCGACACTGTAGATGGAATGGTCGACGTCTGCCCCGAAGTCGATGTCTGAGACATAATGGTGTGAGCCTCGGGCTGTTCTTTCGCTCGCAGAGACTCCTCCCAACAATGTGATTTTAGTCTTGATGAGCGGTTTCGGAGAGTTTGAGATGTGAACTCCGACAACTAGAACAGGTCCTTACATTGTGGGTTTCCTCTAAACGAAAGAGGCACTCGCGGTGGTCGTCAGACACAGCGACTTTCCATCCACAAGTTATGCAGTTTTTGAAGAGGGCCGACATAGACAGGGAATCCAAGATGAAGGAGGAAAAACTTAGATGGAGGAGAAGAAGAAGTCGAAGGGTTCGAAGAGAGGTGAAAAAAAGGGGGGGGTTAGGGGGGTCCAAAATACCAGAAGTCAAGTCCATTATCCAAAGCCGTAGTCAAAGTCCGAAATCCGTTAGTCAAGCCAAAGAAAATGCCAAGAAAAAGCTAGCCACTAAGAAAGAACCTTCCGTTCGCTAAGGTGGACGAGAAAGAATTGAGGAGTGACCGTTGCTTGGCAGGCTGAGCGTGCTCAGTACAGGCATGGGGGAGGGGCTCCTGCCAAGCTACTAAGCTCTAGAATCTTCCAAATGCTACCGTGCATGCGTGAAAGCTCCTAGTGTGTGAGGCACAGAGACCACGAAGAAGAATCCATCTTCACAGGTTAGCTTCAGTTATTATGATGATCACTGTCAACATACACTGGGCTGATCCAATGCATTTATTGCTACAGAATGGCTGGATAAAACCAGGGTTGCTTCCCCAGAATTTATAACCTTTTCTTTCTGAGCTGTCTCATGATTCTTGTTTATTATCTGTTCTTTTTGATCTCACAGCTTACATTCAGTGAGACTCAGTGTAGAAAAGATAAAAAAACTGAGCTGAAAAAGAACTACTAAGAGAGGAGATATTCCTTCCCAAAATATTAGAACCCCCCCCCCAAATAATTGAAGAGATGTAGTCTAGGAATCACTAGAAATGACCAGGATACGAGAGAACACAAAATGCTGTCTTGGTTGAGACAAGGAACAAAAATGAACAGAAGCAGCTATTGGTTTAAGAACCAGCAGAAGGTTCTGGTGCACACCAGGGAAAAGGAGAGATATAGCTATTCTGGAGGCCTCTTGGGAACAATTCATGGTATAGGCCTTAATATTCTTTACTATCCAGCTTCTAAGGTAAAGGCAGAATACATTACAGCAGGGTTTCACAGCCCTAGGTTTCTGTGAGAAATTGCTAAGGCTTCATGCAAAAGAACAGAACTCAAAAACAAAACAAGCAACCCCCCTATTTGAGCTGTAGATACAAATAATGTTTATGCAGGGGAGTGTCTGAGAGCTGAAAATTATCTCGGGGTAAAAATGTTGAGAAAGGCTGCTTTAAAAACTTAGTATTCTAGGATGTGCTTTCATTGGTCAGAACACCTTTTCTCGATAGGGTGCTATCATTGTTCCTTTACTACTACCAACTTCCGTTCAATTTCAAAAGGGTCAGTTTGTTACATGGCAATTCTTCTATAATAAAATCTTATACATGTTTTCTCAGAAGTCCCTTTAATAACACCAACTTCCAAATAAGGGTGCATAGGATTGCAGTGTTACCCATTTACTGTCAGGAAAATCCTTCTAGTTCTTTCTGGATTACGTCGAAGAAAATGGAATACTCCCACCAAAGCTCTCATATCAGTAAAGCATCAACTAAAGCATTAAGCAAGACTGCTGAGCTCACAATTCTGCTATAAAATATGCTCTTAAAGCAATCCAAAATAAAGTACTGCAAGTGTGCCTAATTTTGAAAACTGTGAAGTTCAGCACAAAGAAACATTCTGCAGCAGAATTTTACATCTTTTATAGGATATGTGAAAATAGGTCAAACTGAAAAAAAATGACATATGGAGGACATAAATACTGTAAGAATGGGCTCCTCAAATCTCTGCACAATATAACAGGAAGACTAAACAATATGAATGAGTGCAGGCCAAGCATTTAAAGTCTGAAACACAGTCTAGTTTCACTGAAAGCAAACAAGAGACCACACAGCACTGGAGTTTTACACAAGCTTTGATTGAATTTCAATGTCATTTATTGAGGAGTGAATGAGATACTGTCAGACATGCCAAAGACACTTCACATTCAAGGGCTGGGAGCTCAATGGCTTTCTTCATTGAGTCAATACACAAGCCTGTTTCAGAAAACTGAATGTGATACCGATGAAGTCTTCATGCTTGATGTTGCCATCAATTTACAGTCTCTTAATCTATTGGTTTGGTGGGCAGAAGGGTGTTCTCTACCCTACAAAAATACTCACACTCCAATACATGTTAACACTAGAGGGTAAAAATGCCTGTACTCTGTTATAATGGGTGTCTACTGAATACCTGGTCTTAAAGCTGTCTTAATTAGTTTATGCTTAATGAAAATTCAACTTGTTTCCCTTTCACCATCATGTGGTTGGTTCATACCATTAGAAAAATACTCTTCAGTGCTACTGCAGGGCTTACAGGGAGCTCCTTCAGTGCTGATGGGTAGAAACTCATTGCAACACCATTTGAAACCGTTTCTTCCTGCTGCCTCTGCCTGTAGGTTGCAGAATGGCCTACATGCACTACAGTTTCCTCTCTCAAAAACAAAACAAAGAAACCTAAACCGAAGGGTAAATGTTTATTTGGAGTTGTCTTGTGGATGATAATTAAGGCCCTTTACGCAGAGTTCAGGAGCTCCTGTATGGCTCCCTGTTGGTCTGCATTGAGCTGAGATATGCATTCTGTCCACAAGCCTCCAGAAGTCTAAAGAATAAAAAGGAAATAATAGGAATGTTAAACATCTATGTTAACACCACTCTATGTAAAGATTAGAATAAATCATTTTATATGAAACATGCCCGTCTGTTAAAAAAGAACAGGTTGCTTATCTGTGGTTCTTCGAGTGGTCATCTGTGCCCTCACACAATGGGATCTTCGCGCATGCGCAGCAGCTTTCAGAAAGTTCCAGAGCTGAGCACCTTGGCGGGAACCCCTCCCCCACCCGGTACTGAGCATGCTCAGTCCCGCCAAGCTAACGGTCTCTCCTCAGTTTCAAAGTCTGCCGAAGCAAGACCTGAAAGAGGGGAGGCTGGGCTGTGTGTGAGGGCGCAGATGACCACTTGAAGAACCAGAGTTACAGGTAAGTAATCTGTTCTTCTTCTTCATGGTCTCTGTGCCTCACACAATGGGAGACTGAGTAGCTTACCACTGGACAGTGGGTCAGGTCCTAGAGGATAGAAGACAGCACTGCATGGCTCAAGCAGGCTTCACACTGGGCCCTACAGTCAAGGCGGTAGTGGCGGACGAAGGTTGAAGGCCACGACCATGTAGACACACTGCAAAGCTCCTGTAGGTCAACTCATTGATCGGAGACTACTTTGGGAAGAAAAGACAGGTCAGGACGCAGGACCACGTTGTCCCGATGGAACACCAGGAATGGCTCATAATAATGCAAGACAATTAGTTCTCCTGTCCGCCTGGCTGAAGTGACGGTGACCAAGAACACCATCTTCATAGTTAGGAGGTGGTCATCAGATGCGGCCATCGGTTCAAAGAGATGGTGCATGAGTTGAGAAAGGACAAGCGACAGAGACCATGGAGGAAGCAGTGGAGCGACAAGAGGATAGAAGTGTTGCAGGCCCTGAGGAATTGCTTCACTGTAGCGTTTTGGAAGAGGGCAGAAGATGGAGAACCCCGTGGCTGATAGGCCACTATTGCAGAGAGATAAACCTACAGAGAGGAGAAAGGGAGGCCCTGATCCCGTAAAGTCAAAAGAAAATGAAGCACCATAGACAGGGAGGTCGGAGAAGCAGGCTCATCACAGGAGACGGCAAAGGCCACAAACTTCTTCCATTTATACTCGTAGGATCTACAGTTAGATTCCTTTCTCATGGCCGTGAGGATGGCTTGTATAGTGGGGGAGTCTAGAACGTTATCCTCCAAGTGTGCAGGTGGAGAAGAGGGAGGTCTGGGTGCAGTACCGACCTCCCAAATGAGAGAGGAGGTCTGGCACATTCTGGAGCTTCCTGGTGTGACCCCCGCCATGGCGAGGGGGGGCGAACCAATACTGCCTTGGCCAGAAGGGGGCGATGAGGATGGCATCTGCCTTGTCTGTCATGATCTTCGCTACCACTCGACCCAGGAGAGGAAATGGTGGGAAGATGTAAAGGAATTTGCTGTTCCAAGGAAACTGGAATTCATTGCTGAGAGGGCCAGAGCCCAGGCCAGCTCTTGAGCAAAGCGAAGACACTTCCTGTTGTGGTAGGTCACAAAGAGATTGACAGTTGGAATGCCCCAATAGGACACTATCCGCTGAAAAGCGGCACTGGACAGGGACCATTCGTGATGACACGCCGTGTCCCTGCTCAGTGTGTCCACTGTCACACTGTCCCATCCCATGTGATGGACAGTGATGGGGTGTACATGTAGCACAGTGGTTCTCAACCGTGGGTCCCCAGATGTTTTTGGACTTCAGCTCCCAGAAGCCCTGAGCATTGATCGTAGTGGCTGGGGCTTCTGGGAGCTGAAGTCCACAAACATCTGGGGACCCAAGGTTGAGAACCACTGATGTAGCGGAATGCACCAGTCCCAGATGCGTAAAGCCAGATGGAACAGAGCGGAAGAGTGGGTGCCTCCCTGCCGGTTCACATAATAGACAGCTATTGCATTGTCTGATAGGATTTGGACAGTCTGTCCGACAACGAGGTTCCAAAAAGCCTGAAGCACTTTGAAGATTGCCAAGAGCTCCAATGCGTTGATATGGAGACACAACTCCAGGCCGGCCCAATGGTCTTGGACTGCGCAACCATGACAGTGAGCTCCCCAGCCCAGGAGAGATGCGTTGGTCATGATAGTGAGTGTCCAGTGGAGCTCTAGAAATGGCATCCCCGACAAGAGATGGCTTAGGGAGAGCCACTAACAAATGAAATCCTGTACTGGATGAGGCACCCAGAGAACATGGGGTTGATTGTCGGGGAGAAGGTTGAAACATCAGAGAAACCAGTGCTAGAGAGGACGAGTGCGAAGGTGGGATGAATAGGTGACTGCCGTCATCACAACCAGGTAGCCTAGAAACAGTTGAATGTTGTGGGCGGAAACTGACGGATTGCACAGGATGGCAGCTGCAGCCTGTCGTAGAGTCCGTGCGCACCTTAGAGGTAAGAAGGCCCTGGCGCGAGTGGAGTCAAGGGCAGCCCCAATGAAATCCAGGATGCACAAGGGCTCCAGGTGGGACTTCTTGGAGTTCACCCTGAGTCCAAGATCAGAGAGGGAGAGAGCAATATGGATGTCCTCGTACAGCAGTGGTTCTCAACCTGTGGGTCCCCAGATGTTTTTGGACTTCAGCTCCCAGAAGCCCTGAGCATTCAGCATAGTGGCTGGGGCTTCTGGGAGCTGAAGTCCACAAACATCTGGGGACCCACAGGTTGAGAACCACTGTCATACAGCTTTTGTTTGCAGGACGCCACCAGGAGCCAGTCATCCAAATAGGGGTACACCAGAACGTTCTTCATGCGGAGGTAAGACACCACCCGGGGGGCGGTGGACAGGCCGGAGGGGAGGACCTTGTATTGGTCGCCCACACCATTGACCACAAATCGGAGGTACCTCCTGTGCTGGGGGCAAATGGAAATGTGGAAGTAGGCATCTTGTAGACCGATGGATGTGAACCAGTCCCAGTGCCTCAGAAAAGTTAGGATCAAGGACAGGGTGACCATCTTGAACTTCTGGGGGCAAACGAAGGAGTTCACCCTCCTGAGATCTAGGATGGGTCGAAGCGTGCCATCTGATTTGGGTACTATGAAGTACTGGGAGAAGAAGCCTGTGGAGGGTGAAAGCTGCTCTATGAGTGTTAGAGATCCTGGCGATCAACAAAGAAGCAGAGTAAAACCAATGGCTGAAGACATCCAAACGGCGGCCCTCTTGATCAGGTGGGGTTGTGTGGGCCCTTTTGCCCTCTTTTGTTTGGGACGACTCAACAACAATCGAATTTGGAGTCAGATGATTGAATAGGAAATCAATGTCCTTCCACTGGGTACAGTGGAGATGCTCCAGGCGGTGAGGAATTGGTTGAAGCGACGCCGGCTGGGCTCACGGGTGCTTCAAGAACTCCTGCAGGACGGGCAAAAACGGAATCGGAGCCGTCGATGGGGGCAAGTATCGACATAGTGCAAAACCGGGTCCTGTACAGTAGGAGCAGGTCCAGAGATGTCGAGGCCCAAGGCAGTGGCCATCTGGACCAAGATATCTGAGAACTGGTTGATGTCCTCAGGAGTGGAATCAGGAGACGGGTCCCCAAGTGCTAAAGGCGGGGGAGGTATGAGATCGCAGTGTGGAATCTGTAGAACCACTGTCGGAATCATAAGAGGCAGAAGAAGGAGACGATGAGTGAGGTGATTGAGAATGACAATGTGGGGTGGGTCCTGTCGCAGGAAGAACAGCAGGTGAAGCAGGAGCAGAGGCTGGTAGAATGGTTGGGGCTGGTAGCGAGACTGAATTTGCACCAGTATCAAGGCTGGAATGTGAATCGGTACTGAGGTCAATGCTGACGAAATGGATAGTATAGTTGGGATTGGTGCAATGACAGACTGTGTTAACAATGAGGCCGACAGAGATGTTGGCAGAGTAGATGCAGGGTGAGTATCTGGCAGGGGTCATGACACCGATGCTGTCACCCGAGGAGGAGGCAAAATGGCCTGAGGCTGATGTGATGGGTCTTGGGACTGGTGGCAAGACTGGGATGGTGAATAGCGGTAGCTGAGAACGGGATCTGGGGTAGCAGTACTGAGGGAAGCGTCAGTAACAAGACCCTGAAGGAGACTGTGATGGAGAGTGTGAACATCGAGGGTGGTAAGGAGACCAACGACGAACATCAGGATGGTACTGGTCACAGTAAGCTGGCGAATATGAGTGGTAGGAACCGGGCTGCTCTCTCCAGAGGTGTTCATTGCCGTACCTGGCAATACAGGGGGCCAAGGAAAAAGGCGAATCCACTCTTGCCAACAAAGGCTCATAAGCAGTGTGACGGTGGTAGTCCCGATGATGTGGGGATCTACCTCTTTCGCTATGTCCTGGAGAGCAGGCCATGCTGAGCTGAGGCCAATCTCGGGAAACAGCCCGAGAAGTGTCCAAAGCAAGCGGACGGTCAAACTCAGGATGGCCAGGAGAGAGTCGGGGCCAGTGGAGTTTGTAAGCAGCCATCTCCGGACTGGCCAGAGGTCACAGGCAAAGAGGCCAGTGGTGAGGATTGACGGTCCAAGTCGGAAGCGAGAGCCACAGTACCTGGGACCGACAGCACCGGCAGCTGGGAGCATCCCGCACTGGCGAAAGGGCGAGAACTTCCTCCTCCTCGACAGCGGACACTGCGGGCTGTGTCGGAGGAGGCATCAATAAGGGACTGAGATGAAGGTCGATTAGCTGATGGACAGGTAGCGGGAAAAAGGGGAGCGGTGCTTCTCCTTCCTCTTCTTTTCTTTGTTGGAGGAAACAGAAAAATGGTGTGACAAGGTGCATTAAGCTCAGCCAAGGTAGGGACCTTGAGAGCTTGTTGTGAGGTTGAAGTGGCATCCCCAGTGGCAGATGGCACAGTAGACATCGTGGAGAGCTTTGGAATTTTTGGTAAAGAAGAAATCAGCGGCAAGGTCGATGAGATTGTGCTCAGTACCGGTACCAAGGCTGTCGATACCGAGGGACTGGAGGTTACTGATAACTTTGGAGCTGAAGTAGAGGATGTCATGGAGGGTGTCAATACCGACACGGTAGAAAGAGTGGTATCCGAAGATGCCTGCTCTTTAATGTGAAGGGCTTGCTCCCAACAGTACGATTTCAACTGAGAAGCTCTATTCTTCAGAGTCTGGGAGGTGAAGTCCTTACAAATAGAGCAGGCCCGAACGTTATGACCCTCCCCAAGGCAGAACACTCGGGGTGGGCGTCCGAAAGGGAGACCTTGTGGCCACAAGATACGCGCAACTTAAACAAAGACTACATAAGAAGGGGAAAGAGTTCTTACAGTTTTTGTTGTAAAAGACGAGAAAAAATGAAGAAAAGGCCAAGAATTCAAGTAACTACTCAGCGAGGAAGCCTTCCAAGCTGCTAACAGGTCGGTGGACGAAAAGAAACTGAGGAGAGACTGTTAGCTTGGCAGGACTGAGCATGCTCAGTACCGGATGGAGGAGGGGTTCCCGCCAAGCTGCTCAGTTCTGGAACTTTCCGAAAAGCTGCTACGCATGTGCGAAGATCCCACTGTGTGAGGCACAGAGACCACGAAGAAGAAATTTAATTTTCTTAAATATATGACAGTGCAGACAGAGCATTAAAAAGTTTAAAATAAGTGCCTGAACACAAAGACCTATACCTAAGATAACTATCATTTTTGATGTTCTGTTAAGAAATGTGCTGCTTTTGTATATGATGGTTATCACATACAAGTGGTGAAGAAATAATCTATCCAAGTTTTAACAAATGAAAACCAGGAAAAACCCAGTGACCTATTATAGTGGGGAGCTTTAGTTTCTAGAAATACAGCCACCATACTATGCCATCATATAAATAGCAGCCATCATATAAATAGCATATTATTTTTCTACTATTTACTAAATCTTAAATGAAGTTGATTAATCCTGTTCATCCCGAATTCTAGATCACCTTGGACAATTTCTGTTATTGATAATGAAACCTGAGAATTGCTCATATGTGCTCTTTCCCTTCAAGTGACATTCCTATTCTGAGAGGAGATGGTGTTACTGTTCTGCAAAGCAACAAAATATTTTAAGGCATCAAAATCTTTGTACTTACCTGCACTTGCCGAACTACATTAGCCAGACGCTTGGTGCATGGATCTTCGTGCTTGATTGCTTCATTAATTTCACCATCCGCAATTATACTGAATATTTTGGGCAGGTTAGAGTTGTTGGGGCCCAAGACAATGGGATTATTACTGTTGAAAAAGTAATCAAAGAAAGGGGAAAGAAGAATGTCAGCTTCCTTAACACTGAAGAGATGCAAGGTTACCAGACATGTTACTTTTAATGAGGATCTTCCGGTCAAATTCCAGGTTACCAAAAACTTACACTCTTATGCAAGCCAATTATACATTAGGATATTAATGAGCAACCTTATCCACCTATGATTAGAAGAGGACTGCATAATTTTTCATAAGTGTATAATAAATGATAGAATATTACCATCAAAAAACATTAAAATAAAACTATGCTAAGTCTTCCCATCAGTAAATCTATAAAGTGGCAAACTTTTCTAAAGTGATACCTCAATTTTTAAAGAATCCTTCCCAACACAAAAAGCCTTTGCTTAGTTCACATGTCTTTGTTTAGTTAACAATCTAAGATGGCACATTGCCATGACTCTAGAGCTCATTACAAAACTAAACTAGACCGCAAATGTGATAGGAGCATCAGACACTGAAAACAATAAATAGGGCAGAATTGGTATTCATTTATTCACCTGGCATGACTACTAATTTTTAATGTGTATAGCAAAATTTGTTACTCTGAATTTTCCATCTTTCCTAAATGCAGTTGAAGTGAAGTCCTGCAACTAATAACACACATTCATCTTCTTAGCTCACAAAGACCAGTACAAAGGGGTATATATTTTGGAAACATATTTGGATGTTCCAAAATTTGGAGGCAGCAGACTGTTTCTATGCACTGCCACTGTTAGATTTTATTCATGTATATAAGATGATTTTTAGAACTGATCAATTAATGAAAAAGGAACACCTGAGGACTTAAGCATGTCACTGAAGACTGAATTAAGGTTAGTTTAATTAATGAAACTGGCCATCCAGATTGTTGCCTAAATCAGGGTGGGAACTGTACAGCTCTTTAGATTTTGTTCAACTACTACTCCCAGTGTTCTTCATGAATGATATATTGGCTAGGATTGCTGGAAGAAAAGTTTAAACCCAGAAGATATACAGTTCCTAGTGGTGGCTTATATAATGAGGGTATGGGGTACATAATCCTCACTAAAGTGGAAAAACAGTGAACCACCTCCTCCCCGGCAATCCCACTCTCATTCCAGTCTGGGCTCCTCCTTCCATTCCCTTGCCTTTTGGATGCCTAGGCCAGATGCAAAAAGGAAGGGAAGGGGCAGCTCCAAGGCAGTAAAGCTTGCATGAGTCTCCCTCCACATTCTAGAGGCAAAGGAGTGAGAGAGGGAGCCCTAGAAGGAAGAAGAAAGGTTTGTGTGTTCTCCCTCCCATTCCTTTGCCTTTTGCCTCAGCATGAGTTCTCAGCATGAGTTCTCAGCACTGGGGCCAACAACACATGGGTTGTATCCCTTGCGCCAGCCTGAAGCAGGAGCCATCAACATTCCATTTCTAAAATGACCGTTAACTGCTCCTTGTCCCTTTCCGTCAGTTCTGTTCCCTAGCGTACCTAGTTGAATGATTTGCACCAGTCCTATCTTAATGCCCTGAAAAAATGTTGTGTTTCCTTCCAGGATTTTTGACCCTAGACCTACACATCATACATTAGGCCTACGGAGGGGTATGGACATTGCTCCTCCTGTCATCCCAGAATGACCGTTCACGTAAGTACCAACTCTTATTCTCTGGGCTGACAGGAGGAGCAATCCACAACACATGGGGATTTTCCCAAGCTGTACTCTGGGTGGGTACATACTTAAAGCACAGCCTGCAGCACCCGACGGCCAAAAAACTCTTGTGTGAACCAGACCTGTCCAGTTTGTCATGTCTAATAAAAGTGGAAGATTCTTTCCAGCCTGCAGCCCCGCAGACATCCTCCAGAGCAGGAAGATGTGTATGCCACTGATGTTGCCATCGATCTTGTAGAATGCAGCCACACATTTTGTGGATGAGGCTGTTCGGAATAGTCATAACAAGGATGTATGTTCTTAATCCAACCAGCAATAACTGACTTGCTGGCTCTTTGACCCAAAGTCTTTGGCTGGAAAGATAACAAGGCATCCGACGCCTGAAGTTTCTTCTTGTCCTCTTAATGTAAGACTTTACTACCCTCCTTACATCCAACATATACCACCACTTCTGTTCCAAAGCATGCACTGGCTTTGGGCAAAAAGTTGGAAATGTATTTGCTCTGGTCGAGATGTTGATGACACACATTTTGGCAGGAAGGAAGGGTCAAACCCCAGTGTCAGCTTGTCCTGGTCAAACCTGTACAAATGCTCATTGACAGACAATGCTGCCAACTTAGAAACCCTTCTGGCTGATGTCACTGCCAGCAGGAATGCAGTCTTGAAAGTCAGAAACCTCAAAGAGATGTCTCGTAGCGGTTCAAATGGTGCTGCTGTTAATGCATTGAGCACAATGTTAAGGTCCCAGGTAGGAAACCTATGCAGCGTTGGGAAAGAAGCTGAGGTTGCACCTCTGAGAAATCTCTTTATATGGGGATGCTTAGAGAAGGACTCTTCATCTGCAGTCAGGAAAACCAACAATGCCGCCACCTGCCGTTTCAAGGTGTTCCGGCACAATCCCTTCTCCAAGCCATCTTGAAGGAAATGTGAGATGTGGGAGACCTGCACATCTTCTTTCTGCCAACCGACTGGTTCTGTATCATTTCTGGAAACACTTCCAAGTTCTATCATATATCCTCTGGATGGACTCTCGATCCCAACACTGTGCCAACTACACTATCGGTGTACCCGACGCATCAAACTTCCGTTCAATTTCCATGCTGCCAGACTCAACCATTTGGAGTCCAGATGGGAACACTGGGCCCTGGTGAGCAAGCTTCCTCCTAAGCGGGAACTTCCACGGAGGCATCTGAGCCATTTGCAGCAGCATTGGGAACCATGGCCTTCTTGGCCAGTAAGGCGCTATCAGAACAACTGTCGCCTTTTCTAAAACGCTGGATCTTTGACAGAACCCTCTGCAAGATCCATATCGGCGGAAACGCATAGAGCAGGCCCGGTGGTCACTTCACTGACAGAGCATCGTGTGCCTCTGCACCTCTGCTTCCATCTATTGAAAAATAACTTTGTAATTTGGTGTTCCCAGCAGAAACGAACAAGTCTACTAGTTGCTGACCAAAAATAGTGGCTATGGTCTCGAACACCTCTGAATTGAGAGACCGTTCTCCAGGGTGCAGCCAATTCCTGCTCAGGTAATCCGCCTGCACATTCGTCTTTCCCTCTCACGTGCACCGCCGTGAGTGAGCTTTGATTTTTCTCCGCCCATCGAAATAGCCTGGTTGGCTCTGCCACCAAAAGCACTGAATGTAAACCACCCTGTTTGCAAATATAGGCTTTGGCTGTCATACTGTCCGTGAATACTTTCACATGGCGGAATGCTCACCAGGTGCCGAAACTGCTGCTCGCGCCAGATGAACGGCTTTCACTTTAGAGCTTTATGTTGCGCTGCCTAAGTATTGTCCAAATGCCTTGCGGACTGAATATCTTTCGCAGTGTGCCCCCAGCTGGTGAGGCTGGCATCCGTTATTACATGGACCATGTTGGAAATCTGGATTGGAATCCCCGACGCCACCTTGCTGTCCTTCAACCACCAGCCGAGTTCTTCCCGAATCTGCTGTGTCAGAGCCACCTGGAGGTTCTTTAGTGATATCACCAACTGATGAGGCACCAGAAGCCTTTGCAGAGATTTCACACGGAAACTTCCCCACTGCACCAGCTGTGTGGCTGACACCAGAATTGAGCAGCCTTGCTAGCCTCATTAAATCTGCTGATCTGCACTTCAGTAACTCTGCAGTTTCCTGCCTTAACTTGGCTAACCTCTCTTGGGAAAGGTGAAGCGTCCTTCCAGGTGTCTATTCGTGCCCCCAATGCATGAGCATCCTGACCAGTAGCAAGAAACTTTTCTCTAGATTGACAAGGAACCCATAGTCCCTCAATGTGCGAATGGTCAGCTGCACATCCTTCTAGTCTGACCTCTGAGGCCGCTTTTAACAGATGTCATCTAAGTAAGGGTAAAGCTGAACCCTCCAAACTCTGAGGAATGCTATCAGTGGAACCAGCACCTTTGTGAACACCCGAGGTGCTGATGCCAAACTGAAAGGCAGAGCTTTGAATTGGAAGTGACTGTCCTGGTAATTGAATCTTAGGTACCTCGTCCTCCTCATTCATTGGAATATAAAAGTAAGCCTCCTTGAAGTCTATGGAAGCCCTATAATCCCCCAAAGGAAAGATTCTCCATCGTCTGAGGAATCCATTTTGAATTTCCTGTATTCCACGAAGACATTGAGGTACCTTAAATTCAAAACCGGTCTGTATTTGCCATTTGCTTTGGGATGAATAAAATGTCGAATACTGCCAGAAATTCCTGGACTCTCTTGATTGCACCTATTTGTAGTAAGTGTAGAATCTCTTGCAAAATGTTTTGTTGCTTTACCTTGTCCTTTGCTACTGGAGAGCGAAGAAATCTGTCGCTCGATCTGGTATGGAAACATATTTTTGTAGCCCTGTGTTACCACCCTGCAGAACCCAGCGATCCAATGTCATCTGAGGCCATCCGTGACCGAAAGAGAGAAGTCTTCCTCCCACTGCCCGATGCTGCAAGTCAGTATTGAGGTTTACCTCACTTGGAGTTACCTCCAAGCTTTCCTTGACCTTGTCGTGAAGATCCTAAATTGTCTGCTATTCTGACTCCTCTGTGTATTCCACTGGGAACTGTTAGACCTGTATTCAGATCCTCTTGCTGAAAACCCATATGATCTGCCTCCACGAAAGGAGTAGTTGGAGCCTCGGAAAACCTTTTTATCCACCTTCTTTTTCTGTAAGGTGGGCATTACCTGTTTTTTCTCTTTAGTATCAATCAAGACCTTCTCCAATGCTTTATCTCCAAAGAGGAGTTCTCCTTGAAAGGGACAAAGGCCAGATTATTGCGAGACTTTTGGTCTGCCTCCCAATGCCTTAGCACAGAGTGCCTCGCGATTGTTAACAAATTTATATTCCTTGCTGCAAACGCGGTGGCATCATGTGCAGCATCTGCTAAAATATTGAATACCCTCTGTACTCTGTCAACAGCCGTCATAAGGTCTTGCACGTCAAATCCTGGTTACCCAGAATATCCTGAGTCCAGAGAACCCCTGCTCTGGCAAATAGGGAAGCGGCTACAAAAGCCTTTATAGTCAAAGATGATGCCTCAAGTGCTCTTTTGAGGGAGGTTTTCCTGCTCTCCGCCATCTACCCCCTTTTACTGTGTCACCCTCTCTAAGGGCAATGGCCCCCAAAATTAACCCGGCAACTGGGCGTCCACCGAGGAATTTTAAGGAATTGAACCTCAGACTTTACAAAAGAGTACAACTTCTGAGAGTAAGTCAGTAATCTTTTAGTTTGACCACTGTGCAGACCACTCACCTATAATCACATCCTTAAAGAAGTCTGGCATTGGAATCTCTAATGCCTTTACCTCTGTCCTTTAAAGAACAGATGCTACCAAATTTTCCTTATGATTATGTTCACTACCCGTGTCTTTGACTTCTCAAACCCAATGTTTGCAGCACTCTTTTAAGGGTGTTACAGAACACCTGTACCTCAAACAACCTGTCTGATTCTAACTGGTCTTCCTCTTCCTCATCACTACCAACAAACTCCTTGTCCTCTCTTAGAGTCACACTCCTCTTCTATCTACTCATCCTCTATGTCACTACTCATCATTCTCTGCTGTTCACCATCTTTCTCCTTTCTATTTACTTTTCCAGCCTCTCCAGCCGAAGACACGGTTTGGGTACTGGTTGCATTTTTAACTTGGTCCACACTGCCATCTTCTGCGCACTGAACTTGCCTCATTTTGATTGGTGGCTGATCTTGTTAAATTCATTAGCAATAGACTCCTAAGTTTTGTTATTCAAATTCATGGAAGGTACACAAGGGAATTGGTTAAGACCTTTCACATTTAAAAAATTCATTAGCTGGGATATCATAAATTGATTTTGAAAATCACACAAGGCAGAGTTCATTGGGTTAAAATTCATTTGATTATAATTCATTGCCGGCAATTGCGCTGAACAGCTGACTGGACTCCCTGCGTATACACCGCTTCATTAATCTTTTGCTGTATTTAATAACAGCCCTATTAGTTTGACCTCGTACAGGGTGACATTATCTATGGCCCATTGAGACTCACAAACTGCAGCCTCCGTCTCCTTGGTCTTGACTGGAGCCACCTGCATACAATCGGTTAGGAAGCTTTTCATCTCCGGCATTAGGCCTGGCTCGTGAGCGGCAGCTCTCTGCTCAGCCTGGCGTCGGTGTAAAATGGTGGAGGCTTGCTCCCGCTCTAGCGCCATGGGTAAATCTCTGATTGGGCGAGCTGAGAGGGCCCCCTCGGCCAATGCCCTGCCCCCTGCGCTTGGCTCAGAGGCCTCTGAGGCCCTGGAGGAGCTATGCTGAGTTGCTGTGGAGTTCTGAAAATCAAAATAGCGGCTCGAAGTCTCGTTGGTAAATACCTTCGTACTTTCGACCTTTTGGGCTTTCTTCCTTGCTCCTGATTTGTCTGAATGCTTTCCTTGGCCACCCAAGCTTTGCCTTCACCAAAGGCTTTTTAACACTTGCAGTGCCAGCCACCAATTTAGTTTCCTCATGTTCGTTCTCACTGCAGCTTTGAAAAATTTTCCTCAAGTTCCCCACTTGGTCATCAGAAGCCAAGCTTTTGAGGCTTGACTCTGGGCACATCGGTACCCACTTTGTCCATGACCTGCGCAACCGTGGTTTTCTGGACGGAGTTTGAAGGCAGTTTAAGCTTGCCTTTGCCAGGGGAGCCATTGTCCTCGTCTGTCACTTTGCGGGATCCACGTTTTCTGGATGGTAAGTTGTTTTTCTTTAGTCAAACCCTCGTCCGCTGCACACAGTTTTCTGGACAGGTTGTATCTTTTCCTTGACTGACTCTGCGCTACTGCATTGCTTCTGGCTCAAGGGCACATTAGGCTTTTCATTGCCTGCCCTTCGCTGCCATTCTGAACCAAACCTGTCAGGAAAAAATCTCAAAAACCTGTAAATAAGTGATTGTTTCGGAGAGGGACAGAAAACGCTTCCCACTGGTCACAGGAGAAAAAGGAACTGACGGAGGGGTTACAAGGAGTAGTTAATGGTAGTTTTGAAATGGAATGTTCACAGCTCCTGCTTCAGGCTGGCACGAGGGATGCAACCCATGTGTTGTGGATTGCTCCTCCTGTCAGCCCGAGAATGGGAGAAGGGAGCTCCAGAGGGGAGAACGAAGGTATGCACATCCCTCCTCTTCATTCCCCTGCCTTCCTTCTCCCTGCCTAGCAAAACACAAGGGAATGGGAGGAGGAGAATGGGGGTGGGGGAGGCCCAAGCACTCCCTGCAAATAATCAAATCTGCAAATGTCAAACCCGTGAATGTGGAGGGAGGACTGAGGCTGGCTGATCAAAACCATGTGTATGTAATATTGCAAGCCAACTGATGTTGCCATGGTCTTTGTGGTGCAGTCAGCTTCATGATGAGCAGTCCAAATCTGTCGTGCTGCCAGCCTAGGCACTACTTGTTAGAAAAGAATGGTGACATTTCTCTGGTCATCAGGTATGGGATGAGAGAAAGTACCTTCTTTCTGAGAAATTGCTGGTAGCCAGCCATACACCATAGACTACCACACATAAAGATGTTAGCACATGCACTGGTAACCTCAAGGTTGGACTTTTGCCATGCACTGTACATTGACCTATCTTTGTACCAAGTTTGGAAACTTTAATTGGTTCAAAAAACATGGCAGCCAGATTGGTTGCTGATACATCTATGAGTGAGCACCAATATTAAAGATACTCTGCTAGCTGCCAGTCATTTTCCGGGCAAAGTACAAAGTGTTGGTTAGTACCTTTAAAGCCCAACCTGGTTTGGGTCTGAGTTACCTAGAGGATCACCTCCTCCTGTATAATATGCCCCACATACTCAGGTCCTCTGGGGCACATTTACTTCAACCAGTTGGGACTAGACTGACAATGGTCACCCAAAGGACTTTTTCTTCAGCTACCTAGACTGTAGAATGATCCGTGTAAGAGATTCAACAGCTGATTATGTTGTCCAAATTGAAAATAGTATTAAGGACTAGTCTCTTTCAGCAGGCCTATCCAGATGATTTTCAATTGTACATTTTAACAATGAATTTTAAATATGTATTGACTGTTTCAAGCATATGTATTATTTATTCTTTCAAGCTGATAATATGAATTTCAACTATTGTTTTTAATTGGTCTTCTGTTTTTAACTGATATATATGTTAATCTGTTGTTGCCCCCTGCCAAAATCCATGGGGAGAGGCAGGTAAGAAACAACAACAACAAGTTGGGTAGCCAGCTACCCAAATAATTATAATACACCTGGTAGCTGGCTATCCAAATTGCTAATGTGGCAGAAGAGTAGAATATCCTACCCAACAGATCATGATGACAGCCTTTCTTGTCTGTGAAATAGAATAGGATTTCCAGGTGTTCTTGGATGGAGAGGCCTCTACAACAGTTTGGCGTTAGGTGATGAAGAGGAAGGAGGTCCCTTCCTGCTGAATCTTATAAAGGTTTTTCAGGCATATGGCCATTGAGAGAACAGAAGACAGTTCAGGCCAAGATTGTTTAACAAGATCAAGAAGAACTGGCAAAAAGGGGAGCATGACTGGCATGGAACTTTGGACATTAACGTGTTATGTCTAATGGAGGAGGTTAATTCTTCACTCTGAAGCCAAGCGAGTTCACCATTCTGGAAAGAGTTCTGTAGGGGGCGGAGATCCTCTGTTGATGACATAGGTGCAATTTTCGCAACATCCTCTGTAGCAGATGAGGTGAAAGGTGATAGAGATTGTAGTGATATATAAGCAACACAGTCCCCTACATCTTCACAAGAATTGGAAACAGAAGAGACTGAGCCAGGTTGTACAGTGTCTGGGTTGAGTCAAGATGGAGACATAGCTGAGGTGAGAGGCAATGTGGATGAGACAAGTTGAGTTTGTTGCTTAATCAAAGGTGCCACTGACACCAGGGAAATATTTATGTTAGTTGCAGATGGCACACAAAATCAGGGCCACTGAAGTGTTCCCTCAGTCTGGAGACCTAGAAATGGTAGCCACTGGAATCAATCATTAGTGCAGGCCTGCACAACATATGGCCGGGGGACCACTTGCAGCCCACCAAAGGATTTTATGTGGCCCACAGGCGGGAAGGGCAGTCTGTGCTGGGCAGCACATTTTGGGGGCTCCAACAGCCAGTGGTGTGGCTTCGAGGGTGCGGTCTGCCCCGGTGGCAGTTTTTTGGGGTCACTGTGGGGCTACAATGCCCTGAGAAACACTGACTGCTCTGGTGAGTTGTTCTGATTTCATTTGCTCAGACATGTGTTTCAATCTTGGTTCAATCTGGAAACCACAGGGCAGTGTGTGACCCTGGGAAGCTGTGCTTCCCAACTCATGTCTCTTTTGCAAGAGCTACGCTGATTTGTCTGCTGGTTCTTTTGGATTTTTCTACTGGACCTCATGGTCTGCTTTTTTCACCCCAGGAAACGTTTGCAACACAACACATCCACACCTGGTGGAAAAGGGGTTGGATGGGGGAAAAGACAGACTGTGGAAAAAAGCTTTTTATACAAAAAGTAACGAGATGGCTTTGAAGGCACATGCCCCCTTCTCTCAAGCTTGGTCTCTCTCAAAACTCTGCATCTGGTGCAACCTTGCCTCCTTTACTTTTTCTCTTCCACATCCCCCGCCTCCTCCATTTTACTTTGCTTTTGTCCCGCTCCTCTGCTTGGCTCACCAGGAGATGGGGCTGCTGAGAGCTCTGAGTTTTTCCTCCTGCAAATTCTGTAGCAGGGGAAGGGAATGGGTGCTGTTCAGGGCTAGGTATGTAGTAGGTAGGGACGAGCAAAAGCAGCCGAGATAAAAGATTTTAATTGGAGATGGACAAGGACGAATGGCAAGAATGCCCATTGAGGGCAATGCCAGTTCTCTGAATTCTGCGGGGAATAATGGGAAATGCGAATGTTAGTTCACACATCTGGGCTCAGTTTGTAATTTGGAAATGGGTCCTGTTCTTTATTTTACTATTTCAAATCTTGATTTTTTATTTTACTATTTTAAATCTTGTTTCATTTTTATCATCTGGAAGATAACTGTTTTGAAAGATAACTTTGGGCCCTTCTGCCCTACACCGTTAAAGCGCTCTTATTCCACTTTCAACCTCCTATGGAATCCTGGGACTTTCAGTTTAGGGAGGGACCTTTAGAATTGTCTGCCAGGGAGGTCTTCAGCCTCAGTAAGAAAAGTGGTAGGGTTGATGGTATATCCCCTCCAAAAAAATACTTAACTTTGTATTGATTGGTGGCAAGAGAGAAGAGCAATCCGCACATGCTTCAGGATCCTCTCCCCGGTATCTGTGGCCTGAAGAAGTTTAGCCTATTTGATTTCAGCCCTTACTTACTGCCAAGTTGTGCAGGCCTGTAGCAGGGGCATGAGGCAACATAATGGGAGGACCTTGACTTCAAATGGTGCTCTCATGGTGAGTGGTGGTTGGGGGAAAGTCCTACTGTAGACTGTGTAATGCCAAGGGGAGTGGTGGTGATAAGCAAGGTAACAGTAATGGCTATCACAGGATGGAACAGGTACACAGGCCCAAGGCACTTCTGTCCAAAGTGATTCTTATGTATTACAGCCCAATGAAGCTGAGTCTGAACCCAGGGAGTTGTTGCAATAGTGATAATGCTGGTGGTATTGAGAGAGATGTGGATGGTCTGAACCAGAATACCTTTGACATCTCAGAGAGTCCTCCATATAAGGATGATCACATGATGTAGGAAAAGGGAACAATGTCAGACCAAATGTGACTCATGAGCCTGAGGGATATGAGAGTGACCTGAGGAACGGGACTGGCAGTGAGGTGGAGGGGTAGGTGAATTAGGAGAAAGACAAAGTGACTGATGGGCTGGAAAGTTGCTCTCCTGGGAGGTTGAGAGGCTCTGAAAGGGGGAAGGGTGAGTAACTGTGACTTGAATCAATTCTACACTGGGAACTGATCAGTCTGGAAGTGAGCTATATGAGGTACCTCCTATACAGATTATTCCTCGATCCAAGTGAGATCATCAATATTGAACAAGTCTATGGTTGAGAAAAGATGGGGTGGTGCTGGGAGACAGAACAGAGCAGAGGTCAATACCAAGGTAACAATTGTTGGTCCAGCCTACCTTTTTCCTCAGAGTTTCTCTTTTCCTTATTATGGGGCGGGGGGCTGTTGAATCAGAAGAACTTCTCTGTTGAGATTTACTGGACTTAGGCCATACTGAAGCAGATCTGCTGGGGTTTGGGGGAGGCTGAGCAGTGGTGTTGTTGAGCCTCTGCAAGTGGTAGAGAGGCATCGGATCCAGCTGAGTGCAATATTGGCACACAGGCCATGTACAGTGGCCCCTGCACTTTTGTGAGGATTCAAGGAGCAGAACCCTCGTGAAAGTGGAAAAAACACAAACACCCCCCTGCAATCCCCCTCCCATTCCCTTGCCTTTTGTGCACTGGAGACAGAGGGAAAGGAATGGGAAGGGGAGCCCTGGAAGGAAGACGAGGAAAAGAAAGGCTCACGTGAGCCATCCCTCACTTCCCTTCCCTTTTGTCTTGGCATGAGTTCTTACTGCCAGGGCCAGAGGAAAAGGAATAGGAGGAGGAGATCTGGAGGGGATTGAGCCTCCCTGCTCTACTCCCTTGCCTTTTGCATCAACACAAATTCTCAGTACTAGGGTCAGAGGCAAAGGAATGGGAGGGGGGGCTCCAGAAGGGAGAAGGAAGGCTTGAGTGTGCCACCCCCATTTCTTTTCTGGGCACTTGCCTTCCTCCTCTGTGCCCAGCAAATTGCAAGGGAATGAAAGGAGGTGAATGGGTGGGAAGGCATGTGCATGCCTTGCAAATAATCAAATTTGAGAATGTCAAATCTTGAATATGGAGGGAGGACTGTATACTCAGTTTGAGAGCATCTCCGGGGGGCAGTTCTTACAGATCAATGCTGAAGTGGAATAGAGGGGTTGATTCTGAGAGGCGATATCTGCAAACTTCAGAGACTGTTTCCAAAGACAGAGGTAGAGCCAGGAAAGTCTGTTTCTTAGTCCCTAGGTTGTAAACCCTTTACAACTTGAGCAAGTATGGACCAAACAGCCCTTGCCCAGGCAAAACAAGCACTGAGAGTGGCTGTCCGAAGTAGAAATCTTCCTGCCGCAGGAGACACAGTTCTTGAAAAGAGTCCCCAAGGTCATGCAGAAAGAACTAACTGGCCACCAACTAGAGCTGGTGGAGCAAGGGGAAACTAACAACTACTATCTTTTTAAATAGAAAAATAATAAAGAGAAGAACAATGGAGGAAAAGAAAAGACTACTCAACACTGAAAGCTATCCAGAGATATAAACACCACATCAGATGAAAAGAAAAAAAGAGGGAGTAGCTCTTGGTACTATTTTTGTTTGTGCCTGAAGAGGGTGGTTTCCCACCAAAAGCTACTCAGCTCTGGAACGCTGTGTGTGAGAATCTGCAGAGGCACAAGACCCATTTGTATGAGATCACAGACAACTACAAAGAAGAAACGGTATTTTCTAAAACCTGAATAGTTACGGATCCAAGTAAAGGACCATCTTCCCAGTACTGGCCTTGTTAAAAATTGTTGAGGAGGCTTTGTTTGTGGTGTACAGGAACAGTGTGACCCACAAAAGCTTTCTTAATGATGCCCACCTGATTATGAAACTTCCTTCCATTACAGATCTGGTTGTCTCCCTCTTATCTTTTGGATGCTACTCAGAAATACATCTATTTGAACAAGAACTCAATGTAAAAGCAGTGTTTTCATTTGACTTTTGCTGATCTTGATTTGTATTCTTTTTAATGTACCTAAGCAAGCATTTCTAATTTATTATTTAATGTATTATCAATTTATGATTTTAACTGTTCTTGGGCAGGTTTTTAGGGAATCACCCATTTAATGAGGAAGAGCTCAGCATGAATCAAGTACACAAATACATAAATAATAATGGTAATATTAAAACCAAGCCTTAATTCACTTTACTTTCAAATGTACTGAACACATTACACTTTTAAAGAGTATACTCCAATTTGTTCCACAATGGAAAGGGGATAGAGTTGGAAACGAAACTCCTCCAGGAAAATACCTGGAGCATAAACCAATTAGGGCAATAGTAGGGAACATGTAGGCTTCCAGATGTTGATGGATTACTATGCTTATCATCATTCTGCCGGCAGGGGTTTATGAGAAGTTGAATCCAAAGACTTCTGGAAAGCAACAAACCTCTAAACAATAGATTAGGTTGGGGCAAGTCATGGATTCAACTGCAAGTATGTACTGAAGACACAATCAAACATGTCTAAACATTTACATCTGATGGATGTGAACATTTCTTTGTGCCAGTGGAAAACTGTAAACACAGTCCTAAAAGTTAGGTAATGAAAATAAACAGCATTAGTCCAAATGTTCCCCACCTAAAACTAATGAAAATGAGCAAGAAGCAAGTCTAATAAGTACCTTGTACTTCAAGATGCATATTTTCTTCTTACCTTTCTATTAGGTCACATAAGTAATTGAAAGTATGAACAGCTTCTTCTTTGTCTTCATGCAGTGGAAGCCATGATAACCAGTGTGGCAGTACTTCTTCAACATTTATACAGTCAGGCTTGAACTTCATGATCTTTCCAACTGCTGAAATGCAGTTTTCTGTGGCATTGATATTCTCTTTGGTTTTGGAATCTGTTGATTGTATAACTCTCACCAGCAATGGAAGTGCCTCTGGTAATTCAAAATGGTGGTGGTGGGAATACGTTCAGTTACAAATGCTTGAGTATTTCTGTTCAAAAAGTGCTATAGTCTATAAAATCCTATATGAGTGGGACCAGGCTGACAGACAATATTCTCCCATATGAGTCAGCCTGTGTACTGAGATGTCCAGTGAAGGCCTTTCTCTTGCTACCGGTTAAAATCTAATAAACAAGTGAAATTTAAAGCATGCCATGGGACCAAAGGAACTTGCAACAATATGTTGCAGTGTGGGGTGCTTTTTTCCCTCTCATCATGTCCTCTTCCAGGTTGTTTCCCAAAACTGGCAGTTAGCGCTCTATGCCCACTAAGCATGTTCAGTTCATATTAGGTTATTTTGGGTCCCACTCTTAGAACCTTTTTTCTTCAAAATCATCTGTATTTTTGAAAACCTTGGGATTCCCTCAAGCCTGCTGATATCTCTCCTCTTGTATACAGGTGCTGTTGTTTAGCTGTATTAAGTACTGATCCAGAGAGTGAGTTATTTGTTAGCATGCACAGAAAGGCTGGCAGAAGTGGACCACAGAATCATGCTGAAGGGCCTAGAGATTCCTAGAGACAACATATTTTTTTTCCATGGCAGGGGCAAATTTGGTAAGAATTTTTAAAATAAATCAATAAAATAATCTGTGAATAATCAAATATGCAAATGCTGAACCCACAAAACTGTAACTGTATCCCATTTTAAAAAAGGTTGAGCACACATACCTGTACAGAAAGGCCGATAGTTGTCACCACCAAATTGTGCCATAACTCCAACACCATATGCAGCTGCTTGCCTGACCTCTGGGCTGTTATCACATACTGACTGTAGCATTGGTCTCAAGAAGTATTCTGCATATTTGAATGAGGCTGGGCTGCAGTGCTCTATGACATCATCAAAAATGCATAAACCCCACTGCCTATCTGGCCATGGCCTATGGGGACACTGTAAATAAAAAAAAATCAAAGAAGATAAAACATTAGCTTTTCCTGTATTGTATCCCCTTCAGTTTCGCTTCATTACTAACTCAAGCTGTCTCATTTCCTGTCTCCTATCAACTCTTTAGAATTCCATATGGTCACGTCTAGCCTAAAATTTACTTTTAATGTTTATGCAGCATTGAAGTGTGCACATATATACACACATATACAGCTGAGTTTGAAGGCCCATCACCATTGTGTATAGATGTGACAGTCCATTTGCTTTCCAAAGATCTGAAAAACCATGTCACAATGAATATGCCAGAACATATTTACAAAACAAAAACAAAAAAACTTTTCTCCACACTATGCTGTGCACTTGCAATTGCTGCCCAGCTACAATCCTTTTACAATTTATATTTTTCTATGCAAAATCATTCCTCTGAAGTCTACTAGAACAGTGTTTCTAAAACTTTGTTCCTCCAGATGTTTAACTAACTTCCAGAATCTGTGACTATTGGTTGTGTCTTCTGGGAGCTGACATTCAAAACCTTTGAAGGAAGAAAGATTGAGAATCACTCTATCATATCACACTGGAAGAAAGAGTTATATAGGCCTTACTAGCTACTGGAAGCTTATATGGTCTCTTTGATCAAGAAGTCTGTTACATGGAAACATCCCTTACTCATCTTCCCAGTAGAGATATTAACATTGGGTCTTTCCATCACACTTCAAATTAGTCTCAAGGAGAAAGGATACTTACAATTAAATTGACAATTTGTGGTAGCAGTTGTTCAAACCATGGTAACACCTTTGCTTTGTAACTGCTGAATATTGAGTGCAAGATATCTGATACTTTAGTCAGGATATAGACATCACTGTCGTGCTAAAAAAGAAAAAAGTAGCAATGTGAACAGCACAAATAATTTTGATTGGTTTAAAAGATAATGGATCTCACAAATTCTGTATTTTTGTATATGTATTTTGTATTCTCCTAGGAATGCCAGTTCTTATTACCTTTCTCACGATAGCATGTGTGGATTGGTGAGGGGGAGCAGAAGAGTTCTGCCTTCAAGATTATACTTGTATTATATAGTGGGTACACCCAGACACTAGAATGAGGCAGAATTGCTGACTTTTCCTGGTTTACCATCAATGAGAAGCGTGCTGACGCACCTCCTGCTTGTGCTCTATTACTCCCTTCATGTGACTGGATAACACAAACCAGAAATTTGGAATTTTGTGTTACCTCCAAGCTAATACTTTTAGTTTACCGTTTCCAAGCAAGCTAGAATTCTAATCCAACAACACATTGGTTTATTCTGACATAAAGTACATTTAATTTCTGTTTCATTTTTTAACCTCTTTGTGCAAAGGGAAGAGGAAGCTATCCTGGCTTATTGTTACCTGCAAAGAACAGGTTGCTTACCTGTAACTGTGGTTTTTCAAGTGGTCATCTGTGCCCTCATACATTAGGAACTTTCGCGCCTGCGCGGTAGCGTTTGGAAGATTCTAGAGCTCGTTATATTGGCGGGAACCCCTCCCCCATGCTGGTATCGCGCATGCTCAGCCCGCCGAGCAATGGTCTCTCCTCAGTTCTGGTCCACCGAGTATAATGGGACTTGAAAAAGAGGGGAAGGTTGGGCGGGCGGGCATGTATGAGGGTACAGATGACCACTCGAAGAACCACAGTTACAGGTAAGCAACCTGTTCTTCTTCCTCGTGGTCTTTGTGTCTCATACATTAGGAGACTGTGTAGCTTACCGGTAGGACGGTGGGTTAGGTCCCAGGTCCTACAGAACAGAAGCCAGTACAGCATGTCCAAAATGAGCATCTCTCCGGGAACGGCAGTCCAGCCTGTAGTGGCACACGAAGGTCGATGGTTGGGAGCAGGTCGCCACAGGGCAGAGTTCCTGCAGATCAATTCCTCACAGGAGGGCAGCAGATGTTGCCACGGCTCTTGTGGAATGAGCCCGAAGAAGGTCTGGCAGAGGCTTCTTAGCAAGCTCATACGCCAGGGCCACCCACTTGGAAAAGCGCTGGGTGGACACCTTGTGGCCTCTTCGGCGCCTGCCGTAGCACACAAAAAGGTGTGGCGTTTGTCTATAAGAGGTAGTCCTATCCTTATAGAACGCCAGGGCCCAATGGACATCCAGGGAGTGAAGGGAGTGCTCCAGAGGTGTAGTCGGGTCTGGGTAGAAGGTGAGCAGGATGATGTCCTGGCTCAGATGGAAACTGGACACCACCTTCGGCAGGAAAGAGATGTCAGGCTGAAGGACCACTTTGTCTCTGTGGAAGACGAGGTATGGCTCGTCAGATCAAAGTGCTGTCAGCTATCCTGGCAGAGGTGACAGCCACTAGGAAAGCAGTCTTCACGGTGAGCAGCGTGTCATCTGCTGTCGCCATCGGCTTGAAGGGCGGCCTCGTTAGCTGTGACAGCACCAGTAATAGCAACCACGGTGGTAGCGGCGGCGATACCGGCGGGTAAAGGTGTTGCAGGCCCTTCAGGAACTGCTTGATGGTACCGTCCCTGAAGAGAGCAGCCAATGTGGATCGTGGTGGTTGGTATGCCACGATCACGGCAAGCTACACCTTCAGCGACAGGAAAGCCAGGCCCTGTTGTCGAAGGTGCAAGAGGAAGTGGAGCACGGTACGCAGGTTGACAGGTGATACCGGCTCTCAACGTTCCTCAACAAAGGTCACGAAACGCCGCCATTTGTAGTGGTAGTTGTGGTGAGTCGATTCCTTCCTGGTCGCAGTCAGGACATTCCCGAGGACAGGGTCGTCTACGGCGATATCCTCCAGCCATGGAGGGCCAAGAGCAGCAGGTCCGGGTGCAGCATGAGACCGTTGGAGTGGGAGAGGAGATCCGGTACAGTCGGGAACCAGAGGATTCGTCCCTGGGTGAACTCGAACAGGGGCCCGAACCAGTGCTGTCTCGGCCAGTACGATGCCACGAGAACCACGTCCGCTCGGATCTTCGCTACCACGCGGCCCAGAAGGGGGAATGGAGGGAAGGCGTAGAGAAGTCCCTCGTCCCACCAAAACTGGAATGCGTCGCCGATGGAGTGGCGATTGCGGCCGGCTCTCGAACAGTACCAATGACACTTCGCGTTCTGGCTGGTGGCGAAGAGGTCGATGGTTGGCTCGCCCCAGCGGTCTTGAAGCATCTGGAAGGCCTCGCTGGAGAGGGACCACTCATGGTGGGATGAGGTGTCCCTGCTGAGGGTGTCCACTGTGGTGTTCTCCTGCCCCGCCAGGTGAACTGCCACCGGATGGATCCGTAGCGAGACATGCACTAGTCTTGGGCAAAAAGTTGGCAAATAAATCACCCCTCTAATTACTGTAGTGCTTAAACACTGAGGAAGAAAAGTCAAGTCCAAGTATAATGTCAGCCCATCCTGCTCAACTTGCAAAGGTTTGCATTTAATGACAAAGCAGCCAGTTCTGAAACCCTTTGAGCAGAAGTACTAACCAACAGAAAAGCCACTTTAAAGGACAGTAACCTTAATGATGCCTCCCTGAATGGCTCAAATGGGGCATCCTTCAATGCTCTGAGCACCACATTCAAGTCCCAAAATGGAAATCTGTGAATTATAGGAAACAATTTTAATGTTGCTCCTTTCAGGAATCTCTTTACACGTGGATGTGCAGATAAAGAGTCTCCTTCTAAACTCAGAATTGCCGATAAAGCTGCTACTTGCCTCTTCAGTGTCTTTGGTCTTAATTGTTTCCTGATTCCCTTTTGCAGAAGCTGCAATATTTGAGGCACGTTTACAGTCTCAATTGGCAAAATCTCTTTCCTGCACCATCTCACAAATGCTTTCTATGTTCTACTGTATATTTTCTGAGTGGAGTCTCTTCTAGATAATAAAATAGTTTCCACAACCTCCATGTTGTATCCTTGCTCTCTCAGATATTGCCATTCAATCTCCACACAGTCATATGAAGCCACTCCAGATCTGGATGGTACACTGGACCTTGACTGAGCAGATCCTCTTGACAAGGCAAAGGTAGTGGAGGTTCCTGAGACATTTGCATTAGAAGTGGAAACCATGGACTTCTTGGCCAATATGGAGCCATCAGTATCATAGAAGCCCTCTCTTATATTTTCAGAAGGGTTCTCTGTATGAATTGGTGGAAAAGCATAGTGGACTCCCCAAGGCCAGGAGACTGACAACACATCGTGTGCCTCTGCATTTTTGTCTCCATCTATAGAAAAGAAATGCTTTAATTTGGCGTTCTTTCCAGAGGCGAATAAATCTACTTGCAAGGACATACAGATCCAGCAGTTGAGCAAATACCTTGCTATTCAGAGAGCATTCTCCTAGATGTATCCAATTCCTGCTGAGATAGTCTCTTCTTACATTTAGGATCCCTTTCACATACACAGCCTCTATTGATTTCACATTCTTGGCCCATTTGAACAGCCTTGTTGATTTCAATACCAGGGGTACTGAATGAAGTCTGCCTTGTTTGCACACGTATGCTTTCATTGTCATATTGTCTGTGTGGATCAATACGTGCTGATTCTTGACCAGTTTCACAAGCCTCACCAGTGCTGCCTTCAATCCCAAATAGTTTATATTGAACCTCCTGTTCGCTGCTAACTAGAGGCCCTGCACTGAGTACTCCATGCAGTGTGCCCCTAATCTGGACTCACTTGCATCTGTTATCTGAATTCTGTTTTGAATCCTCAATGGGACTCCTGAAGTTATATTCTGGTCTTTTAATCACCAACCCAAATCAGACTTCACTTGTTGAGGAATCACTACTTAGTAATGTCTTTTTGTGCCTACAGCCAGTTGGTGAGGCAGTAATACTTTTTGAAGTAGTCTTGAATGAAATCTGCCCTACTGCACCAATTGAATTGTTGATATTAAAGTGCCCATTAGCCTGGCCAATAGTAGCAAGTCCACTAAGTGAAGGGAGCGAATTAACTGCTATGCCCCTTCTCAGTTTCATCATTCTCTTGAGCAAAAGGAACAACCTCTCGTTGCCCCTAAATGAGTCAATTTGGTTATTGATCTCAAATGGCTTTTCTTGAAATTTATTAGAAAGCCATACATCTGCAATGTCCTTAAAGACATATCCCGCAGTAGAACAGGTTGCTTAACTGTAACTGGGGTTCTTCGAGTGGTCATCTATGCTCTCGCACAATGGGAATCTTCGTGTATGCGCAGTAGCATTTTGGAAAGTTCCAGAGCTGAGCAGCTTTGCAGGACCCCCTCTCCCATTTGGTACTGAGCATGCTCAGTCCCGCCAAGCTAATGGTCTCTCCTCAGTTTCGAAGTCTGCAGAAGCAGGGACCTGAAAGAGGGGAGGCTGGGCGGGTTTGTGTGAGGGCACAGATGACCACTCAAAGGAACCACAGCTATAGGTAAGCAATCTGCTCTTCTTCTTCATGGTCTCTGTGCCTCACACAACGGGAGATTAAGTAGTTTACCACTGGATGGCGGATCAGGTCCTAGACGATAGAGGACAGTACTGCATGACCAAAGTGGGCATCACGCCGGGCTCTGCAATCAAGGTGGTAGTGGCAGACGAAGGTCAAAGGCCGCGACCATATAGCCACACAACAAAGCTCCTGTAGGTCAACTCCCCGAGAAGGGCTGCTGAAGAGGCCACCGCCCTGGTGGAATGGGCATGGAGATGGAAGTGGTTGTCCAGCAAGTTTGCAGGCAAGATGAATCGCCTGGACAGCCCATTTGGAGAGGTGTTGAGTGGATACTTTATGACCTTTCCCATGCCCACTGTAGCAGACAAAGAGGCAGGGAGTATGGTGGAAGGTCGAGGTCCGTTGCAAGTAGAAAGCTAGGGCACGACACACATCGAGTGAGTGGAGGGAACGCTCAAGAGGTGAAGTGGGGTCAGGATAGAAAGTCACCAAAATGATGTCTTGATTTATGTGGAAGTCAGAGACGACTTTAGGAAGAAAGGAGAGGTCTGGATACAAGACCACCTTGTCCCTACGAAACACCAGGAAGGGTTCATCTGAGCACAGCACAGTCAGTTCTCCTGCCCTTCTAGCTGATGTAACAGCAACCAAGAATGCTGTCTTCAGAGTAAGAAGGTGGTCATCAGACGTGGCCATGGGTTCAAAGGGATGACGAATAAGATGGGAGAGGACGAGAGACAGCAACCATAGAGGAAGTGGCGGGGGCACAGGAGGATAGAGATATTGAAGGCCTTTGAGGAACTGTTTAACTGCAGCGTTCCTGAAAAGGGCCAAGAAAAGAGAACCACGTGGTTGATAAGTGACAATTGCGGAGAGATAGACCTTGAAAGAGGAAAAGGCCAGGCCTTGCTCCTTGAGAGACAGGAGGAAGTGAAGCACTGTCGACAGGGAGGCCAGAGGAGGGGCCTCACCGTGAGCCTCTGTGAAGGCCACGAATTTGCACCACTTGTAGTTGTAGGACCTGCAAGTAGATTCCTTCCTAGCGGCTGTGAGGACTGCCTGGACAGCAGGAGAGTCTAGAATGTTATCCTCCATGCGTGCAGGTGGAGGAGAGGAAGGTCTGGGTGAAGCACGTGACCATCTGAATGTGAGAGGAGGTTGGGCGTGCACAGAAATCTCATCCTGCGGCCCCAGGAGATGGTGAGAAGGGGACTGAACCAATGTTATCTCGGTCAATAAGAGACTACAAGGACGGCGTCTGCCGTGTCTGCAGCGATCTTGGCCACCACTCGGCCCAGGAACGGAAACGGCGGGAAGATGTAAAGGAATCTTTTGTCCCAAGTGAACTGGAACGCGTCTCTGAGAGAGTGGGGACCCACTCCCGCTCTGGAGCAATAGCAGGGACACTTGCTGTTCCTGTAGGTGGCAAAGAGATCAACAGATGGAGTGCCCCATTGGGACACTATCTGATGAAAAGAGGCGATGGAGAGAGACCACTCATGGTGACATGCTGTGTCCCTGCTGAGCTTGTCCGCTGTCACGTTGTCTTGTCCCGCTAGATGGACCACAACTGGATGGATCCACAGAGGGACACACCAATTCCACGTCTGCAGCACCAGATGGAGCAGGGTGGACGAGTGGGTGCCTCCCTGGCGGTTGACATAACAGACAGCTGTTGTATTGTCAGACAGGATCTGGACAATCCATCCGACAAGGAGATTGCAGAAGGCCCAGAGAGCCTTGAAGATTGCCAGGAGCTCCAAGGCGTTGATATGCAGATGTTTCTCCATTCCAGTCCAGTGATCCTGGACAGAGAGGCTACCGCAGTGGGCTCCCCAGTTGAGGAGGGATGCGTCGGTGGTGATGGTGAGGGATGGACGGGGTTCAGCAAAGAGCCTTCTGGACAGCAGATGGTGCAGAGACAGCCACCAGCAGAGGGGATCCCGGACTGGACAAGGGATCTGCAGGATTTGATGCTGCTCCTTGAAAGGGTTGAAGTTCCTGACAAACCAGTACTGGAGAGGGCGGGCACGGAGGCGAGACAGGTAACTGACTGCGGTCGTGGCTGCCATGTAGCCGAGAAGCTGTTGAATGCGGTGAGCAGAAATGGGTGGCCTGTGCAGAACAGCTGCCGTGGCTCGACGCAATACTCCAATGCGTTTCATCAGAACGAACGCCATGGCTATAGTGGAGTCCAGAGCGGCCCCAATGAATTCTAGGGTGTGTGTAGGTTCCAAGTGGGACTTCTTGGGATTCACCCTGAGGCCGAGATCGGAAAGAAGGGAAAGAACAAGGTGAATGTCCTTGTATAGCTTCTGCTTGTAGGGCGCCACTAATAACCAACTGTCCAGGTAGGGACATACCATGACGTGTTTCATGAGGAGGTAAGATGCCACAGGGGCTAAGCATTTGGTGAAGACCCTGGGGGGCGGTGGACAGGCCAAATAGAAGGACTTTGTACTGGTAACAGATGCTGTCAACCACAAACTGGAGGCACCTCCTGGGTTGGGAGTGAATAGCGATATGGAAGTAGGTGTCTTGCAGATCTATGGACAAGAACCAGTTCCAACGCCTAAGGATGGACGACAGGGTGACCATCTTGAACTTCCGGTGGAAGATGAAGGAGTTGACCACCCGGAGGCCCGGAATGGATTGGAGAGTGCCGTCTGCCTTTAGTATGGTGAAATACCAGGAGAAGAAACTGGTGGATCTGGCTGAAGATGGCAGACATTCTATGGCCCCTTTGCGAAGAAGGGTATCATTCTCCTCGAGAAGAGTGGGACCGGAAGGCATGGAGTAGAAGACGCTGAGAGGAGGAGTGTTTAGAAACTCGATGGCGTAGCCAAGACGGATGATGGTTAATACCCAGGAGTCTGAAGTGAAGTTGCACCAGATGTTGAAATGGCGAGCAAGTCCTGGAGTCTTGGACATATGGCTTGGGTGATGGAAGAGTGATATTGGTGGCGACCTGCAGGGGAAGTCAAAAACGGGACTTCGGGGCAGAAGATTTCTTTGAAGATGGCTGACGGCGCCTGAAGGACTGACGAGAAGAAGAAGCTGGCAGTGAAGATGGCTGAGAGGGGCGGTGTGGAGAACGCAACCTACAGGAGTAGGAAGAGAATCTCCACGTAGAGCAAAACAAGGAGGATCTTCTAGATTGGCTTGATGGATGGAGACCCATCTTTTTCGCCTTTAGACGAGCTTTCATTAGATGGTCCATGGCATTGTCCATAGTTGCATGGAAGAGGCCTTGATCATCGAAAGGAAGATCTTCCATCCTCTTCCGGCTATCTTCAGTCAGGCCAGCGGATTGGAGCCATGCAAATTGGTGAAGAGTGACTGCACCGACCATCACCCTCACTGCACCCTCAACAGTGTGTCGGGAAGACTGGATCTCCTGGTTTGTAAGTGCCACAGATTTATTATAAAACTGGATGGCAGTAGCCCAGTGGTCATCGGGCAAATGAGATATAAGAGGGAAAAATCTATCCCATATGTTACACTGATACACTGCCGGGCAGGCCTGAGTGTTGGAGATCCTGGCAATCAATGAAGAGGTTGAATAAAATCGGCGACCAAAAGTATCCAGATGACAACCTTCACAATCAGAAAGAGTCATATGAGCTCTCTTACCACCTTTAATTTGAGAAGACTCAACAACAACGGAATTTGGAGTAGGGTGGTTGAACAGAAAGTTAACGTCCTTCTGTTGTGTCCAGTAAAGATGTTCCAACCAGTGAGGAACAGGCTGAAGGGAAGCCAGCTGGGGCCATGGGTGCTCGAGCACTTCCTGTAAGACTGGTAGGAATGGGATCGGAACCGCTGTCACAGGACGCACATCGACGTAATGGAAGACTGGGTCCTGCACCATTGGAGCCGGGCCCAAGATGTCAAGACCCAAGGCTTCCTCATGAGGATATCAGAAAACTGCTTCACATCCTCAGGAGCAGAGTCTGGAGCTGGCTCTCCAAATGCAAGCGGAGGCGAGGTGTGAGATTGCGGAGTTGAATCCGTAAAATCCTCAGAGTCATAAGAACCAGATGATTGTGAAGAACGAGGCGACCGAGACTGCTGTGCTGGAGCAACCGAGGAACTGTGGATGGAGCAGGAACCAAGATCAGTATGGCAGGTGGAGCAGGTACCAAGATCGATACTGAAGACGGTACCAGCACAGGTGCCAGCAAAATTGGTAAAGTAGTTGAATTCGGTAGGATGAAGGACTACGTCAATAAAGAAGGAGCGGTAGGTTCTCAATTCTGATTTTTTCTCCTCGTCCAAGTCCTGTTTTAACATGGTCTTCTGGATGTTCTCTGAAATTGTACGACCTCTAACTACCGCTGTTTTTTCTGCTATTAACACAGGCATCTCTTCTTCACTTTCAGAATCAACAGGTCTCTTTTTCTTATCCACTACGTTCCTATCCTGCTCCATAGCCATACACTCAATAAAACTCCGTTCTCAAATAAGAAAATCAGATTAAAAATATGACCGGATAGGAAGTAGGTGTGCCTGGTTGGCAGAAGAATTAAAAACTGACCAGGGAGGGAGGGAGCCTAACAGAAAGGAACGTTGGAGGCTCCTGCATGGACTGGCACGAGCGGATCAAACCCAAGAGTAGTGGATTGGTCCTCCTGCCAACCCAAGAATGCAGATTTTATTCTCAGAAATTTTGCTAAATGAATCTGGTCACAGGGTAAGTGAACAATGATTATGGTATGCTGTTGTGACTATTGCAATCTATGCAGTCACAGGTCAAAGAATCAGTACTGCTTCCAACAGACTACAGAAAAAACATTTTGAAGTTATACCTGTGACTGCACCCACCTACAGTGCAGACTGTACACCCAACATGCAACCAAGCCACAATACTACAGATTGCATAAGCCATTTGTATGCCTGTAGAGTATCAAGTATGCAACTCACTCATGGATCTGCACAAAACAAGAAGTAGATACCAAGTCAATCTCATATACGTGAAAAAAGCTTGTTAAAAGGATTTTGTACCATAACCTTTTCCTTCAACTTTTAAGAAAAAATTAAAACTGACTGGATAACAGCAGGTTTGACAATGAAGTCCCAAGAATGTTTTAATGAAAGAAACATTCAGGATCCTAAACGTAGCTTGATGCCTATCTACTGAACCTTCCACGCATCAGTGAACTGACCAAAGTATAATGTCGAAGACAGCTGTTCTTATTTTGGCTTGTGATTCATATCCTGTTCTTCCCGAATAGTGTCCAATATTCATCAGAAGTAAAGAAAACGGATCAGCTCTTGGAATTTCCCTTGCACCCATCAACTATTTCACATTTAAAACAAGGAAAAAGCTCAAAACAGAAAACAATAACTGATCATGTGTGAATTGCTTCTCTCACATATCATCCTATATGAATATCAGTCAGACCAGGAAGATGAATTGTATAAGAATTTTTCATTTTAAAAAAATGTTTCAACATTTCCTTGCTATTTTTTTAATTCTGTTATTACCTCTGTTGTTATCTACCTTACTCAGAAACTCAATTCACCCAAAGAATTGCAGCCAGATTGTTAACAGAGACTGGCTACGGAGAACACATAACTCCCTTTTTACAACAAATCCACTGGCTGCTGGTCTGTTTCTGGGCACAATACAAGGTACTGGCAATGATCTACAAAAACCTGTACAGCTTAGAGCCACAATATATGAAGAACCATACCTCTCTTTGTGAGCCATTAGAGCCCTACGATCATCTGGAGATGTCCTTCTCTCTGTCCCACTTCTCAGGCTTGTTTGGTGGGAACAAGGGAGAAGGCCTCCTTAGTGGTTGCTCTCAGACTTTGAGACTCCCTCCCTAGGGAGATCAGAATGGTCCCATCCTTGCACTTCTTCCATCAGCAAGTTAAGACATTTTTATGCTGTCAGGCATTTGGAAATTGCTTGGTGTGGGCTTTTAATTCTGTGCAGCATTGTTTTAAAGTTTGTATGCTGTCCTTTAATGAAATTTAATGTTTTTAATGTTTAACATTTTAGTTTTATTAATTGTTCTTTTATTTTTTATATTTATATTTTTACTGATTGTTTTTATATTTTTAATCTGTACTATTTTTAAACTGGTTGTTGGCTACCACGAGTCTCATCATTGAGAGAAAGGTGGGATATAAACAAATAAAACAATAAATAAATTTGTTTAGGAAACAAAATACATGCTAAAATATTTAAAAACACGTGAACAAAAATTGATCTGAAAACTGGTCCACAGACCTCAGAATCCTTTCTTAATATCTGTCAAATGTGTTAACAATTAATTCTTGCACAAGTGTAACTCTTCCTAGCTGTTCTATCAGCCCCTCTGCCAATTCACAGTGAACACCCTTTTCTTCCGATATCCACATAAACAATGATTGAGTATAACAGTACACATTGCATGTCATTGCTAACACTCAGAACTATACATTGGTAATCCTCCTTGCTTCTGGAAGACACCTTCCAAGCACCCAGAGAAATCCACAGTGGAGCTCCCAAGGACTGGAGTTTAAGTAGGCCACATTTTTCCAGTAGGTGGGTCATCTAGAAGAACAGTTGGCCCTCCCACATTTGCTAGGGTTAGGGATTCAGAACCCTTGCAAAAGTAGGAAAATTGCAAGTATCAGTATGTATGTGTCTGTGAGAAAAGAGCCAAGGCCTTGGGTGGGGAGAACAGGAACCCAGAGTCCAAAATCAGGTCAGGGAAAGGAGCGGGAAGAGGCATGAGTTGGTATGGCAGCCCTATTCATCCTTCTCTCTTACCCATCTCCTTCCTTGGGTGTAAGGTGGCTTGGGAGACAGTTTGTAATGTTGAGAAATTTGTCTGTGAGCTGTCCTTAGATGGCCAGGCAGCAGCTGGTACAGAATCAGAGGTGGACTACTAAAGGGGTGTGCGGTCTGACTGGACCTGCCAAGAGTGAAGGTTCCCTCAGAAAAGAAATACTTGAAGTGGGGGGAAGCAGGTACAGAAGAAATCCGTGACAGTCAAACCTGCATATGTGGAAGGCTATTTGCCTCTAAGGTGCTCCAGACAAGCAGGGTTGATCTCCAGTAACGCTAGGAGAATCTGTGGATTATGACACTTGCTAGAGGATAATGTATCAGCCATGATGGCTGGAACCAGAGAACAATGTTCCAGGATTTGGCACCAAAGTATAATTGGATCAGCAGCAAAAGCATTATCTTAAGGAGAAAAGGTAGCTGTGTCGGTAGCATGGCTTTCCTGATGTAAGATATGACCTGATGGGCATTGGCACAGTGGGGTGAAAAATAGCCCTTCCAAAGTTTTGCAGAGATGATCTCAATAGTTCTTCTTTAATCTGTAAATTTGTTGCTGGATTTAGACGTAGAGCCTGCCTGAGAGAACAGCCCTTTTGACTTTTGGTATGATAGAAGATGTCTACAAACCTGCAGGAAGCAGCCTGTTCCTACAGACTGCAAACAATTTTTATTCTATAATCTCACTCCCATTGCCTTGAGATAACCTATGGAGTACAGTCCGAGAGAACTGGAGAAGAACATGTTGCTTACCTGTAACTGTGGTTCTTCGAGTGGTCATCTGTGCCCTCACACACTAGGAGCTTTCACACATATGTGGGTACCATTTGGAAAATTCTAGAGCTTAGTAGCTTGGAGGGAACCCTGCCCCCCTGCCTGCACTGAGCATGCTCAGCCCGCTGAGCAACAGTCACCCGTCAGTTCTAGAATCCGCCGATAAGGGACCTGAGAAAAAGGGGACAGCTGGGTGTGTGTGTGCGAGGGCACAGATGACCACTCGAAGAACCACAGTTACAGGTAAGCAACCTGTTCTTCTTCTTCGTGGTCTCTGTGCCTCACACACTAGGAGATTTTGTAGCTTACCAGTAGGACGGTCAGTCAGGTCCTAGAGTATGGAGGTCAGCACTGCTCATCCGAAACAGGTATCTCTACGGGACCAGCAGTCCAGTTGATAGTGGCACACGAAGGTCGATGGTCTGGACCAGGTCGCTACCCGACAGAGTTCTTGCAGGTCCACACATTGCAGGAGGGCTGCTGAGGATGCCACGGCTCTGGTGGAATGAGGTCGGAGCAAGGCTGGCCGCCATTTCAGGGCGTCCGGGCGGAGACACCGCGCCAGTTAGCAGAGGCGGGTCCGAAGGCACCGTCAAGCCAGCGGTTTCCTCTCCATCAGAGATCTCCAGGACCTCCTGTGGTTCTGATTCCTCCTCTGGTTCCTGGAGGAGTTGAGTCGGAGGAGGCGTGGGAGGAGCAGGTCTCTTAGACAGAGAATCACTCTTCTCCTTCCTTTTCTTTTTCTTCTCCTTCTCCTTTTCCTTCGCAGACTCCAGAGGGGCAGGCCGCTTGTGTTGGGTGACAGTCAGCGGCTTGGATGGTTTAGCTACCTGTGAGCCCGCAGGAGCCTCCCTCGAAGTCGACGCCGAACAGATCCTCGGGATCTTCGGTAGGGTTGATATTGGAGCCCGAGGCAACGGTACCAAGTCCGGTACCATCAACACAGTTGGATCGGCAGCTGCCGAAACCGACGATGGCATGGTCGCAGGTCAGCCTGACATCGATGGTTTAGACATCGTCGGCGTAACGGACGCTTGATCTTGTGTCTGTAGAGACTGCTCCCAGCAGAAAGACTTGAGGAGGGCCAAACGGTTCCGAAGAGTCTGGGAGGTAAAGTCTTGGCAAATTGGGCAGGCCTTGGTATTATGGGCCTCACCCAAGCAAAAAAGGTACTCGCTATGTCCATCAGTTAGCGCGACCTTGCGACCACATGATTTGCAAGGCTTGAAAAGAGCTGACATAGAAGTCCAAAGAGAAGAAGGGCGAGGAAAATGGCGGAGAAGGCAAGGCAAAGACGAAGCTGACAAAGACGGAGAGGGGGGGCAAGAAAAGGGTTAGAAATCCTGAAAAATGGGTCCAAAAATCACCAAATCCAATCCGATATCCAAGAAGCAAAGTCCGAAATCCGAAAACCAAGTCAAAGTCAGAAAAAACACACTTGAAGAAAAAGCCAAGAACGCTACTAAACTCCGAACCTCCGTACACGATGGTGGACGAGAAAGAACTGAAGGGAGACTGTTGCTCAGCGGGCTGAGCATGCTCAGTGCAGGCGGGGGGAGGGGTTCCCGCCAGGCGACTAAGTTCTAGAATTTTCTGAACAGTACCGCGCATGTGCGAAAGCTCCTAGTGTGTGAGGCACAGAGACCATGAAGAAAAACCTTATTTCTTTTTCCATATAAGAGCTGACATCACTGATACATTCAAGTCTCAATGCTCTGGTGAAAACTTCCCAGATCATTTGATATAGCAGCAAAAGCAATCTCATTAGGAGGCTCCACATATTTTCAATTTAGCAGCATATTCAACTATTGAATCTTAACATGGTATACAAGAATATTCTACTTGCAACAGACCACCAGACTTACTTCGTCCTGCAGAGATTCTTCAACTTGCTCATCATAATCTTCATCTTGTCTTTTTGCTAATCAAAAAGTAAATTGTTAATGGATTAGCACAGTTTTTTTCCACTAATGTTTTGACTTGCTGCAAGAAGGAAGTTGCCGGAAAAGAGCAGCGGGAGATTATTTGGTGATGCAACTCAGGGTGTAGATGAATTGCTCTAAGAATGATAGAAGGAATCTTGGATGACAAAGGCTTGCTCTAATGCAGAAATAAACTGTAACCTATCTTGTAATAAGCTGTTCAGTTAAGAAAAGGCTATTTAGTCTACCTTGCAGAATACTGTTATAGTTCCTAAAATATATGGTCAAATGTTAAAACTACTTTTTTGGAAGATTTTTAGGATCCCCCTTGAGCTAGCATTGAAAAATTAATGTTTAATAACAATACAGGCTATACGTAACACTGCATTCATATTTGTTTTGATACTTATTTTGATATTTTGTGCTCCTAAAGATTCTTTTTATTGCAAAACCTTAGATTTTGATGGGTTATATATCAAAATACCCATATCAATAAAACTGACATTAGGGTGATATTGAACAATCTTAATTTAATTTACCTTGTCTTAATTCTTGATTTTTAAAGTGCTCTTCTAGTTTTCCTTTCAATATTCCTCCAAGTTCTTCAAAGTGTTCATTGTTAAGGCATCCATCTCCCATGACTTCAATACACTAATGAAATAAAGATATTGTCAGTTTAAAAATGAATCCTGTTCAAACATTTTTAAGAATAACAATTCCCAGAACAGTGTAAACTTAACTACAGAAAGACCAGTTCTGTAAACTCTGAAGTTTCACACAACTATATGTGCCTCCTAACTACAAATGTACACAGTAACAACAGCCTTTCTTGTATTCAAGCAGGCTCTCAGTATCTTTTTTAACATCAGCAATTAAATCAAGATGTGCAATACACCACCCATGTGAACCTCTTCAGCTGTTTTTGTAGACACCATATACTCTGCTAAATTTGGCAGCCTGGAAATACTCTCCTTTTCAAAGTAGACCCCCAGTCATATAATCTACACTTGGGACAAGAGTCCAGTTTCAGGACAGAATATGGAGAAACAGAATGGCTTCCAATTGGCCAATGGGTCAAACAAGGGTGCATTTTATACGCCATCTGTTTAAATCATGCACAAAACATATTATATGGACAGTGAGAGGAGACTCAGAGGAAGGAAGGGTGAAAACTGGAGAAAAGAGCATCAATAATTTAAGATAGAGATGACACCAGGTGCACAGCAGAAAACAGCAAAGCTTTGGCATGACTATTGATTTAAGTTAAGGAAGAAAGTGCAACAGCAGGGTTACAGCAGAATATTAGGGGGAAAAAAATAACGACCACAACAGATGTATATAATTTTAAAGTGGGTAAGACACTGAAAAGAACAGGTTGCTTACCTGTAACTGTGGTTCTTCGAGTGGTCATCTGTGCTGTCATACATTAGGAGCTTTCGCGCCTGCGCGGTAGCGTTCGGAAGATTCTAGAGCTTAGTAGCTTGGTGGGAACCCCTCCCCCATGCCTGTACTGAGCATGCTCAGCCCGCCGAGCAACGGTTGCTCCTCAGTTCTGTAGTCCGCCAATAAGGGCCTCAGAAAGAGGGGACGGCTGGGTGGGCATGTATGACGGCACCGATGACCACTCGAAGAACCACAGTTACAGATAAGCAACCTGTTCTTCTTCTCATGGTCTCTGTGCCTCACACATTAGGAAACTGTGTAGCTTACAAGTAGGACGGTGGGTCAGGCCCTAAAGAACGGAAGCGAGCAGAGCACGTCCAAAACGAGCATCCTTCCAGGACCGGCAGTCGAGCCTGTAGCGGCGCACGAAGGTCGATGGCTGGGACCAAGTCGCCACTTGGCAGAGTCCTGCAGGCTGACTCCTCGTAGGAGGGCTGCAGATGTTGCCGCGGGACTGGAGGAATGAGCCCAAAGAAGTCTGGCGGGGGCTTCTTGGCAAGCTCGTACGCCAGGTGGATAGTCTGGGCTACCCATTTCGAGAAGCACTGGGTGGATACCTCGTGGCCTACCCAACGCCGGTCATGGCACACAATAGGTGCGGGGCCTGTCTGAAAGAGGCAGTCCTGTCCTGGTAGAAGGGCAAGGCCCGACGAACATCCAAGGAGTCAAGGGATCTCTCCAAAGGTATAGTTGGGTTCGGGTAAAAGGTGGGCAAGATGATGTCTTGACTGAATGAAAAGTCAGGCTGTAGGACCACCTTGTCCCTGTGAAGAACCAGGTACGGTTCGTCGCATCGTAGGGCTGCCAGCCCTCACGCCTGACTGGCAGAGGTGACAGCCATCAAGAAGGCAGTTTTCATGGCGAACAGCCTGTGATCCATAGTGGTAGCAGCAGCGATACCAGTGGGTAAAGGTGTTGCAGGCCACAGAGAAAAAAGAAAAACTGCTTCACGGTACCGCGAAGGGAGAGAGCTGCTGATGGGAATCGTGGCAGTTGGTATGCCACGACGGCGGCGAGGTGGGCCTTCAGCAACGGGAAGGCCAAGCCCTGCTGCCGGAGGTGCAAGAGGAAATGGAGCACAGTAGGCAGGTTGGCAGGCGATACCGGCTATTGTCGTTCCTCAGCAAAGGCAATGAAACGCCACCTCTTGTAGTGGTAACTGTGGCGTGTCGACTCCTTCTTGGCCGCGTTCAAGATGTTACCGATGACGGACTCGTCTAGGGCGATATCCCCCTGGCACGGAGGGGCAGGAGCGGCAGGGCCGGATGGAAGACGAGGCTGTTGGAGTGCGAGAGTAGGTGCGGCGTGGTGGGAAAAACGGAGGATCCAACCGCGAGCAGCCTTGAGCAGAGGGCCAGACCAGTCAATGCAGCATCGGCCCAGTCCATGAGGAGCTTGGGGACCACTGGGCCAAAAAAGAAATGGGGAGAACGTATAAAGGAAACCGTCATTGCACCCGAAACTGGAAGCGTCGCCGATGGAATCACGACTGCAGCCGGCCCTGGAACAGTACCAGTGACACTTTGTGTCCTTGTTGGTGGCGAAGGGGTCGACTGTCGGTCTGCCACTGGTCTCGTACCATCCTGGACGCTTTGTCGAGAGGGACCGCTCCCTGCAGAGGGCATCTGCTGTGGTGTTTTCCTGCCCAGCCAGGTGCCCTAAAACCAGATGGATTTGAAGCAGGACACACCAGTTGCAGAGGTCGCTGTGTAGGCTGAGGAGGGAGTGGAATGAGTCCCTCCTTGCATGTCGACATAACAATGTGATGTCGTGTTGTCTGTCAAGATCAACACCGTACGACCCGTAACAAAGTGGTGAAATGCCCTCAGAGTTTTCCAGATGACGCGTAGTTTGAGGGCGGTGCCCCGGACTCCGAGGCCACTACAGTGGCCTCCCTATCCGAAAAAGGCGCATCGGTTGTCACCGTGAGCCATGGAGACGGCTCCGAGGAGGCATCCCTGACAGGAGATGGTTGTAAGACTGTCACCAAAGCAGGGATTGATGGACCCGCGGAGGTATTCAGAGCCTAGACTGCAAGTCACGGCGGAAGTCAAGGCCCTGTACCCGAGGAGTTGGTGGGTTCTCCTCACTGATAGCGTCAGGGCGTTGAAAGACCACAAATGCAGCCCGACCAAGACAGGACAGAATGGAGGGCATCCGGTGGGTGCCATTGTAGAGTTCTTGTCCGCAGGACGCCAGCATCAACCAGTTGTCTAGGCAGGGGTAGATCGAGACCTCCTTCGCCTACAGGCACGATACCACCGGGGCCATGCATTTGGTGAAGACCCTGGGCCGGTAGAGAGTATGAACGGTAGCACCCTGTATTGATAATAGGTATAGTCGACCGCGAACCATTGGTATCGTCTGTGCTGGAGAAGAGGCCAGTGGTATTGGGCGAGGACAGAAGTTTCTCGAATACTCCTCTTGAAGCAGGGACTGGACCTGTTCCGGCAGAGCCGTGCTGCGGCATAGGCAAGATGGATGATGGGGAGACTGCCCGAGTCTGAGGTGACATGGGGTGACCTGCGGAGGAGGGCAAGAAAGGGACTTCATCCCAGATGAGGACTTCTTCGCAGAAGAAGATTGAGGTCTCTGAAGAGAGTAGACAGCGGGGAGGGGGTCGAGCGAGGCGACCGAGGTTGAGAGGTCGAGGACGATGACCTGTGGCACGGTACCTGTCAGCCAGGCGACCCTTGAGTGGATGGTACATCGCCTATGCGATGCGGCATTAAACAGCCCCTGGCCATCAAAGAGGAGGTCCTCGATCCTTCCCCTGATGTCAGTTTGCAGGCTCGATGATCTGAGCCGCGTATCTGTCTGCCGTGGGGCGGGCCCTAACTAGTGGCATGGAGTAGACGCAGGCCGTCAATGGATGGTCTTCAATGCGTCTGCGGCTTTCCTCCTGGAGATTTGGATCTCAGCTGTGCAAGGTGCTGGAGCAGGAGTGGCACCTCTGAGGAACGAGTAGCCGACATGATGTATTGGTTATCGAGCGTCCCTGATTCATTAAGAATTGTGTGGCACTCAGAAAAGGATAGAACTTGTCTGGGGGGATTCCTATGGGAGGCTGAGTGATGCACGCGGACACCGGGTCCCGGATAGATGGAGCCGGGTGTGACACATTCTCGAAAGACAGGGTTGAGATTTATAAGGAGTCAGCCAGACTCGGATAACAATTTGGTTATGGTTGCTGGGCCCATGAAGTCACAGGCATGGTCGGGGGACCATCATCGGTGCCATGGACAGGACTGGTGGAGCAGCCAGAGGCGGAGAGACGTTGGTGGCCGAAAAGGTAGCAACAATGCAATTGCCTACCAGTGCCTCAGGTTGGGGTGGGATCGAGCCCTATATGTGGGTGAATAGGAATGATATGACACCGGTTGCTCCCGGTAAAGGTGTTCCCGGCCATATGTGCAAGAGAAGGGCCCTCGGTGGCTGAGAGAGAGGGCCCACTCCAAACGGGTCTTCCGCAGCTGCGGCGATCATCCTCCCGACAGTCCATCCTCTGAGAGTGACCGGCAGAAACACCGCGGCAGCAGGGATAGGTTAGCGTCGAAGGTGCAGCGCAGCCTGAGGTCTGGACCTTATCCTCTGGGCGGTCCAACCCTCCAGGGTGACCAGGTGGGAATACAGCAGCAGTAAGGATAGGCTGGCCCGAAAAAGAGGGGAATGCCGAGGCGGCGGTCTGGTCCTCGACCTCCGGATGGTTCATCCCCTCAGGGTGACCAAGCGGAGGGACTGAGGCAGTGAGGCTAGGCTAGCACGAAGGCATAGCTAAGTCAGAGGTCTTGTCCTCATCCTCTGGGTGATGCATTCCCTCAGGACTGAGTGGAGACACCACGGCAGCAACGAAAGGCGGGCCCGAAGGCGCAGCCGAGCCAGCCGTCTGATCCTTGTTCTCCGGGCGGAACCATCCCCAAAGGGTGGGCGAGCGGAGAGACCATGGCAGCGAGCATAGGTGGGCCCGAAGGTGCGGCCAAGCCAGCGGTCTGATCCTTGTTCTCCGGGCGGAGCCATCCCCGAAGGGTGGGCGAGCGGAGAGACCACGGCAGCGAGCGTAGGCGGGCCCGAAGGCGTGGCCAAACCAGCAGTCTGATCATTGTTCTCCGGGCGGAACCATCCCCTAAGGGTGGGCAAGCGGAGAGACCGCAGCAGCGAGCATAGGCGGGTCTGAAGGTGTGCCGAGGCGGTGGTCTTGTCCTCATCCTCCGGGCGGTCCATCCTTTCAGGGTAACTGAGCAGGAAAACTGAGACAGCGAGGGTAAGGTTTGGTCCTCGAGGATCTCTGGAGGGTCCATTCTCTCAGCCGCACATTTTCCTTCTTCCCCATCTCCTTTTGGGTGCCATGGGAAGGAGGCCGTTTGCGCTGGGTGGTGAAAACGTCCTGGAGGATTCGGCTACCTGAGCCCATTGGAGAATGCTGTGCCCGAATGGGGCCTCAGAAACAGTAACGAACCCTGTGCCAGCATCCGGTACCGAGGAGGGCGTGGCTGCTGGGCGCGCCAAGAAAACATTACTGGCTCCTGGTAGTGAGGTTTCTCCAGGCCGAAGGCCACAACACAGCACAGGCTAATACGTTTAGGGTTTCCCTCAGAAAAAAGAAGGGGTTTCCCTCAGGAAAAAGAAAGGGGAGTCCGACCTTGCGTTCAAAAGGACGCAAGAGTTAAAAGGGGGTAGACATAAAAGGCAATCGAAGAGCAGAGGGAAAAAGGAAAAAAAAAGGGGGGGTTGAAGAGAAAGCCAAAAACACAAACCGAAAGCCTAATAGGCAGCTGCAAAGCTAAGAACCTTCCGTTCGCTAAGGCGGACGAAAGAACTGAGGAGCGACTGTTGCTTGGTGGGCTGAGCATGCTCAGTACAGGCATGGGGGAGGGATTCCCGCCAAGCTACTAAGCTCTAGAATCTTCCGAACACTACCGCGCAGGCGCAAAAGCTCCTAATGTATGAGGCACAGAGACCACGAAGAAGAATGTTACTTCTTTGCATTGGTTCAGTTCTTAACCAAGATGGAGACTGGTCAAGAAACCATGAGAAAAACATGACTTGGAAGGCCAGCCATGAAAGAACCAGAAAAGACCCACAAGCATAATGATACATAATTGATTATCTAAACCAGGATTGTCCATGCCAACTATTTACAGTTTCTATGTATGGATTTGAAAGGTGGACAGTGAAGCACTCTTTTGAGAGGTAGTGCCAAAGAAGAGTTAAGTCAATATAACGGACTTCCAAAAAACAAATAAATGGGTCCAAGGACAAATCAAGCCTGAAGTCTCACTAGAAGTTAAAAGAAACAAACTGAGACTATTTCACTTTGGATATATCATGAGATTACATGATCAGTGAAAAAGAGAATCATGCTTGGTAAAGTTGAAGGAAACAGGAAAAGAGAAAGACCACATTATAGGTGGACTGATTCAATCAAGGAAACTGCAGCACTGAGTTATGGAAAACATAATTAACAGGGTCACAAGGAAAGTGTCTCATTTACAAGGTCACCATAAGCTGAAGACAATTTGACAGCAAACAAAACAAAAACAAACAAAGAAACCCCCAAGATACACCGTTTTAGCTCTTTAGAAACTGGAAGTAGACATTAAAATTCTGGCAAAACACAATAGTGTGTATCCTTTGACAGGATCTGTGTAAGAAAAATTAGTATGGACTTAAATCCTGCTTAAGCTATCTTCTGTCCTTGTTGGGTCATAGTGAAACATACTTTGAGTAACAGAAGAGCATATATTTTCACTATTTGTGGGCCACCTGCCTCACAAAATCTTTTGTAAATTACCTAAGAACAATAAAAAAATGGTTTCATAAGGAACCTGCTACCTATTACTGAGTTTTAACTAATATTCTTTCTCTCAACTCCTTCTCAACACCTCTCCCTCCCAATCTTAGCCAATATCTGTAATAGGAGTGAGCAATTTTCTGGGTCAGACAGCCACACTGGATCCCCTGCAACCCACTGTGGGATACACCAGTGCCTAATCTGCAACTTGCACAGTTGCCATTGACTTTTAGTGGCATCTGTAGCTCTCTTTGGTGCAGAAATGTGATGGTCTATCCTACTGCAACAAAAGGTTATTGTGAGACTAGACAGCATAGAAGCCACAATGAGACTGAGGTCCTGAAGCTGGAAAAAGGACAAGGGAAACCAGTTGTGATTTCAACAGTGGAATGAATGACTGCCAGTGACTGCAAAAAAGGTGGATGGGACAAGATGGTGTTTATCCTGATTATATCTCAAATTATATAAAGCTGTCACCCCAACACAGAAAGCATACTTCTTTGAAGCTCCAATGAACACAATAATATTTATCTGAAGAATATATAAAAAGAATCAATAAACTAACAATTGCATAACCACCTTTAATCAATTTTAGGTAATGCACACATACTGCCTTGAAAAATAGATGTGATATACTTTACAAGATTATGTACAATATACTCTTGTAAGTTTCTACTGCCCACTGCTGTTGAAATACTTGCTTTTGTTTGTTCCCTAATCAAAGACATACTTTCAATCAATTAATCTATCCAGTTAAGTAAACAATAAATAATTATCTATTTTAATTTAAAGACCTATAGTCACTTATATTCAAATACTCAATAGGTTCTTAGGATTTTAGAACTGAAAATCTTGTACAATATGTATACGTATAATTATGAGTTAAGATCTTGTGAAGCATGGACACATAAGAGCCATAAGGTTTTTTACTATAATCATTATAACTTAAGTAACCTTTGGTAATCCATCTGATTTGCATCTGAACATGGACATTCATGTAACAACCTAGTATGTTTCAAGTGAAACCTAAAACAACTACAGAAACTCAATCAGCATGGCAGTCAAAGGCACAGAGAGTAAACTTGTTATTATATTTAGTATAACACCATCATGACGACTGAACTAACGGTTTGTAGGATCAAGAATGAGCAGCAATGAGTTTGTTTCCTTCCAATCATCCTCTGCATGCAAGGGAAAAAACTAGTAGCCTGTGTTTTTAAACAGAGGCATACAGCTTTCTACATGCATTTCCACACTGCATCTGATGGAACAGTGAACAATAGTTGGCTATGAATTAAAAGCAAAAACTTCTAATCTTCTCCTCTCCTATATGTCTGTGCTGTCGTATAAGGAGTGCATATGTGACCCAAAAACTTCTGGATTCTCATTGCTAATTTCTTTTTCAATTCAGCCAAACCTGGAAGTAAAGCATGTATGTTTTAGCAAAAATAGGACACAAAATGGTACTTTATATAAATGTTACCTTGGCAAAAGAATGCATTATTTCTGATAATACATCTGAATCTGGTTCTGTTCCTATAGCCTTGATTAGGGCATCACACATAAAATGCCACATCTGGGTCAGGTATTCAGGCCCACGAACTCTCGCACATTCCAGGAGCAAAGGCATTGATTCCGCAGCTGCCACACGAACACGTTGCATTCATTAAGGTAAATTACACTGAACTTTTTTTTTTAACTGAAGTGTCAGACCTCCATGAATGTAAAATTTCCTTCTAAAAGTGCGATCAAGGTTCATTTGCACTGTTTCATCTATTCAGAACCAGAGTATGAGATTCAAGTTGATAGTTAAGTACTGTAATATATTACAATTTGGTTTTACTTTAGCAAGTGAAATACTAATGAAGTGAAACACACTTTTTAAAACAGATTTTTAAAATAGTCAGCTCTCCACATTTGCAGGTTTGACATTCACGGATTTGATTATTTACGATTTTGTCCAACCCCTGCCTCCCCACCTCAGGTACTTTTTCCCCAGGGGAACCTTCCAATCAGGCCATGTAACCTTTAAAAACCCACCTCTGGTCCTCCCCCTCCACCACCATCCACTGCCTGGCCAGCTAAGGACAGACTGCAGCCCAATTTCTCAGCACTATGAACCCTTTCCAGGTGCCCTGCACACACACGAAGGAGGAGACGAGTGTGAGAGAGAAAGAATAGGGCTGCCATATGACCCACTCCCTTTCCTTCACCTGGTTTGGACCCTAGGTACCCACTATCCCCCACTGTGCTTTGGCCCCCTTCCCACAGACACATACATTTTGATATTTGTGATTTTTCCACATCTGCGAGGGTCCTGTGCCCCTAACCCTAGTGAATGCAGAGGGTCAACTGTAACTTAAAAATATGTATTCCTGCATCTGGACCATTGGTAGATGTAAGTGGGAAACCACAATAATTTCACATTTTGAATATTTGAATAATTTCCTTCAGAAATTACAGTCAATCCACAACCTCCTAGGGAACACCGTCTCAGCCAATATGGTTGTGGAATCCTCATATATCAACATTCCACACAAGCATGGACTACAAGCTGTTAGGAACATCATTTCAGATGGTACCATATCAGACTCAGCCACCAAGCTCTGCCACTTTGTTCTCACTCATAAGTACTTCATTTCTGGTAACAACATTTATCTTCAAAGTTAATGGTACTGCCATGGGCACACACATGGCACTGCAATATACAATCATTTTCATGGCTGATCTAGAACAATACTTCCTTAAATCCTGCACCCAGAAACCTCTCTTCTACATCTGAGGAATATTGATGATGTCTTCATAATTCGGACTCATGGAAAGGACTCACTCAAAACATTCCACCATAATTTCAATAACTTCCACCCCTACTATCAGTCTCAGCCTAGAACTATTAAAAAAAATAAGAAAACTGTACAGCTACAGAACGGACATCTGACCACCACACTGTATTACAAGCCCACTGATTGCTACATGTACTTACATGCCTCCAGTTTTCACCCTGAACACACTACCAAATCCATAGTTTACAGCCAAGCCCACCGATACAACAGGATCTGGTCAGACCCAAAAGACTCAAACTCATGGAATTACAACAAGCATATGAAAAAAGAAAATAAACACAAAACAGATCAACAAGGCTTGCACACAGGACTTACCTATTACAAAACAGACTCAAGACAGGAAATGGCAGAACCCTACTAGCGGCCATAAACAGCTCCCAACTGAAACCATTCAGACATAACATCAATGAACAACAATCTATTCTGGACTATAATACTGCTCTCTCAAAGGCTCTAGGCTGCAGGTCTTCATATGCCTACAGACAGCCTCTCAATCTGAAACAGGAAGACAAGCAACATGGATGGAGAAGTGGATATAAGACCTCACCACAAACCCAGACGCCACTCTACCTACACATCTACTTGGGAAATGTTATCACAGGACCTAATCACATCACCTACAATCTTAGAGGCACTTTCACTTGCTCTAATGTGATATATGCCATCCTTCATCAACAATGCCTTTCATCATTCTATACTGGACAAATGTATGAATCTCTGTGCCAAACAATAAATGGACACAAATCAGACATCAGGAATGGGAAACATCAGTTGCAGAACACATTGATCACCCTGGGCATTCCATCTTGGGCCTCAGAACAGCAGTCCTCGAACAAAACAAAACAAAAATCTTACGAAGGAAGCTTAGAAAGAGATATAGCAGAATTGAAATATATCCACAAATTCCAGTCCATTAATAGTGGGTTGAACAGAGACAATGGTTTCCTGGCACACTGCACATATGATAGCACTAGTTAACACCACAGCTTCTTAAGGGCTCTCTTGGCCAGTTTATCACATTTCCTCTCCAGTTCTCAACCAGTACCACACTATATCCCAATAACTCTTTCCACCGTTCATACGGTTATGTACTCACACGGTTATGTATCCTTCTGCATTTGTCCCCCATGACCTCTGTTAAAACTGAACTTGTCACCTCATCACCATACCCAAAAGTTTTGCATTTTTATTGCTATTCACACACACAGCCTGCTCATAAAGATCTGCTCCTAGGCACTTCACTCCGTGCAGCAGACTTAAAACTATGAAAGCTTATGTTACCACCTTCTTACTTTCAGTTAATCTAAAAGATGTTAAAAGACCCTTTTGCATTTTGAATAAAGTTTAACACAAAACGTATATCCTTTAAAGTAAAAAGAGAAAGTGATTATGGATCCCAAAATATTATTTCATAAACTGTCAGTTTGATCCTATAATTCTGGTTTGGATGCAGAAGATATGCCTTTCCTAACCTTTCAACTAAAATATTATGCCATCCAATATACAATATATAGAGATGTGTAAGGCAGTTGCACACTGAAAAACTTCAGAAAAGAAGGATGCAGGGAACTGTGGACATTCTAACAGCCACTGTATCATCAGTCATGTCCTGTCCCACTCATGGTATCATGTAGCTTTTCCAAATAGCTTCTTTCCCAGGATAACAAATGATTTTCCAAAGTTGTGAAGGTTGTGATGTAAACACTTTGCTAGAACATCATGACAGCATCTTATTAAAGGATATCATCATGGAAATAGAATTTCAGCAAAGGAACCATCAATTTCACAACTTGCTCTGTGTATTCCACAAATCCTTCCTTCAGTTCTTTGGCATAGCAAACCTAAAGCACAGAAATCCAAGTACACCAGTGAATACAACTGTTAAAATGTTAAATAAGCAGCAAATACAGTTAGGTAACAATTATCACAATTATCACAAATACAGTTAGGCAACAATTATCACAAAGGACATCAGAAAAAGCTAAAAGAAAAATTGTGTAATTCCATATTAGCTGATACCTCTAGATTATTATTAAATGCGCTTTCACCAATTCATGAATCACTGAACAGGAAAAGAAACCCAAGCTGTCAAAGGTTTAACTGTTTACATTTCTCAGAATGCTGGTGTTCCAACTACGATCAGGATGCAATAATGCATAGCCACTGAATTCCACTAATAGAACTGGGAATGAGAAATTAATCCTACAGCTGGCCATGCAATTTAACAGCCTGCTTCAGAGGGCTAAGATCCATACCCAAGCAGGTTTTTCCCATTACTGAGAGTTGCTAAGGAGGATAGGAAGAAAGTCCCAATTACACTGGTGAAAGCTGTGGAATCCAGTACAAGTATAAGCAAACCAAAAGTTATAGTTAAATTCAGCTATCTATCAACTAAAAACTTTCAAAGCAAGCTTACTAAAAAGAAAGATAAAAATCAACTGCCCCCCCTACATGAGTTTGGCCCTGCTTACTCCTCTCTTTTCCTAAAAGCAGAGTGTTTCAAACTTTTCTCGCAACAAAAGAATCAGACAGCCATTCCACCCGTCTCCTAGCCTTCCCTATGTTGCTTGTCTAAAAGACAGATTCAACTCATGAATTGCAGTTTACTTAGCTTTTGTGGCTTCAATTCTACTGAATACCGATTTCTGTTCAAAGCATGTGATCAAAACAGCACTCACCAACATCTGACATGCAGTCGCCTTTTCTTCAAGACCTGCAGTCTTAATTCCAAAACTCTGCTGGTCTCCTAGATTTACAAACTCCCAGCCATCGTCATCACTCATGTTCTCCATATCTTGTGCTAGTGAGAAAGAAATCAATAATTTTGGCATAGCTGTGCCATACCCTCTCCAGTGAAATTGTGAATGAATTAAGTACTAGAACTTACTGTCAAGGAGAGCCACTTCAGGCTTGATTGATGCAGTTTTCATTAAAGGACCCATAACAACAGGAAGATATTGTTGGAATTCTTTTCCAAGGATCTTGCACATTCTTGCCCATGCAGAGATCATATATGATATCTGGAAATTAATATTATATTCACTTTCCTTTTCTTCAATATACAAAGTTATATTACCACTTGGGCTGACTGAAAATCAAGGGTGGTTTAAAAGTTAGTATGTCCAGCAGTGGAATATGCTGCCTCAGGGTGTGGTAGAGTCTCCTTCTTTGGAGGTTTTTAAGTAGAGGCTGGATGGCCATCTGTTGGGAATGCTTTGATGTGTGTTCCTGCACGCAGGACTGGATGGCTCCTGGGGTCTCTTCCAACTCTATGATTCTAAGTGATCCAAATGGCACTCAAGCTATTGTTTTGAAGGAATTTGTATAGGCAAGGGTTGAACAAAATATTAATGTTGGTATATTCTTGAGGGGGGAAAAGGCACAGCAGGAATAGCTTGTCTGAGGCCACCTAACAAGTTCATGGTTGAGGCAAAAATGGAAAACTGAACTTTCATAGTTCAGTTTGAACTACCTTGCTAAAAATCACAATAGCCAAACATAAGACCACAAATATGTGGTTTGAGTATTGCATTGATTCAAAAAAGCAGGGAAGTATGACAGAACAAATTTCTACCACAACACTCTTGGACAAAGCACATTACTATTCTGGTTGCCCCAAGTAACAGTTTGTTATGCATATCTACATTATGCCTGAAAGTAAGAAAACTACAACTACAAAAGCATGGCTGTAAACAGCAACAGAAGAAGTGAAAGTGGTGTCACTGACAAAAGGTCTCAAACTTTCCATCACAATCAACAAGGTTTAGCTAGTAGAGCACAAAAGTAGCATCAGCATAATCCCCCCCTGTCATTACAGCTATATCCAATAAAATGATTCAAATTTACACAGAATGCATTCACTGACAGATCCCATTTAAAATACATGTAGTTACAGAGATTTTGGCCGAAGTATAGATTTGCTATCTAAATAGCCAACAAACTAATTAGCTCTATGGGATGCTTTAGAAAGAAAATTCTAACAGGCACTCTCAATGATATAAAATTAGAATCAATGGTTTGGCATACCTGAGGGTCATCATCTTCCAAGTCATTGAAGTCAGTTTGTGTCTTCAACAAGAGCTGCATCACATCTGATGCATCTTGCATAAACTAGAAATAAAAGCACCCAATGAAGATATGGCAGTTTTAAATTTTGATCTGTTTCATTTAGCTTATACTAAGGGTTTTGATAGTTTAATTTAGAATCTATTACTGGAATTTAATCTCCACAGCACTTCCCATGTTTGAATTTGGGTCCTGGGTCCAGAAAAGGTCCCTGTCCCTCCTCTCTTCTAAGCTAACAGAAACAGGCAGCCTGGTAAGAAAATCTATTTGTTTCGGGGGGGGGGGCTGTTACTTATGTTTCATTGTTTGATCTTGACAGCTACTATGTGTCCCTGGACTGAAAAACAAGGAAGAATAACACAGGCTAAACAATGTCAAGAATATGTTGCTATCAAGTTAAGGAAATACTCTAAAACTGACATATACCTTCTCTTTACCAACTGCAAGACCAATTAAGCTGATGCATTCTATTGTTTTTCCTCTTAAGAGTCTAAGTTCCTTCTGCACAGCATTCTCGACAATGTGTTTAAGAGAAGGCATAAATAAATCATAGTATGGAACAAACTTCTCCTCTGCTGTATCAGCAACCGATGCAATAGACGTAACAACTTGCTCTAAAACCAACTTGGTGCCTTTTTCAATCAGCTGTGCATGGGATAGAAAAAGGACAAATTTAAGAAATTTGTTTACATCTCACTGAAATAGCACTTCAAGTCAAAGTAGTCACAAGGTTTCTTACCTCCTGCAGTTTTAATACCATAATGGAATGAAGGTGCTTTACTAGGTTATCTAAATAAGGAATAAGCAGTGATTTTGGACAGTCTTCAGTGAAATTGATCAGAGCAGCAGCTGCATGAGCCTGAACACGTTGGTTTCCTTGATCCTCCATTGTCTGGAGAAGAGCTGCAATTACCTAAAATACAGATGGCTATTATAAGTGAAAGATCTTAAAATGAACTTAGTCAATATACATTCTATAGCTTTCTACTTGCCTTTTCATGGAATTTTTTCTGGAAACCTGGTGCAAAATCTGTAGCCATCTGACCAATTGCATTACAAGCTGCATATCTTACTCTTGGATGCTGAAATATTTAGCTTCAATTAGTAAGTTCACAGAACAATCAAGCATAAATTTTATAGGAAGCCAAGTACATTAAACTTACAGGGTCCTGAAGGAAAAGCAAAACCAAATTAACTATCTCATTCAGAATCCCCTCCATTTGTTGGTGACAGCCTTCACCAATAGCTGAAAGAGCCATCAAGCCAGCATGTCTGCATTTCCAGTCAGCTGTATTGAGATACATTAAATGGAAACATTATTGGAAAGGAAAACACATATAGAAGATAAGAATATATTTTTTACACAAAAATAATACTCTATTCAAGCAATTGTAGCTCTTTTCCCTGTGATTCTAGGCTGTGAAAATACCTTTCTTGCTTGAACTGCAGACCAAAGTTTAAGATGCTGCATAGTAAACTGACATTATAGCACTGTTTGCAATTAGGTACAAAATAAGAAACACTGGATTTAAAAACAGCAGAATCACAGCACCAAAGCCAACGTAGAATGATGGTCCAGACTCTCATTCCTTGTTTAATGAAATATGGTTATTAAGTGAGACTATTTACATCGAAAAAGTCTTGCTGAGTTTATTTTAGGATATTTCTGAAAACAGTACAGGTATTTACATTATTTAAAAAGTCAACTGACTGACAAAACAAGAATGCCTTCTCTCATGACTGAAGGCCATGAAAGGGAATTTCACAACCTTGGTGTCACTACCAAGGCTCACATGTTCTAGATGATCAATCTCCCGAAGGCAAGGGGATACAGAAAATGGCCTCAAATAATAAATGTAACTGATTGATTGATTAGATTTATATCAGAAAAGTCATCCTTTTAACAGTTTGGTCCCAAGCTAGGGCCACATCTGCTTGATAATGCTATTACATGGATATATGAACAGAACAGAACACTAGCTCATTCTCCAATACACAAAAAGCACACATTCGTGTTTGTCTAAGAACACAGTCACATTGTGGAACTCCACCCCAAGATAACAGTTGCTTCTTATAACATGGATAGACAACAAATGCCTGATAATGCAAAATTTTGTGTTTGAATTAATTATATCTCTTTTAAAAATATCATTGAGTTTGACTACCTACATGGATGTTACCTCCTATGTCCCTATTATAACAAAAGTGCGTCAGTGAGGCCAGAGCAAAGAGAAGCAACCCTAGCACTCCAATTAGTTTTTTAGACAAGCAAGGAGAAAATTTGCACCCATACATAGGACAGGAATGAAAAAGCTACATGGGGTCCCTAAGACTTTTAAAAATCCCCTCAAGTTTTCCCTGGATCCCCAAGCCCTGGATCTTTTGAAATACCTCCATTCAAGAAATCCAAATCAGAGTAACTTTCAGTGTGATTTTCAGATGAAGTAGTTTCTCAGCTTGCCCCGTCCAACAGCAATGACATGTACACCAACAGCTAACTGGCCTCCCACAGGTCTATGAAGGCAAAAAGCAGTCCCTACGTCCACCTCAGTACAGGACTTCCCCCTTCCCCACATGGACAACCCTTGGATTAAAGGACTAGGGTTATCAGTAGCAATTAGAAAAACCTCTTTACTTGCAGAATACAACAATTCCTAATGAATTGGTTTTGAGAATTGTTTAAATCTCAGAGAAGAAAACCTGAATGTCCAGGGCAGAACATACTACAGGTGTTTTTTTGTGTGCCCAGACAGGGGGTTTCCCAGCTCTCCCCTTCCAATCACAATACCCTGCTAGTGCCCAGTTAACTGTGAAAGTCATTAGGACCAAATGAGGTGTTCAAAAATACTTCTGTCAAACACTGCAGAAGCATATGGGATTTTCTTGATCCCAGCCACTGATTCCAAAATCAATTAATGTAAATTCATTTTTGAATACACAATCATTTACTGCTCGGCTCCAAAACCTTATGAAACATTTGCTCAAAGGCCAAAGTAACATCACTTACAGTTCTGAAGCATTTGCATAATATGTTCTTTTATCATAGGCAGAACAAGTTTTCCCCCAAGGCCACATGCCATTCTGTCCAATGCACTTTCACCAGCAACAGCATTGCTAAAAAGTGGATGATAATAATATTAATAATAATGATAATGACAATAATAATAATAAATGAGTTAACAATTAAGTTAGTAGTAAATAAATTTAGCACTCAGCTGACAGTGTTCTAAAGTGTTTAGCTTTCACAACTTATGAGCCTTTTAACATACTTCAAGCACAATTTTTAATAATTATGATGTTAAAACTCATTAAGTCATTATCTTCATGTAACTGAGTTTGTCAAAATATTCAAAATGCATTCTCAGTATGTGAACTTTTTTTTTTTTTAAAACATGCTGTTCAGTTTTTGTTTTCTGACATACAGACAATTTGGAAGTAATCATCAAAGAAGCAAACTATTTTCTAAACAAGAACAAACCTCTAAGTAAAGTGAAGTCCTTCTGACAAAATGTAAATAGCTGTATCAATAAATCTGAATGAATCATCCTTTAAAGCAGTGGTTCTCAACCTGTGGGTCCCCAGATGTTTTTGGACTTCAGTTCCCAGAAGCCCTGAGCATTGACCATAGTGGCTGGGGCTTCTGGGAGCTGAAGTCCACGAACATCTGGGGACCCACAGGTTGAGAACCACTGCTTTAGAAATTTCTGAACTTTCACCAGCCTTGTTATAATGGCTATTTGCGTATCATGATCATGCCCATTTGATCATCTTTTAAGAATACAAACTGTACTCTTGTATAAGAATATAAACTTACTGACCTATTCATAGAGGTACCATTTATGATGAGGAATCTCAGTGTGGACATTGTGCACTCATGCACCAATTTCCACAAAGGCAACAGGTTCAAAATATGTTGCTATCACTAAGGTAACTGCATTAGTCACAGCAGCAGCTGACAAAACTGCATCAGCACATAAGGTCATGGTGGGCGCACAGGTTCTAAGACAATTTGTATGGACAGGCCACCTACAGGTGTCAAAGACAACAGTTTGAAATGCAGGAGAACTCTTGAGAAGGGTGAACCATTTAATCAGTTTTTAAAAAAAACCTATCTTGTTTACCTGTCAAAGTCGTCATCTTCCAACTCATCAGCATTTGCCCAGTCTTCATCTTCTTCTAGATCAACCATCATTGTTAACATCTGGGGAACTAAAGAAATTGAACACTGTTAGTTTAAAGAAGATTGCCAAAAAAAGCCTTTGAATACTAATGGAATCCATCACAATCTCAGATTCCAAGTCAGCTCTGGAAGCAACATGACACCTGGATATGTTTCATCCTGTCACAGCTTGTATAATTATACACTTAGAGGAACTACAGTTCACTGGTATGAGATATGGTTGTATGCAGGCAGCCCAATATTCAGCTTTTACATGTTCTTAGGTACAAATATGAGAGACTTATCCCAATGTTTTAAGAAAGCATAGCAGAAGCAACAAATATATGGACTATGTCTTTCCATGGCGCAAGAAATATTTAGCTTCAATTAAACCACATGTTTATGTGCATGTTTCAAAAGATAAAAATAAATTGTTAAAGCCATCAACAGCCAAACCTAGACCAGAAGAACTGTTATCTCCATTAAACTATTTAGACAAATTGCTTCAGTTTTCTCAGAACTCTGCTCATCTTGACACTTCAGCCAATTAATTATCCCAACTGCTCTGGGTAAATGCTGATTTTTTTTTATCTACTAAGTTCACAGAAATGTAGCATATATAGTTATAAAAAAAGGATAAGAAAAGGAATACTTCATCATCAGAATCTTGTTGCCTTCCCCACTAATTTCTTCCTTTCCTGTATCAGTTCTTTTCTTCCTTCCAACTTCAGCTACAATCATGGGACAGTGTTTCCAATGGTGGCTACACTTAAACGAAGATGTAAAACTAAACCATATATAACCATGTTCACCCCAGTGCAGAAAAAGAATGCTTAAGAAATTGGGAAATGCCAGATTTGCTTTAAGTGCCAGTCAAATGCCATGAACAACTAATTGCATTTGTCCAATTTAAAAAGGCACCAATGCCTAATGTATTAAAATTCAGAACACTGGTTTACTTTATAATCAGCTTTCCCACTTCATGTACATAAACGTTCAGATATGTTTAAATCTGAATGATGTTTAAATTGAATGATGTTATAGTTTAAATTATTTTTAGTGGTCAATGACAAATTTATCTAAGCATTCATCTGCTTCTGGATTACTTAGCATCTTCTATATTAAGAAAAATCAGTATATTTTTGATTGTCTTTTAAAGTTATCTTGTAATAGGGGCACATGTTTGCAGCCCTGCTTGGAGAAAAGACTGATTCAGACTGTCCCACTGATCAGCAGGAGTTTGGTTTTTTGTAACATTTCTGTACATTCGGCATTGTCTTGTACAGCAAGTGTATCTCAAGTACTTACAATTTCACTATATAGGTAGGTCTCAATTTTACTATGAAAAATAAATGAGTAAGTTTACTTACTAGCTTGTGCAACAATGTTGATATGCCTTCTCAGCATAGCAGCAGCAGTCTCTGATAATGTAACTATTACTTCCAGGGCCAACTGACGCTGCATGTTACTGAGACTAGTGTCAGCACACAGCTGAAATCACAAAATATTTAACGAGAGCATTAGAAAATGAATAACAAAAAGAACACCAAAAGACTCAGTGAAATGTGGAATGGGAGGATCAAACATACCTTCAAACTCAGTTGTAATGTAGGTTCTAGGTGTGGACGTAAATATTTTGGAACTGTATCTGCAATCTCTACAAGAGACTTCAGGACTGAATCATCATTTTGGTAACAGGAGTCATTTACCGCCTAAAATATGAGAATTCAGTTAATACTGCTTCACCTAATGCACACTCAAAACCAAGCTCTTCCACGTTATTCATATATTGTTCAATGTTTCAAGATACTATAAGCAGGGCATATCCTAACCCTAAGACCAGAAAACATAGTGGAGAGCTCAGAGGCTGATGTACATACAGTGGGCCATCTGTATATGCAAGGGTTCCATTCAAGGAACCCTGTGAATGGCAGAATTCATCAGTGCTCATGTCCTCTTATATTCAGTGGTGGCAACGTATGCACAAATGCTTCAGCATGTATATGCACACAGCGCCACCATTTTAGAGATTGGGATCTGACATTCTGCATGAGCTGGAAATTGCGCATGTGGAGGTTGTTGGGTAAGGAGGGCTACTGCACTGTTTCATTTAATCACTGCAAATAATTTTAGTGGGTACTTGAATCAATGTGTTACCTAGTCTACTCAGTCAAGTTTCTCTTCATTCACTCTAAAGCCACTTTGTAGCAGATATCACACTGCTTGTAACTATGGTGAGGAAATTGAAAAGTCACATGTCCTTCACAACATCTTTTCAACATAAGGCTATTTTGGGAGGACCTTCCAGAGCAAAGAAATGTTGCTATATATGTGAAAATTATATACTTTCTGCCTTTGCCTATATAAAAACCCTTTTTTATTATTTTGCTGTTTTGCATACAGTGACTTGGGCACTTCATATGAAAGCATAATGTAACAAATTCCTAATATATAGAGACATTTAATTAAAACAGCAGATGTAACAGTGCACTAGCATAAGTTTAAAACAAATCAATTTTCTGTAAATATTAACTTTAATGTTAAGTCATCTTTCACTGAAGTTTCAGTCTAATGTTACCATTGTGGATGTTACAATGTCACAAAATTTGATGACACAACTCTATTATTTCTAAAAATGCACTGATTTCTATAGAAAAAATATTTGTTAAAAAACTAAAGAAAATCAAAACAGTTAAAAGAGTTTCCAGTATAAGAAACTGTACATTGTATTTAAATATCTAAAAGTCTTTACTGACATATGAACTTTCTGCATTGGCAAATTTTATACTTGATCATTGCCTCAAGAGCCCTTGTGGAGTGGGAAGCAATACAGAAATCTCTTATCTAAAGCAATAAACTGCAAGCATGAAATACATCTTATACGATATTTGTGTGTAAATTTAGTATCAACTGATTAAAGGAGCAATGAGAACACACTGTGCTTTCCTACTCTTCACTATATTAGCTTTTTAACTTGACAGTGGCCTTTTCACAGTACATGTGAAACAAAGGAATATGGCATTCTGAAGCAAAAGGCTTTAAACTAAGCATGTTACAGACTGCCACAAATACATAAAGGGGGAATCAAAAGAACTAGCTAATATATTTAAATTCAGATTGTACAATCTCAGTCTTTAGGGAAGTTTGTCAGTAAGGCAATGTAATACCAACTGCACAGTTTAATTCCTTAGTTATTTTCTACTACGGTGCTTTAAAAAAAATTAATGATAGCACTTGAGTGTAACAGCTCTTTCTGCACTTGTTCCCATGCCATAAAGTTTAAATTCATAAAGCAAACTAATTGGTACTCCGAGACCACCTACTGTTTTCTTAGACTTTTCCTACTGGAAAGGCAGGGAGTAATTCTTGCTGCTGGCAACATCTACTGTGCTGATGTTCACACTAGAAATTCATACATTATTGACATGGGAAACAGCAACACCTGATGCATTTCAGATGTCACGTCTGTCTGTAGAAAGTAATGTACTTGAGAAAACTTTCTGAAAGAGACTTTACCTGCAAGATACCAGGAAGCAAGTCTGCAAAATGTTTAAGAAGAGGAAGATTTTGCTCATTAGCAAGAACAAATGCAGCTGCAGCCCTAGCCGATAGTGTCCTGATCTAGAATAAAAAGTAAATACTGATATCAGCATATCACAGTGTTTCTTCAACATTTATGTTTACTGTAACCTTAGACTGACACCCCTATCCTTAATCACAGTCATTCTACAGATAGAGAAATAGAACAGTCGATTCCCCATAAAAGTGTCTGAAATCACATGCCTCATAGATGAGTTGCCTACTGCCTAAGCACTGCTTCCTCATCCTATCTTTGTGTGTGCTTTCTAAAGAGGGAGTCTGTGCATCTGTGCCTTCAAGTCGCTTGTCAACTTCAGGTGACCCCACAAATTTCACAGGTTTTTCTCAGGTAAGGGACACTCAGTTGGTTTTTCCAGTTCTTTCCTCTGAAATATGGTCTACAGCACTTGCTATTTGTTCGTGGTGTCCCACCCAAATACTAACCAGGACTGATCCTGCTTAGCTTCCAAAACCAGACAGGATCTGATGCTAGAAAAATGAGGCCTTTAGTTGGCCTCTAAAACCAGCTCTCATCAAGCATCTTGTTTCAGTGCTGCACATATTTTTTTTGGGGGGAGAGAAAGTACAATGTCTGACAATGGATCTGGGAGGCAGTGGAAAATGGACTCACTGTGCTTGCCTGCACCTATCCTAAAATCATATGTAGGAAGATACTGATACAAGAAAGCAGCAACTCTTCCTGGGCTTCTTTTTTTGTGTATCAGACTGGGATGATGGTGTACTACAGAAGACACAGTCACTCCAAGAAATTCAATATGAATCAAGATTGCTCCCCTCACAAACGAATATTTAACTCTCTCAAATCTCAACTGGCTTGGGAAGGAAAATTCTACTCTGTGGATCTTGTACATACAGATACAAACACAGAACTTTACCCACAGACTGAACTGGAGTTATAACTAAAGAGTATTGTTTTCAGTTAATACATATTAGGTACATATTATTGTTTTCAATTAATACATTCAACCATTGGCAAACATGCTTCCGATGATGGCAGGACAAAATGGAGACCCTCTTCCAAAGTTACCGTATTGTGAAACAAAGTTTTTCAGATGACCTATTCCCAAGCTGTGTCAAACTTCACAAGTCACAACAAGCTCTACGAATCATTCCCAGAATCAGAATGACAGCCAATGAACAAATTGTGTGACATGAGATTCACATATTCCTGATAGGACACATTCCTCCATCATTAAACAAGGTTTTCTGACACAAAGTTAATTTGATCATGTCATCAGACAAGATCAAACTGGCTTCAAATTACCGTTGAATTCTCCTGGTCCTGCATACATTGCATCAGCATGCGTTTGATGACTTCCAAATAATGTTGCTGCTGATTTCCAAAAATACCAGGGAAGTTCCTAAGTGGGTGGTAAACATAATGTATATTTTAAGCATCTTTAAAAGCATACACATTAAAAACCTGATACAAACACACCATTTATGTACAAAGTGATATCAAATATTGTATTTTAAAGAAAACAATGAGCCATCGTTCTGTATCTACATATTCTGCATCAGCCCGTGTGCACCACTAGCACTCAGCAAGCTGAAAGAGACTTGGGGATCAAGGTGTTGTAGGGTACATACTAATTTAACACAGGACAATGGTGAATTACTAAAGCACACACAAAGTGAGCTATGGCTGCTGATCTGCTATTATTTGACTCACCAAGGGACTCTTGAGAAGCTCACCTGGAACACAAAGTTCCCTTCCAACCCAGTTTGAAGCCCAGTTGTAAAACAGGAATTCTAAGAGTCAACATGTTGAAAGAATTTTATCATCTTACACTGCTACATAAAACACCAATGTGCTCATTTAGGAATAAAACTATACCAGAAAATATGCAGTGCAGCTTCACGCAATCCCACATTTTGAGAGCTGACTGAGTCAAACAAGAACTTCAGACCTTCTGGCCATTGGTTATTGCCATCCTCATCTAGAATGAACAGAAATTTAACATTCTGAAAAGATTTGATGCTAAATTAGACTGAAAAAGAAATCACAGTATTTAGGAAAGTATTAAAATAACTGCAACTATTCTACAATTTTCATTAAGGGAAAGAATTTGTTAAGTTTTATAGCAACCTCATATTTGTTCTGGACTTTTCAGAACATAAGTGAATACTTTTTCCTGTAAGGATTTTCTCTTTCACATGAGTTCTCTGTCTCCTTGAACGAGTTCTTCAGAGTACTTTTAGACAGTTCTCTTATATTTTTACACTCTCACATAAACACAACTATCATAGATAACCCTTTGGCTACACTTTCATCAAAGGCTCAACCCCCAACTTAAGTCATACTTTCTGACCAGATTCTATAATGGTTTAATTACTCTTCTGCCTCCCTCTAGGTTTTCCCTGAGAATTAAACCCTTCCCACACAGTGATCCTCCCTGGCTGACTGAAGGATTTTTACTCCACAGCTCTCTCTGTCGAGAACTCTCACTGAAGGACTGCCAAATGATAACCAGTGTTTGCTTTAATATTTCTTGTCCTCTGCACCACACCAGCCCCTCTCACAAACTACTAGGCTGGGTTTCTCTCCCGAGGAGCTATTTTCAGATAGCTACACCCCTAGAACTCCATTACAGTTATGTTACATACTCCCTTCAGAATCTTAACAAAGAGTAGCTAATATAAATATCACATACCTATTAAATTCCTGGCCAGTTCAGCCACAATATCACAGATTTTTCTCCTCATACTGGACTGTGTTTCCAACTGAATAATCAAAAGCAGTTCACTTTTGATGGCACTCTGAACTTCAGGGGGTAATGTGGGATAAACTTCCTCAAAAGAAGCTGAAAGAAGTCTCCGTAAGAGCACAGCAGCCATTTGTCTTGCCTATTAAAAAGATGTATGTTAGAATATAGCACAGTTCTTAGACTTAGTTCTACTTCATCAGAAACATGGAGTGAAGTACCTAGAAGGGTTTGTTCCTAGGCAGTTCACTCCAAGCATCTGATGAAACAGAACAAAGTCTACAAAAGCTTATTCTACTAACTTCTTTCAGTCTTAAAGGTGCTATGAGATCCCTTTGCATGCTGATTCAGACTAATACAGCTATGTTTTGAATAGTGTCGTTCTGTTTTTTGCAATGTGATTTCCTACACTGCTATGCACAAAACCTAAATGCTAAACAAGGTGCTGACTCCGCTATACTTATTTTTGGCATCTTTAGTCATATAACTAAGTCCCTTCAACTATTTATCTTCATAGTTGGTATAAGAATAAACAAGGCAACTGACTCTACTGTAGAAGAACTATACAGTTAGAAGCACATAGGAAAGAGCTTCATGGATTTAAAGGAAAGGTCTTCTGCAATATGTTAGCATTTATACAGAAGCATCATTCATGAAATGATCCATAATCCATCCTCATGACAACAGGAAAGAATAAGAGGAATGGAGTGCAGAGTAAGTATTATTTAAAAGTGTATTGCTTAATTGTTTTACAATCTTTTACAGTATATGTTTTTAATATGGTTCTTAGCTTAATTCAGTGTTAATGGGGCTTTTTCTACGCTTCTAATGTATTTTTTGGTAAGCTGCCTTTTACTTCAGTCTTGAGAAAAAGGCAGGATATAAATAAAGTTAATGGTAGCAGTAACAATCATCACCATCATGTAAAAAGTGAATGAGCATTTTAATTAATATGCTAACTATTTAGTATTTCAAGGAAAGGAGGCAAAACTGCCATTTCCAAGACAGAACACATACTTTTCACTCAAAATTAACCAGTGGAAATATAGTGTGTATATATCAATGTATCTACAGCTACAAAGCAAATATACCAGCAGAGGATGTACAATTGATATAATCTTCCATTGTTCTGTCGGGACTAATTCTGGGTAACTCAATTTCTGTACATTCAAAACTCAAGAGTACAATGAATATTCGAGACATATTGTAGGAAATACTGTGGTGAGTGACAGAAACAGAAAAAAAAGGGATTGCTTGTACATAGACCAAAACAGAAGCTAAATTGTAGAAGACAATGCCCTAAAAAAGACCACAGAAACAGGAAGCTTGGGAGACTGGGCGACCATGTCCATCTTCTGTGGGGATCACCACAACAGTGACATGCAACACAGCATTGTACACATTGTTACAACAGAAACAACTGAGAGCTATTAGAAGATATGATGGCTTCTATACTGCATATATACCAGTATAGCCAATGACTGATGATAATACTGAGATGAATAGGTTTTAATTAATCGCTTCTTGCCTCTTGCCCTTTTGACTAAGAAGAAGTGCAGTTGATGTTAATTACGTACAATATAGAACACATACTTAACTCAATTTACAAACGTTCTAAGTTATTATGACTTGTTTCCTTATGTTTCTTCACAACAATTGCTAAGTTAGTGAGGTAAAGTTATGACCTAATATACAACCAGTGCAGGGAGGATTGGCCATCAAAAACCCTTTAAGAGGATTAAATACAGTAATGAGGGAATTCCAAGACACCATGAGCATAGATGCACGTTAGCTATGTTAGACTGCTTTCAACTGACAGCTCCTGTGAATGTTCCTAATCAGAAACTGTACACTGATGTTTTTCTGAGTTGGAAGAGCTAATTAAAGTGGAATGCTCAGAAGACTCTCCCTGGAAATACAATGGCTTCAATAACATCCCTGGCTTTGACACTAGCTTTGCATCTGTGAACAGAACAGGGCTTTCTTTCTTTGGAGCTTGACTACTACTTCTTCTAAATAGTTCTTCCATTCATGTAAAGGACAGAATGTTTTGCTCCATCAGCTTTCTGTTTCATTTGCTTTCCCCATACCATGTGACACCACCCACAAGTGTTTTCCTACTCATGAAAACAGATTTTCACAGGGTGCAGAGGGATGCAGAAAAAGGAAACAGGGAAAGCTAGCATCCAGACCAATGAAGTTATTCAAGGCATGGTTTGTGGTCCTGGTTCTATGGCAAACTGGTTAGCTATTAAATCAGGAAAGAGAGCTTTTCATCTATGTGCGCAGTGAGAGGTGGTAATTCGTAAGTCCAAGACTTCTGTCTCTAATACTGAACATTAGCATTAAATCTATAGATGCAGTTTGCCAATTTTTTGTTCTTTAACATATTAGTAATTACAGTACAGTACAGTCCCTTTTAGATGCTAATTCTAGTTGGCAAGTTTAAAGAGAATTTGAAATAACATTAGCACAGCATAAAACAATTTTGCAATGCTGATATTATCTGCTCTGTTACAAATTGTTAGATGTTTCTTGGAGGAAAAAAATACCTCTTCAGCAACAGTAGTATTTCTGATAGCTTGCAGAAGGAATGTAATCTTTGATTGGCCTGGTATGTTCTCATATGTTTCCTGTGAAAGGAAAAACCACAAGAAAGGTTAAAACTAAAAATGAATGAAAGAAAGAAGAAAGAGTTAACCCGTTTACAATGCTAAAAGATGCTAAGAACAAAAGAAGAGGGGGATTAGATGAAAAGTCTATTTGGCCAAGTATTCTGTTCCCGTGACTAGCAAAACAGAAGCCTATGAGCAGCCTATAAGTAGCCCATAAGTAGCCCATGAGGGGAATCCTCCTGTCCCAATGTCATACCTCAGTGACTGATATTCTGAGGCATGTTGCTTTTAATCCTAGAAGTAACATATCGCGATGACTACACAGAAACTAGATTAAACTTAAACAAGTATTCATGTTTGTGATTATGTTGCATGTAACATAAGAGTTTCGTTATACATAGGTATACTTCTATATATAAAAGTCAGAGTGCTTTGCAGTATCAACAATGAAACTCAAAAAAACTATTATGAATAGGAAAGCATCTCTTAATCATGAAGAGAAGCTTTTAAAGTTTACCAAATGAGAGGAGAGGCACAGGTTTTCTTCTGTTTCAAAAAGGAAGCTACAAAGAAATCCTAAATTATTCCATTTCAACAAAATGTCTGCTGACAGAACACATGGAGAGCTAACACATGGCAGCTAACAGTTAAAACAGCCATATAATTTTTATTTCTTTTTATTTAATATTAGTTAATTCTATTTCATGAAAGGATAACAATTCAGATTAAAGTCACATTTCCATTTAAGACTTAATTCTTAAAAAAAATTAGGAAGCTAGTTTCATCCTTTATAAAATAAAAATAACCTAATCTGTAAAAGATACTAGTGCGTCTCATGTTCTTAATTCTGGAGCTGATCTGTTACCAACTCTAGGTAATACAAAGTGTTCCTGTAGCTATCTAGACCAAGAGCCAGCTGCTGCTTTCCGATTTTCTTTCTGAAGCACAATCACTGCCTTCCATTTCTATTCACATTAGAATGAGTAAGAAACTGGATTCTGAAACAGCTGAAAATGGTGAGGGAAGACCCACGCGTAGTAGATTGGTCCGCTTGCCAGCCAGAGAAGGAATGATTTCCAATACTGCTTACTTAAATCACAAATCACTGAATACATCACCTGTGTTATAGGCAATAGTTTTTAAAAATTGTTCCTTCAACATAAAAATGCTAAGTGTTTCAAGAAGACATACATCCTACTAGCACAGGTTCCAAAAATTAATACCAAATAAGATTTTCTGATTAACTGTTGATGACCAAGCTTTTGAAATTAAACGGAATTCTTCCAAGGCAAATGCTATCAACTTTAGATACGAATAAAAAATAACTGTGATCAAGTTCTGCCTATATCTACACGATTCATTAAGACAGTAGAAACTGACTCCTCTTTCATTCTAGGTAATTATTACTGAAGTATTTTTCATTCATGTCTAGCAAGAGGAAGCGTGGTGGTTTTCTAGGCAAATCTTCTGCTCACTGCTGCACAGTAAATCAAGAGTGAAAGGAATTCCTTAGCTTCCTTTCTGATGTTGACGCATGGTGCCACAGATAGCACCATGCAAGTGCATGGCTGCTGAGAAGATGGCCCTGCTTACTCATAAGACAATTATACGCTTGTACCAATTAGTGCTACTAGCAGTACTCTCATCTCACAGGATCAAGAAAGGCAAGAATTTTTACCCCTTCAAACTGCCCTCATTGGTTGCTCGTTTCACACAGCAAAACTATCTCATTGGCTGTTGTTGTTTGTACTAATTTCAAGACCCTTACTAATCTGAACTTCCTAGATTACAATCCATTTGAAGAGCAATCCTCGAGTATACAAACTCAGAGCTACAAGGCAGTAGATGAAAGCTACTATATGCAACCAAGGACAAGAAGGCAAAACCTTTCTGTTCTCTGTGTCAAGCATTTGGCATTCAACGGTATACTTCCTTTGATGATGAAGGTTTAAATAACTGATCAACAGAACACCCACATTACCAGCCTACACTAGACAGTGAAGACTATCACAACTGGGCAATGTGCTCATCAGTCATTATCTTACTTGCATTCAAGTGATGCAAATTTCCTATGACACACCAATTAATCACAGTTTTTGTCACAGAGGTCTTCAAGTACTTTGGTATATTACTTGTGGTTCAAAAAGAAATTACATCTTTTATTTGTCTCTTCTATCATCTATATTTCAGAACAGATACATGCATGCTATGCTGCTTCCTAACACTTAAACTGACTGCAATTTTCACCTTGAATATGGACTGTCAGGTTAGAAAAAAAGCAATGATCAGACTGTATATTTTTAGGGTACTAAGAACAGCTTTTTTACACAATTGTTCATAATGAAAGAATGTGCTGAACTCTGCTGACTGCTGAAATGATGCAAACGATAAAAGCCTCCAGACAGTTATCCAATGAGAAAATGCTAAACCAGTTACTGGCATTTATTTCAATAGAACAGAGATTCTCTACTAGTTTTTTGAAATAAAGAATGTAAAGCACCTCTGTGGGTGGGAAGAAAATTTTACCACAATTTCCTGACTACAGAAAAAATCCTGTAGCTTTGAATTTCAGCTAATAACGAGAAACATGCAATAGAGAGGGGAGAAAAAGCTTCATTCCGAACTACATTAAATAGTGAAGACACTTGACGGGCTAAAAACACAATGTATGAAACACAAGATTAGCCAACAACTTAGGGAACCAAGATTGTCTAAGTTTTCAAAAGAGCCTTGCATTCCTTTTACTATAATAAACTCGTGAAGAGAAACAACACACTTTTTACAGATGCTGTTTACCATGCAGCAAATAAACTGAACTGCGACCACAGAACTGCTTTTTCTTCAGGATTGAACCTATTAAATCCAACCCAGGAACTTGACAGATTAACATCTCTCCTCCAGAAAAGACAGAATTTTAAAGTACAGCATACATGTAAGCAAGCAACTACTAAAAGACTTTTTTAGCCTTCCAGCATAATGGATTTTCATCTACACAAACATATAGTCCATGTACACAACTAATTTACTACTATTCAAACAACAGGCCAATGATTTCTGGGGGAGTCTGATTTCTTATACCCCCCATTAAATTTAATGGGGAAGTGGTTGTACCTCCTGAACATTTCCGAGGAAGAAAGGGGAGTCTGACCATCCCCTTGCATTTTACAACACTTGAGGCTATAAGAACACCAACTTTAGATATGTACCTCCCCAGAAAGGTTAGGGTAGACGATCAGTAGTTATAAGAAGAGGACAGAAAAAAAGTGTATAAGAGGTAGACCAGTATCTGCGAATGAGCGTGGGTATGTGTGAAGTTAGTTTAGTGACTGAAGTAGGAGAAGATGAACATTTGAAATGCGGGAGAAAGAAAGAAAAAGGTCAAGAGTTTTCAGGCATGTTGAGGGAGAATTCCCGAAAGGCCCACGTTATTGGGGAAACGCGCTTCGATCGTGGGATGGCCGGAGGGGAGAACCGGCAGAAAGGAAAGGGGTGGGGAGGAGACAGGGGGGCAGAAACCAGATCAGAGTCCGAGAAGGAGGGAAAGCCGGGCAACTGGGCTTTGTGGGAAGGAAAAGGCGGTCGGCGTCAGATCCGCGAGCCCCGATTTCCTTCCCGGCCAACGGCTCTAACGGCCGCCCGGCCTCGCGCTGGGAGACGGCGGCCGGAGCACGTGGGGCCCACTCACAGGCCCCGCGCACCACACCAGGTGGAGGGAGAGGCCACCGCTGACAGAGCCAGGCCGGCCTCGGGACCGCCCGCCCGCGCGCGTGAGGCGAGGAGGCTGGAGCCGGGTCGGGAGTGGAGGAAGAGGGGAAGGGAAGAGCCAGAAACCCGAGCCCGCGAGTCACCTCGGCCTGTTTTCGGACCACATTGTCCGGGCTGAGCAGGTTGCCTAGAAGAAGGTAGAACTGCTGCTGCTCCTGCTCCGCTGCCGCCGCCATGGCCGCCAAAGAGACAGAGGCCAGCCAGGCAGGGAGGAGGGAGGAGGAGGAGGGGGACTCCAGGCCGCACACCGACCGAAAGGCGGAGCCGCCACCGCCGCGCTCTTCTGAGGTTCTCCCCACCCTCCCAGCAAGCTAACACCCCTCTCCTCGCCGACGCCGGCCTCCGGCTCTCCGATTGGCTGAGAGGTAAAAAGCGGCTGCTCTCTCATTGGCGCCGGCCACCCCTTCTTTATGATTGGGCGGGGAGACCTCATTGTGAAGTCACTTCCCTCGTCTGTCCGGGTTACTCCATCTCCCTTGGGGGATGGTCAAAAGGCGGGATCAGGGGGCGGGCTGAGCCTCCATTGGCGGGAGGCGCTGACAGCCGCTTCTTGACTGGGCGGGAAAAGAGTCGACTGGTGAAGCGGCGGGGGGAGGGAGGGACAGAGGAGGCGAGAGAAAACGCGGGAGATTGTAAGGTGACTCCCGGCTGAAGTGGGTCAGGGCAGGTAGGTGGGGGAGGTGGTAGTGCGCGCACGCGTACGCGCCGTGGCAGCGTTGCTTCGCCGGCTCCCGGAAAGGGAGGGTACGTAAAGATACAGAAACCCTGGGATTTCTTCTTTTCCGGTGGTACTCCGCGGGAGCGTTGGCGTTTCACTGTTTTGGGTGATAGCTAAGGGGCAGGAAGGATCCAATTGATTTTGCGAATGCCAAGTGGTGTGGGCTATGGGCCTCTCCGCACTACACTCTTAAAGTGCTGTTTATTCCATCCTATGGAATCCTGGGGTTTGCAGTTTAGGGAGGGGCCTTTAACGCGCGTCCCTTAAACTGCAAATCCCAAGATTCCATAAGATGTTGAAAGTGGAATAATGGCACTTTAGGAGTGTAGTGTGGAAATGGCCTATATTTCAGAGGAAGGAGCTGGGAGAAACCGACTCTCTTTATTCCTTGCGTGAGAAAACCCTGTGAAATTCATGGGGTCCCCCTAAGTGGACAGGCAGCTTGAAGGTATATACACACAAAATGCCTAGAGCGATTCCAACTTGAAAGAAGAGGCTAGCTGCACTCAGCAATTGTGGCGCTCAAGCGAAAAAAGAGCATTATAGAAGTATTAAAGAATAACAGGGATTGAAGGAAAAGTATATTGAAATATTTCAAGCAGTCAACACAGGCTCAGTTAACACAGCGAGTTTTTGAATTACAAGTTGGTGAGGAAAAGCCGGTGACGATTGAGGATGAAGTACTGTATCAGCAGATGTGTCTGGAAATGTCTGCTGAGATAACCAAGAGTGCTGAGTAAAAACTGCAAACACCTATAGGAAAATTTGGTGTCCTACTCCCGAAGGGATAGGACAAAACCATTGAATAATGTTGCTCAGAAGATCATACTGCATCATAGAGATAGGCTGTGAAGATGCACCAGCATATAAGACGCACCCTATTTTCAAACAGTATTTTTCAGGAAAAAAACAGAGTCAGCAAATAGGATAAAAGAAATTCTGAAGCCAATGACAGCTGTGGCTTCAGTCTTAGTGAAGCAGTGAAGTCTTTCTGGGTTTTAGAGTCCTTTCATACTGAACAATTATGGCACATGATTCCACTTTAACTGCCATGGTAACATCCTGTGGAATGTTGGGACTTGCAGTTGAGGGAGAGAAATTTAGAATTCTCTGAGCCAGAGAGCAATGGTGCCTCCCAAGACTACAAATCCCAGGATTTCATAGGTTGTGGTCATGGAATCAAAGTGGAATCATAGCACTATAAGTGTATAGTATAAAAAGGCCTTTACCGTTTATGTTAAAGGAACCATCCAAGGTGCTGGATCTGTTCATGGGATGGGTTTCAGCACCTTAGATAGCTCATTTAAACCTTAGAATTAAAGATCATAACTGATAACACTGTCCAGTTGACATGGGAACCACCAACTAATTGCCTCTGATAGAAACACAGGTGTTTTGCTGTGAGTACTGTGAAGCAATTCCATGCAAATGTTATTTTTCAGACCCATTTTTAATTCTCATACAGTTACCTTTTCTATATCATTTTGAAAATAAATTCTAAAATTTACTCTTATATGACAGTTTTTTTCCAGATGCCATTTTACTAATCAGTTTGATGTTCTGACATTACCAGTAATGGAAGAAGCTTGTGCACTAGTTTTAACTGTTCAAATGCATTTCTGGCTACAGGCAGAATCTTAGGTATCCAAGCAGGCAGAATCCATGAGTACATCTAAACTGTGAACCTGAGTATTTGGCATATAATCCTGTCTGGCACAAGATGTATTACCATTCCTAATCTTTGAGATGACCAAGAGCATCTCAGTTTTGTCTAGATTAAGCTTCAATGTGTTTAGCTTCATCTGTTTCATTACTTAACATCGCAACTTGATTTAGAAACGAAACAGTTGCCTTAGTTTACATAGAAATGTGAACCAGAATTGAGTATCATCTATATAAAATGTGGTCAACTATGAGTATAGAGTAGTTGAACAGTGTAGCACAATTATTCGTTGAATGTGAGATTTCTCAATGTACTGACTTCCCAGAGATCACCGCAGATCTACTGTACATATGCAGCATTTTTTGACAAAAGAAGTTGCTTGAAAGAGATTGTTTGCAATTCAAGGGTAGGATGCTACCAGTAGGTAGATAGCCCAAGGAGAATTTTTTTCAGCAAAAGTCTCATCACTGCCTCTTTTAGGTGTGTTATACTGCTGCTAATAGCTGTTTACCATTCCCTTAACCTACTTGGTCATTCTCTTGCTCCTGTTTCTATAAACTAGGAAGGGTTGACCAAAGTATGCTAGACCTAGTACATTAGACCATAGTTTCATCTCTGTGAGGATCCTGTCCATTTTCTCAGGCCATATAGACAAAAGAGCATAGACCATTCCTGGACAGGCTACAGCCAAAGGTACATCTGTTGAGCCTGTATCAGTACAGTTTAGTGGTTGACATTGTCTTCTCATCGACCAAAATATAATAGGCACTTGAATATTTGGAATAGTTTTGCCGGATTACTGCAGTTACTGTGGTGACAGAAAAAAGTTTCTTTGCTGCCAGCATCATCATAAAGCATGGCTCCAGAAAGGCTCAGTTTTTGTTGTTGTGGTGGTGGTGGTGGTGTTCCTTCAAGTTGTTTCTGACTTATGGTGACCCTGATGCAAACCTATCATGGGGGTTCTGGGGTTGAGAGTGTGTGATATACCCAAGGTCACCCAGTGGGTTTCCATGGCCAAGTGGAGAATTGAACTTTGGTCTAAAGGGTCATAATCCAGTGCTCAAACCACTACACCATGCTGAAGAGGTCCAGAGCTATTCAAAGAGGTGTCTGCAGACTAGTGCCAGTCAGTTGCAGACTGATGGCACTGGATACTGGTCCATGACAAGTTTCTAGGAAACTTTGTGACTACGATGATAATTCAGTACAAATATGTAACTGGTCCCCAGCACATAAGAAAATGGAAGTTATCTGTCCCAGGCATCCACCTTCAGATACACACACAGACTTGGGAGATAAGACAGGGCACTTGAGGGGAGGGAAGGGATCATGACAGAGCATTGCAGCTCCCCCTGCTCTCCCTCAGATCTTTCCTGCTCATACACAAAGAATCTAGGCAGGAAGAGCTGAAGGAGATTATCCTGCCCCCATTTCATCCAGCCAGGGATCTGTAATACAGGCCTCATTATCACACTAATCCAGGATCCAGTCCTAGATGACTGTTGTCCTCCCTTCTGCCATTCTAACATTTAGCATTCATTCTATTGGGCAGAAAACCAGTTCTTCACAGTTTCCCATAAATTTGACATTTGCCCACGAATCATTAGGTCTTTATGTATATTGCTCCTAATGGATCTTTTTCTCCATAATCTTACATCAGGGGTGGAAATTGTGCAGCCTCCCACATGTTGTTGGACCACAGCTTCCATCATTTCTTCCTCACTTTTGGCTATCTGGCTAAGGGAGCTGCACATGAACATCTATAGGACTGCATGATTCTCAACCTTGTTTTAGAGAATACAGTTGCTGCAGTTACAGGCACATTGCTGAAGTTGTAAAATTGCTGAATTGGTCACATCTTTCAAACCTAGTGAAAAAAGAGAATTTTAGCTATCTGTGGCTTATTTCTTTTGGGGAAAGATCAATTTAATTAATACTGAAAGCGTTTGTAAGGCCCAGCTTTGGGGGTCCCTGATATCAGTATGGTTTGGATGGGCACCATACCTAATTGGGGCCATATTGGATTGGCAACTGTATTAATTGGCACTGATATCAAAATCAAGCCTGAGAGGTGACCAAGAGATCAAACTGAGTGAGAGAAGAAACCTGACTGTAAACAAAAAATGCAGGTCAACCTAAACACCCTCCAGATGAGACTAAGTCATTTGTCAGGCAAATAAATGCCATTCCTTTGAAGGAGAAGCTGGAGTTTTCTTAGGGAACGCCATTATGAGAAGCCCACCAGGACACTGATTGATAGATACCCATCCCCTATGCACCTGGACTCCTTGTTCTTGCCTGTAGTACTCACAATAGACAGCTATTACAACACATATTATGTCTTTGCCATCCAAACACTGCAAACATTAGTGAGTTGATAGTCCATTGTCTGTATTGCAACTCCCATTGTCCACTAGGCTGGGAGAGCAATTAATTCACACCCCTTTAGGGAGAAAAACAGAGTATATAAACCCTTGGTTTTGAGAAGCCAGATGCAGTCAGATGAAATGCTGGACCTCCTTATGTCGCCCTGAATCCTGATCTGGTCTGCCCATAGACACAAGTCTAGGTCACATTTCAGCTTGTTCATATTCTTCTGGACTGGTAATTATAAATCCAAAAAAACCCCTCAGCCTCGCTATCCATAATTTTTCCTCCCTTTATCCTTCAGTTAGCTCTTATGTGAATGTCTGATTGTTTGTATTTTGTGTGCATGTATGAGTGAATTCCCCCTAATAAGATCACATTTTTAGTTTATTTTTGAATCTCTGGCTGGTTCTTTTCCTGCGTGAGCCATAAACATTGGTAAAAAGATCTTGTTAAGTTATCCTCCTCTTGGAAGCCTCCCCTTTGAGCTAATTAATTCCTCACTTTTGCACAGAGGTACTAGAATCACAGGGTGGCCTTCGTGGCACCTACATTTTGGGGTAACACCTTTAATGTTAGACCTCAAGTAATATAGCTGAAACACAAAATATCATGTAAAAAAACTCCTTAGAAATGTTATGCTGGTCTTTCTGTATTCCATGGTATCCTATACTCCAAATGGACATCAGAAATTTCCAAAGGATTGAACTGGTTAAAGGAGGGAATTCTTGACATTTGACTTCCTGACCTGTTCCACTGATTGTTACAGCAAGCTTTCCAAACAAGAAGGTAAAGCATAAAAAGCTTCTAGAACATGAGAACTTTAATCCTCAGAACCATTTATACATGCTGTAGAGAATACTTCAGCAAATTCTTGTTGGTGAAAGAAAAATTAGTAAATAAATTCAGCAATCCTTAACGGATGAAAAGTATGGATTTATTGTTTTTTTACAATTTTAACACTTCCGTGGATCTTTCATTCAGAAATTAGTCTCAGCGAAATAATGACCACATGATGAGTACTTTCTTGACCTTCTTTAAGTTTGTTCATACTTGACCACTTGGAAACAGTAAACACACACATACTCCAAAAAAGTGGGATACTTCTACAAGTACCTTACGTTGGAAAAGTAGAATGTGTTTCTCAATTTTTTGGAATACTTGAATTAAAAACTATGCAATCTTAAACAGCAGGAGCAGTATAGCTGATTGTAATGTTTCACATAGGAAGCTGAATGTTTGGATTTTTCATTGTCCATGGACATGTGGAAAAGAGACCACAGGCTATTTAGCATTCAAGAATACAATCCAACTGTTTCTTTCTCAAATCATGGATTCATTGAATCTTGTTGGTGTACTCCAGGGCTGGGAATGATCCCGATTTCCAGATGTTTTTGGATTGTAACTCATAGCACTCCTAACCAGTGGTGAAGAATGTGGGACATTGAAGTTCATCAACATCTAGAGGACCACATAATGGTTGTCCTGGCATACATAAAGTGTGGGGCACCTGTTACCCTCAAAATTATATTGGACACAGTCTCCAAACAGTCCCAGCCAGCATGGTCAATTGTTAAGGATAATGGTACCTATAGGACAACAGCACTTGGAAGACCATAGGTTCCCCATGCCTGATGGATATGAAGTTATGATCTTCTTTGGTTATATGAATTTCTTGATTGGTGCATTTGCTAGAAGCCTTCAAACAAGGCCTACAGCTCCAAAATAAAGCGATCAGTGGTGAGATATTTCAGCCTTCCCAAAACATCTGTTAGACCAGTGGTTCTCAACCTGTGGGTCCCCAGATGTTTTTGGACCTCAGCTCCCAGAAGCCCTGAGTATTAACCATAGTGGCTGGGGCTTCTGGGAGCGGAAGTCCAAAAACATCTGGGGACCCACAGGTTGAGAACCACTGTGTTAGACTGTAGTTGTCCAGCACTGTCTTAGAACTTGGAATGTCTTCACCAAACACACCCCATATTCAGTACATTGTTTGAGCAATACTCAGCAGAGTACAAAAATACAAGCAGTTTGCCCTGTTGCCAAACATCCCTTTTGTGTAACTGAGCTTTAAAAGAATTACTTTCGGCATTAGGTGAGTATCACAAAGCTGTTGGCCTAGAAGTTTTTCTTTTTAATCTCTCAAATTCTTGCAACACTTCAGGTAAACGATTTGGTGAGTTTTCACAAGAGTAATTAAGTTCTGCAGTCCTTTGAATTAGCTTTGAAAACATCATAGAAACACCTGAAGAAATTACATCTTTGTGGAAACAGTTGCCTAGTATGTTTTCACAATCAAAAGCTGTTGATAACAAAATTTCTATTTCAATGTGTTGCATTGGATCCATGTAAGTTCTTGATTTGTGTGCCAGTTCAGCTTATGGGAGAAATCTGTAGGCATTTCACCTCTCTTAGAATTTAAAATTATAAGCTTGAAAATGCTTCAGTTCTATGATTACAAAATATCCCACAGGCCTAACTTCTTCACTAAAGTGATTATCCTAAACACTGCTACTGGTATGAAGTGTAAGACCTGGTTGAAGTTATTTCAAAAGAAATTATTAGATCTGGGCACAAGTCCCCCAATTTGATTCAGAACCTGATCTGGTGATTTGGACCAGGTCTGGATTCAAGTCTACATTGATTTGGACCCAATCCAATCTGACCCTGAACTTAAATCTGAATTGGGATTCTTGAATTAGGATTACTCTTTCTCTGTCATTGCTTTCCACTGTAAACAAAAATTGGATATCCCCTCCCCACCCGCCCACCCGTACCTCCTCATGACATTTGGAGATACTTGTGGCTTGAAAGCTGCCTTCGGTGTGGGGCATTGCACAAAGAGCTAGTGAATAGCTCCTTGCACAAGGTAAAAAGAAAGATATACAGACATGTAACTCCAAGTTACATATGCATATGCCATCATCATGAGTCCAGCCATTGTGGATTTGCAAAGGCTATAGCCCACAAGACTGAGAGACTGGAGTAACTCATCTACGAGGAAAGGTTACAATATTTAGGGCTGTTTAAGAGGTGGCTGTAACCAGAGAGGCTTCTGTTCAGCTATACTCATCCCTTATTAAGTCTTAGTACTGTCACGCCCCAAATATAGCAGAGATTGTTCCTACAGCTTTGGAAGCATGCCCAGCAGCAGAGAATAACTTAGCAGCAATGCACTGTAGCCAGGAAAAACTCACCCACGCCAATTGTTCTCTTCCATCAAGGAGGCAATTTATTCTTGAGTTACAATGTGTACATATTTACAAGAATCTACAGAAGGCGTTCCAGCATTCCTCTGCTTGCTCTTGCTGACAGATCCTCTGGCAGACACATCAGGCAGCGTGTGCACTTGTTGGCTAGCACTCAGATACATTTATACTCACACTAGCTGATGTAATCCTGCCAACCTTTGCATTCTCCCCATACCTGAGGCAACTTTCTCTCCTGGTTGCACATCAGCATGACTCAGCTAGAGTCACATGGCTCTCCACAGGTGTACTTAACCCATATCACAAAATATTTTCTTCAGGTTTGGTCCAACCTTTTCTTGACAATTCCCCTCCAAAATACTTTTGATGTGCAAACCCAGTACTTTATTCCACACCAATATAGCTTTCCAGCCCCAATTCCTGCACCATCTGTTCGGGCTTTGTGGCTGGTAGTGGTTTCGTGAGAATGTCTGCTGTATTATTCTCAGACTCGCAGTACTGTAATCTAATTAGCCCCTCCTGCACTAACTGTCTTACGTTCTGATATCTCACTGCCAAGTACTTGCTTTAGGTTTTCCATCTCTGCCATGGCTATACATGCTTGTGAATCCTCATTCACAGTAATTGGGGTTTTACATTCTTCCCCAACATCCTCTAGCAACTGTCAGATCCATTGTAGCTCTCCCGCTACCTCCGACAGTGCAGCAAACTCTGCTTCTGTCGTGCTCAGTGCCACACAACTTTGTTTTCTAGATCTCCACGCAATCATACTGTCTGTGTACTTAATCACTAAACCAGTAACAGACTTCTTGTCCAGCTCTGAAGCAAATGAGCTGTCTACGTGACACTCCATGCCTGCTTCAATGCCTTCCACCTTTAGGCACAAATCTCTGGTTCCCTTTAAGTACCTTACCGCTCTCTTGAGTGCTGTCCAATCTACCATTCTAGGCTTTGCAACTCTCCTGCTTACTAAACTCACAGCATAACCAATGTCTGGTCTTGTATGGTTGGCTACATACAACAAGCTGCCTATAACCGAATTGTACAGATCAGGTTTACCAAACAGCTGCTTAGACTCCAGCTTTGAATAGTCTACAGTCATGGGTGTATTTGTAACTTTGGCAAGTTCAAGACCAAATTTTTGCATAGCTTGGTCTATTTTGTTTTTCTGGCTAAGATACATCGTGCCATCCTGTGTTCTGTCTACTTCTGCACCAACGTACTGCTTGAGATGTCCTAAGTCTTTTAACTTAAACTTCATCTCAAGCTGTTTCTGCACATCCTGTATCACTTCCTTGTCCTCAAAGCTTTCTGGGTCTACTCCAACAACCAAGCAAGCTCTGGCTTTCTGGATGACAAACCTCTCAGGGGCTTTTCCTACTCTTTTAGACCTCCTGGGAATGATGGTCTCAAACCTGGACAGGTCATGATCATTACTAGACTCTCTGAGGTCTCTAGTCACCCCCTCCACTTCTGCTCCCTTTTTACCTGAGCCCTCGGTGATGTAGTGTCATCAGTTGTGGAAGTATCAGGTGAACTGTCTGGTGGCTCCTTGAGTGTATGTGAAGTGATGTCAAATGGTCCTGCCCCTCCATTCCCGGGACTTTCACCTTGCTCTAGTTCTAGTGGCTGTATGAATACTTCCTTGTTGCAATGCAACTCCTCCCAGCCACTATTTGTCTCGAAATTGGCGCTTCTTGAGAACAAGAGCTTACCATGTCCCAGATAAAACTTATATTTGTTTCCCAGATAGCCCACAAACCTCAGCCTCCTCCACTTGGGCTGCCCTTTGCGTCTCAGCTGACTGGGAACTAGGACATTTGCGAACTGGCCAAACATTCTCAAATACTTCAGAGCAGGTGCATATCCATACAACATGAAGTAAGGCGTTTGCTTAATACTGGCACACCACATCCTGTTAATGACATGGTTGGCAGCAAGAATAGCCTCTGCCCACAATCCGGGAGGCGATTTAGGGTCTAGCAGCATGCAATCTTTGATCTGTTGTAACACTCCAATTCTGTGCTCCCCCAGCCCATTCTCCACTGGTGTGTACAGATTGGTGGTCTTATGTTGTATGCCTTTCCTTCTGAACCAACTCTGAAATTTTGAATTACAAAACACACCAGCACAGTCTGTATTGAGGCATGAGACTTTGTGGGGAAATTGCCTCTCCACCATGCATACCCAGTCTCTAAATTTCTCAAAGGCATCATCTTTTGTTTTCAATAGGAACACATACCAGTACCTGGTGTGCCTATCCACAATCACAAAGATATACCTGGACCATCCCTCGCTCTCAGGAAAAGGTCCTGTCAAGTCAGCATGCACCACTTGGAAGGGCCTCTGGGTGGCAATCCTTTGTCTCCTTTGGCACAGGAAAGGATTTTACTTTTGCTTTCTTGCAGACTGAACAGTCAAGATATTTGGGGCATTTTTTGGCTTTCAGGTCTGGACACACCCTTGCCAATTGTTCCAGCCCTCCAAAATTTGCATGACCCATTACCCGATGCAAATGATGGCAACAATTGTCATGTAAGGGGACATTTGCAATAACACTGGATGTTTGAGAACTCTTAGCATTTGGTAACATCAAATATAGTCTGTTCTGCTTCACACCCTTAGCACAGACTCTCCCACCATAGCTTATCATGCAGTTATTCCCCCTGAACACTAATTCATACCCCTCATCTGTTAGGCATGACACACTAAGTATACAATGTTCTAAACCTTCTGCAAACAACACATTTGCAAAAGTTTTCCCCAGACAAGGAACAAATGCAGACCCAAGCAGGACACTTGAGAGTGACCTCCGTCAGCCATGCTAACAGAGCACACAGGAGCTCTTCTAGCATTCGTCAGCAGGTGCCTACTGTTCACCATATGATGGGTGGCTCTGCTGTCCAGCAGCCAGTCACAACAGACTGCTCCATCTGCTGCAACAACAACACAGGTGCTGGCTTTCTTCCTCCGGACTCCAGGCCTCCTGTTGTCCTTGTCCAAAGTGGCTTTACAGTCCCTTTTGACATGCCCCTGCTTGCCACACTTGAAACTCTGCCTGGCAACGCTGCACTCTGCAGTTTCCTCCCCCTCATGTGAAGGCTTGTGCTGGCTGTTCTCTGCTTTCCTCTCAGAAGCATGCTTTGAATCATCCTGGGCTGTAAAAGCTTGTCTATCACGCTCCTCCAGCACTCGTGACATGACTAAAACAAGGGTTGTCTCTCTCCCTCAAACCTTCCAGGCTATACAGAATAAAGTCCCACTCTTTACGCAAGCTGCTTAGGAGGATATAACATTTTTGAGCCTCATCAAAGTCCATACCTCTGTCAGCCAAGCCGAGGAACAAAGGCTTCATGGTATCCAGATGGGCTTTCACGTCTCCCCCTTCTTCCAGCTTCGTGTTGTAAAGCTTCCTCGTCCACAGAATTTTGGAGAGACAGGAGTCCTGCTGATGAATCCACCTCAGCGCATCCCACAGCTGCAGTTGGCTTACCACACACATGGATGAGCTGGCTAGGCTCCAGGATTATAGTTGCTCTGGCACGCGGATCTGCTGCTTTCTCAGCTGCATCTTTAGGTGGGTGCTCCACCACAGCCCATAAATTCTCCCTGACCAGCAAACTCTGGATCATAAGACTCCATGTTTGATAGTTGCTGTCAGTTAGCTTCTCGAACCCCAGCGCGGTCGACATAGTGGCTGCCATTCTGCTTACTCAAAAACCGAAAGCAAAAACAAAACCTCTGGCAGCTCTGCCTGAATTTACAACTTGGAAGATCTTGTGGGTGTAGAAACAAAACAAAACACTGGCCAGGCAAAACAAAACAGCTGCTTAACTCTGCTGCAGAAAAAATCCTCCCACATGGCTTTCCTCAACACACCGGAGTTGCTCCAGCCGAGACTCTGAGCCATCTCACAGGCTGTCTGCCAACAGGGCTAACTGGTCCAAACTGGTTAAAGCTGACCAGAACTGGGCAAGACTGGGCTAATCTGGGCCCATAACCAAATGCCACGTCCAAAATATAGCAGAGATTGCTCCCACAGCTTTGGAAGCATGCTGAGCAGCAGAGAATAATTTAGCAGCAATGCACTGTAGCCAGGAAAAACTCACCCACACCAATTGTTCTCTTCCATCAAGGAGGCAATTTATTCTTGAGTTACAATGTGTACATATTTACAAGAATCTACAGAAGGCGTTTCAGCATCCCTCTGCTTGCTCTTTCTGACGGAGCCTCTGACAGACATGTCAGGCACCGTGTGCACTTCTTGGCTAGCACTTGGCTAGCACTTATATTCACACTAACTGATGTAATCCTGCCAACCTTTGCATTCTCCCCATACCTGAGGCAACTTTCTCTCCTGGTTGCTCGTCAGCATGACTCAACTAGAGTCACATGGCTCCCCACAGGTGCACTTAACAACCCATATCACAAAATATTTTCTTCAGGTTTGGTCCAACCTTTTCTTGACAAGTACTACCAGACCTCCAGCCTCAGGAACATATGGTCTAATCATGTTTAGGTTGGATTACTGAATTTAACTCTACATAGGGCTGCTCTTGCAAGTTTGTGGAAACTTCACTAGGTGCAGAATTATGCAGATTGTGACCCTGGCCAAAAACCTTCACAGAGTAGTGTAAGTTACTTTGACCAATATATATCTAACCCTGCTGTCATTAAAGAAGCATTTAGCCTTTTTGGCTTAAAAAAGCCAAAAAAAAAGGGGGGGGGAGGAAACAGAGTCTGCTATACCTTACAGATAAAACCAGTAAATGCAACAGGGTGAGCTTTAAAACACATAAGTTTTAATAAAAAGTTATTACCAATGCAGCAAGAAAAAGGCAGATAAGGTGACAATCAACAGAAGAAGATTTAGGTGTAGATACACAGAATTTTCACACATCCAAACAACTTTTGGCTTAAAACTCAAAGGACAAAACTTGAAAAAGTCACTGGTTTTCTTTACACTTTCTAGAATACTTCAGTCAGCATAGCTAGTGGAACTCTGGGAATTAGTGTCCAAGAACTTTCCAACTTCTATCAAGTTCCAACAAAGAAGAACATCCCAATTAGGTATCAGACACTGGAGAGGTAAATTCTAAATAGGAGATTAACTTAGCCAAATTTCAGACAGGTAATTCTATTGTTTTTTTGTACTGTGCATATAATGTTGCTTTTTTTTATAACATTTTTTTAAAGAAGATGTTGACTGTTCAGTTTTGGCAATTCATTTCATATCGTTTTGTTTTGTTCTGGCGCTGTCCTCTAGAGCAGGATGGGACTCAAGGGGGCATCAGATGTTGGTGGACTGCAGCTCCTAGAATTCCTAAACCTTGGCTATGTGAAATAGGATGTTGTGGTAGCTGCTTTTCAATCACATCTGGAGGACTACATGATTCCTATTCCTGCTCTTGAGGATAAGTCAGTTAAGTCTGTTAAAGTTTAGCAAAGATATAATGCTGTTGAAATGACAGTTTACTTGAAGAGAGAATTCTTCTTTCTTTCTGTCACGAACAAGCCAACTTCTAAAATTTAGTGATACAGCATAAGGAAAGGGTATGTATACGATGAAAGCTTGCTTTATTTATTAACAGCAGTAATGTGGTGATCCCCTTGGTGATAAGCTTGCCGCTTTTAAGGAATTTTGTGGCCTGGGCAGGCAGTGAAAGCTTCTCTCTCGTAACCTCATACACCATCCAGAAATGGCTGACTCAGAACAGAAAATACCATGCCAGATAATTTCAACTAATAACATATTGGAAATGTCACCTCAGTTTTTCTTTTCTTTTCTTTTTTTTAGATTAAATTATGGTACCCCTGTCACATTTCATAATCTGACAAGTTCCTTTTACAAAGAGAGAAGAGAGGCTAACTGGAGTTAGGGAATGATAACTGCTCCCATGTAAGACATACAGAGACAATTAGACAAATTACCTAGGATGGCAAAGAAAATATGGAGGCAGGCTATTTAACAAAACTGAAGGAAATGTGAAAACTCATTGAGACCAATTGAGATGACAATCAACAGTCATGAACTCCACCTTCTTGCCCATCTCTTTCACAGTCTGCTATAAAACACAGAGGCTCCAGGAGGATTATGTTACCCATATCAGCTGACTACATAAGCACAATGATTGGAAAGTGCCAATTTGATCCTTACGTAGCGCTGACATGCTTTGAGTGTTGAAGTAGGAGTCTAGGAGCTGAAACCCTGCTCAGCCATGGAAATCCATTGGGTGGCCTTGTACAAGTCATACTCACTCTCACACTCAGAGGAAGGCAATGGCAAACCATCCTGAACAAACCTTGCCAAGAAAACTGCATGATAAGTTCACCTTAGAGTTGCCACAAGTTAGAAATGACTTAAAAACATGCAACAACAGTTTGATCATTGTCCCAGGCTGTGCTATAGAGGAGCAAACTAGTAAAGCCCAGCTCCCCTCTTCCCCCACAACACACTACATACAAATGTGATGATCTCAGAGATCATCTCAGACCTGCTGTACATATGCAACAATTTTTGACAAAAGATTACAGATGGGATGGAGGCCCAGTCAACATAGAATGTACTGCTGGAATAGGCAATACAGATACCTAGCTTTGGCAGTCCCTAAGCATTGACCACACTTTTTAGGGCTGATGGGAGTTGGTGTCCTAAACATTGGGAGGACTAAGCCTTTTGGTGCATTTCAAAGTTAACTTTGTTCTCAAAGTTTATGACATGAGTCACAGGCACAAAATTTGTTATAAAACCCCTGAGTTCGATAGTTCAGTGGGCCACTTTTCAGTTTCATCCCGTCCTGCTGCCAGTTCGCACAGCGAGCTCCAAGGGAATTCCATTTTCTCTCTCTATCTGCTCAGGACTTCTGAACAGGTCGTATTGCTTATTCCTGACTTCATTTCTATTTTCCTATTTCTTATTTAGGTAATGTGGTGATTGTTGTCTTCTTTGTTTACTTTTCAATAAAACATTAATTGGTTTACTCTGAATTCATTTTAGCTCACTGATCTGACTTCATAGACACAGAGCTAAAACGTCTTGCTAAGTTACCCTCCCTCTCATAGCTAAACAGTGCTCTAAGCTAATTTTCCCCACAATTTTGACAGCTCTCGGGAATCCCCTTAAGGGAGCCCCGAGTCAGGAGGGTAACAATACCATGCCAAATAATTTCAGCCAATAACATGTTGGAAATACCATCTCAGTCTGTCTTTTTTTTTCTTTCTTTCTTTCTTTCTTTCTTTCTTTCTTTCTTTCTTTCTTTTCTTTTAGATTAAATTATGGTACCCCTGTCACATGTCATAATCTGACAAATTCCTTTTACTAAGAAGCATCATCTCTGAGTCTTAGCAGTTCTATTAATGGCAGTCAGACTTTGCAATCTACAGGATAATACTCAGCTTCATACATTACAGTTTTCACATTCTTCTGACCAAGGTCAAAGTGCTCTTTCGGTCTATGCTTTCAGATCTAGATTTCCCTGCAAACAGATAAATGCATCGCTGCTATTTACGGCACCACGGGACAACAGGTTTTTTTTTTTTGTCAATATGTTGACAGTCATGAAATATATTACCCTTGACTGTGTTATGCCTTTCGCAGAGGAAAGACTGTGTCATTTTATTTCTTTGTTAGTTATCAGGGACTAGGTGTCTCCTTCAGACTCTTACCTTCTATTTTCTGAGCAGCTTGTAGAATAGTGGGTTTCAGCGTCTGGTCTTCCAGATGTTTTGGACTTCTGCCTGTCAAAACTGCTAGGCAACATGGCCAATGTTCAGGGAATCTGAGAGCTGATATAAAAAACATCTGGAAGACCAAAGGCTGAGAATCACTGCTCTAGAGTTTGTGCTGATATGAATCCATTGGACACTTGTTGAAATTAAATTCTAGCTATACTGTTTTTAGATCTCTGCTAAACTTTTGGACCTGAACATCTTAAATTCCAGATATAATCAGGATCTCGCCATATATATTATATCATATCATATATTATTCATGCATGACTGATGTACTGATTCTTGAGAATGATTTCTAAATACAGAGGCATAAATCTTTTTTGACCAAAAGGAGCAAAACTGTAGTCAAAGGCAGCCCATTTTTGTGTGCTATTATCCAGGCCAGCGAAGGACATGCTGGCATTGTCCTCACTTTGAAAAACAGATGAACTCTGTGCATGGTTAGTGAGTCTAAGTATGCACCACACCTTTTCATGAATGAGAGGTTAGATAATTCAATGTATAATTAGACAGGTGATAGGTAGTGCGAACTTTTCAGAAGTGCAGATGAGTTACCACTTCATCTGAAGAAAGAACAAAACAAAATCAAACAGTTAATGCAAAAAAAATGGCAAAATGCAATAATGTGAAAAAAAGAAAAGAGTGTTGTGTCAGCAGATGAAATAACTAACTTGTGCAAACTATACTGCGGATTTTCTATGTCTTAAATTTCTTATCACTTATTATATCTCCTGACTTACAAATAACTGGCAAATGTGGCTTGATTCAGATACTCCTCAGTGGGTATCTAGGAATTAACTTATTTGGTTAACTGTGGTTAACAGTTAACTTAATAACTGTCTTAGGTTCTGCTCATTTCAAGAAGAATGGAACAGTGCCTTTTGAGATCTCTGCTGTCAAGGTGTCCTGGTGTCTTGCCAATTACATTTTGATAATGGACAAGGAAATGGTAACTCAGTTGTATAATGCAAATCTAAAGACTACAAGACAAGCCTTTTAATGGAAAAAATGGATTGACTGTGGGATTAATATTTCAGACCAGCTGATACTTTTTTCACCATTTCCAATACTGCAGTCTACTGAGCAGTGACCCACAAATGTACTGTGACAGTACATATTTACAATTGCAACCCTTGTTACTGTCTGTGTATGGATCAACAGTTCTAAATATCTCAGGTATCCTTGTTGGATTGAAACATTAATTGTATCTGCAGGGAAACTGAAACCAACAAGTCTGGCTTATAAGCATTTGTTGGATAGCACTAAATGTGATGTTAACCAAGTTAGAGTCGAATGAAACAAAGAAATAGATTGTCTTGTGCAAATTAACCAATGTTCTTGCTTCAGTTTCTAAAATCTCTTCAGACCCAGCAAAAATTGATGTTTGGGTGTATTGGACACTGTTACTTTCTTTAGCATGAAATGATCTAATTAAACCGAATGCTGGTAATGTAATATGTATAATGCTCCTTTGAGGTGCTTGATTGTGCCCATGTTCAGTGGTACTCATTTTTGGTTGGATGTGTTACAACGTATTAATTTTGCATTAAAAATTGTAGATGCATCTGTTCTTTTAAATTATATTCCTGCAATGTGGAATTCAATTGAGAATCAATATTGTTGGATCCTGTGTGTTTTTACTGTTGCTAAGACTTTGACTCTAAGACAAAAAAGATAGACAGTCACTAGCTATCATTCAGTGATCAAATGATCTTGCTGCTTTAATGATGCATGAATGTGTATTTTATAGAATTCTATAGAATACACATGCAGCATGTTGTGTAGTGGTTTGCAACTTCACAATATTTTCAGTTCTAGAACTGGAAATACAGTAGAATCTGAGCATGGGTACTGTTGCTAATAGTAGTTACCATTTGGGAGTACAGAAAATTTGTAACAACTACTAGTAGGGCTTTGAATGTTGTTTTGCAAAGTAACATGTCGTATGTTCATTGTTGCTTTTTTCAAAATGACACATTATTCACTACTTTAAGAGTAATGTGATCTTTTAGCTACTTTTTTAAAAAATACATTTTTTAAAAAATAGAAAAATGAATTAACTGGACAAAAATTCTTGCCAGTCCCTTCTTAAACATTTTTGTGAGTAATGAGCATCCATTACTTGCTGTGGTAAAAACAGTGGCCCTTTCTGCATGACATCCTCATCATGCCACATCATGCCACAGCAAGAGTTTATTCCTGGTCCAGGAGCCATGCTACCACGCAACGTTGTCACCATCCAGCTGATATCCCATTCCCAAGCATTGCAAATCAGCCCTATTTCATTTCCAGAAGAAATCCATTAAGAGCCTCCTTTGGTTCTGCAATCCTGTCAACTGTATCAGTGCGGTTCCGTATATTACTTGATAGAGCTTTCTGTCGTCATGGATCCAGGAGTGGTTGGAGTGTTGGTATGCCCAGCTTGTCCCTCCTTCAGCTACTCTGATGGCATGGTAACTTTGAAATCTATCACCTCTCTGTGTGGAATTTAAATTTCTCCTTTGAGTTAAAATTTTTTATTTTTTAATACATTTTAAAACATTTTAAAATACATTTTAAGCATCATAGCTCAAAAGTGCGATAGTATACTGGCATGTCATACCATTGCAATGCTACTGTGCTAGTACATCTTACAACCCTCTCCCCGACCAATCAGAAGCTATGTCGCAGGGAAAAGGATTGGCCAATGCCACTGTAGTGTGGAGGGAACATGGGTGGCAATGATGCTACTCATCTGCTTCAGGCACAGTGTATGGTAGAGAGTGTTCCTCACGGAAATGGCAGTGCTGGGACTGTAACAGAACAATGCACTATTGAGGTATGGTGCAGAAAAGGCCTGTGATGCTACCACTCTTCCTTTTATTTTTTTTAAAAATGAATGGTTGGTATCCTGTTGGTATCTTATGCCTGTGGCAGTTCTACTACGTTGTATATTTTTGTCCAATGTGGAACAGTCACATTCATTTCAAAATTGAAGAAGTGGAGTTGTGCTGGTAGTGCCATCTTGGCTGCTTGTGTACTATTACTGCACATGTGCATTGTGAGCCGTTGTCCATGGATTTACATTATACAGCATTGTTCATTGTGCATGGAGATGCACATACTGTTTTTCATTGGGTTGCGTATCATCAATTTTTACTAACAAATTGCTATTGCAGAACTCTTTTGTAACTCCATGAATGTAAAGTTATGATCCATCTCCTCAATGTGGGATTTTTGGCCAATGCCATTGATACTCTTGTCATCCCCAAAAGTGACATATTAAACATAATGTCAGGGTTTGAGATTCTCTTCGGCAGTTGCACAGTACAAATTTATGCTGGAGTTATATTGGATCACAAACCATGATATTAGATCACACACCATTATGCAACTGATTGCACAATGTGGGCAGTGCCTCATGCTCATCTGTTGCACAATATTTATACCGCTGTAACCCTGTTTATGCAATCCTGATTAGGATAACATCCTTCTACAATCTGCTAGAAAGTGCAACTGCAGGCATAACTGTATTTACACCAGCGTAAGCCCAGCAATATAATTCCAGGAATGACTTTATGTCGGGCCACTTCTAAGTTCTGAGCAATTGTGACCCAACTTCACATTTATGAATTTGGAAGTGTAAATGTTATTGATCAGAAGACTGAATCCAGTGTAAGCAAACAAATGAAAAGCAAACAGTGAGAGTGATGTGAGACTTTTTTTCCCTCCATCATGACTGTTCCTACTACCAGTTTGGTCTTTCCCCATGCATAGAATCATAGAATTGGAAGAGACCCCAGGGGCCATCGAATCCAGCCCCCTGCTATACAGAACACCCATCACAGCATTCCCAACAGATGGCCAACCAGCCTCTGCTTAAAAACCTCCAAAGAAGGAGACTCTACCACACTCCAAGGCAGCATATTCCACTGCCGGACAGCTCTGACTACCAGGAAGTTCTTCCTGAGGTTCAGGTGGAATCTCCTTTCCTGCAGCTTGAATCCATTGCTCCTTGTCCTAGTCTCTGGAGCGGTAGAGAACAAGTCTGCTCCCTCCTCAACATGACATCCCTTCAAATATTTAAACATGGCTATCATGTCCCCTCTTAACCTTCTCTTCTGCAGACTAAACATACCCAGCTCCCTAAGCCGTTCTTCATAGGGCATGGCTTCCAGACCCTTCACCATTTTGGTCATCCTCCTCTGGACACATTCCAGCTTGTCTACATCCTTCTTGAATTGAGGTGCCCAGAACTGGACACAGTATTCCAAATGAGGCCTAACCAATGCAGAATAGAGTGGTACCATTACCTCCCTCGATCTAGACACCGTACTCCTGTTGATGCAACCAAGGATCACATTGGCTTTCTTGGCTGCCGCGTCACACTGCTGACGCATATTCAGCTTGTGATCTACGAAGACTCCTAGATCCTTTTCACATGTACTGCTATCCAGCCACACGTCCCCCATCCTATACTTGTTATTTACATTTTTCCTGCCCAAGTGCCCTTTTCCTGCCCTTTTTAAAAAGTTTTCTTGGTTTCACAGTTCCAGAAGAGTAGTTCTGTTAATGTAAGGCAGGGAAGGGAATGGGGTAGGTAGGAATGAAAAGGTAAGGACAATTTGGCTTCTTGGAAGTTATTGCAAATGAGATTTTGAGGGGCCACTTCATCAGATATCATTACAATAGGCAGTTGTCCTCTGCTATTCATCCATTGTTTTGTGTGTGTTTGGCATACCTAAGCTTTTGCATGTAAGCCCTCTATCTCCTTAAGGTGACTAAACTGTTTACATTTATAAGTAATCCACTATGTGTGATGTAAAACTCCTTATTCCAACAGACCAAGTCCTAAAAGTGTGGAGATTTTACACCACTCTTTTGTATCTAATTCTCACTACAGAAGAACGTTACCATTTGTGGTTGGTCTTGTTGTTATAGCTGTGTGCCCTCAACTCATTTCTTACTTACAGTGACCCTAAGGCAACCCTACCACAGGGTTTTCTCAGCAAGATTTGCTGGGGGGGGGTTGCCTTTGCTTTCCTCTGAGGATGAGAGAGTTAACTTGCTCAAAGTTATTCAGTGGGATTCCACAGCTGAATGTGGATTTGATCCTTGGTCTCTAACCACTACAGAATGATAGATCTCTAGAATTTGGTTGCCACAAGATAAATATTAATATCTGATTATCCCTAAAACTTTTATTCATTGAGTGCAGATCTTCTTGTCCAGGGATAAGTAAAGGGAAGCCTACCAAAGTTGGTTTACTGCAACTCCAATAACCTCTTCTCATTGGCTATACTGGTTAGGACTGCTGGCAACTGCACTCCAACGTCTGGAGGGATATACTTTGCCCATCCCTGTTCTAGCTGAATGATCTTCAGATTTATGTGTTAGAAGTGAGGTTAAATCACTAAGCTCTCAATGGAAAGTTCTGCAGACAGTCTGGCATTTGGAGTTTCTAAATGGATTCATGTCTGGATCTGTGGGTAATTCAGAAAAATGGCAACATTTTCTGAAAGAAGTTCTCTCTCTCTCTCTCTCTCTCTTTTTTAAAAAGGCAAGACAATGAGCCCAGCATAATTCCATTTCCAATAACTATTTCAGTTGTAGTAGGGAGGCAGTACAGTTAAGAAGCTGGGAAGAAGAAAGCATTCAAACTTACATGATTGTGTGGGTGTATATGTCTTTAAGTCACCTGTTGACTTACGAGGATACTTCGAATTTCCTAGGATTTTCTTAGGCAAGGAAAAATCAGAGGTGGTTTTGCCAGTTCCTTCATCTGAAATATAGCCTACAGCAGTGAATACCAGGTGCTTGTAGGTTATATTTGAGAGGAAGGAACTGGCAAAACCACCTCTGAGTATTCCTTGCCTAAGAAAGTCCAATGACATTCATGAAGTCATTATAAGTTGACAGGTGACTTAAAGGCATATACACACACAACACATCAGCAGTCCTGTAAGTTTGGATACTTTCTTCTTCTAAGGTACTTAATTGTACTGTCTCCTCATCTGTAAATTTGACGTACAGTATGCATGCCAATCTAAGAACTCTCAAAATAAAATTAAGAAAACTCATAAACTCGTGACTTTTACAGTGGGTTAGCCTTACATAAATTTATTTGAAATGAGGGTTTATTGTTCACAACATGAGGATTTAGCCCTCTGATGCATCATATGAATTAGAATGACAAATCTTCTGTAGGGTGCCTGAGGTATTAAATGTCCCAAATGTCTTTTTGCACAATGTTTTCTGACATCCACTGGTTAGAACTCCAAATACTGAAAGTGTGGTCTAACTCCTGTCCCTCCCTCCCTCCCATGTTTTTTTTAAATACATTTTTCAGCTGTAAAGGCAAGCAACGGTTACAATCTAAAAAGATACAACACAAAATGAGAAGGGCATAGGGAAGGGAAAGGAAAATGCAGGCTCTCAAGGAACCAATTCTGAATGTTATAGAGATTCTTATAATGATAGGGGCCCCCCTTACACTATGGAATTACAGTGCTATGATTCCACCGTAACTGCCATGGTTCTATCTTATGGAATCCTAGGGCTGGCTGATTAGTGCGGAACATTTAGAATTTTTAGCCAGAGAAATCCGCTAGTGCCTCAATAGACTACAAACCCTAGGATTCCATAGGATGGAACTGTGGAGGTGAAAGAGCAATCATAGTGCATATGTGTAATGTAACTGTTATACTGCAACACAGCTAAATGTTATTGGTTCTCTTAGCACAAGGAAATGGAATGAGAAAAAGAAATCAGAGCAAAAGCCAAAACATTGCTGTTCCAATTCTCTGATTCTCTGATCCTATTCCTTATGATTTGTCCCAAAAAATAATTTTTGGAGACTCTAGTGAGAATTTATTATACGCCTCTCACTGCAGCAAATTGATTTCATCAAGCTCTTGTACTGATACCTGATCTAGCAGAGAAAGCTTCAACCTGTCTCCCGAGCAATGATAAGCTCTTAGGTTTATGAAACACAGACACACACACACACACAGACACACACACACACACAGCAGTCTTAATCCTGAAGGCTCCTTGCACTGCTTGCTTGCACAAACTGTACCACTTTGACAGGCATTTTCTGAGCATGGATTCTTACGTCACCAAAACATGACCATTCGCATAAAAGAGGGAAGGCATCAGCAGGCTGGGTGGAACCCTGAGCTTTACAGAAGTGCAGAAATTATTCGCAACAATAACAAAACCTAAGTGGGGAAGCACAAATTAGCTCGGTAGTAACTGAGGACACTGAGCAGGCAGGAAACACTGTCTGATTGTCAAATAATTGACTGAAAACTAGGAAAGGAATAGAATGAGTTGTAAAAAAAAAAGAAAGGGGAAAAAGCAGACTTGGATTACTGGAACATGAATACACTTTTAAATTTGTTTTCATTTGTTTCATTGGTATCCCACCTTTTCTCCAGTTTTTATTTCTCCCCATTTTTATCCTCACAATAACCTTGTAAGAGATGTTAGGCTTTGAGAGTGTTTGGCTGATGGCCAACCACTTAAATACATAGATGAGTAAGGACTTCAACCCAGGTCTCCTTAGGTCTCATCTAATGACCTTTCCACACTGCTGTGTTATAGTGCTGTTACCCCGCTTTCAACTTCCTCTGGAATTCTGGAGTTTGTGTTTACTGAGGCCAAATGCTCTGGCTGAGAACTCTAGATGCCCCGTCTTAAACTGCAAATGCCAGGACTCCATAAGATGTTGAAAGTGGAAAAACAGCACTATAACTGTGTAGTGCGGAAATGGTCTTATTTAGCACCAACATTCTTACAGCAAGCGTTGTACAGAATAAAAAGGTCAGAAACCTGGCTCCTCATTAGCTGCACAGAATAGGAGCTGAAGCTTTTCAATGAATCAAGGGGAATGAAATGGGAGAATGAGGGGGTGGAGTGGTAGGGAAGCAACTTTTGGATGATTTGGAAAGGCTCTATTAAAGGTGTAGGTGTTGACAGGCATTCCAGAACAAAAGACTCAACAGTGTGGTTGAATAATGTGGTCTATCCTTGATGTGAAGAACATCATCAAGGAAGACATTTAGACAAAAGAGGAGGAGGAGAAAGCAAAGGAGTGTATGTAATAATAGAAATAACAACAAAAATGACAGGTATTGGTAAGGAATCACAATACTTGAAAGCATCAGATATGCCAAAACCAAAACCAAATAAGATTGTATGAATACAATAATATATTCAAAGCATATACAACATAGGCCATTTCCGCACGGGCTTAAAGAAACGGTGCAGAGCGTCCTCCAGAGAGGACGTCTGCACCTGGGAGCGGACTGGGTTGGACCTACTTAGTGTAGATCTGCACCTCAGCCCGCTTCCGAACGACCTGAAGTGGTTGTCCAGCGTGCTTTTGAAAGACCACTTGAAAGAGGTCTTTCGAAAGCATGGAGCGCGCCACTTCGTTCCCATGCTCCGGTGCAGATTTGCAGGCTCAAGCCTGCGATCTGCTGAGAGCGGGCTTTAGGCTGGCGAACTTCAGTGGTTGGTGGAGAGCCTCCATCAACTGGAAGCCGCCATTTTTGTCCCCAGAGCAGTGCGGTGTTATCACCGTGTACTGGCCTGGCCTTTGGTAACCTTAGATATCATTTTGATATCATAATTCGGCCCTGCTCAGCCACCAGCCAAGGGTTTGTGAGGCCACTGAACAAGTGCGAAGTTAGGCATGGCTATTATCCACTGAGTCATATTTGTTTACACCAAGGCAAGCCAGAAACTGCCAGATCTGCTTTAGGGGACCTCCCGAAACAAACACCTTCATCACAGATGCATATTAAAACAAAGAGACCTCTTTCCCGAGAGGGCACCCTGGCGAGCTGAGCGCTTAACTGCCAAGCTACCCGCATCTACGTACTGGCCATACTATTGTCAATTCGGACCATAACTCAATCATGTAAATTCTGACCTTTTGGAGACATTGTCTCCAGCCCAATACTCATTGTTTTCACCCAAGACCAGACTAGCCTACGGTCATGCCTTTCCCTAATAAAAATGCCCAGTTCTGAGAGTTCCTCGGACTTCGCTGGACTTCCATCCCCCTTGCTGCCACTTTTTCTGCAAATTCCCCTCGGCCGCCGTGCTGAGTTTCCTTCTCTTCAATTGGCTTCTTCAGGACTACAAGAAAGGTGGTGTATCACCCATTCCCCCAAAAACTCTTATTTCCTATTTCTTATTTAGTAGTGAGGTTGTGATTTCTTATTAACTTGCCTGCTTGCTAATAAATATTCTTGTTGCTATTTTAACTGCCTGACTGCTCACTGACCTGACGCTGTATATGTTGGGTAAAAGATTCCTGCTAAGTTACCCTGCCTCTCGCTAGCTAAGAGAGTGCTCGAGTTAATTTCCTCATCTTGTTTGGTTTGGTTTGCTTATTTGGGTGCTTCTCACGGGACCCCCAAGTCACAGGGTAACTGCGGAGCGGCGGCCACGCACTGCTCTGGACCAGCCTGGACCCAAGCGTTGAGCCCAGAGGTCTGGTAAGTACCGGCACGGGGCGATTCCCTCGCCCCGTGCGGAAGTGGCCATACAGAACACTATAGTCAAAACATATATACAATATAAATCATATACAACAGCCTTTATCTCAATGATGATTTTCATGCTTGGTTACTTTTTTCTTTTGTCTCTTTTGATTTGGCAGGTACTTTCTTATTATTTAGATATTTTATAACATACATGTATTTTTAGTATTCTATCATTGTATTACTTATGCAGTGCTCTTGCATGTGAGAACACTGGTTAAATGATTAGAGGAAGTTTATGTATCATTGAGATAAGGGTTTGCTCTCAGAAATGGTTGCTGAAAATGTTCTTTATACTTTGAAGAAGACCTTTTGGTTGAAATGGATATTATCTGGAAATCTGTAATATTGTATATATATCTTGATTATATTATTCTGCTACATATTTACCTGGCGTTGCCCAGGATTTGATTTTTTTTCTTAAGAACTCACCTAACTATCTTCTCCAATACCTGTAACTTTTCCCTGTATTTTCCAATGCAATCTGTATTCAGATTTATTTACATACACAGTTTGGTTCCTGAGAGAATACACTGTCCTCCTCCTTGCTGCTAGGCCTCATCTCCATAGCAACCAGCCTATTCCAGTACCTGTAATTTCCCCCTATATTCTCCAATCCAGTCTGTATTCAGAGTTGTTAACATACAGAGGTTGGGTTCCTGCGGGAATGCACTGTCCTCTTCCTTGCTGTTAGGCCTCATCTCCATAGCAACTGGCCTATTCCAGTACCTGTAATTTTTCCCCATCGTCCCCAATCCAGTCTGTGTTGTCCGGTGACACAGGTATACCAGCTTTTGATTTTTTTTGCTTTCTGTTGAATTTGTGCAATGGCTTTACATTTTTCTGGAAGCATATTTTGTTTTGAATTTCAACTTTAACATTCCTCACATACGGAACCCATACAATCTGCTATGTGAGGTGAGAAGACCTTGTAACTATGTTGTGCATGTCACTTTAATTTTTTTCACATATGCCTCCAATTTTCTGGCATCCTTGTTGATGGTAGGCCTCATCTCCATAGCAACTGGCTTGAGGCCCAAGAGCTCTGAGAATTCTAAAGGCCCCTCCTTGAGCTGCCAACCCCGGGATTCCACGGACTCCTCACAGCCAGACAATCATATGAGGTCTGCTCGCCTCACTCAGTCAATTGTATGAGGTCTTCGCCTGCCTGACGCAGACAAACAAACTCACAAACAGACAAACTTTGACATTTATATTGTAAATATGTTGTATAGTTTTTGTATTGTATACGTGTTTTGACTATAGCATTCTGTATGTTGTATAAGTTTTTAATACCTTTTTCTTTTCATATAAGCCTACTTGGTTTTGTGTTTGGCAACTCTGGTGCTTTCTCAATTTTATTCAATAGTGCCATTTGTAGTAGCAGGAAATTATGGAGTAGCCGTTGCACATTTTCATAATTAGCACAGTAGAGTTTTTACTGGTTGGACAAAGAAGATGTACAGCTGGTTATGCAGCTAGTTGTACACACTGTGGCATAGTCATTTGCACAGCTTCTTGTGCCACTGTAATCCAACACAACTACACTATTAGGAATTTTCATTTCAGTAGCATTATATTGGATTTAATACAAAGGGTCTAATAGTAGATGACTTACAGGCTTATACTACATGCAAACTACCCAGGCCCACCAGTTCTACCTGTGTAAGGGATGAGAAAATCTATCAGCCTGCCTTTGGTTTCATTTTCAAAATGTTCAGATCTCATATTCTTTCCACTCTAATGATTGAGATAACTTGTAATTTTTGCTAAGTTCTTCAAAACAAACTGAAATTAAATTCTTTCCCATTCATGCTGGCTAAGCCATAGACACGGATACTCCATACAGAGAGGACTACATGGTGCCTCCTTGCTATATAGCTGTTAAAGATGAAAAGCCTCAAAAAAGCAGTAGCAAACCTAATTTAGTACCACAAGAGCAAAGGGAAACGCTTGTACCCATGCCTTCTACTTCTCTAGGAAATCAAGTTTCCTTTTAACACTCTGGCAAGCCTCTGTTGTTCTGTCAGAGTGGTTCAGCTTCTGTGGAGTCTCTGGTCCCGATAGCTGGGTTCTTTCCATCTCTGGTGTTTGACAGACACTCTTCCAAAAAATTCCTCCATCGGAAACTTTGTGGACATCAAGTTGAGATGCAGCACAAACTAAAATTATTTAGAAAACAATCAGTGTAATTACCTTCAATACTTTGGAAAATACAACATTCTCTAGGCTTGCAGTTTGAAATTATAATTCAACTCATTATTCCATTCCCTTCCACCCAAAGATTTTGAAAAACATTCTGCCTGTTCAGATGCCTTTTGCTTATTCATAGGATAGTTAGTAGAAAATCAAAGCTACATTATTTCATAATAGCCAGGCAGATACCACAAGAGCTATTTCTTTCCTATTCTACCGTGCTGTGCCTTCTCAAAAGAAGGCACAGCTGTATGCTATTGCAAGGAACAAACTGATATATGTAGCTGCAGTTGCTCTTGGCTACATTTGCTGCCTCAAATATAAGCACTTCTAATATTGTGCCAGTTAAAATGAGGCCCTTCTCTCAGTTCCACCACCTTTCCTGGGCTGTTTGGTGAGTACAGGTGGACTTCAATGATGTGTCATATTGTTTTCTAAAATAGTTTTAATTTTTAAATGGTTTTAATTATATAGATGGCTTCACTGCTTTTTTAAAAATAACTTCTATATATTTTTACTGATGTTTTTGTATATTTTTAAACTGTTCTGGTTTTAATATTCTCTAAGCTACCTGGAGTCCCAATTTTGGAACAAAGATGGAATACTGATGAATAATAACAATTATAGTGATAATAATTCTGCAAAAAACTAATGTTACACTGCTACCCATCATGTCAGAATTTCTCCCTCTCTCTCTTCTCTAGAATGGAGAGTATGAGGAGGATTGATTCCTCTCCAGTTCCATTGATGAAAGCAGTTCTGTGAGCAGAAATATCACACTGGCTCCTGGCCTTTGCTCCCAACAGCTGCTTTAAAATCTTAAATCTTGAGGATATGCCTGACCACTGTTGTCAACCCTAGTGTTCTTACAAAGCCAGCATGTTGTATATGAGCTTGAAATGTATAAACGTTTCATTCTGGGACAAATGGAAACGAATGTGAAACTGATGCAATAGAGTTTTTGTGTGGAAATACCTGAACTGCTTTGCAAAAATAATTATCACAATTTCAATTGCCTGACTACAAGGTTTTCCAGATTCAAAGTCCATTATCTGTGGTGCTAGATAACCATGTCTGGATTCTCCAGGCTGTGCAAATAAGACTGGTGTGACTTCTTCATTTTTAACAACCCCAGTTATTACAGTCTCAGGATACACCTCCAAAAACTAAGATGGATTAATAACCTAATTTTCAGTCATGCTAATTAATTGACCTATGTTCTTACTATTTTTAATCAAATGCCAATATTACCTGAAATGTCATATGTATCAATCATGCTCCCATGGTTAGATATTTTAATTTCCTCTGTGGTGTTTTCTTCTGTCTTTTTTTCTTTTTCCTAGGACAAAACAAATTTTAAAAATCAAGGTGAGATGGGACAGTAGACAAAAGTGTTTGATTGTGTCAAGCTGCAAAGCATGTGCAAAGTTGTAATGTGGTTCACAAATCAATAGCAGTTCATAAATATATACAATCAGTGACATTTCCTCCTACACGTGATCATACAGAGATCAGAATTTAATAGCAGCCTGTGTTTACAATTAAAAAAAAGATTAATATGTGATTGGTCATTAAACACATCCATATGTGGCACACATGAGCATAAATCTGAAAAAAATTGTGTGGGGAATGTTAGTGTGAGATATACTATACATACATACATACATACATATATATATACACACACATACACATACACACATATATATACAGCCAGCAGTTGCTCTTAGCCTAAATCCAATGTTGCCCTGCTGGTGAGGGAGTGGGTGAAGCGTACCCCAAGGCTGTTTTTTTTTTTTTTTTGGCTCTCAACTCCTCCAGACTCACAGGCCACTATTTTTCTGACTAATATTATTGGCAAGAATGTTATTATTGCTGCTATTGTTGTTGTCACTAATTGAACTGTCTCCCTTGCAAGCCTCCCAGACAGCACTTTCAGGAAGGCTGCAGAGCCTCCATGAACTGTTTCAGATTTAAAAAGTTTTGCAAATCCTGAAGCAGACTTCCAGATACTTCCATTTACCTGACCCCATATCCTCATTTTTTAGGCATTTTTGGCAGCATCTTAAAAACAAACTACAAACTATTGGCCTCTATTTGCTTCAATATCCACAACAGAATATTTCTCTGTTGGTCTTTCTCCTTCATCAGTAAATGGGGATGCATACCTCATAATTATTAGGGCAACTATTTCAGACAAAGCTTGAATTTCAGAGTGGAGCAGCTGGATTCAGATTAGGTTCAAAGCAGGTTGGATCAACCAATTTCGATTCAGAGCAGAATGGCTTAGTCTGAAACAATTTGGACAGATTTTGGAGAAGGAATAGAAGCCAGTCATAGTGTCACCAATTACACCATATAAAGAAAATATAGTAGAGTGATGGGGATGAAGAAGAAGGGGGCTGGGCTTTGCATAGTGACAGCTCTAGCTTTCAGTCGGGAAACACTCTTTTTACCGTTCTCCAATCACATTACTTGAAGTGTTTGTGGAGATGTTGTGAGTTCACTGGAGTGAATATATTACATTTTCTTCCACAGGTTGGCACTCTTTTCCTAGGTTTAGCTGGCAGCAAGAGATCTCTGCCTGTCCACCTGCCTGCCTACTAGGATGTCAATTTGCTACCTCTCACTACAGTAACTTATTTGCAGTGATGTAGACTTGAGTTGATAGACTTGGACTCAAGTCAGACTTAAGTAGCTTCAGTGACTCGACTTGGACTCAACTCAGCAATAAATGATGTGCTGACTTGACTCGACTCGAGACTTGTATATTTTTAATGACTGACTTGCTGCCCTTGGTTCAGTAATATAACACATTCATCTGGAAGCCTTATGACTTTCAGTAACACCTTCATCTCTTTTTGCCTACTGGTCGCATGGCAGTCTGTCTCAAGCCCAAAGTGTGGGCGCATTTCTCAGAGGGGAACAGCAAATGGGTTAGGCAATGGGCTTGAGGCAGGCTTAAGTCTCCTCAGCAGTCTGTCCCTGCTGCTTATTCGAGTAGCCTTCTAAAACTTTTTCTAACAGCAGAAGGCAAGACTCACTCCCAGAGTGCAGGGTACATTTCTCACAAGGGAACAGCAGATGTGTTAGGGAACAGGCCTGAGAAGGAAGGATCCTTCCTTCTAAAGCTTTTGAAGCTTCAGTAATGGAGAGTAAGAAGGATCCTATTCCCCACTTTTGAAGCTGCAAATGGCAAAATCACAAATGCGGGGGTCCAACTCTGCTTAAATTATTAAAACTGACTTTATTTGGCTCTGTCCAATAATTCTGGAACTTTGGTTGGGGTATAAAGTTGACTTCCAGACTTGACTTGAAAGTATCTTCAAGGACTTGAAACTTGACTTGAAACTTGAAGGTAGAGACTTGAGACTTGGAGTAAAAGACTTCAATGCATCACTGCTTATTTACAAATGTTATCTTGGGCCTTAAGTATAGCTTGAACTCTGAACCTAAGGGATGCTTGCAGGGGCTCTAGCACAGTGCTTCCAGAATTAAATGGGCTGTGCCTGTTTGGAAAGGGTGTCTTCATTCCCCTGATTTTCTTTTTCCTCTTGTATTTTTCTGTGCAGTTACACACACATAGGGACCCTTTCATACTACTGACGGCTGCGTCTTGTAGAATCTAGGGGCTTGTAGGGTTTGAAGATTGGACTACAGCTCTGGAGACCAGGGTTTGATTCCCCACTTGGCCATGGAAACCCATTGGCAAACCTTGGGCAAATCATACTCTGTCAGCCTCAGGCAAAGGCAGTAAGGCAAAGGCAACCCCCTTCTCAACAAATCTTGCCGAGAAATCCCTGTGATAGGTTTGTCTTAAGGTCACCCTAAGTTGGAAATGACGTAAAGGAGCACAACAACAACAAGCAGAACTCTTTGGTTTAAGAATTGTAAATGGCCTTTCTTTAAAATGTAAGTCACAGAATCCCATTGATTAGAATTATAGTAGTTAAAATCGAATCATAATTGTTATGATTGTGTAGTGTGAACGGGCCCCACAGTTAATTTCTCAGAGCAAAAGCAACAGACATATATCATAGACCCTAGAGTGCAAAAAGCAGCATAAACTAACAGGAATGAATTCTCAGCTGACCATACCTGTTTTTAAAATTTTAAAATTAGAAAAAACTACTTCGTTTTAAAAATTCACTAGGGATAGCTACAACGTCTCTGAAACTATTTATCTATAATTTGGCGTGATTTATTTGCTTTATATGGCCCATGTTTCTAAATGTCATGCAGGTCTGTAAAACAAAACAAAACAAAGGTCAGCAGCTATAATACCATAATCTGATCTTAGGATACCATAATGCTGGTGGGCGAAGTTTACTGTCATGAATGACAGAATGTGTCCCTAAAAACCTACCTTCACAGTTTGGCAGCCCCCAACCAAAGTTTTTGAGGTGCTGGAGTAGAGATGTGAAGGGCTGGAAAAGCCCTGGAAAAATTCAGAAAAAAAATGCTTTTTTCTCATGTTTTTCATGAAGCCTTTTTTGTTTTTTTCCAAAAAAAAAAAAATGGAAAAATTGAAAAAAAGAAGAGACTGAAACTGATACTGATAACTATAGCTCAGAAAATGAGTCTGTTTAAATTTCATGCCTGTTCATTGAATCTTAGTCCTCCCTTCTCCCTTCCAAAGACTCCCCCCAATTCTTTTTATGGGAATGGGTGCTTTATGTCTATTTGACACTGTGGAGAGGAAGTATACATAATTTTCTTTGTTACTAATGTTGATAGTTTCTTCTGGTTTTTTTATAATTGTTTTTTTTTTTGGCCTGCTCCACATAAACTAGCAAAACCAAAGAGGTTCAGTACAGTTTAGGAAGGAGACTGTTGCTCCATTTGTGACAAATAATTTTTTTAAAAAAATAAAAGTAAATTCCATTTGTAATAATTGTTTGAATACAATGTATTTTTAATCTACAAGTTGTAATAATTTTATGCCAAATCAAACTGTGCATATTCATATTTTATGTTCCTAAAGTAACAGAGTGACTTTCAATCTGTAAAAAGTGCTAATGTTGCATTTTTTCAATTTTTCTGAAAATTTCAATTTTTTTCTAAAAAAAAATGGGAAAAAAGTTTTTTTTCCATGGCTTCAAAATTTCCAGAAATTTTGCATCTCTTTGCTGGAGACAGGGATGCTGGGGAATGATTTCCACAGTGTACTCCTGATTGTAGGATACTTTGGAACAAGCAGTTATTACAACTGCCAGCTGCCTGTTCTCAGGGCACCCCATAACCAGGAACATGCTGTGGACATAATTTCCCAGCACCTCAATCTCCAGTGACTCAGAAATGTTTGGGCCAGGTTGTTACCATGCTGCAAAAGTAGGCTTGGGAAAGCATCATCAGTTGTAACTACGAAGACAGAGCTTCATCCCTGGAGTTGCAGTGTGATGCAGGATCTCACCTGTTTCATTTATGTTGTTTTTTCCCACTGCAGATCAATAAAAATCCAGAATTCAGATTTCCAGCAATTACTTGAATTCAGGATCCAAAGCAGTTTGGGGCAGAAGGCTTTTACCCAGCCCTAGTAACTATAAAAGTAACTATGAAAAGGTACCATTATGCTTTAAAGGCTATCCATTGTTAAATTTGAGTTAAACATGAATTAGTTATGGCTTTATTTTGTGGGAAAGGAATGAGTTAGAAATGACTTATAGTCTGCAACTATTTACTTCCAGTGCTCTGCATTTTCCTGTGCAGCTGTGAGCGTATAAGCACTAGAGAACTGGCCAGTCCTGCTTCTGAATATACAAAATGTATTATTAATTGAATGTTTTATTTGCATGTGGCCTATATATGATATGCATTCATTTGATAAATAAAATTGTACAACTAGATGGTGCTTAGAAATTTTTTAGATGCTTTTAGGTGCTTTTATTACCACCACTAATACCACCATCATTGCCACTCTGTATTCAAGGCGGATAGATTCCCCCCCTCCACCCTATTACCTCTGGGGCAGGGAACACATGGCCTTCCAGATGTTGTTGAACTTCAACTCATGGCAGGCCTAGCCAGCATAGTCAATGATGAGTGCTGCTAGGAACCACAGTTCAACAATATCTGGTGTGGGAGAACTATATGACTCTCATTCCTACCTTAACTGGATTTTATTTAAGAAAGTATCAGTAAGTGCCCAGTTTTTTGTCTCTGAAAGTAATTGAAAGTATTGCATCCATTAGTTTTTTTCCTTGTTTCTTCTCTGTGGACAACACAGAGCTAAAGGACAGAAACAAGTTTTTATCAGAAGGGGGTAGAAGCCACAGTAATGGATGACCCCTCAGAATATGCTTTTAAAAGGCACCATTCTCAACAACTGAACGACGACTTTAAGAAACTGACATTTCTGCAGACTACAACTCCCATAACACCCCAGAGATTATGGGAGTTATAGTGTACAATTCACCCTCAATTTTGTCAGTTGCAGCACTTCTATTCAGCTTTTCTAAGCTCTGTTTCCTTTTCCAAGCTTTGTTCCTATTCAACTTTTCTAAGCCCTTTTCCTTTGTGTATGACCTTATTAGTTTTGTAAAAGGGCTTTGGTGGTGATGCTGTAAATGCTTCTCCCACTTACTGCAATTTTTTCATCCTCTGTCTGTTTCCAAAGTGCATCCAGATCATGTGCATTTTTCTTGCTTTGCTCATCCAAATCTGACCATGGTGTAAACATCTTTGATGGGTGCACAAATAAATGGTAGCATTCTTCAAAGTCAAATCTGTCCATCATTTTGATTAAAACACCAGTCCTCTTCAGAAGACAAAGGCCTTTTTGTCCTTCATTCTTAAAGAAATATGGTCTTGAAGCTTTTATTTCCATGAACAGTCCTTTTCTTGATTCCAAGAAAGATGTTATCCTACTACTGCACTTATGGCAAGGAGTATGTGACATAAATAATGTCATTTTATATTTGCCTTTAATCTGACTTTCTGGGATATATCCTTCAATATTACTCAAAACCAAAAATTCAGCATGTTGCTTACCAGGATCATTGTATGCATAGCCCCATGTCTCCCAAAGAGCACTGCTCCCCTTTCTTAAAGAAAACAGTACCAGTGTTTTTCTGACTATGGTTTTGTTATTAAAGTTTTCTTCAAAATCTTTTTCAGGTAGCAGTTTTCTGAGGAAGCAGGGCATTTCATCTGAATGTCCTAAGCCAGATGATTTGTTGAGACTAATAAGAAAAGAAAAAGGAGATATAAAATTGGGCTGAACTATTTTGCTATTCTCCATAAATATTGTAAACTCTCTAAATCCTGTGTATACTCACCTGGGACAAAGTTCTACTGAAGTCAGTGTGACTCACTGCTGAGCAAATATACTTAGTACTGTGCTATAACAGGGATGTCTATAATATATATGTGAAGATATCTTACCACACAATTATGCTCTACTTTACTTTTGTCAAGTCCCTACTTTTGTTCCCTATTGCTTCTCACCCTTGCTTTATTTGTGCCCCCTTATGCCTACCTCACTTTAACCCTTTACTTCCATTTACTTGTTCCCTGTGCCTTGTGGCCAAGTAAAATAAGGTGCTAAGCAAATGGAACAGGTATAGACTTGCAGCAGGCAATGTGCAGCTTTCTAGATTGATTGACTGTGCTTCCATAATCCATCACAGTTGGCTGCAGTGTCAAGTGGTAACTCCCATCCTGGTCTTTAGTATAAACTACAGGAATTATTCAAGATACTGATACTGTTTTGAATATATGGTTTGGCACCTTGGATAACTCATGTAAAGTTCAAAATAAGACCTGGAGTGGATTCACCATTCCACTCACATGGGAGTCACCAGTTGCCGCTGATTCGCTGAGATGGCTAGGACTGATAGTGATTGTTGACAAGAACATCTGGAGGGCCATATACTATCTATTCCTGTTATATACAAACTTATACTAGCTCAGAAAGATGGAGAGAAGGAAAGCAGTTCACCACTGGCCCTCCTGAGAAGCCAGCTCGATATGTTTTCCATCAGGAAAAAGACAATTATTGTCTCTCAGTGTGGCTAGTGTGTATTAAAAATAGAGGGCTAGGCAAGCCCTGTCTAGCTTGAATAGAGGTGCTGCACTGACAAAACAAAGACTGGAAAAGTGAACAAACCATAAGGAAAACCCAGGAGGGGAAGGCTGCTGCCATCCCAGGCTAAGTGTGCTCCAGCTAACTCAGATCCACATCTTGGACTTAGAAGACTATAGCTGGAGCTGCTTCTTGTGCTGGTATGATACCAGGGAAAGGAAGGCACAAGGGAAGGAAACACTGCTTGAATAATCTTGCTTCCATATGAGCACCATGGAATTTGTGAATGTGTATTAGTTTTAGGATCCTTTTGTTTCAAGAATCATGCGCTAGGTGCTTTCAAAGCCTCAGAGCACTATGAAGGCAGGCAGAAGTTTTCTAATAAGTTGTCATCATCATCACCACCACCACCATCATCACCACCACCTAGGGATGCATAGTCCTGGCATAATGAGCAGAGTTTGCTTTTGTTGGTCCTAAATGAAGAAAGTGCCTCTGCTTCTTGAAATCTGTGACTAGCGTGTGTTTTACAACTGTAGCTGGCTGTTCTTGTGTCCACATTCATCCATGGGCTCTTTGCTTCCTGATCTGTTCAGTGCCATGGTCTTTGCTCCTTGTGTTCTTTTCATGTAAATAGGTTTAGGAAGTCAGCATGCCTTTGTCTAGGAATTATGTCAATGGGGAGCCTCAAATCCTGGGGTCAAATCTGGCCCTCCTGGGCTTCCAGTCTGGAGTTTCCAGGATGGCCACATCCTTTTCTAATGGTGTCACTACTTGATGAGTTTCCTGATTTTGTACAGACTTTTCACCATTCTAGATGACTGAAATACTTGTCCTTCTAGAACTTAGTTACTGGCAGAACAGCACTCTTAAGCTAACTATGATTGCATTTTTATGCCATATATTTTGTCTCTAGCTCCACCCAACCCTGGAATGCAATTTATCTCGCTAAGAATATCTCTGAAACTGAATTTCACTTTTGAACTAAGAGTTTCTGAACTTCAGATTACAGAATGTGCTTTTACAATTCAACACAATGTGTGACCCTGTAGCTACTGGACTGCATTTCTCATCTTCCCTCACCATTTGCTATGCAGCCTAGGACTAACAGGACTTGAATTCCAGCATCATCATCTGAAAGGCCACCCTTTGCCCACCCAGTTGAAAAGGACTGGTAGTATTTTGGTATTGTTAAATAAACTGTTGTTACTCAGTTACAACCACTTATAACTAAAGGGTCTGAGTGGTGACATCTAGCATTGAATTGCAGCCTGTGTAAAATTTAGTGTGTGTGTTCTCTTTTGTGAATGTTAGGAGACACCTCAAAGAACATCCAATAATGACTAAGGGATGACTTCCCTCTGCTAGTCCCTGGCGTGACAAAAACATCGAAATATGCAGTCATGTTTATGCCAACAAGGAGTGGTCTTAACTGAACCACTTGGTACTTCTAGAATCAGATGGGAAGGAGATTGAACTAAATAAATTGTGTCTCAGGAGTGATCATGTAACAATATTAGTTGAGAATGGTTTCAACAGCTATAACAGAAGTTCTGTCTTCTCAGGGCTCCTGCATAATTTCTCAACCAATTGTATAAATGATCTCTACCTAGAAAATTATAACAAATAGTTTGATGACATCTTAAATAATGACAGACAGACTGATCACTGTTAATTTTTAAGGAGCCACCATATTCTTAATTGCTTTTGAGTTAACAAACTAAGACAGCCACCTCTCTCGAATGGAAGTAAAGAAAAGAGAAGAGAAGAAAAGAAAAGAACAAGATCATTTGAAGATCAAGATCACGTTCCAGAGCTTTACTCCCTCTAAAGCTAATTTCAAAATGCAAATTCCATTGGATGTAAACTTACCAAATACAATTGCTGAGTAATAAAAGGTTTGACGCTGTTTTTATAAAAAGCTGGTGAGAAGCTGCTGGACGTTCAACTTCCGCTTTCCATTTTAGCGTTGTGCGTAAACATCTAGAACTGTATCTCCTCTGCCACCTAGTGGCAAATCTACAGTTGACTACAACATTTTTTTTAAACAAAGTGTTCCTGTGTTTCCAGGATAGCTCTTGAGCTCTGTTCAATGCTTCAAAAAAATAAGGTGGTCAATACCTGCTTTTAAAAGTGGTAAATTTTGTACTTATAATTAAAGTGATTTTTTTTTTTTTAGTGAAAAAGGTGAAACACAAAACCAAATGAATTTGTAGTGACTTCTTTCAGAGATGCAACAGTCCAGTTACCATTAGTGCCCAAGTTTGGTACTGTTGACACTGGGTTGCTAAAGCAGGTAACAGGAAAGAAGCAGTATGACTTCTAGCTACACTGAATCCCAGCAAGGTTGGCAAGCTATGTGGAAATATGGAATCTAAATCTCGGTTAAAAACTTTAATGTTTTTCAAAGCTTTTGGAATTTTATTTTAATATCATGTAATAATCTATTGTGATTATGGCTTTTTTCACACCATACTTTAATCACACGCTTTTCTGGTGTCATTGCGGGATTGCCAATTCTGGATTGGGCCCGGTATGCAGCCTCTTTTTTTTAGGCACCTGGGTGTTTGCGGGACAGCACCAGCATTGCACCTGGTGCGTGTTCTACACCTCCGCTTCCTTAGCCACTCCCAGGTCCCACCCAATCCCCACCCCATCCCCACCCCACCACTCCTGATTGGTTTATTTTTTAAAAATTTTTTTTGCTGGCAGCCATGCTAATGTTAGCACGATAGATAACGGTAACGTTTTATTGTGTCCACTCCAAAGGAAGTACAGTAACAGAACTTTGGCTTTCTTCGAAATGGCAATGGGTGGGTGGGGGGAGGAAAGGTAATCCTTGTGATAGTTCCCAGCCATTTCCTTTGTGGAGCTGGGCCACCTGACACCCATGAGTGCATGCTGGCAGGTGCTATCGTGGTAATGGTGGTGCTGGCTTTAAAAAAAATAATTGAAATTTGACCCTTGGGGCTGGTGTCACAATGTCAGTAGCAACGTTGCCCTCAGAGTGGCCTTCCTGGCTGACATTTCCTCTTGTGTTTGCCTGTGCAACAAGGGCAGCAGCTGGCCTGCTGCTGGGTGGAGATTCGCCTGGGAGTTATTGAGGGAGGCACAGGCAGGGACTGCCCACACCCCACCCACTCCTGACTCATTCATGGAAGGACACCTGATGGAGGCTCCTCATGCGCACAGCTATCATGATTGCTGTGGGAAAGGCCAGTTATTTTTGAGTTTTTCCTGAAAATGAAAAACAGAAAGATTACCACTGCCTGCAGCCAGGATAACACCTGTTTGGTGACAATGTCATGTGGTAAGGTGGCTCCTCAAGTGGGAGCAAAGCGTGGCTGATGTGAATTTAAGACACTGTGCAAAAAGGGCCAATATGTCTTATTGCTTTGTATCGTATTGCATTGATTTTTGTATTTCTATTCGAATAATTTGTTTTACAATTGTATTTATATTCATTTTCTATTTGTGTTACTCTTTACTTCCTATATGAGTGTGTTGCGACAAAATATAATATCCACAAAACAGCAGTGCCTTCATTGGGCAACCAAAACGCGCAAAATACATCATGCAGAGTTTCAAATCTTCACTGGCTTTTTATCAGGCAAAGATGGTAAAAATCACACAGGAGAAGAAAAGTGACTATGTTGGAGGCACAAGCCTACATTTTGTCTCAGATGTTACTTCTGTTGTCAGATGTCTGGAGGGATCTCAGTGCAGACGGAGGCCAATCTCCTTCTTGGCTATGCGGGGACCAGGGACAAACATTGAATTTCAATGTTGTCTACCTAAGAAAGGAGCAAATAGCTTCCTATAGGACAGAGACAGCTTGGATCTCAAGGAAAGTTACTTTTCTGTTGCTAATATCGTTGAAATTTTATTACTCGTCTTTTATTGCCCTTTATCCCTATCCCCACATGGTCAAGAAAGAGTGGTTTTGGCCCTCATTTATATCCCTGCACCCATTCCCCCAACTTCACTAGGCCATCTTAACTAACAGACATAACATTTGAGACACAGTGTAGGCCTGTGTCACTTCACCTGGGTATTTCCATGGCTTTTGCTACTAATTTCAGGTCTTTAGTATTTTTGTTTGGCTAATTTTTATTGTCTTCATCCTTATTCTCAGGAGTTGTGAGCTGCTTTGTAGGATTACAAGACTGACAAATGACATATAAAGAATCTTGTCCAATGAGAATCCATCCATGGCACAACATGGAGATGACAATGAAAAAACATTCATACAGAAAAAGAAAATGACAGATTACAATGTCGAAGAGTACATCAAATTTTATTGGTTAATTGCATATTAGATTCCATTATTAGAGTTGCAAGGGGCAGACAACTGTGAAAGGTTCGTGGACCATTTTTCACCCCTCAAGAGCTGGTGTGGGTTTCATCTACCTATTCCAAGAAAACCAAAAGTGAATGGAAGGTAATTGTAGGAAGTTTAAAAAAAAGAGAGAGAAGATTTTCAAAAATGTTTTATTAAAAAAAGACTGTCTACTGTCCCAAAGCAAGATGTGTGGGGGGACTGTTTTTATAGAAGAATCAAAACCCGGTGGCTTCTGGGGCATGATTCTCTGTCCTCAGCCCTTCCCTGCACAAAAATCTTTTCTGATTCAAGGATCAGGAGGGGCCTAGGTTCTCCTATGAATATCCAAACTTGAGGCCTTTCTGCCGTAAGAATTGAATCCTGGTATTTTCAGTGACGCTTACTGCCTAATAAGTGTGTTTGAGACTGCAGCCTTAAACTGTCTGGCTTAATACAACAGAGAAACAAGATAATTATTTGATAGCATAGCAAATCAAACTTACAATCTTGTATAAGTAAATGAAATCTTTCCCTGTAATAATTAATGAAAACTTGACTGTTACTGATATGTAGTTTTTTCTGTAATGAAGTATAATATAAGGTGGCTGGGATCAGATGACACACAGGTTTAAAATCTAATGTTTAAAGTAGCACTCTTGAACTGGAATTAGCTTGTGTAATTTTTGGGTCAGTTCTGACTAAGAGCAATTCCAGTCAAACCTTATGGTTATTAAACAAACAGTAGGCAGAATCCATATAGTTAGAGCAAGCAAGCAGGCCAGAATATCAGAGATCAATCTCTTTTTAAGCCTGAAACTGAGATTGTTACGAGTACCAAATAACATTTTACTACTCAGAGATAATAAAGAGGCAGTTCTTGTGAAAACCCAATCAGGGTAATGTAAAACATGCATTAAGTTTAAATTCCAGTTGTTATCCAAATTAATAGTTGCTGGCAGATTTTTAAAAGATATGGTATAAATCTGGCCATGAGCATTTAAAAATGTTTCAATCTTATTGAGCAGTAATTTTCTCTCTCTCTCTCTCTGTGCCTTTAAGTCACTTGTCAATTTATGGTGAACCCATGAATTTCATAGGGTTTTCTTAGGCAAGGAATAGTCTGAAGTGATTTTGCCAGTTGCCTCCTCTGAAATTTTGTACTGTAACATAAATAAGGTGGGAAGGTTTTTTTTTCTTTACAGCATCCACTGTTAATTTATATAATAAGTAGAACTGACTTAACCTAGAATGCAGTATTCACAAATGTCATTTTACATTTCTTTAAAAAGAAGCCAGCAATGACAAAAGTTTAGATGTCATAACCAATATAATACAGTGCACCCTCTGTATATGCAGGGGTTCCATTCCAGGAATCCTCACATAAAACAAAAAAAGCTGAATGCTCCATCCCATTATCATCAATGAACGTAATGTGTGCACATCTGCACTGGCATGGGTGCATACCTGATGCATCCATTGACAATAATTGGACACAAGGCTTTGCATGACCTTGCATTTGTGTGTGCTGAGGTTGCATCAGCAGAACGTGCATTGTATGGAATGATTACTAAGAATGGGAAATTGCTGAGGCCTAGATCAGGGCACAAATGGTGCGGAGATTAATATATAGCTCCTAGAAAATGAAGCTGATGTCAAATACAATGCAGTCCATTTAGGGTGTGTGTGTGTGTGTGTGTGTGTGTGTGTGTGTGAGTAGAAATGCAAGAGGAAGCTCTTCACTAGCTAAGACTAGATATTCCAAGCTCAGCTCACAGTTGACTAGACTAAACTAAAAAGGTCATTCATCTTTATGACTGTTCTCTGGTTCTTAACTGGAACTTAGTTTTAAGATTTCACATGTATCATGCCAGAGCAGCTGTGTTAAAGGCAAGAAGTTCAGCTGGTGATGCCTTCCCCCATAATTGCATCTCAGTGGTAGAAACAGCCTCATGATTTTTTTGACAGCCTCACAAGAAAAAATAATAACAAAAACCCCAACCTCTGTGTGGGAATCTCTAGCTGAAATTCTTATAATATCTATTTGAAAACAAGGAGCCAAAAATATGAAAGACCCTTTGAGGTAATGTCCCTTCTAGTTAATATTATAGCCCTATGTTCAGCAATAAAGGAAAAAGGAAAAAGATAAAAGAAAAGAAAAATCATAGCAGTAATGAAAAAACAAAATATAATATGGAAAGAAAATGTGGAGATCTTCAGAAATCAAGTTGTTTGATCTTCGTTTCCAGTCACTGAGGCCTAGTTATGAATAATGACAAAGAAAAAGAAAAGTAAAAGATTTTGACATGGTTATGTCAGGAACACAAATTAAAAAAAAATATAGTGCAGGTTTTTTTTAAGGTTCAGGAAAGGATGTGTGGAATACACTGCTCCTTCCTCCATAGTGTGGCTTTAACTAGTTACAGTTAATGAGTAATAGATAGTTGATATATTTTTCCACAAATGAAGGTATCAGGAAGATACATTATGTTGTAATTTAACAGGGGAACCATTGTTCCTTTAACTATAACTTTAAAATACTGTTATATTTAGTTTTCTAGATTTAGTATCATAAGCATAGCCATTTTAATTCACCTTCTTTCTGTTGCAAAGTAAATTTCTGATAGAACAAAAACAGGTACCCCTAAACAAAGTTATTGTCTGAGTGCTGATTCCTTCACTCACAGTCTCATAATTTTAGCTCTTTGCTTCCCTTTACTTTTATGATTGTAGAGCAAGAACAGAGGGACGCCAATCAAATCAATCAATGAATGCATAATAAATCAATAAGAATGAGTTGGCATTTCTTGATGTTATTATGTGGATCATCATTAGCTGTAGAAGCAGCAGCACTATGTGTAAAAAGGTAGATTCTGGGTGCTCTCATAGGCCCTTTTCACACGCGGGGCGGGTAAATGGGGGGCGCACACAGGGACGGATCTTACCGCTAAACGGGTTGCTCCGTCCCCGCGGGGAGCGCGCACTCGCTGCTCCAAACGGCGGCGAATTTCGGTGGTGTTCGGCGGTGCCCAAAATGGCGGCCGCCGGCTTCCAGCGGCGCTCCGTCAATCAGGGCAGCGCGCCAGCCAGAAGCCCGCTCCCGGGCAGCTCTGCAGAGACGCGCTAACGCGTCCCTGCAGTTCTAAACGGGGCGCAGCAATGGGGCAACGCACGCAAGTCACATAAAAACCACTTGAGAAGTGGTTTTTATAAGACTCGCAGCGCCACCCCCGTGGCCGCGCGAGGGCGGTTTGAGGTTTAGAACCTCCCATTTGCGCACTGCCCTTGCGCGCCTCGCGGTGTAGAAGACCTTCTGGGGAGGTCACCCTAGCGCGAGCAATATGCCCGTGTGGAAAGGGCCATAGTTTGTTGTCTATGCTTACTTCTGAGTAATCCAGTTCGTTTTACTTCTAAGTAGGTGTGGGTAAGGTTTTGTACTATGTTTCTTTTTGTGTTTTTTTCTGAATAGAGTAGACATGGAAAGAGGTTGCTCAAATGTGTTTTGTACCATAGGCCTGTGCTTGTAGCATCCAAGTATTTTTAAGTAGCTAAAGGTAGAATTTTAGATACTTTTGGGAAATAGGAAAGTATGTTAAAATTTACTTTTAATATTATAACTATAACAGGACCAACTACTGGGCCCCACTTGGCACTACGATTGTAACTAACTACCTTTTAACATATATTTCTAAATTTTACTTCTCCAAGAGAGGGGCATGGTACAGAACCATTACACTCTGCTATATATCATAACAATTTTCTGTATTTGATTTTTGTTACTTCCTTCAGTGCTTTGGGTGGTACTGTAAATTGAAAATATTTTATTTTCTTACGTCTTTAAGATACAAGCAAGATATTCTGCATTTTCCATACTATAGATATCCAACTTTTCCCGTGGCTCAAATACTTCTTGTGGGCTGATAGATAACTGAAAACATTCTTTGTAATCACTTTGGTTCATCATGCGGATTGAAACTCCAGCATTGTTCAGATGGCGCAGACCATTTTGGTTTGCAGACTTTTCCCAGTGGTATATGTTCGAAGCATGTATTTCCATAGATATTGTAGTGTTTTCTGCCAAAAAAGTAAGTAGCTTCTCACTGCATTCAGCACAAGGAGTATACGTCGTAAATAATATCACTTCATATTTTTCTTCATTTTGGGGGATACAGTTTTTAAGTTCTTCCAAAACAAGGATTTCTGCATGCTTATAATTAAAATTCCATATTAATTTTTTCATTGTGAAATCAGGAGAATTTTCCTGTCTTACAGTGAAAAACACTGATGTTTCAGGGGGCCAGTCTTTGTTACTGAATCTATGTTCGAAATCTTCTGCAGTCAGCATTTTTAAAAATAAACTCTGTAAAGTTTGTTTCTGTAAAGCTGGATATCACAGAGTAGCTGTTAAGATTCAAGAGACACATAGAAATGAGATGAATCAAATTACTGAAATTCATGAATATTATTTTAAAAAAAATACTAGTAGGAGCTCATCTAGTGATAAAAATGTACAGAAGAGACAGTGGGAAGAAGAAACAATATCTTAAGAATTATCCTTGGTCTGCCCCACACTTTTATGGATGAGTTAAGTACTGGAAATCAGGATGGGATGGAGACATTGGGATGTGGATTCCAGAATGAAAGTAGTGCGTTATATGAAATCGCTATGGGTAATTTCTGCAGCAAACAGGCAAAAATATTCAAACCTAAATTATAGACGGTATGTAACACCAACCAATCTACATGTCATTGATAAAAGTGTTCAACCTGCAGCACTGTTTTATGTGTGGTTTTGTGCAAAACTTTTGGATTCTGGCATTGAGTTAAAAGTTATTTAGTTCTAATCCTTTACTAGCCTAGCTTTCTACAGTTGATGATAATTGTAAATAATTTTACAAGTGAATCTTACTGTGTTTCTGACAGTGGCAAGAATAGATAGTTCAGCAGTAGAAAATAAGAATGGATATGCAATAGGCACTTGACTTTTGAAAACTCTGGAATATAGCTCTGGCAGAAGAAATAACTACGCAATAGACTAGTTAAAGGAGTAATACACTTTTTTAAATGTTCTCTTTTCTTGTCATATAAAATGAAAGACCAACAAATGGTATGTGTGTTAAAGGTCACTATCATGGAGAGATAATCTAAAATCTCTTTAGATCTAATTTTTCCCCCCAAAAAGTGATTTTGGGGGCAATACATTAGACACCATCTTTTAAGAAGGAAACTGTTGACTTCAGTGAGATGTTGGTGATGTCATACAGATGGTGCTTTCTAGTCTTAAGAAGAACATGGGATATAAATAAAGTAATTAATTGATTTGGTTGATTGTGGCATATCATGTGGATGTGCACAATGGTCTCTCCTTTTTGGTTGGATTTATTATAATGTTTTGATTTTATAGTTAAAAAACCTCTGTATTAAGTAGTTAAAGATGGCATTTTTCATCAAACTGCTAAGCCCCACCCCTTGACAGATACCTCACCCTAGAAGTTCCATTTAGCTGGAAGTTCCACACTAACTGAATATCCTCCTGTCACTGCAAGTCTCATCTGTAGGTGGGGCAGCTGGACGGGGTTATGTGACTTTCCATGATCACATGCCAACCTTGTGGGCAATTAGGAATGGGTGACCCAAGTGATAGGAAATGACCAGAAGGGCCATTTGCACCACTCCCTAGATCAGCCCAGCATGGTCATGTGATGCGTGTACAATCATGTGACACCCTTGTTAACTGATAGGAAAGTGTTTCGCAATGCTGTGACCCACTTGGTTGGAACATCTAATTGGGTGGAGGTTTCTAACACCTCTCCTGAGTAGTTGAGAGCCATAGGGAACAGTTTCATCTGGCTGTCCCTGAGATGTCCCTCTAGAATCATGTGACCCCTCAGCAAATAAACCAAGCACAAAGAGCCAATACGAAGATGTTTTAGAGGTTTAGTTTTGAGCTGGGCATTCTTCCTTGTACACACAGACATATTGTCTGGGTATGTTCAGAGACGACAACAAGGACTCACCAATCTCTCCTCCAAACTTTATGAGTTTTTCCATTCCCTCTGCACCTATAAAAGTACAACCTACAAAGAAGGAATGACCTGTGTGGAACCATAGAATCTATGCCTTTTCCCCCTACAATGTCAAGAGCTGTGATTTTTTTCAGTGCTTCAGTGGCCTTATGTGATGAACTTATGGGAGAAGCAATGAAGTGTAGAAGTCTTGTGTTACCCTTGACAGGCTTGAAAACCAGTGTCAGTGAGGAAGAGCCTCTTGCAACTCCTCAGAATGTAAGGATTTTTTCTGCAATGGAGAGTTTACCTGTGTCTGTTTTTACATACGGATAAATCCCACTGGACAAAGCTGGTGGACTGGAGTATAGATTGCCCTGATGATTGTCTGATACAGCATGTGATTATGGCTGTGATCTGAAAGCTCTTTTCTCAAAGATGTGAAGATTGCAGATTTCTAGTGCAGAAGATGTAGATGAAGGGGTGCTTTGTAAGCCAGATCATTAGAACATCAAGAGAGTGATGGGAGTTCCTGAGCCAACTGGTCTACTTACCAGTCACTCCTAGATAACTGGTTGGAGGATGGTGAGATTACGAATGCTTTGGTGAACAACTCTGGAAAAAAATAGATGCAGGTTATGAATGGTCAACTGTAAGAATTTTATTACTGAGGTGGTGTTATTTTTAGAAAGAGAGAGAGAGATGGTTGAATGCAATAGCCTTTTTAGTAAAAATGTTTTAAATATTTTTGCAATAAGAAAATAGTATGCACGGAAGTGGTGTGCAGAATCTTCAAATTGGGAACTTGTAGAATATAAACATATCATGCATTTCATGTGTTTTCTTCAGTCTTGAGAAGTAGTCGTGCTCTGTGTATTTTTAAATAAAAATGATGTGTTCTATATCTGTGCGTTCATACTTACATTAGCTAACAAAATGGCAGAACATGAAAAAAAATTCTAAAGACATATATTCCTCTATCTATCTTATCTATCTATCTAGTTGGAAGCTCTGGTAGTATTTACCTAGACAAGTATTGAGAGAAATTTGTATGTTGAGATGCCCCCCACCCCCATTGACTGCCTTTACAGAATCTGCCCCACTAGATTTTTTTCTTTGCAGGAAATGGTGAAGATGTTATGGATCTAAACAATTCCATGCTATGTTTATACTATAAGATTGTGACTGAAAATGAATTGATCCTTCCACAACAGGCTGAAGTAGGACTGGCGATTTATCCAGTAGGCCTGGCAATATAACTGATGAAGTAGGTGAAGTAGGAATGGCAATTTATCTGATAGCCTCCATTTTCAGCCAGCTAGATGTGACTTTAGAGCAGTGGTTCTCAACCTGTGGGTCCCCAGATGTTCGTGGACTTCAGCTCCCAGGAGCCCTGAGCATTGACCATAGTGGCTGGGGCTTCTGGGAGCTGAAGTCCATGAACATCTGGGGACCCACAGGTTGAGAACCACTGCTTTAGAGGACTATCTCCTCAGCCAAAGTAACAATTGCTATCCTTACAGAACTTTAATAGAATTTGTTTTGAACTACAGTGAAGACAGCCTAGTAGCTCAATTTTTTGCGGGACTGTTTTATAAAGATACAACAAAAAAACATGAATTGACAGATCTGGAGGGAAATAATATTGGCTTTAGTAAAAGATCAGGCCTGACAGCTGGGCTATCTCCATGCTGACTTGTTTTTTCAAGAAGAACTGCTGCCAATGGTATCTATGTGAAAATTAATCTTATCCATAACAAAGATGCTTTCTGCTTAATTATGGTGACACAGGCAGGCTCTACAAGCCTCAAATTTTATCAGCCTCTCTTTTGCGAAAAAGATGAGCGTGTCACCAGGTGCCTGTCAGGGACATGCCGAAGGAACAATGACTTCTAATGCCAAATACCCTGTGGAAAGTGTAAGTGTAAAAGCATCCCAAGAGGCAGTCATGTCTCCGATCAGGAGAACTTGGTTTGGGAGTGATGTTTATAACAAAACCTATTTAACTTTAAGCATTATAACATCATTTTTTCTGCACTTTACCTGGGTGAAGAACAGCATCCTATGAAACCATATCAACCCCTTTTGAAGAAGAAAATTGTGTGAGACAATATATGAGTTTAGTACAAACTGCTGGAAAGTATATGAAATTAACCATGAGAAGTATGCAAGTGACTATACATTCTTTGCATTTGACCTGATTCCAGATCAAGAATGTAATGACCACTACTCTTTGATTAAAATTGGGAACATAAGGGCAGAGCTTCACTTTGCTAGACCCCTGTCAACTACCAACAATATGATCATTTATGGAGCTTTTGACAACATGATATCAATAAATTACTGGAGAAATATCTTGTTTGATTATATATAAGATGAATAATCTGCAGTTAACTTCTCCTCCCAGGAGAATATTGGCTCGCCATATTTTTGACAAAGGAAGAGACTGGTGAATTTTTTTATTCATATGGCCAGCCTCCAGATGACCTCTGGTTTCCTAAAACCATCATGAAATATTTAAGAAAAAAATATCAGCAATACTGTACTTCAGTGTAGAGCAGTACAAGCCTCAAACTCCATGGTTTGTGGATACCACTCTTTTTTTCTGTAACAATTCTGTAACAGTCTGACATTTAAAAATATTCAAGACTGTTCTCATGATTCAAAAAAGAAGAGATGGTTGTAGAGTTTATAAAAAAGAAGAAGGACATGGATAATCTTGCTGTAGACATTTTCAGACTTCCGAGTGTTGTATATCATGTAATGGTTGTCATAACTATTTTCCCTAATAAAACATCTCTCAGGAAGCATTTTTAAAATGTTCTGCCCTTTTTTTAAGAAAAAAAAAACCATAGGCAGAAAAATAGGTTTAAAAAGGAGAAATTTATTTTCTGAACATAGCTGTATTATAAGTTGAGCCAGGTAGAAGTGTTAGCCTGCTTCTGTTTTTTTTTAATAAGATCTGTCTGATAGCACATCTGTTTGAGCTGTTGATATATCATTTGGGTTCTTTGGATAGTGCAAAAGTTCACTATTGGCAGTATTCCCCCTACTCAAGAAGTTAGCATTTCGCCCATGGTGCTCATAAAAACACCCTACTCTTTGGGTAGGCATTTGGTTGGTAAAGCATGAGTTTGGATTACACCTTTGATCAGGACCAACATATTAGAATCAGCTACAGTTTCTGCTTTATACACAAAAGCACCTTCATCATCTCATGAAGAAATGTTCTTGTTTTGTCTCCTTTTGTTTAGTAACAGTTTTGCATGATTCTCGTATCTAGCAGGCAGGCTGTCCAGCACCTCTTGAAACACTTTGTCAGAATTCACCAGAATTCTGGGAACACACTACCAGTTTTATTCAGCGTATTTTTTCATAACAAAGGTTTTTCCGCAACCTCTAGGTCCAGTGAGAATAATGAGAATGGGTTGCCAGCATATTTGCATGTTACTATCCATAGAGGAGAGTCATAAATCCTTTAGTAATACTTTCTTTATCGCAAACAACTTTTTGTGTTTTCTTTTTTTTAAAAAAAGTTTTCATGTGGAGTATCCACTGTGTCTTATTTCTAACAATACCTGGTTGCTGTACCATAATTTCATGAGATGGACATCCTTTCTTGTCTGAAACATAGGCAAATACTAGGTTTTTCAGACTATAGAAATGAATTTTTTCACTGTTAGCACTGTTCATTGTAATCCCCTTGACTTTCATACAGGCTGTACTATTAGACATACTGATAGGGCCTGGGGACACAAACTCTGTGATGGTCTAATCTGCAGGAACCTTGTTTGTGAGGTCTCCTAAGTAATCCCAGAGAGGTGGTCCCAGTCTGCCTCCTGACTCACAAATATAATGCTGTCTGTGTCATGGTAGAAACCACATCTCTCAAGCTTGTCTAACAATTAATAGCTTTCAAGCTACACATATGGTATGGTAAAGCATGCTATGAATTCATTTTTTAAAAAAAAATCTGAATTTTTCACACAGTCTTCAAAATATTTCCAGGACACTCAGACAGCTTCATCATCTATAAGTGCACACACCAAAACCTTGTGAGCATCAGAAGACAGAAGCTGAAAGAATTAATCAGGATCTCTCAAAGCCTGTGTGTTAGGTAGGTTTGTTCCCTGCCCAAAGTTTCTGACAAAAAGTTTAAAAACAATTTGGCAATCTGACAGTTTGTGGAATGCACAGTGGTTTGGTGTTTACATGAAAATACCACCTTCTTCATGAAGAAAATTTAAACATAGATTTATATATTTATCATCCATTTTCATTCACAATCTTTCAGCACAAATGTAACAAGATATTGCATAGATCCATATAATAAATACATTCCCTGCAATGAAAATATCTATGGGGGCAGATTCTGTAAGGTCATTTAGTAGGGACATTTCAATATACAAAGAGTGATCTGGGCAGGTCTGACATGGAATAGGTCTAGTTCAGATTTAGTGCACTCTTCAGAGCTGTAGTGGATAAAAGCCATGATACTACTTTAAATTCCTCTTAGCTGGACGACTGCCTCTTTCTTACAGTTCTCTGCTTCTGAGTTTTCTCTCCTCATAGACACTTTTTTTAAGGGGATGTGGAGCACCTATCAACTTCACCTGTGATACCTTTCTTTTTAACCCCTTCCTCTTTTTAATATATATTATGGCCAATCTTTTTTGTGGATTTGTGGGGGTCACTCTATGTAGAACCACTTGAGTAACATGGCCAGCTATGTCTTTCTTTCACAATGTTAAGAACAGGTTTGTGTGTGTGTGTGTGTGTGTGTGTGGAGTTAACGAAGTCCAGCCCTCTTCTCAAAAGCAAAATGGCTTTTCAGAAAAGGCTTCTGAAAATTCCACCAAGCCCTGCTGAATACATTTGAAATATATCCCGATACCCAAGAAGGCCATTTCCAGTTTGGGCTGTCTAATAATTCCTAAAAAGGATCGGGTCTCCACAAGATGTCTAGATCACCATTTTTAAAGAAGCAAGGTTGTTCTGGGCCAGAAGTGAAGCTTCACAATCCCCCTTTCAAAATGGTACCTTTTTCTTATGATCTGCCTTTATCTTAATGGTGATGTTGTCAATATGGTGTTTGCTTACAGGAATATAGTGAGGCTTGTCATAACAAATAGTGACACCTTTGGTATTCTGTCCTTACACAGGCAAACGGCATAGCAAAGCCATGTAGATGTCCCTGACTATCTGTGCATGCTCTGCAATATCTGTGTAAACATATTAGGTGTTGTACCTCCTCCTAAGATCTGCTGTGAAAGGTAGAAGTTTGACATAGTGGTTGTGAAACAATCCTAATATATGGGCTAATTCCACACCGGCTACCAATGTGTATGGCCCATCTGTTTTCAGCCTAACCTTTCTGGCCACTTGGTCATAGTGCAGAACCACTATGTGGGGGTTCATTGCATGCTGTTTTAAGGCCATTCACATATTCCAGCAGTTCAGGGATACTTGAATAATAGCCACATTGCAGAAGGTAGTGCCGCGTCCTTTGTCCATGTGCAATTTCAAATCTCACATCAGCAGTTATGCTTTCAGCTGTGAGGGAACTATATCTCTGCTGGTCCTACTTTCCATGAGCTAGGAAGCTCCAGAGGTATTGCTAAAGAGATCGTAAACCTTGAGATATTTTCTCTTGAAAAACTGTTGCACAGGCAATACCGTCTAACTGTTTAATGCTACAGTCTATATGAAGGTCAAAGGGATTACGATGAACAGTAATATAAAAACCACCATCAGCCATTTTTTCCCTTCTTTTCCCATGCTACTGCACAGGTACACTGACTTCAGAAGCAAGAATTCAACTTTTTGCACTTGTTAGGCCAGCCTAGCTATTTCATTAAGCAATACTTTCTCCTACCCCACACTTTTGTGGCTAGAATTTTTCAGTCCTGTACATCTGTTCTTTCTCAATATTAATCTTTTGTAATTCTTCAGGATAAAAGGTGCCAACTACAGTATCATCCTCATACTCTTTCAACCCAGTAAACTTATGTCAGAGACTAAATTTTTCCAATAAAAATTAAACAGAAAATGAAGGAAAAGTGTTCCTGCCTAATACATCTTCTGGCATTGATTTTACCAAACTGAATGCCTGTCAGACCTGTCCTCACTATTAAATCAGTGGAAATAGAAGGGAAAATCAAGAGGAGTTGGGGGAGTACACATTCACAGCTAGTAGCCTAGAACATATCAGCAGAAGCCCACAAATTAGTTGAAATAAATTGCCTTTGTGAACCACAATAATATGGTTTAGGGGAAAAAAAATACTGAGAAAATATAGCAATGTTTGGAAGGGAAAGCAACAAGAAGCATCATGAAGTTACATTCATTGTCAGAGTTATATGGCACAAAATTGCTTATAATGAGCCTATCTGGAGGAGCTTTCTACAGCTAGCCGCAACAAAATATTTGATCACAAGCCTGCCGAAATCCTGAACTTTCCCTGACCCACAGAGAGGAAGCTATGATCAAGTTTGGTTGTTAATTTCTTTAGAGGGCTTCTAGGCAAGTGTATATGGCACTTCACTTTTCAGTGCCCCTAAACTCTTCAACAGAGAAAGAGAGACAGAGACAGAGAGACACAGAGAGAAGAGGTTTGGCTTCCATGGATGGAAGAACTGGGAGAAGAACAATGACCAGAAGGAAAGTATCAGTTGAGCATCAGAGGAGGCAGAGAAAAGACTAATGAGAGTGGAAAAGAGAAAGGAGAGTGAAATGAAAGAGTAGGTTAGAAGAAAAAACAGACCATGCAGTTCCTATAGTTAAAGATGTTCCAAAATTACTTCACTTCACTTGGAGTTACTTGTGTTTTCCTGGAAGAAGGAGTCAGATAGATTGTATGTGAGAGAGATCCAAATAGCCCAGTCCTCTGTGCGTTCATAATTTGAACACTCCTGGATGAACAAAGTAGCACCTTTATTGTACATCTCTAACAAAAATCTTTCAGTCCTTCTTATAAGGCTCAGAGTTTCAGGTGTGCCCAGACACAGAAACCAGCATCTTACTCCTCCTCTCTCACTTACATAATTAATGAATAATCTAAGTCACTATCTTTTTTTTTTTAATATGGCCGAGACTTTAGTCAGATTCCAACATAAAAAATGCACACCCTTACTTTTGATACTTTTTTTGGACATTGCATGCAATAAAGAACAAGAACCACGGCCAACTGTATGGGGAAAAAAAGGACCATAGTAGTCTGTTTTTACTGTACTAATTTCTTGGTGAATAAATTTGCAAAAAACAAAAAACAAAACCACAAAAAGCAAGTAGTTGAGAAATCTATTAATTAAAACATTATGTTCCAACTTTCTCTTCACAAAGTAGGGATGCAAATTCTGGCTCAGAGGATGAATTTAGCCAGACAGGTCTCTGTGTCCAGTCCGTGATGGATTCCTGTAAGCCCCATTCCTTGGCTGAAGTTTTCACTCCCTTAGAGAAGAGAGAGATGATAAGAGACTGCTACTCACTGAACCAAGTAATGGCCTGCTTTGCTGTGCTCTCATCTACCCTAGTGAAAGCAATTGGTCTTAAAATGCTGGGAAAGCTTGACCAACTTTCTAGCTAGAGAAGTACAGTTCTAGTAAGCACCTTTATCTTTTTTTTTCTTTCTTCTTGCCTTTCTGGTTTTCTCCATTGTGCTCTCACTTGCTCTACTTGGGAAATGCAAGGATGGTGTGAAGTTAGGTCTTAACTGAAGCACTCTTTTGATCAGCAACAAAGATGAAGGTGGAGTGATCAAGTTAGGTACTTCATGGTGCATTTGAGAATCCCCCCTTAATTCATACATGGATCAGATGGAGATAGGGAGGAAGCTCAATGTATGTGAGACACAGACTAGCAGTGGTTCTACCACTTGGGAAGATAGCTCTACACAGTCAATCATTTATTGTGTTTGACTAAAAGTCATTACTAGCCTAGCTATTACTAGTCTTACTAGACTAGCTTAGCCCAGCCAACTTTCTTCCATTATTCAATTAATGAAAGCTTAGAGAAGCAGTCCTCTGACATGTCCAAGACACTTATATAATATGAAAACCCGAGCTTTTACAGGTACCATATCTGTCCTGAGGAGCTCTGGAGTTCCTGAAAGTACTGCCAACAAGTACCTCAAAAGCTTGTTCTCACAGATCTCTAGATCATTCAAGTTATTGTGATTTATCCCCCAGATCTCAATACTATATTGCATTCCAGCAACTACTCTCCCTAAAAATACTTTCAGTGCTGGAATTACCAGCCTGCCTCTTCTAACACAGAAAAATTTCAGTATAGCATGGGCTGACTTCTGTGCTGTTATTTTGATATTTTGTAGCTGTGTCTTCCAAGAATTTTTCTCATCCAAATACACCCCAAATACTTAAATACTAGAGATAGCCCTACACTGCCAGCATGCAACTTCTTATACCCTAGTTTTGGCCACTTCAGCTCTTAAGCTGGAAAAGTTCCGCATCTCTGCCACATAAAGGTTTCACAGTGTAAAACAGTGTAAAGAAATAAAAGAGAACGAGATAGGTTTGATGGGCATGTAGACCACATGATACTACTCTGCCTCCCATAAGCTGGTTAAGGAGTCACGGGGAAAAAGTGCACACCCGAGATAGCGGCAATAGTTCACATTTTGTTTTACAGTTACAGGTTTGTAATGTAGAGTTACGGATCTATTACTGTTCTATATTCAGTAAGGCTGTGTAGTTACAATTGTGGTACTATTGCCATAATTGTAAAGCCCCCCCCCAAGCCCATCTTAGCAGCCAGCAGCCACATCAAGCAAAAGAAGTCTGTTCAGCTGTTGTTTGGGGTACAAGAGGAAAGTCATTTCCACTGTCAGGAACTGAATTCACACACACAAATAGAACAGCGCATAAACACTATTTATTAGGAGCATGATACATTGTACAGAACTTCAGTGAGTGAACTGGAGGCAATTAGCAAAATGCAAAACATAAAATACAGAGAGTACATCTTCCCACCCGCAAGAGACCTTGAAGTCTTGGTGCTGCCTGGCTGTGCTTGTCAGTGCATTCCTAGCTTTTGTTTATCTAACAGTCTCTGGTTCTCATACCTTGTTACAAGCAAGCTGCTACTTAATACTTATTACATATCCCATTACTAAAATATGGAAGGTTACCGGACATCCACCCTCCTTCTACTAGCAAATGAGGCTGGAATGAGGAATTGCAACAGGGGTCCTGCTTCTGATTGTCACAGTCTCATTCACTGGTAGGAGGCTGCTGGAAACATCATTCTTCTTGCATCACGGTCAGCAACTCAATAGGCTTTCTTTGTCTGATGTGGCTGCTGGCTTTTAAGGTGAGGTTGGGAAGGTGGGTCCAGAGATGTTAGTTACAGATTTGTAACTGAGCAGCTGATGTAGAATATTGACACATACGTTTAGGTATTCGCAAACAATTGCGAGACACTTCCAAACTGAAGTGGGGAATTTGGAGTACTAGATTTGAAAGCTGGTATAGGGGAACAGCGAGAATAAAAGAAATACAGCTATATCTGGAAACAAATGCCAGGAAACACAGAGAAAGCATGCTGAGACACCGTCAATATGAATGTCATAGAAAGTATACTGTCATACAAATTGTGAAACACCCAAAATCTCAAAAGAGGCAATCTACCTCACAGTAGAGCTGTGAGTAATAATATGAGAGCCCCAAATGAACCTAATTCTGGGGATATGCTGACAAGCATTGCATTTGTGACCTATCCTGGGGTAACCTATTGTTTCAGTGAGTGCACTTTTATAAATTGCTCCCTCGTTCAATGGCTTTCTATGTGCAACCTCACTGAACGATGGCAAGGTGTAGCCCACAGCCAATCAGTGGCTAGTGGAGGTTGGGGGAGGTCCTGATACTATCCAGTTCCAGACTATTTTTTGATCTACATGTTAGCTGCACATTTAGGGAATTTTAATCTAAAAAGTAAAATGTCCAGACTTTGTCAAATGGTGGGCTTGGTTTACACTTGGTTCCCAAAAATGTGACTAAACTTACAGGTGGGTTCTACTTCAATACATTTGAGGTGAATTTGATTGCAAACACTTTGGGAGGATAAAGATTTCAGTGGCCACTGGGTGTGGTGATGACTTTGTAGTCCCCTTCCCTCCTGCCCAAAAAAAACCTGCAAGAGAAGGCATTTTTAAAGAGCTGACCAAGCAAAAGAGGAGTTTCTGTCTAGCCGTCTTGTTTCGTAAGGATTTCTGAATAGAATATCTTTCAGAACAGTCTGTTGTTTAGACAAAGGGTTGGGCAAAAGTAGGACAAGCTGATAACAATAAAAAATATGACGTTTGTCCAAAGTCTGCAGAAGGATATTTAAAGCCACATAATTATGTCAGCAACAGCTGAATGCTCAAGAATTATGACTAAGGGAAGATATGTCAAGCAATTATTTGGCTTACTCAGGTGGAGTTGCTTTTGATTTTGTTGATGCACTACGTTTGTTTCAGTTTTCTTTTTCCTCTTAGGGTTGATTGTTTGAGTCAGCATGGACTCTTGTTTCTAGAACAGTCATCTCTAGCTGACTATGAATTGTGCAGGTCTCTTTGAGCTCTGAAATAATTTTCAAATTTAGAAATCTGATTTTTTATTATTTTTGCACAAACTATATAACAAAAATTTCCAAAGGGATGTATGGGTACCCAGCCCCACCTATGCTGTGACAGTTTTGAGTTTTGTTGGAAAAAGATTAAGTATAATGTGATATTTTCTTGTTTATTTTTGTGAATTTGCTAGGGAGTACCCACTGTGTGAGATGGCCTTTTAATCTGCTTGATTGGAAGTCCAAGAGGCAGCAAATTGTTTTTTGTTGTTCTTCTGTACCTTCAAGTCATTTCTGACTCATGGCAACCCAAGGTGACCCTATCATAGACCCCTGTTCAGAAGAGATTTGCCTTTGCTTCCCTCTGAGGCTGAGAGTGTGACTTGTCCAAGGTCACCCAATATATTTCCATGGCCGAGCAGGGATTTGAACCCTGGTCTCCAGAGCTATCGTCAAATGCTCAATCCACCAGATGACACTGCCTATCTCAGTAAGAGTCAGAGTAAACAGCAAGCATCAGAGTACATAGAGACACTATCTTTTTTTAACTGTATCATAAAAAAAAATTATGCCCAATCAAGGAGGAAAAGAAGCTGGCAGAGCAATCACAGATACTCCGTTACACTCCCTCCTTTGCAGCTGATTTTCTTCCGTGTTGAATAAATATCTGCAGTTTGGAGCCGTAGGCTCAAACACATGGCTAAGGAGGGGGAAATAAACTTTATCACTTTCCCACAAGTAATTAAAGTTATAAGAGTGATGTATGATTTGACTACTTCAGGTTTGAGAGATTATTCAAGAGACGCTGCTGAAAGTTCACAGAGGTGTATATTTTTCTAAAGCACTGGATCTCTTCTCACTCCAGGAACTCGTCCTTTCAGGATATCTGATTTCCAAATGAGAATGGGACTGGAGACCTTATTTAGGTCTCTAGTGTTAAGTCAAGCCCTAAGTGAGCCTTTTAAAAATTGTTTTCACAATATGAGCCCACACTTTAGATGTGGTAACCTGGGAGATCATCCTCATCGTGTTGCAGTGGTTGTATTGTGGAGTCCCCATAAATACGGTGAGTGAAAGCAGGCCAGACCTCCTGCTCTAGTGATTGGAGTAGGAATTCAATAGATTGTCCTTGTTAGCCAAGAGAACTTAGGAATCACTTGTCTATTTCCTAAGGAAGCCATCAGTATCACAGGCTGGTCTACGTAGAAAGTTGCTTGTTGATCTTTCTTAAGTTTTTGAAAGGGACAACACTGCAACAAGGGAGAGAAAAGTTGTAGAAAACTCCAAATGCTTGAAAAGGTGGAAGATTTAAATAGGTCTGCAATAAAATTTTAACTTTTCTTAGTATTTGCCATTCGCTTGACATTTGTTCCTCATCATTCCTTCTACCATTAAAGAAGACCCAGCCTCACAATACACTATGTAGTTGTAGTTTGAAGTTTGATTCTGGTGTTTATTTAATTTGTTTATTTATTTACTGGCTTTATATCCTGCTTTTTGCCCAAGATGGGATTCATGGTGGTTTACAACAATTTCAAAAAAGGTTATGGTAAAACATTAGTTTACAAAAGTTAAAAAGGAATTAAATAACAGTATTATTTAAAAAAATGATTAAAACATTTAAAAATATTAAAAATGTTTTCAGTAAAAAACTAAAAATGTAGCACACGACTTTACACACACACTACTGCTTGATAATTAAAATAGAATGGCCTGCCTGAAGAAAAATGTCTTCACTGGCTGGTAGAAAGGGAGCAGGAAGGAGCCAATGAGACCTTCTGTGAAGTTGAGTTCTGTGAAGTTGAGCCTGAGGAGCAGCCACGGAAAAAGCTCTCTTCCTTTTAAAATGAATTTTTATAAATAATAATAGTAATAAAAACATTCCTTAGAAATAATATACAAGTTACATATTTAAATTATTTTTATTTATTTTTATTTCTTTTATTTTTATTTATTAATTTTTTATTTACAAAATAAAAAGGGTAAGAACAGTATCCTAAAGGAAGAAAACAACAACAAAGAAGAGAAATTATAAAAATCAAATGTTTGAATAAAGCAATCATACAAAGCCTTAAATGTCAAGTTAGTAATTATTAGCATACTATGAATAATAAAATATTGAAATTAAAAAAAAAAAGTAAAAACAAGTTACTCCCTTCCCAAGCAGTGGTTGGTGCTCATTAGGGAAAAAAAAGTCAAATTCTCCTGAGGAAATTAATAAGATTATCAACTTCTCTAAATGATACAAAACTTTTTATAATAAAATATAATATCATGATATATATAAAAAAGTTGAGTTCTATTTATATAAAAATATAAAAATAATTATACAGGTACATATACTTGACTTATTCCTCCAAATCTGCTGTCAATAAATATCCCCAATTAGATTTCCAAAGGGGAGTTAAGATCTTCCATTCTTATCTAAACTGCTGTATAGGTTTTTCAGATAATGAAATTGTTAATTTATCTAGCTCTGCTATTTAATAGATTTTTTTAACTCTGAGCAAAAGTTAACCTGGCAGCACATATCATATATAACAAGATTCTCCTATATTTATTCTTTAATTGGGTATCTGTTCCATCAGAAATATTAAATAAGTATATTTCTGGTAACACTGGAAAAAATTTGTTAAGTACTGTTCCATAATTAAAATTCAGAGGCCTGTCAGAAGAAAAACATCTTCATTTACTGGTAGAAAGAAAGCAGAGAGGAGCCAACCAGACATTCTGTGGAGGTGAATTCTATAGCCTGGAAGCAGCCATGGAAAAGACCTTCATCCAAGTCCTCTCCAAAAACACTTCCAAAGGTGGCGAGACTGAGAGAAAGTCCTTGCCTTTGGATCTCAAAGCTTGTGCTGGCTTGTATAAGGAAATACAGTCTTTCAGATAATCTGGCCCCAAGCCATATGGAATTTTAAAGATTAAAACCAACACTTTGACTTCTGCCTGGAAATGGACTGGTAGCCAGTGGAACTGTTTCAACAGAGGAGTCATGTGATCCCTGTAACTAACCTTGGTCAACAGTCTGGCCACAGCATTTTGGATTCATTGTGCAAGCACACTCCTGGCCACAGCTGAAACCTTGGCATCCAGGCTCAGATCCAAGTCCAGGAGTACATCCAAGCTGAGAACCTGAGATTTCAGGGGAATGTAACCACATCCAATGCAAGCTGAATCCCTATTCCTTGATCTCCCTTCTGATCTTATCCCTGTTCCTTGATCTGACCAGGAGCACATCTGTCTTGTCTGGATTAAGTTTCAGTTAATTAACTAGTAGACACTGATTTAGTATAGAAACAGCTTCCTTGGAATCAGATGGAAAGGAGAGACAGACTTGTGTGTCATCAGCATACAGAGTTGTGTGTCATCAGCATACTGATAACACTGAACTCCAAAATTCCAGATGATCCCTCCCAGCAGTTTCATATAAATATTAGGCAGCATGGAGGACAGAATCAAACCCCAAGGGATACCACAGACTAGTGGCCTGGTTATAGAACAGGCATCTCCAATCACCATCTTTGGAGTCTGCCCCTCCAAGAAAGACTGAAGCCACTATAAAATAGTGTCCCCAGGCTCAACCCAGAGAGATAAATCAAAAGGACACAATATCGAGGATATCAAAAGACACTGAGGGGTCCAGTGGAATCAACAGGGACACTTTCTCCCTGTTTAGTTCCCTGCATAGATCATCTACCAAGGCAACTGAAGCTCTCTGTGTCCCATAGCCAGGCCTGGAAGCAGAATGGAACGGATCTAGATAATACATTTCATCAAGGAATTCCTGGAGCTGGGAGGCTACCACACAATCTAAAACCTTGCCCAAAAAAGGAGACTGGCTGATTGTTCTCCAGTATGGCAGGGTCCAGGGAGGACTTTTTTTCAATAATAACCTCACCAGAGCCTCTTTAAAGCAAGATGGAAACTGCCTTGCTGTACTGAGGCATTAATTACTCCCTTTACTCAATCCACCATTCCCTTTGGACTGCTTTTAACAGTCAGAAAGGGCATTTGTCCAGGATCCTGTCCACACCCTCAGGTTGCACAAATTGAAATGTATCCAATAAAAAGGAAAAGCAGGGGCCAAGATTACATTTAACAGATCACCATCATCCTGCCTCACACAGAAAACTAAGTCCAGTATGTGTCCTGCAGTTTGGGTGGCACTAGATACTACCTGGGATAGACCCATGAATATCATGGAGGAGATGAAGTCCTGAGCTGCTCCTGACAGTGAGGTCTTTGCATGGATGTTGTCCACCGGCACAAATAACCAAGGGAACAGAAACACTATACTACTGAGACCAACTCAGCCAGCTCAGAAGGGAGACTATTGAGCAGGAGGGTGGATGGTACACTAACAGAATCCCTATCCCATCACAGATACTCACCTTTAAGTACACACATTCAGATCTGTGATATGGGGTACCTGGTGAAAGAAATGAAATCCAGATAGGTCACTGCAACTCCACCTCCCTGCCATCCAGGCCTCAGCTGCTATTCCACAGAAAGCATAGGTAGCCAAAGCTGGGAGAGATTAATCCTCTGTGCCTAGTTCATTCAGGTCTCTCTCCATCATATAAGCCATGTTGACATGCTCTGGATGTTCTGAATCAACTGTGTTTTTCTATTTATTAATCTGACATTAAGCAGCAGCATTTTCTGCAGATGTTGGCTTACTGGAGCCAGAGTGTACTTGATCTGACAGTTGTAATTGATAATTATTCACCTGCAGAGCATTGTCACCTACTGTTCCTACAGATGGAGGTGGGGACTGAAAATTACCATCTTCTAAGGTGTCGTCATGCCATTCATCTAGGACCAATACGTCTGGGTATGAAAAAGTTAGATTGAAATCCTCTATGCCACTTTTTACAGCACCATCCTCAGCTGGGATCTCTAGTCTCTTCTCAGAATTTGTAAATCAATCATGCCTTATTTCTTCTAAGTTTCCCAGAGGGCTTCTATTATTGATAAGGGAACAATCATCATCATTTACTCTTACATCTGTCAGGGACGTTAGGCCAATTGCCTGGTGGTCTGCCAAGTCTCTATGTGGGGAGTTTGTTGGGGGTGCTGCTTTTAAAATTCCCAGTTCTATCAAAGCAACAATAGTTCGCAGTGTTACTTTAAGTCCAGATATCTCTTGTTTTATAGAATGCAATTGATAAAAAAATTGTTGATTGGCTTGTGCTGAAAGAAAGCATTGGTCTCTCAAGTGGCCATAGATGATTTGAACATGTTTATTATCAAGCCTATGAGATTCCCCTGTAGTTTCTCCGTTATAGTGCCATTGGTATCAGGGGTTGTGGAGTACAAATGCCTAGATTAGAAGGTATATCCACTGATGTCCTGGCCAAGAGCTCTGGGTCCAAAGACCAGTTACCAATTGTCTTCTCATTTTGGTAATCGTATTACACAGGACTCTGATGATCCTCTTCATTACTTACGATCTCATTGTCAAGGTTCATTAAAGTGCTTGTAGCTGGAGTGCTTATGGAGTTATTCTTCCCAAGCTGTACACTAATTTTGAAGGGAGCACAGTAATCAAGGATTGACTTTTGGGTCAGGCTTCTTGCAATTTCATTTGCCTGTGCATACTCTTTCTGGGGCTGAATTGTTTGTGCTCTAGTCTTAATCATAATTATCTGGGCAAGCTTCCACCAACTCTGATTAATTTATCAATAGTAATATCTGATTTGACATAAGTGGCAACAATGAGGTCAGGCAATGAGGTTGGAGCTGGCATGCAAGCTGCAAATTTTCTGCTGTGAGGCTTACACTGCACTTATGTTTGCAGATTCAATTAATTACCTCGAGTTTGGCCTTCATGCTTTGGCTTGGAGTCTTTCATAAAGCTTTATTCTGGCCTTCTCTGCATTTGTAAGTTGTTTTAACTTCAGATTTTAAAAAAAGCAGGTCTAAAACCCATTGTGTAGATAGAACATAAATACAAAGTCTTCCCTGCTTCTTGGCTGAATGTTTTAGCTTGTAAAATCACCGGCTGTTGGAGTCACAGCATTCTGCAGCCTTCATTAGCCAAAATATCAGCCTTCTTGAGCAACTCCCTGTAAACTCGTGATTAAAACATTACTGATAAGTCCTCTGGAGCCTTACAGATTATATAACAAAAACCTCATAACAGTAACCACACTAAAAATACTCAATAAAAAAAAAAAACCAGATAAAAATTTAAAATAGAAAAAAGAGTTCAAGCGAAGCTACTTTATGTGCCCAAAAAGATAATAAAAGGGTAAACTTTTGGAGGAACTTTTTACAGCAGCTGCTGCCTCGTTGCCATCTTGGCTCCTCCCCCAGCAGCCTTTTTAGCCCAGGGGTGGGGCTGTTGGCAAACCTATTCAGACTATCTGAACTGAGGGACAGCTTAATGATTTAGTGCCTCATTTAATATTAGTTCAAACTTAAAACCATTAGACCTGGTCCTACTCTCTGGGGCAGCAGAGAACAAACTTGTAGCCTCTTCTCTGTGACAGTCCTTGAGGTATTTAAAGAGTGCAATCATGTCACCCCTCAGTCTTCTCTTCACCAAGGGGAAAACATACCCAGTTCTTCAACCTTCCCTCATATGTTTTATTCTCCATACCTCTTATCATCCTTGTTGTCCTTGTCTATATCCTTCTTAAAATGAGGTGCCCAGAACTGAATGCAATACTCCTGAAGAGGCTTGGCCAGCCCAGAATGCAGTGGGACTACTGCTTTCTTTAACTTGGAAACTAGAGAATAGGATGGAAAGGGGAAATGAAAACAAGGAAATTCAAGCACAAAATTCTTCATGTACTGAGGTTCTTCAGCGTGGTGAGGTAGCTGCTGAATAACAGTTGGAAGAAGCAAAGGTAGCTTCTCAGGTGACCCATTGGCCTTAGTTTCCTTATCTACTCTTTTGTATCATGGTGGAACCAGGAAACCTGGTTATGCATTTATAAAGCTCCATACTGCTTTTTCACAAGAATCTTTAACGGTGAACAGAAGATCAAATAGAAAAAAAAAAGGCAGCAGTAGCATAAACCATACTAAAGATAAAAATATCAGAACCACATTAAAATCACCATCTAGCTCAAATAGCTCAACTGGCTTGGAACCATGACCTTTTGGGACTATTTTTTGAACTACTTACTAGCTGTGAGATGTTGGGAACTGGAGTCCCCAGCCCCAAATTTTCCAAGCTCTGTCCAATGGTTGGTTTGATTTATATTTGGTTCCCAAAAGTCCGACTATGGCCCTTTCCACATGATGTCACTATCTCGTTTCTGCCACAGGATGGCAGTGGTCAGCAGGTCGCACTTCTGCATGACATCGTTGCTGTCTCGCTGCCATCCTGTTGCAGAGCATTGTGCTTGCGCAGTTTTCGCAAAACAGAAAAAATCCATTTCGTGTCTGCGATCATGTGGCGCTCCTGTCACTTTTGGACATGTGGAAGCTACGGAAGTGCATTGGCGATGCTTTCTTAGATAGCACAGCAATGGAAAAAGTCTGGCTGCACTGCAGAAGGAAGACACGGTGCCATTGCGTTCTCTCCTGCATGGACCAAGCTGGTGAAGAGGGGAGCATTGCTGACGTGCTCCCTTCCGGACCGGGGACTGCAGCGAGATGATGCGGAAAAGCATCATCGTGTGGAAATGGCCTAAGTTTCTAGGTTGGTTTCACTTCACCTTTGAGGAGTATTTGATTATAAAAATTCATGGATAGAAAGTTTTGCAGTAGTTACTCAGTGTGGTGATGACTATGCTGTAACCCTCTCTTGGAAAAAAAAAATGAAGCATTTTTAAAGCCCTGAGGATTAACTGTTAAAAGAGGAGTTTCTATTGAGCCTTCCTGCTTCTTATTACATAAGGATACCTTAATAGAATACATTTCAGGAAGAGTTTGTTGTTTCGATAAAGGATTGGGCAGAAGTAGGACAGCTGATGACTCAAAAAGGTATCACAGTTGTCCTAAACCTGAAGAAGGATATTTAAAGCCACATTATTATGTCAAGAACAGCTGACAGCTTAAGAATTATGACTAGGGGAATATACATCAAGCTCTTCTTTTATTTGTTCAACAGTGTCATTCTGTGCTTGTGTTCGTACAATACCCTTTGCTTCGGTTCCCTCCCTTCCTTTTTCCTCATGGACTTTACCCTTCAGATCAGTAAGGAGTCTCTTCTCTAGGACAGCTAGATAGAAAATTTCCAGATTTCCTTGAGCCCTGAAATCATTTGCAAATATTTAAATCTAGGAATCTGATTTGTGATTCAGCCTCAAGTAATGTTTCACACAACCAACAAAGATATGGACAGCACAGTAGGAATAAAACAGACCACAATTGTATTGGTTATAGGAGAAGAGATTCAGCCCCAGTTCTAGGTGTCAGTCACTCTGCTGGCTGATGAAACCATCTCACCCAATCCACCTGCAAGGAACACCTGGAATGACAGCTATGTGATTCCACATGGGGAAATAGCTGCTCACAACCCGAGATCCCTTAATGGGACCCCTTTGGGTCTGATAGGCACCAGGTTCCCCTCTCTCCGTTTGGAACTGTAACAGATCAAAACATCAGAACAAGAACAAAACCAGTACAATTACTCAAAAAGTTCAAATTAAAAGGGTAATTCCATTTTCAAAAGCCAAAATTTGTTTGAAAAACTAGGTTCAGTATATCTTGAATTTTGAGAGTAGGGGTAAAAGCTATAAAGACACAATATTCTCAGTTTATTACATTACAATATTTATTTTCTCCCCTATATCACATGAGGTCAACAGTGACAGAGGGAGAGGGGGCTAGTGATGGTGGTTGGTTGGGGGTGGGTCTTGTGGCAGACGAGAGGGGCCAGGGCTACCCCATCCCCATCTGCAGCAGCGGTGGGCGGGGGGAGGGGGCATTGCTGTTGCAAATGTAGACTGGGCCACGTTTCTAGGCCTGAGAAACACCCACAACACATGCCCCCCACTGCCAACCTCACTCTAAAGCTCCTGTTCCTTGGTTGGCTGGGCCATGACCCTCAAAAATAGGCAGCACACGTGCTAGTGACTGCAAAGGGACAAAATGTGTTTTACAAGTGGGGAGGAGAAAGATAAGGCCTCCTCTCCCCTCTCCTTCCCCTGCACAGAAACACAAAGCCGTAACATAGAAAAGAGAAAATTGATTTATAAATATAATTGCTAGGGGGGAAAAGCAATTAACAGTGAGGAGAGTGGGAAATTGGATCCCTCCCTCCCTCCCATTTTGAAAAAGAAAAGCAGCCTTTGAAATGAACCCAGTTTGCCTGACAAAAAAGCCTTCTGAGTGTATCAGGTGTACTTACGTCTCCTGGATGGCTAAGCCCAAAACCCCACCTTAAACCAAGGGGATCCTGCTTAAAAAAGGCCAGCCATAAAACCAGATACGGTTGTTTTAATCCAAGTGGTGGTGGCAAGAACTTCTTGAGGCCTGGGAGCCTGGGAGCTGCTCATGCTACAAGCGATCCTTGTGTGTTGATTAAGGAAGACGTTTGCTGTACGTAATGTTTAAGGCTGAAAACATCATTGCTCGTACAGATAAATAAGGCACCAACCAAACCTTGAGGTTGGCGATGAATCCTGCTGCTTAGGGAGGGCAACAGAAAAGCCTCTCTCTCTCTCTGTGTGTGTGTGTCTCTTTGTGTGTGCTGACAAAGACTGAAGAGGCTCAGACCTATGGGGGAGGATTTGGAAATAAGAGACTGTCATCTGTGCAAGAACCTAAGCCATTTTGCCAAGTTCTTGTAGATCCAATCTCACTTCCTCCCCCCACCCCAAAAAAAGGCAATCTCGCAAACGTGACAATATAGTGTAGGCAAGTCTTTTCCTATACAGTGCGCCCTTCCATGTGTCTAGCTAGAAAAAAACACCATTTATTTATCCACTGTGATTTACACCTAGGTAAACCTGGCTAGTGTGGTGTAGTGGTTTGAGTGTTGGCCTATGATTGTGGAAACCAGGGTTCGATTCCCTGCTCAGTCTTGGAAACCCACTAGGTGACCTTGAGCCCCACACATGCTCTCAGCTCCAGAAAACCCCATGATAGATTTTCGTTAGGATTGTTATAAGTCAAAAATGACTTGAAGGAACACAGCAACAATAAGAACAAGCGTGGATTAGATCAGAGACTCATAGCCAAGTAACCCAAATTCCACCAATTCAAAACAGTGTATAGAGTAATAGTCTTCCTAACCTTTCGGGAAGGGTTGTCCTTTAGGGGTTTTTTTTCCAACTGGAGAGTGTGGGGAGTGATCCCTGTGTAGTACTCCCTATATATATATATATATATATTCAGATCTCCAAGATCCTGTGTTGGTAAGAGGCTCAGTTTTGATGGGGTGCAGATGCTAAAAGCCAAGCCTGGGCTGGGCTTGAGAAATGTAACTGAAATGACAAAGTGGGGGAGACTGCAGAGTGGGAGGGTGAGATGATGTGAGTCTGCTGCAAGATCTGCAGTCCCCTCTGCTGTGGCTGATTAGCATTCTTTGCTGGCCCCTCGACCTGAGCTGACAACTAACAGAGATATGCAGCTCACCACTAGGTTTCTCCTCCTTTTGTCTTCCTCTGTGGAAGAGAGAGGCAGGCTTCTCCACTGGACTAGCTGCCCATGGAACACCCCCCCTCCTGGCCAGGCCTGGCTGGTGAGTCCCACCAGCTCTGGTGAATCACCCAAACATCACAAGCTGCCTCCTGCCTACCTGCCCATCCCGCTCGCTCTCTCACTTTCAGCCAACTTTTATTCCAAGGCTTTTCCAAGCTGCTGAATGCTTTTCAGATCTGTTCCAATGGTTGGAAGGGATGGTGTGTGGGGGAGAGGTAGGTGAACTTTGGTGGTGCTTTCTTGAGACTTAGCCACGAAAGGACACCTCAACATCTCACATAGCAGTGGGAGGGAGGGACTAGCAGTGGCAGGTGGGGAAGGGAGGGGCGAACAGCGGCAGCCAGGGCAGGTGGGAGGATTCCTCTTTTTGCACCCCTGACATTGGCGCTCAGGGGATAAGTCCCAGTTGCCTCACCCTAGATCTGCCTCTGGAGGTCAAGAAGGTGTACAATAAAATCAGGTGACTATACATAGCAACATGAAACTAAGAGATAATGTAAACAGAGTAAAGTATATTAAACAATCTGACAAGTTTGAATAAGACAAAATCAGTTAAACCAGTTTAAAACAAATCAATGCATGTACAGCTCAGGATAAAATCAGTTAGATGCAAAAACCTTTAATAAAAAACAATCCATGTTTTTACTTGGTCCTTTAAGTGAAGAGTATTCCGCAACTGGAATGCCACAGCCGTCAAGGCCCCCTCCCAAGTTCTTCCACAAACTATTGTTTTACTTTCTTCAACTTTATATGTAAAAAGTAGAACTGTATCTGTTGTTGCCATCTAGTGGCAATGTAGAAGGATTTTTAAATGAAATACTTTGGGTATCCAGCTGACATTTTCTTTTTAACTATATTTGAAGGATGAATCAGACACTTTAAAACATTGCAATAATATCTTTGTTGTTGTGTGCATTCAAGTTATTTCTGACTTATGGCAACTCTAAGGCCAACCTATCATGGGGTTTTCTGGGGCTGAGAATGTGTGACACACCCAAGGTCACTCAGTGGTTTCCATAGCTAAGCGGGGAATCAAACCTTGGTCTCCATGGTTGTAGTCCAACGATCAACTCACTGTACCATGTTTGCTCTTACCTGCTTGTAATTAATTCCTTTTTTTGCAATAATGAAGACAGAACTAAGTATTATTATGATTGTAAATGAATAATAATGGTAACATTTAGTTACTTTTATAGTTACACATGTGTAGTCTCACTAAATGGTAGAGGGAACTATCACATAGTTCAAGGGCCTCTCATGCTGCTCTATTTCGATATTATAAATAACTAAGCTTAACCATTTTAGATATTTTTGAGAAATGGGAAAGCAACAATTTGCTTTAAAATAGTGTTGGCAACAACTAAGTCCTTTTTGGTAAGTAAAAACTATAACTGTAACTAACTACTTCTTTAAAATAACTTCCATACTGATGTTTGTTGTGGAATGTAGCTCTTAGTGAATTTGTAGTTCTGTGGTATACTGCTGAATCAACTAATTCTGAACTGTTAATGCATAAATAATTTTTTTTATTTTAAAATAAGTTTAATGTAAGAAACAAATAGTATCTGGTACAACAGATTCTGTTCATCTATACTTCACTTGTATAACTGCACTAGAGTAGAGCTGAGATCTATCCATCCATCTATTAATTTATCATTGTATAATCTGTAATTGGTATCAATGGTTCTTAATAAATTCCAAATACTAATTTTACGTCAAGCCAGGACAAAAGAAAGAGCAAGATAAAATAGCAACAGCAGGTAAAATCTCAGCACACTGATGATCAGCCTTATCAATTATTAAATGTAAATTGCCCGATGTATTTGTAATAATAAAGGACCACATTAGAGCTCCAACTTGAGGCTTGGCGTCTCTCTGTTGTTTTTGGTCTTATTCACAAGGAGAGAATGTTGATCTCAGATGCACAGTTTATTGCAGTTTCTCAGTGAGAAAATCGATCCTGTAAACCAACAAATTTCATTTGCAGGTTGATTTCTTCTGTATTTGGTGTCAGTTGTATAAACATTAGCGCCACAAGACGGCACTGCTGATCCTCCCCATGTCCTAGTTGCTGGGAAAAGAAATAGGCAGTAAGGATTAAGTTCATAATAGTGGTGTGATGCTGTTTCAGTACACTAGATGGCTCTCTGTGTGTTTAATACAGAGCTAGTGACAGAAAGCTACCAGTTTTAAAGTGTACAATGAACAATGCTTCTGTTTGAATCTCTGGTCTGAAAGAAGCAACAACATTTTCTGTTGGTGCCTAGATTCGCTGGGAAAATGTGGTTTCTTGCCTTTGTTTAGATTAGTCGCTTCCACACTTTATACTTTTGAACAAACCTGTCTTCTCTCCTGACAAAACCTTTGTGTAAGTTAAGCAGAGTCAGTCCTGGTTAATAGTTGGATGGGAGACTGCCAACAAATAGCAGGTACTGTAGGCTATATTTCTGAAGAAGGAACAAACAAAACCACCCCTAAACTTTCCTTGCCTAAGAAATCCCTATGAAATTCATGGGTTTGTTTTAAGTTGACAGGTGACCTGAAAGTGTGTGTACATGTGCACATGCGAATCTCCGGACATTGCAGTTTTCTGGGGAGTGCAGGTCTACCTCAGCTGATGAAATAGATGCATTCCTAGAGATTATGTGTGGTACCAGAGGCAGAAATAACACAGAAAGAATAGGGATATGTTCCTGCACCACAAAAAAGAAGAGCAATCCAACATGTTATCAAACATTTAAGCCAAGACTAAAAATATACACATTTGAAATGAAACAACCAGCTCAGGCAAGTCTCACACAAGTAAACAAAAATCTTGCTAGATATCGCTTGAAGGTTTTTCCAATATGCTTCCATAGATTACATTTTCCTTTCACTAGCCTCCACTTTTCTTAGAATTTTCATTTTGGGAGCCAAATGGTTCTTTAACATGTTGGGAGTACCTGATGAGTCAGGCATATCTGCTTTTCCTTTCTCTGTTTTGCTGTTCACAGATGATCAGTAAAGGATTCTGGGGCATCCTCTTTTGTCTTGCCTGTTGTAGTCAGGCACACACAGCTGCAGTAGGATTAGCTAGAGTAGAATTCTGCTCTTTCTCAGCTCCAGCTTTATTGCATTGTTTCCTGCAGACACAGTGCTGCAACCTCGCACTGAAAGTCTGTTTCTTCAGCCCTCCTTCCTCATGCAAATACTGATAAAAAGCTTGCTTCTAGTCAGAGGACAAGAGTGAGAAGAGGCAGGCTAAATGAATGTTAAAAGATTGTAAAAAGGAGCTTCTTGGTCAGAGACCTAGTTAACTGAGGTGTTTTGATATTTGAAGTGAACTTTAACTCTTTAGGTCAGGGCTTTTCAAATGGTGTGCCATGACACGTTAGTGTGTCGCCTGAAGTGTGTAGGTGTGTCACCTACAATCTTGGAAATGTATGTTATTATTTATAAATAATATATTTTTAAAAATATATGAAAGGTTTTCATGAGATATGTTGTGTCCCCATACAATTTTGTTCTTACAATTTATGTATGTGTTTGTATCTCTTATAAGGAGCTAGTTTAACCGCTGGTTTGCTAGTAAAACTGAATTACTATGTCGCAAAATGATGCATGTCTAAAAAGTGTGTCACCAGCATGAAAAGTGTGGAGAGCTCTGCTTTAGGGAATCTTTTCTATTGTGAGAGGTCTATTCTGGAACTTTTACACTTTCGGATATTCTGGGGAGTGTTTTCGGGTGTACACTAAGCTGATGTGGAATATTGGCCAACCCTGCTGAGACTTATGGCCTCATTTGATAGTACACCTTCAACACCGCCAGTATATAATAGGCATTGTATGGGAAGATAGTTATCCATGCATGATGCATCTTTTAGTAAAGTCTGGCTGGATTTCTGTATCAGCTATTTAGTTAAGTATACTTAGGAAGCAGTTATGAATGAATAAATCTAAGTAACCATTTTGTATTCATGATCTCTGTTAGTCATGATTGTGTCACAAGCATAACTTCTCCCACAAACCTACTTTGCTAGGCATTAGCTGCATGGCAAGAAGGAGGTGCATTCTTTTGATGGCTGGTGCACAAATGAATGATGTTTCTATTATGTTTGGGGTATTGGGCCAGGAGATGTTACTTGGTTAAGGCACTTACCATAGTTGGCTGCTACTGGCTTCCAGCCATTGTCTCCAATTGCTTCTAAGTCTCATTGCTTTCAATGAGATTTCAGGTAACAAGATGGAGGATTTATGTAGGATTATGTTTTGTTGCAGAGTCTTATCTCCAACCCTCAGTACATCACAATTATTGCTGGCATCAGAAAATACCTCCCTCGCAACTTACTCAATCTTTTTTTTTTAAATTGATGGCATGAAGTTAAAACATGTGCTTAAATCTCTTATTCGAACCTATGAAACCAAAAAATGCTTAACTTTAGCTTGATTATGCCTGTAACAAATAGGAAAAGTTGAGTATGCAAAAAAGGCGACTGAGTTTACAGTTACCTGAATGTTTAATAAAAACTAAAGCAGATACTATTGTTAATGCCAAGGTCGTGTCAACCTGGTTTTGGTCGTTCATAAACCTAATAGTGCCATTGTTATCATTGGTCATTATTTGTATGATTATTGTCACAAACAGAGTAGCTTTGAAAATAGTTTCATACTTTGAGCACGGTGTTTATGAAAATACAGGAGCCTGCACTTTTTAACTTGTATTTCACTGCCTTATGCAATGTCATTAGAGTGTTTAAAACACATGATGCGTGTCTGGGTTTGTATTTCCAGAGATGGGAACTGACCATTTTGTCTGCTTCCCAATAGGCTTTTCTGGATGTCATCTGTTAACTGCACATTTATTTTTGACCCATCAGACCATTCTCCAAAGAGGGACTGAATTTAACTGCAGACCTTACTATTTAAACATCCGGTCAGATTTCTGGATCTCCATGCTTCTCTTCCCCTTTCTTTCTTTCTTTCTTTCTTTCTTTCTTTCTTTCTTTCTTTCTTTCTTTCTTTCTTTTTACACGTAGGCCACTCTGGAATGCTTGAAACTGTTACGAATTGTCCCATAATAAGTTATTTCCTACCTGTGGAGTTTGTTACCTCGCTTTTTGTGTTTTGATAATAAGACATGTAACTTCTACAGAGGCAATTTGCAAATAACACTTTCAGTCTACTCTACCTGGCCTTTTTAAGTGTAGCACAAAATAAGGAGATTAAGGACGTACGTATACTACCTTTCATTTAACATAGTCATGACTAATTTCTTTCAGTGATTTGGTTTGAATGGTACCTGAATTCATCTGATTTAGGCCATTTCCACACTATACTGTTATAGTGCTATTGTGCTATTTCATAATCTTGTGGAATCCTGGAATCTGTAGTTTAGGCAGGGGCATTTAGACTTCTCAGCCAGAAAGCTGTTTGGCCTCAGTAAACTATAAACCTCAGAATTCCACAAGATGTTGAAAGTGGAAAATTAATGCTATAACAGTGTAATGTGGAAACAGTGTTAGTCCAGTTCTGTCCCATTGATTTTGTACCATACTAAGGAGGAAGGAAGGGGAGAGGAAAAAGAAAAAGAAATGTAGCCGCACCTTTAAGACTTTTTTTAAAAAAAATTCACATGAGTTTTTGTGGATATAAACCCGCTGTCTTTGGATGCACCCCCTTCCTTTCTCCTTTTTATGCTGCAAGAGACTAACACACCTACTATTTTGAAAAATACCACTTTATGACAGTTCTCATAAATTCCGGAAATGGTAGTTTGATGAGGTTGATGAGAATTAGAGGCTGCTAACACCTCACCCTCATTAAAGAACTAACTGTTCTTTGAGTTTTGCAAGCAGGGAATGACACTGAAACCAGCTGAGAGTCTGTAATTTCAGTATGTCCTGTGTGCGTCATTCACGGACTGGGAAGAACGAAGTGGGAAAGAGAATTTTACAGCGAGCATAAACTGTTCGGCTAAGAGCAAAGTGGATTTCTTTGACTGCTTCAAACGACATGTCCAAAGAGTTTATCAGACATGCTTTCCAGAGTTATGCTTCCAGAGTTCAAACAACTTTATCAGATGCTAACAAAAAAGCTTTGCTAGTCAAACAGGAAATTACCCCGAGGATATGGTTTTGAACATTTATTCAAGATGTTTTCTGAGTGCCACTTCATCTTTTATTTTGAATTACTGGCAGGGATAGAACTGTTCTGTCCCAATCAGGACTCCTCTAATCATTATGAAATTTAGTTTGTGTGCCACAAAAATGAAAGCTTTTTTTTTTTTTTACAACTGCAAAAATAATGTAGAAAGCTTAGTGAAAAGTTCCAGTTCCTAACCAAGTCCAGTTTGTTCAGAGGAAATGCTAATACTTTTGAGGAAATAAAATATCATATCATGTCTTTCATCTAAAAGAAGGTATGCTTTTTATTTGGATTATTGGGTTATTGGATTATTTATTTGGTTAACTGTTCCCAAATAGAGAAAGGCTTTTTCCTTCGCAAGGTTCAGTTCCTTCTAATTGATTAGATGGAAGATACAGTAAAAACCCACTGAACAACTGATGCTGCCCTTATAACAATATTGAAATAGAGTCTATCTTGAATGTATTCCTTCATAGTAACTACTATCAAGGGGTGAGGAAAGATCTAATATTTCCAGTCATTCAGCTTTCCCCAGACTGCTCCCCTGAGTCTCTTCTGATTATTATGCTCAAGGTACCAAAAAGCTGTTTTTGGAACTTTGAGCAGGTAGCTAGATTTTTAAGTTTGGCAATTCTTGCCAGTTCACTTGTGATAGAATAATATCAATTAGATTTAATGTACAATTGAATTGTTTCGTTGTTTTAAACATTGAACATTTTATTGTGCATTCTGTTTTTTTAAAAAACCAAACATGACTTTTAGTCTGAGAATTTTATGTTCTATTGGCTATAAATAAAGAAGATTGGAAATGACATATGGATTCCCCCCCCCCGCAGTTTAATATTGAAGGGTACAAATACTGCAAAAATTGCATACTGCCCTTTTACCACATCAGTTAATGAACAGTGAAGAATGGATGGTTATCACACCCTTGTTTATGTCTAACAATTATTACATTACGGAGTTATAGCACTTCGATGTCACATTCATGTCATGGCTCTATCCTATGGAATTCTGGGGTCTGTAGTTTGGTGAGAGATTTGGAATTGTCTACTAAAGTGCTCCTTCTGAACTACAGTTCCCAAGTTAGCAGTTTATAGCCCTCAGTCTCTCTGCTCAGAGCACCTTGGTAACTCAAGGAAATGAATGAAAGGTTTTTACTCATCCCGGAATTCAGTAGAATGTAGCCATGGCAATTAAAATGCTGTAACTGTGTAGTGTTGATATGACAAGAAGGCAACTTAATGCTGTAGCATTCTTTATCTATTAGCTACATTTACATCACACTGTGTTGACAATGAACATAAATGGCTAAACTCTTCCAAACTATCTTTACAACAATTTTATGAGGTAGGACAAGCTGAAAGAGATAGTGACTGGTCCAAACCCACCAGTAAGTTGCATGGCTAACTGGAAATTTAACTTGAATCTCCTAGATCTCAATCCAACAGTATTACCCATGGGTGGGCAAATGTGGAGGGGAGAAGTCCATCACACAATGAAGGAGCTGTGGTGATGCAGTGGGTAAATGCCAGTACTGTAGTACAAGGTTGTGAGTTTGATCCTGCCAGGCTCCAGGTTGACTCAGCCTTCCACCTTCCATAGGTCGGTAAAATGAGCCTTCCATCCTTCTGTAGGTCGATAAAATCAGTACCCAGCTTGTTGGTGGCAATTAGCTAACACATTGTAAACTGATTAGAGAGCACTTAGCTGATAAATGGTATAGAAATACATATGCTATTGCTATTGTTATTTTTCTGTTTTTGAGACCATCTTGGATTCTTACAGACTTCCAAAAATACCAAAAATGAGAAAGAAAGTGGGGGGTATGTTAAACAACACAGGGGCCCTGTGAGCTATTTGAAAGACTGACTGAGATTTTCCAGGAGCAGCAATCCATCCTTTTTTCTTCCAGAAGGAAGGTGTCTGAGAAGTGTGGAGAGGCTGAGGTCCACAGAAGCAACCACGGGTGTGGGCATAGGCAGCTACAAAATTGTGCTTTGACCACCCTTAGTCTAACTGTGGTGGTGAAGATATAGGACATTCACCTAGTGGATGTTAAGCACAGATATAGGAAAGCTAGTGAAAAGGTGCCACTTTCTTACATCTAACAAGCCTCTATCAATCAAAGTGGTTGCTTCCTAGTAAGAGGGACTTTCACCATCCCTATCTATTCCCTAAAATAGGGATTGTGAATACAAAACAATCATCAATATGTAACTCTAGGTAATGCATTTGTAATGCAACACAAGAATTCTCAGGATTTTTTTAAAGGAGAAGATAGGCCCATTTTTTTTCACCCATTCTTCTACTATCCATGTGCCTCCTTGTTGCTGCCCCTTTCCAGTGCCCCATTTCCTCTTCTTCTCATCTCTCCGTTCTCCCTTTCCTGCTTTTGTTTCTCTGCATGTCTTTCTGTTTGACTACTCTATTTTGTTTTTCTCTCTTCAGTGGGCTTGCTTTGCTCTTCTATGTGTCTCTGGTCTTGTGTGATTGCCATCCCCTTTTTTCTTGGTGTCTCATCTTGCCTTGTCTGTAACATGTCCTTCTTTCTCCCCTTCTCTCATTTTCCGCACAGAGTACTTACCTGGACTCACGCAATGAACTGCAGGGGAAGATAAACTTTTGATGGTCTCCATGGACCACTAAGCGCTAAATCAAGACATATCATGGGGGCAAAAGAGACAGTAAAACAGTTCATCCCCTATACATGTCATTTGGTGCTCGACAATGACTCACCCTCCTGCCCTCAATGCACTGTGCATTCATCTGGTCACTTCAGGGCTGAATAGGAATTTCCCCCTTTTCTCAGTTTTTTCCCTATCACATATTGTATTTGATGGAATTGGGAAAATTGGCTCTCTGTGTTGTTGTTAAATAGGTTGGCAGATAATGGGGGACAATAAAACTTTGGTGATCACCTATTGGCACCCCTTTGGTGTATGGTAGGGTTCTGGAACCACCTCTTTAGGACCCGGAATCCCAGGGGGTCGGGGAAGGAGGCTACACTTAAGGTTAACCTGGGAATAAGGCTCTCCCTTTTAGAGCCCTGTGGCTTAGGTGGGAATCCCTGGGTGTTGGGCCTGAGGCCCTCTGGGCAGGCCTTGTGTTGTACACTCACACATTTTAGTTCGGCTTGCCTTCACACTAAAGAGTGTATTTAGGGGGTTAGCTCATGCTATTGCGTTGCTAGGTCAGGCTGCCCTCTTGCTGCAGACCTGTGAGAATAGTCAAGGAATGTTAATGAGAGGTACTTCACTCCCTGCACCGCCCAGTACGGTGAGGGGAGAGTGAAGCCTGATTAGGGACCGTCTGCCGCCATCTCGAGCAGGTAATGAGACTTGGCTACGAGCCTATCATGCACGTGGCCCATGGATGCCTCCGTAATTGGCATTCGAGGTGGGATAACCCCCCCCTTCTGCCCGTCTTGGCACGGCGGGTTGATGGATGGACAACCTGTTTTGCTACTCGTGTATGAAAAGCCTATATAATCTGTTGAAACAAAGAGAACGCTGCTCTGTTGCCTGCTTTGCCTTTCTGACAAAGTCAGAGTGTATGTATGCTTGTGTGCCTTTCATTTTTCTTTTCACTTCTTTGCTTAATAAACTGCATCCTCAAAGACCAGAACTGGCTTGGTTCTTGCCTCCCAGCATCTTGTACTTCGAACCTTGCATGGCCACCCAACCCAGAGAGGGTTGTGTGTGTAACACTGGGTTACCTTCCAAGATACTGGACTGGGGAGCAACCAAAGCAATTTGGATTGCCCCTGGGGGTGAGGTGTTATCACCCATGGGTAGGCTGAGCGGGTTGCCACATAGAGACCCTGACATCAGCTGGACCTGTATCAGGTTGCTGTCCCCACTCCTTGTATCTTTCAGGCTAAGAGAATTTAATTAAAATAAGTCAAAATAAAGTGGCCCTTAGTTATCCCAACTTCGTGTCTGGTTTCTTTATTCCATGACTGAGCATCAATGGCCAGCTTTTCCTGCATGCATTTCTGCACCATGAGGCAATTCACTGAGGCTTCCTTTCTCTGCTCCTCTCCGTCTGTTCTTTACTTCCTGTCACACCTTCCACTTGCTGCTGCCAAATACAGAGCAAAAAATCTGGCAAAGATGGAAAGGGAGACAACAAAGGAGATAACAATAAAATACTTACAAACATTATCCTTTTATATGGTTCCCTTGGAAATTTTCTCAAAATTATACTGAGGTTCACTGAGAGAAGTGGAACTTAAAATGTGGTTTTGTTCTTGCTGTTGTGTGCCTTGAAGTTGTTTCTGATTTAATGGTGACTCTAAAGTGAACCTATCATGGGGTTTTCTGGGGGCTGAGAGTGTGTGACATGCCCAAGGTCATCCAGTGGGTTCCGATAGCTGAGCAGGGAATCGAACCCTGGTCTCCAGGGGTCATAGTCCAATGTTCAAACCACTAGATCACGATGGCTCTGTAATCTGGCTTTATCCCCCTTACATGTTTTTAATGGAGTTAATACTGCCATATAAATTCAGATCTCCACTGCTTCTCTGTTGTTCTTTCTGTTAAGCATAACTTACACATGGATATCACCTGTTCATCAAAAGTCATTTAAAAAGACATGTTGAAAACAGCATTGATTATGTAGTGGTTATATCTATGATATTGATCCATTCACATCTTCAAAGTGCTGCCTCCTTTTTAGATTTGATAGGCTTTGATAGTGTACAGACCATTCTCTCTTGTGGTCCCACTTTTACAGAATGTATAACTTCTAGAGATCTTTGTGATTCAAGAACATGGGCCACATAGGTTAGCAGCTCAGACTTTTCTTGTTAAGCGAGCTTTAGTCACCAAGCCTGACGTAACTGAGCTGTGTTTATGTTATTCTCCCTGCTATTACGGTGATACTGTTCTGTATTTTGTCTGGGTGTATAAATTTAAAGTTATCTTTTGTATTCCAACTTCCAGAATCCCCATTGTCTCTGTAAAAAAAGGATTTTGGGAGATGTAAAAAAAGCCATTTGCCTCTATTTGAATACTGGTTTTGATATTTGTTGATTTTCATTATGTTTAGTTTAAAAAGGGATTTGAAATCTATGGTTTGAGCTTTGGACTATGACCCAGGAGACCAGGGTCTGATTCCTTATTCAGCTGTGGAAATCCACTGGGTGACCTTGGCCGTGTCACACAATCTCAGCCCCAGAAAAAACTGTGATAGGTTCACCTTAGGGTGTCCATAAATTGGAAATGACTTGAAGGCACACAACAACAAAGTAAATGAAGTGATGGTACAGATGCCAAGACCAATTATTTCTTTACATAGTTATTGTGTTCTTGATGGCTGGTAGGAATGTGCCATGTTAAAATGTTTGTTCTTACAGGAAAAAAATAATAATTTAATCAATTTTCTGTGCTGATAGAGGTCTTTGAAAACTATGCAATTTTCAAAGAAGTCTCTGGCAGAAACGTGGGGAGATCTCTGGTGCAATTGGGAGGGTAGAAGGGAAGACAAGTAAGCATCAGGAACAGTCACATAGGGATGTGGGGGTGGGGGATGATTTGGCCCAGGCGGCAATGTTTTTGGAGCATCCCAGCCCGTAGCCATGCCCCCGCACATCCTGGCCACGCCCCTGTGCACTCTGGCCATGCACCCATGCACCACAGCCATGCCCCTGTGCACAGTGGCCGCGCCTCCCCTCCCCCCCCCACACTCCAAGCTCCGCCACTGATCTGGAGGCTGCAGCCTTCCAGGATAATTTCTGGCTTTCTCATACATACTCACCATGTGATATCAGCAGGCAGCTCTGTCTGAGAAAGAGGCTTGAGGAGAATTCTGCTTGTTGGTGGTTTTCAGACACTTGAAAAGTTGCTTTCTTGTTTCCCCCACAAAGCATTCAAATATTCTTTCCATTTTCTAATGACTGTCAATTGATTTTGCAAATACAGTGCATAGAAATGGATACATATCTAATGATTCAGGTATGCTTATCACTTTTGGACCAAATTTAAATGTTGTGGAATGGGAAAGCTTGAAAAAGTCAATCTGGAAGCCTAGTTGTGAATGTTGTAGGTATACCCATCTTAGCCCTTGCTTTCCAAAGCATTAATTGTGGAATGTTATAATCTGTGTGACTTACATATGTAATGGTGGATCAGTTAGTTCAGCATGGGTGAATGGGTCAGATTTTCCATTTGAGCTACTGACTTCAAAGCCTTCCTTATGAACATCATGATGGTGGCAAACCTGCTTGGGTATCTCATATAATTTCATCTCAAACCCTGCTAACCGTGCAAAGATGTTAAGGAGGTGATTTCTGTAGATGTCCATTCAGACCTTCTAGGTACACTCTTGTTAAATAGTACTGGAATTATGCTTTCCCCCTCTGTAGAGTCTATAGGTCCTGTTTTTAGAAACTGGAAGGTAAATGGTTTGGCTAAAATAAGATACTGCTGTTAACTCCTCAGTATCTTACATGTGCTGCGTGATATTGCATACACATTTGCAGTGGAATTTTTTTCCCCCCATCAGGGTTATAAGAAAAAGTTTCCTTTTAGACAACAACACTAAAACTCCTCAGTTCTGAAGAATAAACATTTGGAGAATATTTCTAAGAATATTCTTGGGAACATTCTCCAGTTGAAAGATTTGAGAATTCCCTCCGCAATGCTTACTTAAATAGATTTTAAACAATTTATTTTAAACAATTTTACTGTTTTTTAATGTCTTTCTTCAGTATAACTTAAACATCACCAGATGCCTAATTGTTAAAAGAGAGAAGCATTTAGTTCTCTGGGGATGGCAAAAAGTTTCTCAGAAAAAAATCTTCTCCCTTTCTTCATATTACACTTTGCAAAGAAGTGAGAGAGGATGTGACAAAATGGGGGAGATGGAAGAAGACAGCAGCAGAAAGGGGGATGGCGAAGGCCAGCTGTGATGGGCAGAGGATGCAAGATGATGTTGCAGTTTAGAGTGCTGGCAAAAATTCCATAACATTCTGGAATGTTTTATAAAATTCTCAAACTATCTAGAATGCTCAAGAAAGCTCCATAATATTCAAGAGTCATCTAAAGGTTGAATACAATATATTATATGTGTATAGAATGAAAAACTAAAAAAACCCCTCAAAATTCTCTCTCTCTTTTTTAAAGAGAGTGCTCTTTTGGAGACTTCTGTTCTCATTCTCATCACCATCTTGAATGAGTGGTGGAATATTTAAAAGGGGAATATTCCCATTGTACCCCACACAATCAACAACATTGTGGTCTCTGATTTGGAACTATAGCCCAAAAAACAAAACAAAAACATCACTTTGGCAAGCTCTGGCTATATGTAAATTCTTCCCATCCCCTATTGGAACTTATGAAATCTCTGATCTCTGTGTTGTTGAAGTAATGTTGTAGGATGGAGAAGAGGAAGCCACATTATGTAGAACACTCCTCTTTGTCCCAGTTCTCTCCCAACATGTTGTACTACACCTCCCCTAATCTCCAGCCAGCATGGTTAGTGGTTGATACAGAATATTCATGGACCATGCCTGTTGAGACTTGACTTCTTCAGTAACTTGAGCAGTCAAGAGGGGAACTCCCTTCCTGTTACATTTATGTTTATATTTTCAAACACTGAATTGTTTTATGGGTTTCTTCTCATATATTTAAAGAATAGAAAGTTGAGATAAACAGGATCTTACTGACAAATATATGACTCAGTACTGTTACAGCAAATTCAAACAATCTTGAAACTTGACGGTATGGATATTGTGGTTTAATTGACATGAATATGCTAAACCCTACAGTGGTAAATTGTAAAATAGACACATTTAAAATTTATATAGGTCAGTGTTTTTTGGACAAATGCTCATCTGTTGCAAAGGAATCTACTCAAATTCATGTTTTGATTTCAATGAGATAGACAAACTTTTCCCCACCATATTCAATCCACTCAATCTTTAATAAAAGGTAGCAGGAGACTTTCTTGTCTTAACAGTTAGGCATGCAATTCTTCACTAATTTTATTCTCAAAGAAAGAAATTAATAATTTTAACAATTTTCTTTCTGCTATAAGAAAGGGTGCATCCAGACTGATAAAAAAGAACAGAAAGTCTCAGATTTTATTCTTATTCTGTATTATTTTATTTTGGAGATCCATACATGTTTTGCCTGTCCTCGAATATTTTCTGTCAGCTCCTGGTACAATCAGAGACTATTTGTTTCAGATCACCAGGTTGTTTTATTTTAACCCAATACAAAATCAGGCCGGGGCGGGGCGGGTACAACAGGAACAAAATCTTGGACTTTTCAATCAGTCTGGGTGTGCCCAAAGTCTTTGGACATGACAGTTTTTCAAGACACGCACAAGACTGCACAAAATCTGCATGTGGTACTTTTACACAGAAAACAGCAGAAATAATATTTATACACTGAAAATAATACTTATGTACAGAAAATGCTACTTCCTGTACAGAAAACACTGTACTTGGAGACTTATTCTGTGCAAAATGTATACATGGCATTTTCTACACAATGTTTTCTGCCCAGGAAACAGCATTTCCTGTTCAGAAAATAATACTTCTGGACAGAAATATCTTCTGCTCAGAAAATGCTGTTTCTGGTGCAAAAACACCATGTCCAAATTTTGTGAGGAATTAAGTCTCAAACTGCAAAATTTCTCATCAGTTCAGGTTTCCCCTTTCCAGGATTTCCTACGTCTCAGAAAACACATTCTTCTATCATTTTTGAATATTCTTGAATATCCATTCCATCCCTACTTTGCTATTCTCCTCCTCCTCCTCCTCCTCCTTGTCTGTATCCTTTTCCTCTTTCTTCACTTGTTTCATTCACCAACAACTGCGCTTCTAACACCTATTCTCTCCCCCTTTCCATTTTTTTCTCCCTTATCTACCTACCCACTGATATCTCTCCTGCCTTCCCTGTGCCTCATCTTGCCAACCTCCCTCTTCTTCACCACTTGTTCTTCTTTGGAAGGCAGTGCTGGCCCTACAAAGGGGCAATGCTCTCCTCTACTGAACGAGCCACTCGTAGCTGTATGGTTTTAAAGTCAAAGATTTGAGCTTCACACCCAGAATGCCTGGCTTTGAGAAAGAATCTCATAGAGGCCAGGCATTTGGGGCCTGACCAGCTCAGGAGAGCAATGCTCTTTTAGAAAAGCAGCAGAAGTGGTGGGGATCCTTCAGTCCTGTCCCTGCTTCTTTCTAATAAATGACTTTTTCTGCTTAAATAAGGTATGGGATATGTGAAATTACATTTAAATAATAAATTGTCCCCTCCCAGAGATTATTGAGAGTGCAGTTTTGTTATTTCAGAGGAAAGTTTTTCTGGCTCTTTGGAGGGGTGTCTGTGTAGACTACCAAGAGCTGAGGGAGAACAAAAATGCTCCTGGCCTTTGGAATTTGCCCGTTCCTGATTTAAACCCATTACCCTTAGCTTAAGTTGTTCATCAACCAGAGTTTGTGGCTCTGCTTTTCAATTCACTGCCCAGTCGCCTTTATTTGAAAAAGCTACTGCTAAATTTTCACCTGAAATATATGCTTCTCATACCTGCAAAGGGGGACATTTTTGATACCTCTAAAAACATATAAGTCTTTGTATGGTGCACCATGGAGTCAAACTGGTCAGATGCAGCTCATCTTGGTGTTCAATTTTATCCATACAATTAATCCCCATGTGGGTACTTCAACTTCTAGCAGCATTAAGTTTCCATATATTGTAATTAAGTTATATGGGGAAAGCAAAAGTAAAGGTAACAGAACATAGATATTAAGATCACCTCCAGAATTCAGTAGTTAAGGATGAGGCCTGTGGGGGAACTAGGGATCCACCGATCACACTAATTAAACACTAACAAGACGTTTGCCCTTGGTTTCCCAAATTCAGCATCTTTTCAACATTAACTCACTGCTCAATTAGAATTTTCACTCACAATTGTTAAATTTGTCATCATTTACTGCTGCACATTTGCACAGCAGGGCACAAAAGCAACAGCTATCTTCCGTTTCCTATTTCTTGGGTACATAGATTCTTTCAGTTGATAAAGTCACTCACAGCATTTATTAGCATCAGAAAAGAATTCAATTTTTTTTTAAAAAAATATGTCCAATAAGAAGGAAGGAAGGAAGGAAGGAAGGAAGGAAGGAAGGAAGGGGGCATTCTTCCTGAGAGCCAGGCATGTACTTGGTCTTCCCAAACTTGTTCTGATACTGAAAGACTTTACAAAATATTTCCTGTTAAACCTTGACCATTGAATTCAAGTTTCATGGAAGCTTGGTGGACGTAACAGGTTCATTCTTAAGATTCTATTTCTCTCTCTAGCATAGTTCCCCTTGCACTAAGATAAGCATACTGCCATTTTGTGACTTACGAGTTGTTACCAGTATGCGCTGGTAACTTCACGGCTTGACTTCTGCAATGCGCTCTACATAGGGCTACCCTTGTGCTTAGTCCGGAAACTTCAATTAGTTCAGAATATGGCAGCCAGGTTGATCACCGGTAGATCTAAAACTGACCATATAACACCAATTTTAAAGTCTCTTCATTGGCTGCCTATTAGTTTCCAGGCACAGTACAAGGTGTTGGTTATTACCTTTAAAGACCTTCATGACTTGGGCCAGCCTACCTGCGGGATCACCTTCACCCATATAATCCAGCCCGCACATTAAGGTCCTCTGGGAGGAATTTACTGCAGCCAGTCAGAACTAGGTTGGCTGCAGTTACCCAGAGGACCTTTTCTTCTATCGCTCCCAAGTTATGGAATGGCCTGCCAGAGGAGACCCGGCATATTACCAGTCTTGACTACTTTAAAAAAGCAGTCAAGACTGATCTCTTCCGACAGGCCTTCCAAGACTAGCATTTCCATCGCCTCCCATCAATTGTCTTGCTGTTTTGTTAATAGTTGATTGATTGACTGTTAATTGTTGTGTGTTTTAAGGGGTTGGGTTAGGTGGGCTGGTGAGTGGGGAGGATTGGATATGTTTTTAATGTCTTTTAATTTATTTAATGTATTTCATGTTGTTTGCCACCTCGATCCATGTGGAGAGGCGGGATAGAAATAAATCTTCTCCTTCTTCTTCTTCCTCCTCCTCCTCCTCCTCCTCCTCCTCCTCTTCTTCTTCTTCTTCTTCTTCTTCTTCTTCTTCTTCTTCTTCTTCTTCTTCCTCTTCTTATTCTTTTTGGACCCCACCATATAAAAATCCCCCATGTCCACAGACATATTTGTATGTGCATCATTAAGTATGTGCCAGCCAACCATACAGAACTGGAGAATACCAGGTGGAATGCAGGTGAAATAAAATAAAATAAAATAATAAATAAATATATATATATATACACATTTCTTGCATTGTGAGGTATTTCCTGATCCCAATGACTTCCAATATTTCTGAAAGGGAAGAAATTTCAATTTTCCCCAAATGGGGCCAACCTATTGACAATCTAAATGGACAACTTCTGCTTTGCTCTGTCATCGGTTGCTTGAAAAAGAACACGGGGCATTTTCCCATTGGCTGGAAAAAAGCATTCCAGTGTCAAAAAAAATCAGTGTATTCATGGGAACATGCTTTCCTACCAGTGGGTTTTCTTTATTGTAGGAGAGGAAAATTATGTATAGCAAGTGGCTGAAACTTGGGGATCTTGTACAGTGACAAAATCATATAATGCCTACATTGTAGGTCTAATTCTCTGTAGCCTCTCTTTTGTGTAGATGCTATAGAATTCTGATGCATATAAAATACAACCATTGTGGTGCTGGTGTTTATACAGACCTGCAACAGGGTTTCCCTAGGCCAAAGGAGATACATACACACACACACACACGTGTGTGTGTGTGTGTATATAAATAAAAAAAGAGAGAGAGAATGTTGATGAATATAAAAGAGAGAGTGAAAGAGAAGGGATGGAGGTAAAGCTGGCTTATCTTTAGGGGAAATAAAGCACCATTAATTCACAATGCAGATGTGATGATAAGTGGAAATGAGCTGTGCCTGTCTCAGCAAAAAATGTAATGTAGAGGTATAAAGCTCATGAGTTGTTTTTTTTTTTAAACTAAAAGACTTTCTTCTTTCTTGCTTGGTCTTCTTGATTGTGGAGGTGTACGCTTCTTCCCTTTTGTTTCTATTCCTCTTCAAACATATTCAGCTAAATTTTTCTAACAATAGTAGTAGTGTAGTCAGCCCTCTATATTCACTAGGGATAGGGTCACAGGACACCCCCCCGCAAAAGTGGGGAAAACACAAATATCAAAATGTGTGTATGTGTTTGTGTCTGTGGGAGGGGCTGAGGCACACTGGGGAGAATGGGCAGTCAGGGTCCAAACCAGATCAGCCAAAGGAGAGGGAAATAGGGTAGGTCACCATGGTGGCCCTATGCTTCCTCTCTCACACCCATCTCCTTCCTTGGGTGCTGGGGAAAATCAGGAGAGGGTTTTATGGTGATGAGAAATTGGGCTGTGAGCTGTCCTTAGCTGCTGGGCAATGGCTGGTGAAGAAAGAGGAGGACCAGAGGTGGGATTTTGAAGGGCTGTGCAACATGATTGGAGCTGCTGAGGGGGAAGGTTCTCCAGGAAAAGAAGTACTTGAGGTGTGGGGGACAGGGGTTAAAGAAACTCACAAATAAATCTGTGAAACTGAAACCTGAAAATTTGGAGGGCTGACCATAGTTGTAATGACCAACATAGAAATAAAAAAAATAGGGAGGTTTGTCCAACTATTTGTTTGCCATAGGAAAGTTTATTATAATAAAAGTTCTAATTGCTTTTCAGATGGTACACTGGTGAAGCATTGCTAGTGGACTTATTGTTACAAGCAGTAGTTTGTCTTGCAGTCTCCAAACGATTAATTCATTTTTCAACTAGGAAGTAATTGGGGAACTCCCTTGAACATTTTGATTAATCTGTCTCGTTGGCTGAACTCCAAAGCTCTGAATGAACTGAGGAAGAAAAAGAAGAGAAATGGTGGCAATTTCATAGACTCTCTTTCCTTGTTAACTGTCAATTGATAATGTGTGAAGAGCTAACAACACAAAAGGGCTTCAGTGGTCTTTTGTTAAAAAGCCTGGGGGGATGCAGCTTGAAAGAAACCATTCTTTTGTTAATGCATAGGCAATTAGTGAGAGCGCCCAGTGTTAAGCCTACCACGAGGATCCAGCTCACAGAAAGGAAGTCTTTTCTTGGATGACTTTCTCATGACTATCGAACATTTACTGGGCACAAGACAAAAGAAAGCATTGTAAGTACAACTTATAGGGCATGTCTTCTACCATGGTGACATCTACCAAAAGCCTGAGGCATTCCAGTGATTTTATGCGCAAAGAAAATTTTCTATAATGGTGAAGATGTGGCTTTTAACAAATAAGAATGATTGCTATCTTTGAATGCTTGGGGTTTAAAATGGGCTCGATCATGGACATATAGCCAAACTATTTCATTTTATATTTCATTTTGTTTATGTCCCACTTTTCGCTCCAGTTCCAAAACTGGAACTCTAGAACAGATGCAGGTAAAACACAAGAAGTTATTACTATACACTAAAGCTGTTGTGTGTGTATGTGCCTTAAAGTTACCCATTGACTTATGATATGACTTTCATAGGGTTCTCTCAGGCCATGATTACTCAGAGGCAATTCCTTCTTCTGAAATATAGCCTACAGCACCGGGCTATAACTGCACCCTAAAATATTAAAATACAAATAAACGACAGCTAGAATCCATAGGTTTTGAGGCTGTGTTCTATTAGTATTTTCTCCTGATGTTTCGCCCACATCTGTGGCTGGCATCTTCAGAGGAAAGAAAACCTGAAAAACCCACAACAACCTATGGATTCTGTCTGTGAAAGCCTTCAACCTTATGACAGCTAGAATCCTCTATCACAGTGACTGTTACATGGCTAATGTTTACTTAGCTATGTAGTGGAGGCACTAAGAAACCTGTTGGGGAACTGTAAAGATGTGCAATGGGATACTGGCGAGAGTGTCTTGATGTGTATGCCTTAGCTGGTGTTGCAATGCACAGCGGGACTGATGTACATTGGTCCTTTGTGCATTGCTCACTTTGCTGGCTCCCTTACCTAGTAACATAACTGCAGCCCCTTACTGGATATGGATGTTGTGGAACCTCCCAGCTTTAATTCTTGCAGGGGTAAATACCCTTATGAAAATATAACTTACATACAGGATTCTGGCTGACAATTTTGTAAACACAGTTTAAAAGCACACTGGATTGCACCTCTTTCTCAGAACCCAGTCATTTTGTTGCAGGAGCCCAGAGACCACATTAAGCCTCTCCCAATAAAATGGTCTTTACTATTTTATTGCTAACATGCCATGTTAAAGCCAGAACATTGTACATACAGGACATTGTAAGATCCAATTGTTGGCCAAATTCATTTTGTGATGAATATTGCAGAGAAGTTTGATGCTTTGTGGTTCCTTTGTGTTGATTTTTTAAAAAAATCTTATGATAGAAATCTTGTGGTATGCAACTTGTCTAATGTTGATTTTTTTAAAAAAACAATAACATTATTTTAGTACAGGGTTTTTAACCTGGGGCCCATGATCTGGATGCCAAAAAATGTTTTTGCCCTTTTTATTTCCTTCCTGTTGCTTTGAATTTATCCTGCACAAAGAATTTTAAGGTAAAAATTTAGTTGCCTCAAGTGTTTTTAACTCTAGACTTCCTGAAGGAAATCAATTTCCAATGCAATAAAATATAAAATACACAGGCCAATGAGAAAGTTAAAGAAAAATTAGACCTAGCTTTAAAAGGTCATTGGCTTCTCCATCAGTCAAAGATGGTAGAACAGGGGAACAAAAGTGATGATGTTGGGATCACAAGTCTGAAGGTTTGCATTTGGGATCTTGCAGAGTGTCCATGCAGGAAGAATGCTCAAACTGCATTTCTCTCAACAAAAAGAGAAGCAGGGAAGCAACAGAGCAAAATCTATAAAAGTAGACAATATAATTTCATGTTCCCATTGCAACTATAAAGTCTCTTTCTTGGAGATGCATTCCTATTTTGATGAGTGTGAAGAAAAAGCTCATATGTTAGCAAAGTTCAGTGACCTTTTCAGGAAAATCCTGTGCTGTAAAGTCTGGAAATCAGTTTAGATGTGACAGGCAAGCATGCCAGTAGAAGCCAAGTCAGGTCCCTCTATCTTATTCTTGAAAATCAAATCCCTTTATAATCTGCATGCAAATTTCTATGTGCATTTTTCCTAAGAGGCAGTCCATAGCTTCCCTCAAATTTTCAAAGGGGAGTATGACCCCGAAAAGGTCCAGAATCACTGTTTTAGTGCAAAGAAGAGGCCCACAAAAGCTGAGCATGCAGCTGACATGAAGCCAATTCATACCTGAATGTTTGCCATTTGATGACTTTAGCTTCAAGTCGTCTGTGGCTTTGAAGGTTTAATTCTCCAAAGACAGAGTGGAAGAACTTGAGTGAACATTTCCTTTTGGACTAGTATTAACTTGGGGCCATGATATGTGCTAGCATGAACACGGGATCAATACATGGAGGTGCTTCAATAATGGGGTCTTGTTTTCTCTCTATCACTCTTTAGCTATGTGACATTGACAGACATTTCCAGAAATTAGGTGTGTGCACACTTCCTGTATTCCCTTCCAGCTTTCTTTCTCTTTTTCTCTCCTTTTTGATGAGTTCTTTTCTCTCCTAACCAGGACAGGAGGATTGTAATGGGATATGGATGTGTACCTTACTTACCAGTCATCAACCACTGGGATCAATGGGGGTCCATTCCTCTGTCAATCAAGAAGAGGCAGCCTGACTTTCCTCTGATACTGTGAGCAATCTCTGGCATAACAGACAGAAAAAGGACCTCATCACAAATCCGCCTTGTGCCAGAGATCACTTATTTGAGTGAGGCAGCTGCTTCTCAATCAATAGGGGAATGGACCCCATCAATTCCAGTGGCACCTTACTAGTAAATGGGGTTTGGGGAACTTGCTGGAGAGAAAGCACAATAGAAACGTAACTAAGAAAGAAATACATAACCTGCATGTGAGTGAGAACGGATGAGTGAGCTCATCTGTTACTGTGTTGTACGACTAGTTTTTGCTACACTATAGATTGCTATAGTATCTTTCTCCTCCTTCTCCTCCTCCTTCTTGATCTTTACAGAGTTAACACAAATTTGCATTATTTTCTTAAAGCAAGGCTAATCAAATAATCTAAGCTGAAATGTGTTTTGAGTCTTATCTGACATACAGTTAACTTATTACATTAATTAACCTTAATGTTCCATTGTGATGAACTGCACCAGAAATTCTTGGCAGATGACTTTTTGGGAGCTTTGCTTTCATTTGTTTTCCAAACTCATCTGACTAATACTGTGTTGTGATCCTTGAATAATTGAATTAGTTGGATCTCAGTGGCGAGGAAGAGGAAAGGGGGATTTAACATTCTCTGCACTGTCTGCTGGACAAATCCGCATTAAAGGCACAGCAAAATTTCAGTCATCTGACACTTATTTATGCAAATAGCCAGGTCAGCCAAAGTACTGTCATGCTACCTAATGTTTTGGCTTCAGTGGTTCCATATCAGGGACTAAGTTAGATAGCCATTGGTCAGGTATTACCTATGCTCATTGGCTGTTCTCAGAGTGGTTTCTACGGGCTGCCCCAGAGCCTGAATTCCTATTGGATTTCATGCAGTAGTTCTCAACCTTGGATCCTCCAAGATGATTTGGATTTCAGCTCCAGAATCCTTGACCACTAGCCATATATCGAGACAGAGGACAGAGGCTGAGAGCTGTCTGTTTAATGTGTGACTAAGAGACCAGGCAGACAGCAGATGTTGCGTCAGGAAGCACTCTGCATAGGGATGTTTTTTTGCTGCAATGTCTGTACAGAAGGCAGCTGTGAGCCGGTGTTGTATAATGATTAGAGTGTTAGACTTGGGAGATCTGGGTTCTAGGCCTCATTCAGCCATGAAATTTTCTGGGTGAGCGTAGGCCAGTCACTCTCCTCAGCCTGACTTTGTTGTTGAGCGCCTTCAAGTTATTTCTGATTTATGAAATAAGACAAACCTATCATGGAATTTTCGTGGTAGAATTTGTCCAGAGGGACTTTGCCCTTACCTTCTTTTGAAGCTGATAGGGTGTTACTTCCCCAAGATCATCCAGTGGGTTTCCATAGCCAAGGAGGGATTCAAACCCTGGCCTCCCAGTATCCTAGTCCAGTACTCAAACAACTACTCCACAGTGACTCTCCTTAGCCTGACCTACTGTATAGGTTTTTGAGGATAACAGTGGGGAAGGAAGGGAACTATGCATGTCACCTTAAACCCATTGGAGGAAAGGCAAGAAATAAATGTAGTTAATAGCTAATGGATGCATGCAGTCTGAGTAAACAAAAAGAGCTCCTCAAAGATCTTACCTTTGATTCTGTGCAGATTGCAACTTTCTTCTAGACCTTACTGATGTCATATTTGAATGTTTGCAGCAAACAGTACAGGCATTACTATTTAAGATTTCCAGGAATCCTTCTGGTTTTTGACAGTTTATCTGCATGCAACTTCCCTTAGCATATATTTTGCTTTTTTTTAATGCTGAATAATTCATATAACAGAGGAGTAATCACAGAAATCTGCTTGATTCCAATAATCATTTCTTCTATATTGTCTTTCCTCTTGGAGTATTTGGATTACTTTAGTGCAGAATTTTGGTCTATCTTTCCTCCTACCTTCTCTTTTTAATAGCGTAGAGTACAAACAGCTATTTGTCATATAAACAGAGAAATTCATGGTCAAGGTTGTTAATTACTCAGTTGAGAGGGGAAGGAACATTATGCAGATCATCCAAACAGAGCAGACAAATCGTTTAGCAGATGTTGCAGTCCAAGGCAAAGATCTGTGACCCGTGGGACAGTCATCTAGCTTGATGAAATGGATAGGGCTATGTTTTCTTAAATAGCAGATTTTCTTATATTGGGAGGCAGAACAGCAACAAGACAGAAGACTAGTCATCTAAGATCTGGAGGTGAAAATTGCAAACCAGATATTATCCTTGATTCATCATATTTTGTTACATGCAGTTTAGAGTCCACTGACTGTGCAAGAATAAATGCAGGTAGAAGCATTAATAATAACCATCTGCTACCAATGGAAAGGCCACAGCTGCACAGAATTTGGAAACAGAATCTCTTGGACTACAACTTCCAGAATCCCATAGCCAGCTGCCGGGGGGTTCTGGGAGTTGTAGTCCAAACAGTAACTTTTCCAAGTTTTGGGGTTAAGTGTTTGATGAAGGCTAGCTGGCATGTGCAGAACAAATATAAATTCAAAAGCAAGAACTTTGTTTTACAGCTGGGTGGCTTAGTCTACTACAGTGGTTCTTAACCTGTGGTCTGCAGACTCCTGAGGGACTGCAGTGTCCTCACAGAGGGACCATATTCAGATATGATGAATGAAGCAGAAGAGCAATGTCATTGCTTTTCTCACTTCGCCAACACCAGCAAGTGGCAATATTGGAGATGTTAGTTGCACAATTGAAGGAAGGAAAGTGGGAGGTGTCGGAGGTGGTGCGACCTTGGCAATTTTCCTGGGACTCCTCAAGACTCCCAGCAGAGCAAGGGAAGGGAAAGAGTAGGAGACAGGCAGCACCAGCACAGTCTCCTGAGAAGAGAGTGGGGTGGCTGCTTCTGCATAGGTAGGCCCTGACTCCAGAGGAATGTGAGTCTCTCTCTCTCACACACATACCAAGTCAGAACAGAGTTGGAAGCCATTTAAACAGCATCCAAAAAGTGCTCCCAAGATTGGCCACAGTAAGGTTTTGTGTAAGCAGTCATTAGTCAAAGCACTTGTCATTAGCCAAAGCGCCAGCTTCTTTCCACTGGCACTTGAGAAAGAATGCTTCCACTGCCTTCACCTCTATCACTCCTTGTTAGTTTCTCTAAAATAGTGCTAAATAACTGTGCCTGCATCTCAGTTTTGCCCATGATCAATGAGATATTCCCATGTATTTGTCTCTTTGTGCATGTGTATGCAGAGAAGGTGATAGAGCTTTTCAGTACGATAAAAGGTTTTCACTGAACCAACCCTGCTAGATAATCCACTCCTCAGGTATTATTTTTATTGTTATTATTGTTATTATTGTTATTTTAAATCCCTTCTCTACAAATCTGAAGACCCTTTATGAGCAACTTTAAATAAACATTTGTTGTACTTTAGGGTTTTAAATTTTAAGTCTTGTTGGTTTGTGGCAGCAAAAGGTGTTTAAAGGGATTCCGTGGTAAAGAAAAGGTTAAGAACTGCTGGTCTATCAGAATCTTAATGTAAGTTGCGATCCTTCATGGAACACATGGCTATGATGCTGTAGCTAGGCTCCGTCTCCCAATCTGGCCTCCTAAAACTCACCTTAAAAGCCTGGCAGCCATACCAAGTGAAGGGTTCTGTGGTACTGGCAAGTAGGGGGCTGAAGGGTGACACATCCAGCCCTCTCCTGCTAGTATTGTGACAAGCAGAAAGATGGATCCCTGCAGGGTCCTGTCACAGCTTCTCATCACACCGTGACTTGTTGGCCTGAGGAGCTGGGGACAGTTTAGCACCCTCCTTCCCAGCACCACATAGCTTCTTCACTCAGCATGACTAACTGATTTTAAGGTGGGTTTTAGGAACATTTGTGGTGCCATGATTGGAAATGTGAACCCCATACAGTTACAGGATGCCAATCATGGTTTATAGAGAGTGCTTAGAATTCTGCTGGAAATTCTCACTTTCTGTCCCAGCCACCAACTACCATTACCATGATGCCCTGGGAATCAAGAGCAGCTAGTAAGCACATGATATAGTACATCTAGATATGTTTGAGATAGCATTGATTAGAAACATCTGTCACTATTTGGGAATTCTTTTCCCCAAGCATAAAAAATCAGCAAGGATTTCTGTAAAGGTCAGACTTAACAAATATCTGAAAAAGAAGCACTGTACCACAACCAAAGTTGCTCTCTTTCAAGATCTCTTCAAAGGTTGGTTAAAGTAGTATATTTTTCTGCTGCTGAATAACTTTAAATGCATGATAGCAGCTCATTTAGTGCAGATTAGCTTTATGACAAGCGGTACAAATATTTACATTTTAAAAACAGCACAAACTCAAGGCTGTTGGGAAGCCATTTCCTGAAATCATGAAGCTCATCTTTATGGAGATTTTTGTTTGAGAGTGTGTATGACTACTTTGTGTGTGCTCAGAGGCACTGATGACTATTTTCAGTGTTCTAATCTTTCCACTGAAATTGGGTTCTTGTCCTTATTCCAGCTTGTAAAGTATGCAGAATAAACCAAGAACAGCTATAAGGGAGGGTGCAGTTCCTGTAACTGCCTGAAAGAGTTTTATGGAAGATAGAATTTCAGGGTTTGTGAGATAAATGGTTATCTCCATTGAAATGCCAGGTTCTGCATAGCTGTTAAAGGTGTAGGAACTCTCTCTTCCTTCCTATCCAGCCATTCCATTTTTACGTACAAACAGAAGAGTTACTGAATGGAGATGTTTTAATCATCAAAGTCTTACAGATCAGATGTTGGGAAGAAAAAAAAACCCTCTGAAAACTTTAAAGGGTCATCACTCTATCATGATTTGGATTCAGCACGGTGTGCGTAGCTAGAAATATTCTCTCTCTCTCTCTCTCCCTCTCTCTCTCTCTCTCTCTGTGTGTGTGTGTGGGCTTTCTCAGGCTCTTAGTATTTATATATTTGTTTGTTTCTTTTCCGTTTCCTGAGAAAGTGTTCAAACTAAGTGTTGAACAGAAATGTTCGCCTTGCCAGAATCACAATAAAAGGGCAGGAAACAAAAAAACAGTGACAAAAGTAAAAATTTATTCAGAAATTATGATGTCCCTTAGATGGAATACCTCAGTGTTTCTCAAGGAAGAAGTTCATGTTGTAGACTCTGGGCTGGATTACAAATTTAGACATATGTAGGGTAGACCCATGTAAGTCATGGTTAAAATTTCAGTGATTTTATTGGGCCTGCTCATAAGCATGAATAAATCTAGATCTGACACTATGTGTACATGTGTTGCATGCTTTTAAATTGGTTAAATTAATAATACAGTTCCAGAAACTTGTATCAAATATGAGACGGGCATGTTCCAGGACTACCAGATCAAAGTATACATGGAAAAAAGGATATGGCTCAAATGCTGCTGATGCCATTTTTTCCCGTTTTGAGCAAACTATCTGCCGGCTAACAGGAAATTGAGTAATACTAATATACCATCTGCCATCAAAGGAAATTTGTGTGTCTGTAACAGCAGGAGAAGAGAGAGTGGGCTGGAAGGAAAACCATTGCCGAGGATGTCAAGATAACTCTGGTATGTTGGAGTCTGCAGTAAGGTGTGTCTCTTTCTATGTCCTGCTCATCTAAAGGCAAAGAGGATGTTTGGATGCAGAGTAAAAGCAAACGGTATTTCCATTAAGTCATAGGAAAAACACTGGGGTGTGTGTTAAAGCAATCACAGAATTCAGGACAAAGGAAGAGCTATTTATTTTTTGAACAGCAGGGCAAAACTGAAATGGTGGTATACACAAAATTGGACTGCCTTCTTTTTGTTCCAGTTAGGCATTACTCATTTGTTTGCATCACTCTGTTAAAGAGCTTTCCAAACTTTTCATGCTGGTGACACACCTTTTACGCATGCATCATTTTGAGACACAGCAATTCAGTTTTGCTCGCAAACTGGAGGTTAAACTAACCCCTTATAAGAGATATGGACACATACATAAATTGTAATAATGAAATGTAAGGGGACACATTCACAGATAGTGCAGACTTTTCACATTCACTTCTACTGTTTCAACCCAATGACGCATACTGCACATATGCAGTATGATCCCTCGACTGCGGTGTGGCATACACAAATATGATGGAAGGGGAATATACTAGTGCACCATACTAATCAGCATCTTTGCTGCATAAAAATGCATGCAAGTTGGTATTGCTTATTTCACATAGACTTAGAGGTTTCTTGGTATGGTTGCACGACACATGACACATCTTGACTCATGAATGAAAGACCTCAAGTCATCCTATCATCAACAGTTCTGCTCAGGTCTTGCAGATGCAGGGCTATGTCTTCCTTGATCAACTCTATTAATCCGTAATGCAGTTTTCCTCTTTTCCTACTGCCTTCTATTTTACCAGGCATTATTGTCTTTTCTATTGGGTCATGTCTTCTCATGATATGTAAAAGTACAACAGTTTCAGTTTAATCATCTTGGCTTCTAGGGAGAGTTCAAGCTTGATTTGCTCTAAGACCCGTTTATGTGTCTTTTTAACAGTTCATGGTAACCACAGAACTCTTCTCCAGCACCACATTTCCCATGAGTTGATTTTCTTCCCATCAGCTTTCTTCACTCTCTAGATTTCACAACCATGGATAGGAATTACAAATGCAATGGCATGGACAATCCTAACTTAAGTATTCAATGCTATATCTTGGCACTTCAGGATCTTGTCTAATTCCTTCATAGCTGCCCTTCCAAATCCTAACCTTCTGATTTTTTTGACTGCAGTCTCCATTCTGACCAATGACTGAGCCAAAGTATGGAAAAACTTTAACTATTTCAAAGTCTTCATTGTTTGCTTTAAAATTTTGTAAATCATCTGTGGTCATTATTTTTGTTTTCTTAATGTTCAACTGTAATCCTACTTTTGTACTTTTTCCCTGGACTTCCTTCAGTAGTCATTCCAAATCTTTGAATAACTTTTAGCATTGAGTTCCTTGGCCTTAAGTGAAACCAACAATGCAAGACTGCAAATATTTTCTAGCAAGTAAGGCCCATTGAGTACACTGATCCTTACTTCGAGGTAATTTGATACAGGATCTCAACTTCAGTGTGGCTACTTTTATTTGTATATAGCATTCTTATATAGATAGTTGTAGCAGTTATTTGAGTAAGAACTGTAGTGAGTTGACTTAACCAACACACTCAAGTTTATGTTTTGTTGTCTTCTTATGTTTTATTAATCTTACATGTAATACATACTTCAGAGACTGGAACTCTGGCTCTTCATTACCTAAAATGGAAAGAAATTGCATCTGATTCCAACTTAATTTGCTTCTATATGCATCTGTTTACAATATTTAAGCCCTGTCTGTGCCTGAAGGATTGCAGTGTGATGGATGAACTTTAAAACCACACACAGTTTGGTAAGCAGCAAAAAACACATCTAATATAAAGCACTGAAAAATCCCACATCTGTAGCTCCAGAGCTTGGAAAGTTACTTTACAAAGTAATTAGTTCCAGTTATAGTTTAAAGTCTAAAAGATTAAGATACCATAATAGTTACATTTATATAAAAACACATTTAGCTTTCCTCTTTTTAAAAAAGGTGACATGATAGCCATGTTTAAATAACCAAAGGAATATCATATGAAAGATGGAATAAGCCTATTATTCTGCTGCTTCAGAGGCTACAACATAGAACAGTGGTTTCAAGCTATAGGAAAAGAGATTCCATTTAGACATTAGGAAGAACTTCCTGATGGTAAGAGCAGTTTGACAGTGGAATATGCTGCTTTGGGGTAAGGTGGAGTCTCCTTCTTTGGAAGATTTTAAACAGAGGCTGGATGGCCATTTATCAGAATGCTTTGATTGTGTATTCCTATGTGGCAAGGGTCTGACGGCCTTTGTGGTCTCTTCCAGCTCTATTATTGTATGATTCTATGAAAAGCAATTAATTCGTTGCTTTTTAGTACATAGAGAAACCATCAGAAAAATGTAACAGCAGAAGTCTAGGAGAATGTTTTAGACTAACATCGGTCATGTTTGTTGGGCCAGAGTTGTAGACTAATATAAATTAAAGCAGCACTTCTTGAGCTACCTGATGAGGAGGACTGGAAGCATCCCCACCGGTGTGCCAGGGACCAGCACCAACTTGGTGCCAATATTCTGCAACTGCTTCTTTCTTTCATGGAAGCTCATTGTGGAACAGCCACCAATAGCTCACAGACTGGCACCAGTCATCAGACCACTACTTTGAGTAGCTCTTATTTAGAGGATTACAAGTTTCTCATCCCTGGTGCATAAAATTTGATGAGAGGGGGAAAAAGCTACAACAATAGATCTAAGCCCCCACCCGCCAATAGGAAGTTCATCTTTCATGAAGTACTGTGTCTTGCATTTTCTATTCATCTGCCACTATTGTATTTTGTGTGATTTGTTTAGACAGCATATCAGTCTGTTGTTTGTGTCTGAACAAAAAGTTGTTTGTTCAGCAAGACTGCACTCGTTGATTATTTCATGATCTTGTCAAAGTGAAGCATTTTAAAATTCCCTGGAATTCAACAGGAGAGGATAGCTCTGCATTTTCCCCACAAAACCAAGGGATCCAATAAGGAAACCCTCTCCATGTCTACACAGTAATAAACCCCAGTGAGCTCAATGGGAGTTATAGAGTGTCAGCTGTAAATGTGTTTCATATTTCTTGAAGAAGAGTTCCAAACTTTGGATATGTTTTTTTTGCATTGGTATCTAGTGTTACTTCAAGGAATGAGAAATAATAACATTTTCAATCACAAGTATACCTGAGTTAATGAAGCAGAAGTGCTCCTGGGCATTACTTCTTTAACAGAAAATTTGGTACCTGAGCCAGAAATAGAATGGAAAGAACAGGGATAGGTTCATGTGCCACAAAAAAGAAGAGCAGTTTAACATGTTTCATCAAACTTTTTATCCAAAACTAACAATACACACATGAAATTACCAGATCAGGTAAACCTTGCATAAGTAAATAAAAACATTTTGAACCATCTGCAGTCAACTTGAAATCTTCTTCCAAAATGCATCCAGGGATTTTTTTTTTCATTCACCAGCCTTCCCTGTCCTTACAATTTCCATTTTTGTGGGTAGATTCAAAGATCTATGCTCTTTTAACATGCCAATAACAGGTTTATATGCTGTCTCCTTTTGTCTCTGTTTTGTTGCTGATATATACACAATAAGGGATTCTGGAGACAGCTGCTGTTTACCTTTGCCTGCTGTAGTCTGCCACACACAGTCACAGTAGGTTCAGTGGAGCAGAATCCTATTCTTTTCTGCTGAAGTTTTACTGCATTGTTTACTGCAAACATTCTGCTGCAACCTGACACTGAGAGCCTGTGCTTGTCCAGCCCTCCTTCACTATTGCCAACAGTACTAAAACCTTCCAGGTAGACAGAGGACAAGGAGAAAACATGGGCTGGGCAAGTATAAGAACATTTTGTAAAACAAATTTTTCCCCTGAGGCTTTGTTAACTGAGCATACTTGTATATATGATTAAAAGAGATATCTAAACTTTGACCACTAGAAATATCCATTCTTCCTACCTTAAACAGCTCATCTACTGAACTTTCTATGAGGGAGTCAAAAATGGTAGAAACCTACCAGAACTGTTAACAGGTTCAGACTTTCTCGACCATGTTTTTGCTGTTTGATTTTGGCTGCCTTTTAAAAAGAGTCACAGCATTTGATCTCTAGTAGATTCAATCCAACTCCCAGGGTTGCTCTTACTTATACTTCGTAATGTCTAGAACCCCATTAAGAGATTTCAGGAAATCAAGAGAAAGAGAGACAATTCTAGCCAATAAGGATATCCTAGAGTGTACAACAGCTAGAGAGGTAAATCTTCTGGCTTGGCTGGTTACAGTTGACATATCTTCCTTTTCTGATAAACAGAGCCCTCTCCTGTTTGAGAATTTCTACAAATACATTCTGTAAGATGTTTATTACAGTTCTGTTTTTAGTGACAAAACCCTAGTTCTCTCTGAGGCAAGGGTGCAGAGATATGCAACTCATTTTTAGCTGAGATGCCTCACATGCAGGGCAATTTACTACCTATCTACTGTATGTTCTCTTTCACAGTCTGAACCAAATGACATACAAATCTCTCCTGGTGATGGGGCAGCACCCTCCACTGCACCTGGAACAAGCAGACTACCTTAGTGGGTATAGGAGGGACACACTTCTGTCTTGCCACTCCTAGCCCTCAGTACCTGTTGCTTGAAGCAGCTGCCTTTCTGTTCCTAATGGAAGAGCTGTTTCTGCTGACTTATCTACACAGGCTTTTGCTACCTCATCTGTGGAAACTTACCTAAGCAGTCTGCTTCTCCAGGCTTTTTGCATTTGGGTGTCAGCCCAAGGTATTTGTGTTGTTTAGAGGCTGTTTGTGACAAAATTGATAGGGAGTGTGACAAGTGTAATTTTAACTGAAATAAAGTAAAAAGTAAGATAACTGAAATAGAGTAAAAACTGATGGGGAACTTTTACCTATTTCTTTAGAAAGAACATAATGTTCAAGCATCTGTTTGGTATTGGGAACAGTTTTTGTGGAGTTTTGCTTTTAAATCCTCAGGAACAGTACTGATTAATCCTCTGGTATCCCACTTTTCAGCTGCTTTTAAAATGTCCCAGTGTCTCTCCTTGTTCCACTTTCCCCCTTTATTGTCAGCTTTCTCCAGTTGCTGCAAATTGAGTTTAAAATGCAAAAGTTTGCACTGAACTAACTTGGGGGGCAGGAAGGGGCAGAATCTTGCCCTTTCTGGTAGACTCAGGCAAAAGCAAACTACTGAATCTCCTCTTACCTTGCCTGTTCTTCCTCTGTAACTTCTGCCATCTTAACCACACTCTGATGTTGCTTGACCACGTCTGTTCTGGTTTTCATCTGGGACATACTGGAGAGTATGAAATCTGACTCGTTTTACTCAAAGGAATTTTAAAAACATGCATAACTAAGAGCTGTGGGTCTCAAAATTTGACATTAGGATCACATTAGGTACTTCTCATTTTCTCTGAGTAATCAAAGAGATAAATCTCTAGCTACAGTCTCATGGGGAAATGTTTTATGAATGCTGGGATGCCACTCTATGTTTCTGAGGGACAAAGGCTGGGGAAGGGAGGAAGAGGGCTGGCTTCCTCAAAAGGTGTTTTCTTATGCCAGCACTTGTGTGTGTAAATGTGCCTTCAAGTTGCCTGTCAACGTCTGCGACTCCATGAAGCTCATAGGGTTTTCTTAGGCAAGGGATACTCAGAGATGGTTTGCCAGTATCTTCCCTTGAATACAGCCTGAAGCATCTGGTATTCATTTGTGGTCTCCCATGCAAGTACTAACAAGGGCTGACGCTGCTTAACTTCAAGATGGGATCTGATGCCTCTAGGGTATTTCGGCCCTTAGTGAACCCTATTAACAATAGCCATTGCGTATCTGCAGTTTCACTTTCTGTGGTTTCTGTTATCCATGTGTGATAGAACCCCCTTTTGAGGCTGGCCCTGCAATTCCTAGCCTTGGATAGCTGTCACTTTCACCATGCCCTAAGGTCCCTGCTTAAATTCCCCCTTGGATTTGGGACATGGGCCTCCAGGTGACCTTGGTATGGATCAATTTATTTTACAAATAGTTCCTGTAATGGTAAGTGTGACACTCTTTGGTCCAGGCTTAAGGAAGCCAGTCAGAGTCAGGTTTAACAAAATAACCAGTAGGTCAACTTTATCTGCTTAACATACAGAATGGTTACTTTATCAAATTCCCATGGTTAGTTCCAACTATATAATAATATTCAAATAATATTCAAACTGAGTTATGTCAAACTTTTACCTTCAATTAGTTCAGATACCCAGTACACATTCATTCCCTTCTGACTTTCACAACTCTCTCCTTCAAAATTCTCCTCCAGCTATCACCAACAAACTTTTGGCAGTGATGGCTGTCTCTGCAAAACCTACAACTCCTCCAGGTGGGGTCCCCATGGCCAGGTGCCTCTGTCCTGTTTCCTCACAGACTCCTCTCCCTCCCCTCCTATCCTTTGCCCCAGTCTTTCCCCTGGCATCTAGGCAATGGTACCTACACGGCCTGCTCTGGTTCCTGCCATCTGCACCTGGCCTGCCTGCTTTCCAATTTAGCCACCTCTCCACCAACATCACCACAGGAAACAGCTCTGGCATCACCAGGACTAGCTCTCTAGCTTTCAGGGAACACAAAGAGATGCAAAAGACTCAGAGAAGGGCATCAACAAGTGATGGGATGCTCTCTTGCTCTCTGACTGTCTTATAACTTAATGATAGACTAACAAAAAGCATCAACTAAGGAGCTCACATCAGCAATTGTTTTTTTTTTAATTCCTATCCAGATCCCACCTCCCCCAAAGGAAGTGAGAGATGCTTCCAAGAAAACAGGAACCTTTCTGTGAACTGTAGTATTTGCAGTGGCGCTCATGATGGGGATGTCATAGGAACTACTAACTGTCTCTTAGTCATGATACCCCCAATCCCCGAGACTGCAGCATGGAGCAGAATCACAGCATCATAGAACTGGAAGGGGCTGCAAGATTCTCTTTTCTTGTAAATTTAATCCACTGGTTCTCACTCTAGCTTCTCAAGCAGTAGATAACAAGCTCACTCCATCTTCTACATGATATCTCTTCAGGTATTTAGATACAGCTATTATACTATCCAGTACTATAGGGTTTGGTTTCAGGCATCCACAGAGGGATCTTGGAACATATTTCCCGTGGATACGGGGGAGCTACTGTACTTTAAATGCATCACCAGTTTTTAAAGAAAAATGCTCTCTCCTCTAAGTGAAAGGGAGATCAATGTTTGCTGATAAGCTTGTTAGCTGAAAAATCTTCTTTTCTTCTACATATAAAGGTACTAAGCAAGGACCTACCTTATCAGTTGTTTGTGCTGTAAGAGACAGGGGTCTTGTCTGCAGCACCCACCCTAACCCAGGCCAGATCAAAAGAGGCTTTGTGTGTATCATCTAAAGCCTCTTTTATCTCCTTTGGGGAACATTTGGGAGTCTTGCTATGAAAGCACAGTTAGTCTGCTCAATACAAATGAAATGATGGGCAGGGATAGGGGAGACAGAGCAAGGTGGCAAAGGTGGGGAGACTGCACAGGGCTATAGCTACAGGGAAAAGACAAAATGAGGGCCTTTGCATCTCCAAAAGAATTCTGTTCCTTCAAGGAAGTTTTCTTTCAGTCCTCAAATTCCTATAAATGCAGAGAGGGAGAGACAATGAAAAGAGTTCACACCTAGAACTCTTCTTAGGTGCTGTGTTCACATTCCATGGTTCGCTTTGCCTCTTGCATTTCTTTGGATGCCTAAACTGTATTTTGAAATGCTCAACTGTAGTTTTAAATTAGTGCAATGCTAAAATTTGGAGGGAGTGAAGTAAAATTTCATTGGGTCACAGAATTTTTATGTGGGGGGGCAATGTCCTCATTTTGACCCCCTGTAGCTAACATCTGTGAGAAGACAGCAAATACTTGTACCTACCTGGGTCAGTTGCCACCAACATAGCACTCACAAAGGAGTAAACTGTAGGGGAGGGTCCATTCAAAACATTAGAGTGGTCTAAGTACTCACATTTTGGACTTTTGATAAATGAAAATATGGAATGCAAATGATTTACATAAATATAAACATACTATTGTCAGAAAGAGCCCCCCAGTAGTGTTTGGTATAAAATAAATATGAACCGGACTTATGTAACTCCATCTTAAAGTTTTCCCTTTTCCAGCTGAGGCAGAAATTTGTTTGCAAACTACTTGGAAAGTCTCAGACTAAGCTGGCATCTTTAGGGGGATTTGTGTGGAGGTGAAAGCATCCTTATTTGTGTGTGTACATGCCTTCCAGTCACCAGAATTTCATAGGCCTTTTAAGGCAAGAAATACTCAGAAGTGGTCTTGCTGGGTCCTTCTTTGGAAATATATCTTATAGCTCTCAAGTTAGGGTTGCTTGAATATAATATCCTATGTTTTTTTTTTTAATTTTAATGTTTTTTTTTTTTTTTGCCAAACAGAATTATTCAGACATTAAATCAGAAATCAGATTGTTACATCTAGGTTAGGGCTAGCGTATAACTCTAAGCCTTTAAAATTTTGGCCATTTCCACATGGGGTAAAAAAAATGTGGCAGCGTGATTTCTGACGGATGTTGTTCACACTGTCATACATAATTGGCAAGCAGCCACACCTTAATCCGCCGGGAGACGTCTCCAACAGTCAGCGCACGGGCTTTTTAAAAACCGGGGGAGGAGGTGGTTTTCCCCCCTCGTACCGCGCTACAACGTTCGTGCTGGCTGTGTAGAAGCCAAGGAACGTGCTGATTTGTGCATGATGTAGTCAGAGGGCGGGCTGTGGGCATGCACCGCTTCTGCGGTTGGCCCGTCCCACAGAGAGCGGGACGGCGCCATTTTTTTGAGTCTCGGAGAGCGGCTTTCTGCAGCCAGAAAAGAGGAAAAGCTTGCTGGTACATGCTTAGGATCCAAAGAGCGGGGTTTTTCCTCGATTTGAGGATTACTGTATGTGCGCATTGGGCCTCTGCCATTTCAGGAGGCTGGGAAGTAGCGTTTGGGGGGCCCATGGCTGTGGCTTTCTGCGCATCACAACAAAATCGCAGGACAGGACGCTGCATGTGGGAGCTGGGGGCGCGCGGCAGGGGCCACGGGGGGGCTTGGCAAGGGGCAGCGTGGATGCTGGCCGGGGCCCCCCGCGGGAAGCCTCTCCGTTCAATTTCTTATAATTAATAGTGCTTCCGCTCGGGAAAAGCGCTGTGGGGCAATGCGTGGAGCATGGGGGGGGAAGTGGGCCGGGGGCCTTGCTGCAGGGAGCAGAACCGAATATCCACGTTGAAGTAGGAATTTTAAAGTATGCATGACCATTAACAGCCTTTCCACCTTTCCACCCATACAACGGAAATGGTGGTGAAATGAGTATTTTTTAAAAACGGAGGGCATCAAATGGCCAGCGCACGGCAGTAACAGGGTCAGTGGGCCAATAGCAGGGTGGCTGTGGAAAGTTTGAACTAACTCCCCCCATTCTTCAGCATATTCAGCAACACTCCCCCCTTGAAACTGCCAGGCCCCCCAGAGCTAATTGGTGGATGGCAAACTATAATCATTATGCTCTCCTTTACACCACAAAGCACATAAAATGCAAGCAGGTTGCTGTGTGTTTTCGTTCTGCCCTCCACGTTTAGACTGCTTTCCTGGAGTTTGGGGCCGATTAACTGCGTCCTTGACTCTGCAGGGGCTACAGAGGTGATGCAACCGGGCTCGAAGAACACACGGGCCATGGATTAAGGTAGTTCTACCACGGTAGAGGAAGAAGTATCAAGTTGGGTATCGATTTCAACATATCTGTTATCCCTTGGTTTGGTGAAATGGAGCTGCTAGACCCCCGGAAAAATAAAATAAAATGTGGTAACAGTCAAGAGACTTTTGCATGACTTATTATTAAATATGTATTTAAAGAATATATACAGAATATATACAGAACTTTAACACAACTAGGGGGGTGGTTTGTCTTTAACTGGTGCCATGAAACAAGGGGATACTGGGACTATGGGCCTTGGTCTTCTTCAGCCTTCATGCAAGCTTCCTAGTGGAGCACCCCCGGCACATCACACACCCCAATATCTTACTTCTATTGCTAATAAACACATGGAGTGAGGAGAGTTCAATTAAAGCTGGAGAACTGGCTTGTGGATTTGGGTTAACTCTCCCCTATCCCATGCCACTGCACTGATTCAAATTAGCCACCAACCTCTTAACTGGTGATTTCTGGAGAAAATTATAATGGGCGCTCCTAGTGCATATCATAAGGAATGCAACCTGACTTACCTCAGAGGTTTGTCCTGTGGATAAAGATACATACTATATACCCCATCTTGAATGTCCTTGATGAGGAGTGAGGTAAAACATCAATCAAGCTATAATTTCCATGTGAACTGTGTCCCAGACTGACTTGCTGTCAATCTCATTTTTTGCCATCCTTAATACTTTGTCTAATAGCAGGGTTGGCAATATAGAAATGGGTGAGAAACCTTTGGCCCTCAAGACGTTGTGGACAACACCACCCAAAATCCATATAGTTGTCTTGTCCACATTAGCTTGAGCTGCTGGTATCCGAAGTGAAAAAGATAGTGAAGAGAAAATGCTCCTACACCTTTGCTTGTCAGTTTTCCAGCCCTTGTTTCCTCAAAACAGGAAAGGGTGCCTCAGTGAGGCTGAGAGAGTGTCAGCCAAAGGGAACCTGAGGCAGGGAGGGAGGAAGGGGGAGGGAACCGGTGGCGCCCCTAGAGAGAGGTGAGAGTTTGCGTGAACAAGCGAACAGTATTAGTGACGGGGGGTGGTGGCAAAGTAAAGGCGTGAGCAGCAAGGGAAGCACTGCCCACCGGTCAGAGCAATGAATGGCGCGGCCAGGAAGACTGCACATATCCCCCCGGCTCTTCCGCGCCAGTCCCCCCCCCCACTGCCACACAAAGGATTAACTTGGGAGTTTGGGACGGCCAGGAGCCTCAATGAGGGATCCTGAGGCAGGGAGGGAGGGAGGGAGGGAGGGAGGGAGGGAGGGAACCGGTGGCGCTGCTAGAGAGAGACGATCTGTAGCCCATCGTTGTCCCAGTTCAGCCACCACAACTCCAAGAAGCGAGACTACAGCTAAAATGGAACTTGCAACTTCAACAAGCACCTCTTTCTCCATCGCTCACAGGGAAAGATAAAAGCAGAAAACGGGCGCAGAAAACCACTAGAGATAGGGAGCAAAAATGCACTCCAGCCAGCTATGGCGCGAGAAACCACCCCCCCGAGATAGGGCGCAAAAATCAAAATCGGCCCGCATGAAGAATGGGAGGAGGGAGTCACCGTGGGAGGAACTGTGGGGCAGGACATGCGTGCACACGTGAAAACGCACGTCATGACGTACGGGGCCATTTTGAAAAAAATGTACTGTCAATCACAGCCGAAGGAGGCGACGTGAGGAGACTTGGGGGGGTGGCCATTAAAACGTGTGTAATTGTGAGATCACGCTACAACGTTTCAGGCTGCAGATGTATGAATCGTTGTAAAATAATGTCCACGGTACCACGGATTAAAAAAAACCACACCCGGAAACGTTGCAGTGCGAATTTTACTGAACATGTGAAAAAGGCCTCTGTCTTTTACACCACTCATAATCTGAGACCCTGAACTATTCATACTGTTTGTGCGTAATCCTGCACTGACTCATGGCACTTTAGGTAACTGTCTTGCTAAAGCTAAGCACGAACACGTTTCTTCCTTACTTGGATGGGAAACTATCAGAGAACTCCCATGTATGCTATCTTTTTGAATTATAAATATTTATAAATGGTTTACATCTGAAGATTACACTTAAAGCCATGTACAATTATAAAACATGTAATATAAGACAATACATTAAACCAATATGTGATATTTATGTACACTATCCATGAAGTTACTTATTAGCTGAATCACACTGGAAAGACTTGCAAAAAACAAATTTACCTTAAGTACCAAGATGAAGGAATGACAGGATTATAGAACTATAGATTTGGAAGGCACCCCAAGGGTAAAGTAGACTAAAATCAGGAAATGGAGGAATTCACATGTAAAACATCACTGACAGATAGCTAAGCAACCTCTGTTTAAATACATCCAATAAACTTGGGATTACCAATTTCCAAGATGGTCTTTTCCACTAGGCAGCAGCTCTTATCATCAGGTTGCTCTTCCTATTGCTCAGTTGGTATTTTCTTTTTCTACTTTGAATCCTACTTTCTGTAACAGCAGAAAGCAAGCTTGTTCTGTCTTCCACGTTGCAGCCCTATTATACCACCTCTCAGTCTTCTCCAAGCTAAATATATTCAGCTTCCTCCTTTCTACACTGTGATGTCTAAAAACAGACACAGAAAAATTGGATATAAATGTACTTTAATAAGAAAACATATTTTCTCTTTTCTGGAAAAAATAAATAGGCTCTCCAACACTTCCATTGTACTTAGTCCACTGAATTCTTCTAGGTGTCATTTTCGCCAAGGATCTAATTCATAAGAACTTTAAGAGAATCCATGAGCAATCTGTCCAAAGGCCTATCTACTCCAGCATTCTGTTCATAGAGGCCAGATATGGGAAGCCCACAAACACTTGTATTACAGAATAGTATCCCCCTTCTCATATTGCCCAGCAATTGGTATCTAGAGGCGTTGATGTTGTGTGCCTTCAAGTTGTTTCCAACTTATGGAGACCCTAAGGTGAACCTATCAGCTGTTTTTCTGAGAGTTTTTGACATGCTCAAGGTTACTCAGTGGGTTTCCATGGCTGAGCAGGGAATTGAATCCTGGTCTCCAGGGCTGTAGTCCAAAGCTCAAACCATGACATCATGCTGGTTGCTACCTATGAATGTGGAGGCAATCTACAGCCATAACCAAAGGTAGCTGGGAAAATTCCATACCAGTGGAATAGTGTATTTGCTCGAGGTTTCAGTCTAAACTGTAGAGTTGCTATCTATGGCGTTGAACTCAACATTCCAAATAGGATTCATACCTTGACAAGCTCCTTTGCAGTTTGAACTAGAAGTTGGAAGGAATTAACTGCTCCACTGACATGAAAGCCACCAGTTCCTACTAGCCATAATGCATTACACTCAGTTCTTCCACATGTAATTTTCAGCACAGAATGTGCAGTAGAGAAAAGAACTAGAGATCCTTGATCTATTTACAAGCATCTTTATTGACAATTCAACTTGCTAACACTGTGGTTAACACTTATGATCAATTTTAAGTGATCATAAAAAAAATACAAATATTTTACAAGTTCATAAAACAATTGTAAAAAAGGATCAGCTACAACGAACAGGCTGATTTGCCTCTCCTAATCCTCCTGGCACTATCATAAGAAACAAGTTGAAGCTAATACTGTTATGGGAAACGGTACAAATCTATCCATGAATATATTTAACTCTGTTGAATTTTAACAAAATGGTGATTGATTGTTAACAAGGGCTGTGGAGCCGAACTCAACCCCTTCTGTGTCTGTCATTCATTAAAAAGAAGTGCACCACAATTTAGAACTGTTTTGCCTTTTATGCAGTAAATAGTGCTGTACATAAACATATAGGCCACAGTCCAAAAGCAACAGGTTTAAATTGGATTCAGACTTAGTAATACTTACAGGAGACAATGGGTGGCAGGTAGTGCCCACCCAATAGTTGTTGGACTTCAACCCTCATCAGCCCTAACAAGCAGAGCCAATGGTGAGGGATCACAGGAACTGCAATCTCAAATCTAGATTTAGAAGACTCACTGAGTAGATCCATTAAATGGAATGGCACATGAATTAGTCATGAGGAATGTCTCCTTCATCTCAATGGATCTTTAAGTAGGACCAAACCTGGGTCAACACATAGTTTCTAGAGAAGAGTTGTCATGTTAGTCTGTTGCAGCAAAACCCACAAATTTTAAAGAGTAATAAATTAATTACAGAACAACATTTTGTGCCCTGGAGGATTTCCTTAGGGATGTATGAGTGTGTGCATGAGTATGCACACACAGACTGTTTTAAATGCAAAAATGCAAAAAGTACAATTTGACACAATTCAAGGATGTTAAATGAACACAGAGAAGTCAAAAGGCTCTGATAGAACAGGAAAGCCAATGTGAGGGACATGTGAAGAGATCAAAATTAAAGACAAAAGATCTTTTTGTGCTTGTTTATTCATTTATTAAGTTACCTTATTTTTGCATCTTTTCAGGAAAATACTGACATGAATGTGAAATGTTGAGAGATAGTTCCTGTTACTGGTATGATGTTTTTTTCTGTTTCTGAGGCTTACTTGGCTTCACATTATTGCTCCCCTTCCTATCAGTATTAGGGTTGCCTATTCATCAGAAAAGCAAAACAAAAACATCCTGGCCAATGGCTTAGATCAGCAGAAATCCATGGTGAAGCTTTTTGCAACATGCAGATAAACCATGATTTTCCTGCTAATCTCTGTAACTCAAATTGCTTTTAAAGGCACAGGAACATGGCTCAGTGAACTACTGGCAACCTTCATGAACCTAAATTATTGTTTGGTTAAGAGTTCTATCAATACTGCTTATTCTTACAGATGCTGGAAAAAGTGATAATTATATATTTGGTATGCACTACTGCCTAAAAAAGTAGGCAGCATATGTGCTTTTTGTGTCTATAGTTATATATGAGGCTAAGCTACAACATGTGTGACCAAATTCTTAAAAAAATGCAATTTGTTCCAAACATATACCTCATGCACTGGGTTTAACACATACAAGGTGATTTCCATGAAGTTATATGTGAGACAGTCTCTGTGACAAGAGCATAAGGAAGAAGCACTGCCTACTAAAAAAAAATTTGTTTGGCCCGAGATGCACTTTAGGGGACATGGGGCCATTTTCACCATGTTTTGGAGTCATGTTAGGCCATGGAGAGCTCTTGTAAAAAAAAATCAGGAAGCAAATTTTGGCCACCTCCTATTGTTAAAAAAGCCTTTCCTTGGCTTAAAATGGTTGGGAAGGTGTCTAAAAACAATTTTTAATTATTTGGGAGTTGGAGAGGTACAGCCCTCCAAGGTCTCTAGGAGGGCTTATGCAAACACTTAGCCTCCCACAATTACCCAATCTTGCTTTATGAAGTCAATACGTAATGATAATATAATAATCTTCATAATAATCAGTTCATAAACCTCCCCCAAACCCATATAATACACCATAGCCGTGAAAACTGCACTTTAAATAGAATTACTAATATTATATACATACAGTATTTAAATGTTATCAACCACAGCAGCAACAGTAAGCACATTCTGCTGGACAGTGTTTGGTTCCCCACTTACATCAAGAAGCTGAAAATGCTGCTGGCATCCATAGTTGCACCTCAGTCCAACTACTAGCTGCTAAATAGCATAAGAATATTTAGGTGAAAAGTTGTGTGTAGGTGCATTTGTATGGATGCATTTCTTTAAGAGTGTTGTTATATGTCATTCAAATCAATGGTTCTCAAACCTCTGTATCTTACATTCTAGCAGCTGCTCTATCATAAAAACTGTGCCCCACCATGATGAAAACAAAAAGACCACTTTGCCCAAGACATTTATATGTATGCAGGTATACCAACAGGTATACAGATATTCTGTTACTCTTATTGTTCATGGTCAGTTTTAAGGGCACTAAAACTTGCAGTTGTATTGTTGGAAATAAAATCAAACAAAAATAATAATTGCAAGGGGAGTTAAACAACTTAATAATACTGTTAATCTAATACATAAAAGTCAAAGTTAGTGAGTTTGTCTGTGTCAGGTAGACGAAGACCTCATATGATTGGCTGCCTGTGAAGATCCTATGGAACCCTGAGGTTGTCAGTTTAGAGAATGGCCTTAGAATTCTCAGCTGGAGAACTCTTGGGCCTGGCTGGTTGCTATGGAGACGAGGCCTAGCAGCAAGAAGAAGGCCAGTGAAACTGAACCTCTGTATGTTAATAATTCTGAATACTGATTGCATTGGCAACTATGAGAAAAAGTTACAGATGCTAGACAAGGCGATTTGGGGAATTACAGACACAGGATCTCAAATCTATGTATTTCAACCACATCTAATTCCTAAGGTATTTCTAACAAGCATTACATATGAGAAAATAAAATCCCAGGCAATGCCAGGTAAATATGCTAGTACTGTCTAAAAGTCACAAATAGCTAATTCATGGCAGGGAGGGTTGGTAGGAGATGGCATCTCACACATGCAGGTGGACATGAGGACTGATGTAGCCATCTACTTTTGCATCCTATCAATGGTACATATACCACTGGGTGAGAATAACTGATCCCACTGATATCTGTGAAATCACCTATGTGTTTTGACTTACTATTTCTTTTGACTTTTTTTAATCATTAAAAAAATCACTGCTGTTACATACACTTATTTATCAAGGTCTGGGATAAAAAGATCTTCAGTTCCTTACTTAGCAGTTTTGACCCTGCTGTTTCCAAAGAATGATTCAAAAGATTCCTCATCATTATTTCATAATAGTTTTATTTAATGCTACATGAATTATCAGGTTAAAATGAAATGAGCAAGGCTACTTCTCTGCATGGTGAGACACACAAAGGACAAAATCCATCAAGACTATCTCCTTGTTCTTGATGGATTATTGTGCAGCAGTTCCTGGTGGATTATTTTTAATATTGAGGTCCTATGGAAGTACACAGAGGAGCAAGTCCAACCCTAATTAGCAGGGGTTTACTGCTGATCAGGTTTTTAGAAACTGTCTAGAACTGTTTAGAAACATCTAAGTGATGCTCCCAACAGGGCTATAAATTGGCATCACTCCACTGGAACCAATGAAAACACAGAATCTCAGGATTTTAAAGGCACTTAATGGACAGAAATCTTATTGCTGGGGCAATTCAGGACAGCTGGTGGCTGAGAAGCAGCATCTAAGTTCTGCACCACTAAGAACATGATGGAACAGAAATATTAACCTTCTTATCTCCAGGACATCTCCAGGAAGGCACAGGCTGACTAGAATCCACCAAAGTGAAAAGCAACCACAATGTGGAAGTGATTAGAAGTCGATGTCTAGTTTTAAAAAAATAATCATTATTACTCATTTTTTTAAAATGATGAACAATACAAGGAACCCTACAATCTACTCAGAAGATGAAACCCTGCTCCTGAATTGCTCCAGGAGAGAAAATTCATCTTTTGCCAGCACGGGGAAGGGGGGTGGGAAGACTAGGGTTTGCAAAAACAATTTTAGGGGACACATGGCCTTTTTGGTCCCTTCCAACTCTACAACTCCATGATTCTGCATTGTCCCAGGGCTCACTTTGGCCATTGCTTCTATATAGGATTTTCAAGGCTAGTTATATAAGCATTTCAGCTCAGACTCAGTATGGCTTAGAACAAAGGTACCAGTTTTTGTCTGTTGTTGTTATGAACCTTCAGGTCAACTCTGACCTATGGCAACCTCATGATAAGGTTTTCTTGGCAAGATTTATTCATTGGAGTTTTACTATTGCCTTCTTTTTAGGCTGAAATAGTGTGACTTGCCCAAGGTCGCCCAGTGGGTTTCTACAGGGATTGAAACCCTGGTATGCCAGAGTCCTACTCCTATACTTAAACCATCACACTACGTTGGCTCTTTTATTAGTACTGGCAATAAACTTAACCCTGAGTTAGCTAACAGTATTATTTTTGAAATAGTTCTCTATCTGTGATGCACACACAAAACATGAATGCTCCTGGGAGTTTACACCATGTATAAGCACATTCTCTCTCTCTCTCTCTCTCTCTCTTTTCATACAGAAAATAACACTGGGACCAGCCCATAGTTTATTACTTACTATTTCAGGCTTAGAAATGTCTCAACCAGAATATTTACAAAAGAACTAAAGGCTCCTTTGAAAAACCATAAAGGTGAAGGCTGGGATCTCCCACTCTTTCATGCCTACTACTACAAAGGTAATCTATGATAGCTAGATCTCTATGAAGAGAAGGGTGGTTTCACTGGCATAGGACAGTAAGAGTAACGTCTTGTTACAGGCAGGAAATCATATCTGAGAAGAAGAGGGACACTCTTTTTATATGTTAGATGAGAAGTCTGAAAAATGGGAGGCAATTTACCAGGGCTATGTACAACTTTTTAAAAGTTGGGGATGACGAGAAAAGCCTCTACCAGGGCATTCAGAATTAGACCAGTGGGGAGGAGGAACTAGAACAAGTCTGGTACAAATCATGCAGATTTGCTGGGTGGCACTCCAAAAAAGTAACTCTGCCAAGCTCTGCAAAGGTCTATTACTAGCCTTTATTGTTCTACTCCCAATAGCAAGTTTGTATTTCCTTACTTAAGAACTATCTGGTTTGTGTTTGACAGTGTTCTTTAATTTTCTTCCCACCTATGGAAATAAAGTTCTTCTTTCTCCTTTCTCTCTGTGACATGCAACAGCATGTCTGATATATCACAGTACAAACTCTGTAAGCAAGGTGGGATTTTAGGTAAGACTGACAGAATTTTCTTGACATTTTTTTTCAAAAACAAGAACAAAAGAAATAAAAAGTTACAGTGATTTATACACCAACCTGGCTTTGTCCTGACAATAGTCATAGTATACTGTATACACTGAGAAAGATTACTAAAGTTCTCAGGGCCATATGCAGCTATTTCATTTACAAGACATGAGGCTGATCTGGAAGTGCTCATTCTGAAGAGTTTAAGTGCTTTGACAAGGAGTTGCCTTCCTTTTACAGGGATTTTCATGCTTTAAATAGTTATGAACACTGTGGCTAATTGTGATGGAACAGGCTGTAAATGATTTGCATTTTGTGCAAACCCCAAACCCGTCCCCTCCTGACGCAAAATTTGCTGTCCTAACAGTAACAGTCCTTTGTCATCCATAAACTAAAAAAAAAAATAACACTGAGAGATGAGTGTACAGTTGCTTCCTTAAGATGAACTGTATTTGTTGCTGGAGCGGAAATTGTCATATCCATGATCATTGGCTCTGAACTTTAAGCAGGACTGTTTCTCTTCCAGTGAGAGCATATCTTTGGACTGACACCAACAACAGAGGCATGACTGTTGAAAGAGAAGAGAATTTCCATTAGAAGAACTGGCATAACACAGTAAAATGCAGAGTTACTGTTCTCAGCATGAACAATATTCATTCTATTATGCACAGAGTGAATAAAAGAATGATATTGTTCACAGAGTGAATCCAGAATCATTTTCAGAACCATTTCCATTGTGTTTGTGGTCTGTCTCATTGGTTCTCAAAGTAAGAAAGAGACCAACTGCTGGGGGCCATATTTTGTTCCTGAATATCTTTACTTGCATTTTGTAATGTACAGATTGCATCTATTAAGAATGTATTAATAGTGTTCTAGTCAGCAAGCCATGTACTTTGGTTGACAGCACTCAGGGATCAAAATGAAAAACACTGCGTGTTACATTGATTGCCTTAAAACAGAGAGATGTTGGAGTGCACCTGGTTCTTACGGTTTTATCTAGACCAGTAGTTCTTTCATGGGTCATCTATGCAAAACTGTGCAGAGAAGGGACACAGTTCACAGTTCACACGGCCTGCTGGCTAGATTCTGTTTCAGAAGCTTTTAGGTCTTTAATGAGATCCACAGTAAGTTATAGTTACACACACTTAAGCTGATTATTATATTAAAACAACAATGGAACTAAAAATCTAAAAGCATGCCCCCCAAATGAGCGAAAGTTAGTTCTAAAATGCTGAGTGTCAACAATATGATATTGTCTTGATTCATAAAGGTAGTGCCCCAGGAAGAACAGCACATGTGTTAATGAGAATGGAGTTTCCATCACACAGAGGACATACTCTAGCTACTTGGACTATGTATTCTTGCATCATCTCTCTATTTGAATATTTAAATACATATTTAAAAACACTAAAGGAATGAAACAGGTCAGTACGAAGGCAAAAATGGAAATTTACAAATGGAACATGGAACAGTGCATGAGTAGAGAAAAGAAATCAGCAAAGAAGCTGATCACAGAAGCTCAATCACATACTTTTTGCAATTAGGCATTCCTGACACAGTTGGCTAAGACAGAAATCAAAGAAAGCTAACAAGGAATGTAAGCATGGGATTACCTGCTAAGGGAGCCCCATCATATGCAAGAAAGACCTCAAGTAGCAAAATGACGAGGAAAGCAAAATCAGAGTTTACCAACAGAATGAGGAGGCCAGGCCTTTACTCATTCAAGTCACTGAATATGAATCAAAACTTAGCTTTCCATACAAAGAAGCTTTATGAACACAAGCATTTATGAAGCTAGAAAGCCACTGGGCTGCAGGTGCTATTCACCAACATATCTGCCCTGCTGACTTGATATGTAGATGTGCCAAATTTACATAACCTAGGCATAAGACAGGTAAATCTGCATAAGCAAAGCAAGAAAAGTATGTAGATGAGATCTTCAGGCTGGTGGTACAGGAATCCCACTCCCAGGTCTGCAACTTGTTTGTTGTCATGAAGAATGAATGAGGGTTTTAGGAAAGGAAGAGAACATCCTGAGAAAGAAACAATTCTTTAGAATGGACCCTCTCATGACAGTGACATGGATTGTTTGAATGTAGAGGAACATGTAAAGATGAGTTTATGATGAATGTGCTAATCCCGTTGTAAGTTGCTTGCCTGGTGTGAAAGTTGTAGCCATCACGCACCATGTAGATTAAGTGGGGCAAGGAGTCAATAGTTGTGGTGCACATCGGCACCAACAACATTGTAAAATGTAGCCATTGAGCCCTGGAAGAAAAATGTAAGTTGCTTGGTCAGAAGTTGAAATTCTACATTGGATGTTCCTTTGCAGAGTGTTGTGTTGTTCCTTGTTCCATTCACGAGGCCAGAAAAATAGGCAGAACGATGTCATTTCACTGTGTGGATGGGATGATTGAATCAGAGACTGAATTTAATGGTAGGGCATAGAACATAGGCAATTCTGAGTGCTCAGGACTTGGTATATAATCAATAAATGTATCAAACCAATGGAGAACACTGATAACAGTACTATGAAATCCAATGTATATGTAAGTGGACAGTTTTGGATAACTCCAACATGCTATACACAAAAGGGAAAAACAACCATTGATATACTGACAACAATAAGGATATAGGAATTAAAAGACAAGAAAATATACGTTAAATAAAACAAGAGTTAAAAAAAAGTTTAAATCACACAAAAGATAAGTAGGCTTAAAACACTTGACAATATTTTAATGCTGAAGTGTTTCAAGTCTATCTCTTACATGGTCTTAATGGTTTTACTCATATTTTATTCAAAAAGTCCAAATTGCCTGTATTTTGCTTATTATGCTACATTTTTGGACAAAGATAGCCTGTCACTGTCATGCATACTTTAGTATCTTCCATGCTAGACTACTACAGAGTACTGTATTTGGGAATGGCTTTGAAGACAATACAGAAGCTACAATTAGTAGTTTAAAATCCCAGCTGCTAAGCTGTTAATTGGGACTGGACAGCAGAATCATATCTTAACTGATCTGGTCAGTGGCTCCTGGCCAATATGCTAATGTTGACCCTTCAAAATCCCAAGCCACTTCGGGGCCAGGAAAGAAGTAGGAGCATCTTGTCCGGTTACCAGTCTGCCTGATCACTGAGATTGTCATCAGAGGTTCCTCCTGTAATGCCACCATTCTTTGTGATGGAAGGTGAGAGTTGACTAGAAAGAGAATTTTGCTGGTTGTTCCAATGTATTCTCTTTGGAATTCCTTCTCCAAAAAAACATCTTGGTGTTTACTTTGGCAATAAAGTTGGCCCTCCCCATTTGTGAGTTTAACTTTCACAGATTTGATTATTTGTGAATTTACCCCTGTTGCCCCTCTTTTCTGGGGGAACCCTCCCTCTCTGTGGCTCTGATCAGGCCTCTGGACCTCTTCTTAGCATAGCAGGGGGTGGACTTGATGGCCCCTGAGGTCTCTTTCAGCTCTACGATTCTATGATTCTTCCACCAGTCACTGCCTGGCCAGCTAATGATGGTTTGTAGCCCAATTTCTCAGCACCACAAACCCTCTCCTGATGCCCCCCATGCACATAAGGAAGGAAATGGATGAGAGAGGAAGAACAGGACCACCAAGTTGACCCATCGTCTTTCTCTCGCCTTTCCTTGATCTGGTTTGGACCCACTTTCTCCACTGTGTCTTGGCCCCCCTTCCCACAGACACACAGTTACATTTAGATATTTGCAGTTTTCCCACTTTTGTGGGGGTCCTGTACCCCTAACCCTAGTGAATGTGGAGGGCTGACTGTATTTTGGTGGTATTTTGCCAGCCTCCTTCACGGAATGGTAGTTCTTGGGATTCTCAGTTCAAACATTTCCCCCTGGGCTTTTTTAAAAAGAGATCAGGTTATATGAAGGAGCAGCTCCTTCCATATCTATCTTCCTGTACTCTTATGGCATCATCTCAGGCCTTCCTGTGGTGAGGTGAGGCAGGTGGCTATAAATGAAGAACTTTTCAATGGTGACATCCTATGTGAAAAATGCCTTCTCCCTATACCCTAGCCTGGGGCCTGTGTTATAGCCTTTCTGGTCCCAGATGAAGAACTTTTTATTGTTGCCAGCATTTAAATTAATGTTTTCAGTGCTTTCAGACCTTAACACTCTCTTATTTTCTTCCTGTTGGTTTTAGTTTGGTTTCGTCAACACTGATGTTTTTATTCTTTGCAGCTGATTTTTATCTTGGTTTTATTATATGTTATACTGCATTCATTGCTTTTTTTTCTTTGTGCTTTATATTTTTAATGTATTGTACACTGCCTAGAGCACCCTTTCAATTAAGTGGTCTAAAAGTGCTATAAAGCAGTGAATGAATGAATGAATCAATGAATGAATGAATTAGTCAGTCCTATGGCACTGTTATGCCAAATACTGTATTTTTTAACACAAAAATCATAAAGACACCTGTGAGTTACACCCTGTGGCACACAACTTAGTGTACAGTTCATGCTTAATTATGTTATTTCTGCATTGTGGACAATGTGCCGTGAACTGTAAAATATGCACTGAAGCCTGCTGGGCTATCCTGTGGACTAGAAAATGAACAATTCTTCATCCTGACAAGAAAATAGCTTCAACGTTTGGTGTATCTTGGACCTATTCACTAAGCAGTAGGTGAGTTCACTCCCATACACAGCAGCTGCAATCTAGCAGGTGAATTCTGCAAACACAGTTAAGTCTTTCCTGTCATTTGTCTCTGGAACAGCTCTTTTTGGTTTTCTTTTCCTTTCCATAGTCAATGATGGCTCTTGTCTGTGCACTGTTCTCTAAGCAACTGCCTATCTGGAAGAGTACAAAGCACTATTTTTGCAAAGTAATTTCTTAGTCTTGTATAACCATTGCTTGCTATTTTTACAAAGTAACTTGTATATATTTTTGGTATATATTTTTAAAAGCAATGGATTGGTAAAATGTTATTATCATGTTAGTTTTACTTTCAAATTTAAAGAAAATATACTTAGAATACAAAATTCTGAGTACAAAATTTTGGGGAACATCACAACATTTTCTCATCCCAACCAATGTTTTAGGAGTAACAGATAAACATTACTCATTATACTAAAAAAGTAATGATGCTGCCAGTTCTTACATTATACTTCTATAAAAAAGTTATCCACTCAATATTTACTCCTAAACCTTTCACTAACTCTTTATTCCAAAATAGTTTCAGTCACCCTTCTGTACCTCTACTGTAAATTCTGTATAGGGTAAAGACTTCAGATTCTTTCTAGCTCCATTTTTAATAATAAACATTGAATGAAAATGTCCTACCTTAAAGCAGTTCTTGAATCTCTTGCTCACCAAATAGAGAGCAATGGGATTAATGCAGGAATTCAGAGATGCCATGTTGATCCCAATGTAGTCTAACACCAGTAAAAAGCTGTATGAAAAAAGATGAAAAATCAGAACAAATAGTGTACTGCTATCAGAAGGGAGTTGTGAAAAATCTGTTAGTTTTATTTACATTCTGTTTTTCAGACTCTCACCAGAATTTTTGTCCCATCCAAGTTCTATATCAAGTTGCCAGACCATTTTTTCTGTTCCTACACAAACATTTGTATGTATTCTGAGTATGCAGTCTTATTCACTTCATATCTATTGGTTATACATGTTTCCTAATCCGGGATTTTTGCACACTGACTAAAAGGGGCATATACACATTTTTCAACTACATGGTTCATGCATATGTATTTCTGTGTAATTTAAAAAAAAAAAGATTCTGACAATAGGAATCTGAAGGATACATTTTTTTTTAATTCTCACAGACCAAAAATTGTAAAAAAGAAAACAAAAACTCTGCTAATGCAGGCCTATGAGACAGCCAGACTCAAGCCCCTTTGACACTACAGTTACATTGCAATGATTCCACTTCAGCTGCCATGGCAACATCATATGGAATCCTAGGATTTGCAGTTGGGGGAGAACCATTTGGAATTCTTAGCCAAAGAGCTAAGACTTCTTAATCTCATTTTTAAATGTTTTTGTCAAGCCTATCCTCATTTGAATCATCTCCTCCCTTATTAATTTAAATTAATCCATTACTCTTAAAAAGGCATTACCATATCCAGACCTATCCCCACATAGACCACCTAATCTTCTTCTTTCCCCCACCATCGCCATCTTCCTTGTCATTGTCATACACAATTTCACCCAAAAGAAAAATTCAGTGGCTGAATAGTCTCCCCACTTCCCCTCTTCTCACAAGGCTGAGTCTTCAGTTCATTGGTGGCATCCGTAGTAACTAGAATGTTGACATTCTCAGCCTTATCAGCCACGTCGTACAAAAACACTTTCACTTTCTCACAGTCTCTTATGTTCTTTCATAAACAACCTTGCAAATGTCCAGATTTCTAATGTCTTAGAAGATTTAAAATCCAATTGTTAACTTGTGCTTCTCATCCATTTAAAAACGTTGTTAAGCCAAGTTCTTGTTACACTTTTTGGCTTATAAACTCAATTGTTTTATCAAAGTTTACAACCATTTAATCCTTCTCACAGAAAGAAGGCACTCATCAAGGTGTGATCCAGCTACTGAAATGCAGATCTGTCTATTGTTAACAGAAGCTCTTTGGATCTCAGTCAGCTCCCCTCACATTCAATTATTAAGACATGAGGATCAGGCAGGTTAAGTGTCCTTCAAAGTTGCAATGCCCTTTAAAGATCTGCTTCCAGTGACATGAGCCTGCTGTTTTCTCCCAGTGCTCCTCGCACCCCCACACTTGACTGTCCTGTTTTGTGATGGTTTTCTTGTGAGTTAACACAATCCAGAGGTGATATGGGAAATCTCAATGACTCTCCCTAAATCTGGTGGGGAGGTTTACACTGCTCCAGTCACCCTCCTGCTGATGTTTTCCTCACTGGAGCTCCCCCTCTTCACAGAGACAAAGAGAGAACTTCCACCCATGGTGGGTCCCTCACCAGAAGGAATTATTTTTATTTTTCACCAACAGAGATTTCAGGTGAATTCAGTGCACAAGGCAAGTGAATTTCTGGAATGATTTAAGAAGGATTTAGAAAAGGAGGAACAAGAGGATGGAAAAGAGAAATCTAAAGAGGTACAATTATTGCAGTAAGAAGCAGCAGCAGATCCTTCAATGATGAGTGCTTCTGGGACTACTGTTTCTGATTCTTCTTCCTAAAAATGAATTGCAAATATTTTTATAGGATTGTTAGCTGAACAGTCAAAAACACCAAAAATTTTCACTTTTTGAAGAAATTTAAACAGGATGTAATTTGTTTACAAGAAACTCATGTTTAAAAAAAGATGTAAAATATCTAATTTGTAAAAGTTTAGGGAATGATTTTGTTCCTGCAGGAACAACTACAAGAAGAGGAGTGGCTTTATGCATAAACACCCAACTTCATCCTGAACTGGTTCTTGTGACGACCAGGGTAGGTTTGTGCAGGTTGAAATTAATGTTCAAGGAGCAAAGACTTTGATTTCAGGGATTTATGCACCAACTGCAAATAAATCTGTTTTTTTTTTAAAGGAATTAATGAACGAATGTTTGGGATTATTTCATGAAAGTTTTGTCTCATTGGGAGACTGGAATGCGGTTGTGTTGCCACTGCAGGACAAATTGTTGGACAAAGGTATTAAAGATTTGCAAGGTAAGCTCCCTAAAGTATTTTTTTGAGATGATGGATAATTTGGATATGATGGGTGTATGGAGATTTTAAAAAGGGGATAAGAGAGACTTATTTTTCTGAGAGACATGATTTGGATTTCTAAGACTCTACTGAGTAAAATTTTTAAAGGCAGAGATCTTACCTAAAATTTCCTTAGATCACTATCCTATTACACTGATGATGAAGAGAACTAAGAGTGCTTTTAGGTGGAGGATAAATGAATTATTAATTCAAAATGAATCAGTGGTTAAAGACTGTAAAGAGAAATTAAAAGGCTTCTTTGCACATAGTTAAATAAAGGTATGGATATTAAGGTAATCTGAGAGGCAAGTCTTTATGAGATGATATTTTATTCCATATAACTTAGATCTTAAGAGGAAAGGGCTGGAAAAGATGCAGTTGATTATGGATAAGGAAGGAAAAGAGGAGCTGACAAAGGCTCCATCAGAGACATCTAGCATGCACAGAATTAAAGTGCTGCAACAATTATCAATATAACTTTAAATGAAATAGAAAAGAAAATTACTTTGGTTAAACTAAAGAATTTCAAATTGTGCAAATAAGCCAGGGAAATGGTTGGTTTACAGGTTATGTAAATAAAAGCAGAAGAAAATCAATTTCAAGAATACAAGATGGAGGAAAAGAAATAACTAGTCATGCAAATACACAAAAGGCTTTTTATAAATACTATTCTTCTTTGTATAAGAGTCAAGAGGTTTCTATGAAAAAAACTGATGAGCATTTGGTAAAACAAAATTTGCTTAAGATTATAGATAAGCAAAGAGAGATTATGAATGGACCATTAACTGTAGGAGAGCTCACAGAAGCTATTAATAAGGTTAACAAAGGTAACACACTTGGACAAGATGGCCTGTTAGCACTGTATTGTAAATATTTTGGGGATGAAATATTTATTGTCTCTACAGCAAGTGAGGAATTCTGCAAAAAGGGCAAATAACAGAGAGTTGGAAAGAAGCAAATATTGTGTTGATACTTAAAGAGGATCAGGACTTGACAACGACCAAAAATTATAGATTGAATTCATTGTTGAATAATGATTATAAACTTTTTAGGATGATTTTGGTGGAAAGGATGATAATAATTTTACAAAATTTCATTCACAATGTTGAATGTGTTTTTTTTCCCCCAAGAGAAAATTAGGAGACAATGTGAGAATTGTTTTGGTGATTATTGAATACTCAGAACGTCACAGTGACAAACAGGCTGCATTGATTTTCTTGGATGCTGAAAAAGGCTTTGACAACATGAATTGGACATTTTTTTTTAAAGTGCTGGAACTAATGGACCTCTGGAGATGATTTTAAGTGGGTAAGAGCAATTTACACTTCACAGACTGCACAGATAATTGTGAATGGAGAATTGACAAAAAAGTGTCAAATTCAGAAAGGTAAAAGACACGGGTGTCTTGTTGGTGCTGGAAATACTGAATAAGGATTTAAGGTCTTATGAAAGAAATCAATGTATAAAAGTTAGAAAAGAAGCGTTTTAAACTGAGGGCATTCACTGATAATCTGGTTATAACACTGGAAAATTCTGTAGATGATAAAGATGTGCTGATGTAAAAATTGAAAGAATTAGGTGCTTTGGCTAGAGTTAAGCTAAACAAAGGACAAAGATGTTAACAAAGAACATGGATACACAAAGCAAGAATGATCTAATGTACAAAACCAGTTTTGAGACAAAGAAGAAAGTAAAATATATTGGTGTCACTTTCTCAAATGCGAATTGTTTGTTGTTACAGAATAATTATGTGAAGGTTTGGAATGAAATTAAGAAAAATCTGGAGAGATGGGAGATTTTAAAATTGTCAATGATGGGTAGAATTTCTGTGATAAAAATGAATATATTACCTAGAATGATGTTTTCATTCCAGGCAATACTGGTTTTGACAAATGATGTACTCTTTAAGCACTGGCAAAATTATTTGTCTAAATTTATTTGGCAAGGAAAAAACTCAGAGTCAGATTTAAAATATTACAGGATGCCAAAGTAAGAGGAGCTTTGGGTTTATCGAACTTGAAATTGTGTTTTGATGCTTGCTGCCTGGTTTGGTTGAAAGAGCACATAACACTAAGGAATAGAAGGTTATTGGAGCTTGAGGGATATAATTTAAGATTCAGGTGGGACGGATATTTATAATATAATAAAATACAGATGAAAGTAGATTTTAAGAATCATTTTGTAAGATATGCTATATTAAGGGTATGGAATAAGTATAAAAGTAGGTTATATCCTAAAATGGCTCTACGGTTTTCAGCACAGGAAGCGTTTTATAGAAGAGAGATGATGGGTAAACAAAGATGGTTAACTTATCTAGATTTATTGGTGAAAACTCAAGGTGAATATAGAATTAAAGATAAAAGCCAATTGTCCTCAGAGGAATTTACATCTGAAGTCTGACAGATTTAAAATAGATAAAAAAGAATGTAGTTTTGAACAAGATAAATTAGAGCTTGAAAAGCAATTATGTTTGGATGATGAACTGCTTATTGCTAAAACGTATAAGCATTTATTGAAACTGATACGGAGGAAGAACAGGTTAAGGATTTTACGGTTAAATGGCTAAAAATTTGTGGCATAATACACAGATGGAACAATGGAAACAAATATGGACCAAAGTTTAAAATATATTTAATATTATCATCTCAAGAGAATTTTTATGGAATGATGTATCATTGCTGTATGATTCCTGAAAAATTGTCCAAGATGTTTAAAGTTGTTGACAATATTTATTGGAAGGGTGGAGAACTAGGGGGAGGGTGCTTTTAAGCATGTTTAGTTGATCTGTGGGATACAAATACAGTAGAGTCCCGGTTATCTGACATGCAGTTATCCAACCTTCCGGCTGCCTGGGGGCATGGCTGTAGGCATTTCCGCGCCCCCAGACACGCCCCCAGACACGCCCAGACACGCCCCCAAAATGGTGGCTGCCACGGGCCTCCGGCTAATCCGACATTTCGGTTATCCGACCCTCCGCCCGCCTGTTTAGGTCGGATAACCGAGACTCTACTGTACATATATTGTTGCAGAGAGTTTTGAAAAGAAATCTTCAGATGAAGCCTAAGTCTTTTTCTTCCTTTAGGGACTTATGGACATACAGTTAGAACAAGATAATAGAAGACTACTTCAATATTTGATCACTGCAGCGACATTAAAATATGTGCAGAAAGGGAAAGACTCAGCAGTACCAACCACAGATAGGTAGAGAGCAAAAATTATAGGCTTAGCTGAGATGGACAAATTGGCTATTTCAATTAAATATGGGTCTTTAAGAAAATTCTTTGAAAAGTGGAAACCCCTTAGGGACTTTCTGCGGAATGATAAAGATGATACAGTTGCTGCTGGAATTATTAGTAATTTAGTGATAACAGAAAGAAATGTGTGATCTAGTAGGGAAATTAAAGAATTGAGATAAGGTTATTACATATAATGGTTGATCTACAAATCAGAAGTACTTTTCCTTTTCTTTCTATTTATTTGCTTATATTTTGTAAATAGATAATGTTTATTCTTTTTTGTCTTTGTTGTTATTTTGTTAAAACTTAAAAATTCCCATCAGCCAACCCATTGGGTGTCCTTGGACACTCACTTTTCTTTCTACCTTGTCTACCTCAAATGTTGTTGTGAGAATAAAGTGGCGGACAGAATAATAAATACCATCTTTAATTCCTAGGCAGAATATGCATTAAAATTAATAGTACTAAGCAGGTGTCATTTTTTCAGTGCTTTGTTTTCATTATTTATAAAAACAGATTGCTTATCACTCTTTTTTCCTATAATGTGACAATTACAGAGAATACCTTTCTCATATCTCCTCAGGGAAAAAAAAATTCCACCAAAACCCAAGTGTAATGAAGCGCGGAGAACCACCTTCGCCCGCCAGTGCCGAGTGAGAAAGGCGCACCCAAGCCTCACACTCAAGGCCTGGCCAACCTGACACCTCCTTGTGTTCAGGTCTGAACAGCCAGGGAGATATCTGAATCAAGCCAGGGCCAGGACAGACAGGTCTGCCTCAATTCTCCCTCTCTGAGAACACAGTCCCTTCCTCACTCTTGTCCCCCCTTGGCTTCTTCCTTTCAGGACTCTCCCCCTTTACTGCCTTCCCTAAAACTGGCCTTCTCCCAGATGTAAAGATCAGCAGTGATTTATATTTTCCAAGACTGTGGTACCATTGGCACTAAGGTCAAGATGATATTATTGGTAGCGTGTATATTCCAGGATTCAAAATAAGACTCTGTGACACTGTTTTAAGGAACACAGAACTTCAAACATTTATTGTAACACTGTTGCTTTAAATGTGTCTTCTATCTAAATGTTTATAAACAGCACATCATTCTTCTCTCTCTCTCTCTTCATTCACTATCTTTCGTACACCCAATTTCTCAGTTCTCTCTCCCACAGAGCTCTTCAAATCTCCAACCTCTCCCAAACACACCACAAATCACACTTCTCTTCAAACACCCACCAGAGAGTTAAAGTCCGTTATTTTCCTCTTTCCACCAGCCCCTCCCCTGGGCTATCCAAGGTTCCATTTCACCAGCCAATCAGCTTAAACACTCTCAGTTGCCAAGGAGGCTCTGGTGTCAAGACCCCCTCCCATCACGTTCATCATACCAAGTCATTTTCTTTCAGGGTCTAACCCAAATTTCCCATAGAGTGAATGAGGGGACCACCAGAAAGGCTCTTTGGGAATATTTGGGAATAGTATCAGCTATAATAAAGTTAGATTACAAAAAGGGCCTAGGGCAGCAGGGGACATTGAGGCTAGAAAATCAAGAGAACAGGAGGTAGAAAATAGGCTGTCCAGAAGTCTAGTACAAAGGATGGAAGAAAAATAAGAATATTCCTTTCACAGTGGAGAATAGAAGTAGAACAAAGGAAGAGTCTTCCCAGTCTCTCTGCCAGAAACATACTGCCTTCTTTCCATTGCCTGCTACATTACCAAGGACAATTAAATAATCTGCTGTTACCCTCAGGCTTCCTGTTCCCTCTGAATTTAGCTACAATCTTTATAGTAACTTTGGAGTGTTTGTGTGATGTATGCATTTTCCTAGCAACAACATATTATTGTGATTTATGTTGTGGCCTATTTTTGGGGGGTGGATAGGTCATTTCAGTATTCTCTGCTTGCTACCTGATCTTAATAAAGAGGACAATATGCTCTATGCTCCTGCTCTGTGTGGGTGTGAGAGAGGGTTCAACAGAGTCGCCTGCATTTTTCAAGTTCCTTTAAGGGTGTGGCTATGGGAATCGTCATGATAAGCACCTGCCCTTCAATATTTATCAGCATACCATTGGCAAGCTATCACTAGTGAAACTGCAGCCAGTCTTTGAGAGGCATATGATGCCTAAGGTTGGGCAGTAGAGGCGGAACGCCTTACCTAATGGTGGTCTGTACAGCTGGAATGTTGCATTCAGCCTCTTCTAGGAGCAGGAAAACCTATGCGATCATGATCTGGTTAACAGCATGGGAAGGTACCTTTAAAGTACTGGTTGGCAAACATTGGCCTGAAGGATATTTTTGTGCCTAGAGATCCCATGCTCTCTACCTTCGAATTTTGAGGGAAGGCTGGAGGAGAGTATTTCTTTAAAAACAGCACCCTAATGCCTTTGGAATTCTCTTGGCCATTTTGCCACATTTTGGGGAAGCTTCCTGTACATTTTTGACTCCCAGTTTGAAAAAAGGCACAGGGGAGAGGTGGCCTCAAATGCCTGAAACACATATCGAAATCACCAGCAGCACCAAACATCAAGGTAGCACTATTAGTCATTCTGGAGCAAAAGTGGGAAAAAAAGCATTTTTTTTTGTTCCTGCCTAATTTTTGAGTGTGTGAGAAAGGGGTCATATAATTTATTATATTGTGTAGCCCTCCTCAGGGTCATGTGGGGGCAATATACCCCCCAAACTCGTGGCAACTGGTCACCCCAGAATATATGATCAACATGGGAATTTATCATACAAACACATGATGGACTGGGAAATGGACGGACAACTGGTTTTTCAGTGCAATCCTGACTGAATTGCAAGCTCACTGGCAGTCCTGTATTCCCCACGTGACTCCCAGCTGTATGTTCTGTGTTTTCTCATTATAAATGTGTCATTTGGGAAGAAGAAAATCAAAATGGCAGCATTTTCCTGAGAAGTATAGTTGAAAAGCTAATAGTGGTGGTGAATCTTACCTCAAAAGTTCACATCTGTTTGGGTCATACTTATCATAAAGAGCGAACTTCAATATCCTACTGAGATGAAGAGGTAGCCAACATAAGGCAAAAACTAGCACTAAGCAGAAGACTGTTTTGGCCACTTCACGTCTCTGAAAACAAGAAGCACCACAAGGGAAGGGGTGGTGGTAAAAATAGATGTTTGGGTTAGAATCAAAGCAGATAAACTTTCTAGTTTGAAAATAATCCCCGATGATCCCTTGGCTCACTGTGCTGATTCTCCATATTTCCAAATACTCTATGCTTCTATTTCAGGATTCTCATTATGAAAAGGCAAGGGGTTTAGGCAAAATATTGAAGATGCTGTGGGTGGGTATAGGAATTGACTTTTGGTCTCACTGATGTTTCAAAAGGATCCTTTTCTGTAGAATTCTAGGCATGGCTTTTTGATCTACTTCAAATTGTTCCAACTCAGGGCCTTTCTGCACGATACTATTATAGTGCTATTTTTCCACTTTCAAAATCCTGTGGAATTCTGGGGGTTGCAGTTTACTGAGGCCAAGGAGCTCTCTGGCTGAGAATTCTAAATGTCCCTCCCTAAACTGCAAGCTCCAGGATTCCATAGGACGTTGAAAGTGGAATAATAGCACTAGAACAGTGTGGTGTGGAAAGGCCCTGAAAAAATAGCAGAAGGATAGAAATGTGATAGCATCTGGGCAGACTTTCTGCAATTCAAGACTGCTATACACAGTCTAAGAACATCAATGAAACCTTCTGACATTGGTTGAATATATATCATTACTGTAAACACTGACACTGGGAAATTACTAGTGATAACTTTGATCAAGCAAGGGGCAGTCATTGGTACAGTGCTGGGATAACTAGTTTGAAGCATGCATCTCTATGCTTTCCCAGACTCCACCTGGCACACCACCTTCACGCTTAGTCTGCTAGGCGATACATCTTTTCTATCTCCTTCATTTTCTGCATTTTTAACGAGAAGGCCCTAAAAATACTGGGCAGGAGAAACAGAATGTGATGCATAGGAGTAGGCAATGTTATGTGCTTGGTGGGGCTTATGGGAGTTGTAGTCCAAAACATCTGGAGGGATACTTCCCATGCAGCTGTTCTAAAGGTGATGGTTGCAAGCAACTCAACAAGCTACAGGGTCTTTACTTTGTCAGCCTGTTACAAATGTGGCTGATACTTACAAGCATGCTTTATTTACACAAGATGCTGCACTGGGGCTCATTCCTGAGCAGACATGCACAGATTTAAGCTGTGCTTAGCACCACTGATAGGAATTTGTCTAAACAGGTAAGAATCACTTCTGCTCCCATGTACTTTGATTTGATCCTCTCCTGTTTTCTTAGCCCTGCCCGCTGATGGAATGCAAGCCTCAAGATCCTGTCTAAATTGGAAGTCAACCCCTGGACCAAAACAAAGCTTCCCTATCCTGTTTTACAAAGCCATGATAAAGCTGGAGAAGTTGGAAATGGGATTCTGCACAAACAGTTAGGAGAAGCCATGTTTATTGCATCATCTGTTTCACTGGAAAATATAAAGCTGTAATAGCAATGTCTTGCATGAGACCTGGGAAACCTAAGAAAAATCAAGCCGATAGTCTCCAGATTTTTTTTGTTAACAGCAACCTGCCTCAGTTCCTATCTACATGGCTAATGATAAGAGATTATGGGATTTGGGAGGCCAAAACATCTAGAGTGCCAGAAGCTTCTCACTTGTGATGCTTTCAGCATTAAGGGTACCAGTATTTTGCCCCTTTCGGAAAGGACAGAGGTTTCATGAATGTCTTTACCTGTTTCAAATGGTCATTTAAAGCAATCTGCATTCCACTCTTCTTTCTCAACATCTCACAAGTCATCAGTGTATAGAAAAGAGCTGTGATTGCCAGTGGCAAGCAGAAATAAAAACTAAAAAGCCACCAATCTTTAGCTTCCTTGTAAAACTAAAAGAGAAAGGGAGAAATAAAATAACAATATTTCAATTTTTTTTGAAAGTGGTAAACAAGAAAACATGCAGTCAATCTGATACATAAAGAATTTTGGTGGGAACAGAGGAGAGGACCTTCTTGGTGGCTGCTCCCAGTGTTCCCAGACAGGTGAGAGTGACTCCATTCTTGCTTCTGGGAATGTTTGTAAGGAAAGGGTTTTGAATAATGTGCTGTAGAGTTTTTTTTTAACCTCTTCATTTTTAAATTCTGTGTTTTTCACTGCTCTAAATTCTATTGATCAACTAGATACATTTTAGCTTTAGGTTGTTGTGGGTTTTCTGAGCTTTACTAATACTAATAGAACACAGCCTCAAAGCCCGGAAAACCCACAACAACCTATGGATTATGGCTGTGAAAGCCTTCAACTTTACATTTTAGCTTTGTATGCTTTTACTGATACATCTTTTTATCTGCATCTGTTTTAATTTCTGTAAGCTACCTTGAGTTACAGGACAAAAGAAACATTTCCCCAAAAAGAGAGAGAGCGCAAAAGCATGAAAGAAATGCCCTTTCCTTCTGAAGGAGCACAGGAAGAGTAGAGAGGATAAGTGCTTCTTTTGAAAACACTACCCTCTCTACTATCTCAGGGCTCCTTCAGAAAGAAATGGCATTTCTTTTGTGCTTTTCTACCAAGGAGCACTTCCAAGCAGCTATAAGAGTAAAGGGACTCCCTTCTATTCTCATGGTTGCTTGGAAGTGAAGCTCCACCACACTTCCTGGCCCTGGGCTGAAGCAGCGTTGCTACACTCACCACACAAGGCCTGGGCTGGGCATCTTCCCTTGTCTTCTGGTAAGTGCTTTCAAAACAAACACTTACCTTCTCTCACTCTCTCAGTGCTCCTTTGGAAGGAAAAGACATTTCTTTCATGCTTTCCCCCAAAGCACACTGAGATCCTTACTTTCGAGGTGTTGGAAAAGGGCAAAAGAAGGGCAAAAAGGGAAAAAGGGCAAAATAAATTATTCATTCGGCCTGTCTCCCATTCTTCTTTTCCTTCTTTTAGGAAATTCCAATTTATTCTACTCTGCTGCCACATGAACAATCTCATCATGCTAGTCCACGGACCAATAACAAGCCTCCTTTCTTTTGCCTACCGGAAGAATAAGGGATAAGGGTGAACAACTGATGAGCAACTTTAAACACATAAATTGAATATTTAAATACATATTTAAACATTTAAATCTAATTTTAAACATTTAAATCTTAAGTTAAGTTTTGGGGTTCTCTGATAACAAATTTTATTTACAAATCCCAGGATTGCCATGGCAGTTAAAGTGGCATTATAGTGCTAAAATTGTGTAGTGTCTAAGGGCCCCAGATTGTAGCAGTTCTGCCAGAAGAACAAGCGTGCTCAACTGCTTCGAAGAGAAAAGCTCCCTCCCCACCTCACATGGAGTAGCACCCTGGTCCCCTGGCAATGGAACTGGAGGAGCATCAGGACAAAGGCCACTGGGAAATGTGACCACATTGCTGAAGCAAGGGGGATACTACTCACAGTAGAGCGTGACCTGGATGCTTCACAGGGAAAGGAGGCACAGAGAGTTTAGAGAGCCTGCTGGCAGATATTTAAAGCCAGTAAAGTGGGAGCCATGGCTCCACCATTAATCTCTCAGATGGTCAAAGAATGTAAGGGGAGGAAAGAGGTGCAGGACCTACTCTCCCCCACTTATCTGAATCCTTCCTGTATTTGCATTTTTTTATGGTTGATAGATATTTATTAAACAAATAAATAACCCAAGTATCAATGAAAGAGCAAGCTGAGAATATAATGCACCTTACCTGCATGAAAGATGTTTCCTGCTGGGGTTTAAGTAGGCAAACTCTAAGATTCTCTCCTTTGTAATTCGTAGTAATCATACCAAAGCCTATGGCTTCAGGAATAGCTAAAACAAGGGACACAACCCAGATCAAAAGAATTTCAACTGCTGTCCACTTTGGCACTCCAATTCCCTTGATCCGGCTCCATGAAGCTACTGCTCGATACCTAAACACAAGAATTCGACAATGATCAGATACTAGTTTGGACTTTTTCAATGTGACGTCCTCCAGATGGTTTGGACTACAACTGCCATCCCCCTGGATCACTTGCCATGCCAGCTGGGGTGATTGTAGTAGCGGTTAGAAACAGCTGAATGATAGGTGTACATTTCAATTATTTTGTTGGATTATATGGCTGAGTAGTTACTTCTTATATTTATTCAGAGTAGAACCTGCACAGAAACTGTGGTACTATGTTTAGAAAATGAGGAATAACAGAGGTTTCTACCACTCCCTCTGAATCTAAGCAAAGAACCAAGATAGACCCAGCCCCACCAGATTTTGCTTGCCCTCCAAATGTGATACAATATCTATTCCATTCAACTACACTAGAAGGAAAGATATGAAGCATGGCTACTCTATTGGCATGGCTGATAGACTAGGAAAAAGGGCTACTCTGTGAGCATATGAGCCATTTTTAGCTCCTCTTTGCTTTGAAGTGAAGCTCTTACTATGACTTAACAACTGGACTAGTATTTCAGCTTGCTGCTTTTTTCCTCCTACTTGCCATTCCAATTCCTTCCCTTTTCCTGTTTGGTGTTTTTTATTTGTAAGCTTGAGGGCAGGGACAGAGTCACTACTGATCTTTCTAGGCCATCCTGGAAGCATTCCCTCTTATTGGCTAAGAATGAGGGGGGAAATTCCCTAAACAAACAAGTGAATATTGACACGGTTGAGTCAAGGCTGTGGCAATATGTCCTTCTTGCATCTCTCCCACTCTTGTGAGTGGAGCCTGTGCTCTGGTTCTTTCTCATTTTAACATTGTCTTGGGAGAGGCGAATATGGCATGGGAAGATGTTGTGCTGTGGGCACCATTTTTCTAGTGTCACCAGTGTGCCACAAGAAGGACCTGCTGGGAGGGCTGTGAAAGATTCCTTGATGGCCTTTGCCATTTATCTGACTCTACCTCCCTAGATCCCATCTCTTGCAGGGTCCCATTCTGCCACAAGGAGCTTCTCTATTGTTTAAGACCACGATATAAACTCTCAAAGCATCCGTCTACATCTCAGCATTCTTCTTCATCTCCCGATCTGTTGCTTGAGTGACCAGGCTGTTCAGTAATTATAAAAATGTTGGTAAAGGACCCAAAGGCCAGGGCATTCATGCAACTGGCTGTGAAGAGTGACACTGGAGAGAGAAGGGGATGCGCTGGTCTATGCTATAGATCAGCATCTGAAGAACTATATCTATGTATTCTTTCTGTATCAGAGCCAAGAGAGCATCTACCTTTGCCACCCACCATCATCTAATTTTCTCATGCAGTAAAGAAACGCCTCTCAAGAAGCGAGAGGTCATTGTTCACACAAAGCCTATCCAAACAGGTAAGAATCCTGGAAAATTAGGGCTCTTGCTCACATGGATAGATTCCATATGTAGAGGAACCTTTCGTCTTCAGACCTATTATTTTCATGTTAGGATAACAATGAATAATGGAACGGGGGTCCCATGTTCAAGAATCTGTTGTGAGTACTGTAATGCCTGAACAGGCATTTCTTTCTCTTTCCACCCATCACTTCTATACTCCTCATGGAATATTCTGTGCTCTCCATAAATAATATTTAGAAACCGTTTCTCCTCAGACAATCCTCATTTTGGCTGAGGGCAGCAACAGCACCTTTCTGCCACCTTTCTGGTCTCTTCATGGCTGCTCACAACTTGATGAATATCCATCTCTCTAGTGCAGTCTTCTCCACTCCAGCACCCTCTACACAAGTCATACTTTAGCTATCATCATCTCTAGCCAGCATGGCCAAGCTGGCTAGGGATGATGAGAACTGCAGTTCAATGCATCTGGAGGAAGCAGGGTTGAGGAAGGCTGGCCTAGTAGGAATTTTTCAAAAGCTATACCAAGGTATGCATGTCTGTAAGACAGGGAAGGCACACTTGTGACACTACAGACATTTTGAGTTACCATATTTGCCTGCGTATTAGATGCAGCAGTGTATAAGATGCACCCTATTTTCAGATTGTATTCTTTAGGAAAAACAGTTTTACCCTGTCCCCCGTTCCTGTGTTTCTGCCTGCATGGGGAGACCTCCCCGCCAAGGCAGAAAGAACAGGAAGGGTGGACAGCAAAGGAGCTCCCTTCTCCCCCATTCCTATTGTTTCTGCCTTGGTGAGGACACCTCTGCAGATGTGACTGGGATGAAACTTGTCCGGAAAAGACACTCCAGGCAGGGGAGAGGAACCAAGTTAAATGGACCAAGGGTCTCAAATCAGTAGACAGACAACTTTCTTCCCAGGAAATTCTTGCATGAAACCTCCAACAGAAGAAGAAATGTTATCTTCTGTGCAGAAACTATTGTTTGTTACATGGAAGCTATTGTAGCTTAGTACTTACTCTGTGCTAAAGTTACACTTTCTGACACAGTAAACAGCGTGTTCTCCACAGAAAATGGTGAGTGGGCATGAGGGGTGGCAAGTGGGCACAGAGGGGCATGGGGGTGGCAAGGAGGCAGAGGGGATGGCGAGCAGGCACGGGGGTGGCAAGCTGGTGCAGAGGGGCACAGGAGGTGGTGACCAGGCGTGGGGGATGGTGAGTAGAGTGAGGGTGGGTGGGCAGGGGGTTAGCAAGTGGGCGCTGGGGATGGTGAGTGGCCACGGAGGTGGTGAGCGGGCATGGGGGTTGGCAGGTGGGTGTGGAGGGGCACAGGGGGTTAGCAAGCGGGCACGGGGGATGGTGAGTGGGCATGTGGGGGTAGTGAGTGGGCGCGGAGGGGCATGGAGAGTTAACGAGTGGGTGCAGGAGGATGGCGAGCAGGTGCAGAGGGATGGCGAGCAGGTACAGGGTCGGCAAGCAGGTGTGGGGAGTGGCGAGAGACCTCCCCGCCAAGGCAGAAAGAACAGGAGGGGTGGAGGGAGGTGAAAGGAACTCCTTTCTTCCCCATTTTTGTGATTTCTGCCTGGGTCGAGAGAGCTCCCTGTTGAGGCAAAAAGGAACAGAAACGTGCCTTTCCTTTCCTTTCCGCCTCAGCGGGCATGAATTACCTGTATTTGCTGGTGTATAAGGCGTATCCCATTTTCAGAAGGCATTTTTTTTGGGGAAAAGTGTGTCTTATGCGCCTACAAATACGGTACACCTCCCATCATTTCTTGCTACTAATCATGCTTGGTGTGGCAGATGGGAGTTATAATCCCATCTGCCACACCAAGCATGATTAGTAGCAAGAAATGATGGGAGGTGTACCGTATTTGCAGGCGCATAAGACACACTTTCCTCCCCAAAAAATGCCTTCTGAAAATGGGATACGTCTTATACACCAGCAAATACAGGTAATTCATGCCCGCTGAGGGCCAAATATTCTGTATCCCTGCTGTAAGACTTGCCACAGTCATGTCATTTCCCAGCAGTATTTCCTCAGTCAGTAGAACATGTCCTGTAGTTGTGAGGAAACAACAAAGAGACCTCTGAGAGCAAGCATCCAGAAGCCATGAGTACAGTTAATCTGGGGTAAGATTTTAGATCTCCAGCGAGAAAGTGGCAGAATCCATGGGTCCCTCAGTATTTCAAGCTCTTTATTCTTTCTTCTACTTTATTCTGAAGGGAATTATATTGCACTTTCATTCCTGCATATCAACCTCCTTCTCTCAGTCTCTCTTCTCTGATATTCACCAGAGTTTTCTGGATCTTTTCTTTGCCTTACATCATATATGCATATTGTGGTGATGAAAGAAAGAAAGAAAGAAAGAAAGAAAGAAAGAAAGAAAGAAAGTGAATTGATTTCTCACCTATCAATACTGAGAGCACATAAACTTAAGACTGTGATGCCCACTGATGTCTTCTGAATGAAGGGGAACAATTTGCATATTTCAACTCCAAAAGGCCAGTTTTCTGCATGAAGCTGTAGAGAGTAAGCAGTCAATGATTAACAACAGCACATTGCAAATTCTCCATGGGATCTGGATCTGTAGAAAACACAGGCTATGGAAATCAGATGGCAGCATCTGCTATATATCTCAGACTCCTGACAGCTGAAACTCAGACCACTAAGAATGTCTTGGGGAAAACTGTGAAAAAACGCTTAGGCTTAAATCTAACTGCTAGTCCCAGCTAGACAAGACCCATTGAATCAACTGCTGAAGAGTGAGTCTACAGTTACACAAATCCCACTGAGTCAATGTGTCTGCTCTAACTGGGACTAATAATTAGATTTAGGCCATGGAATCCACGTAATAATATCAAGTTCTTTAAAAATTACATTTTTCCAATGTAAAGTAAAATGCATACTGTGGGTCTGATCCAGCAAAGGTTAAATCGTATTGAAATCAATGGAATCCATGTCACTTTTGATTGAGTAATTCTGACTGACTGCTATTGTAATGATTGAGTTACTTCTGATTGACTCCTTTATAGATTCAATTGGCTAGCAATCCCATATGGGTGATGAAAGTAAGGTGGCACATGTGTGCCATGGGAGCCATGTGCATACAGTCATATATGCATTAGCCCAACTTGCTTATTTTCATACCCTTTTTGAGCTTGGTACTTATGATATTGCCCTAAGAATGGGGTGGGAAATATATAGCGTACAGGTTGTATGCAGCTCTACTCTAATTTTACAACCCCTGGCGCTTCACAGCATTTCCTGCTAGTAGTGACCTCCACTGGCTTCCATGTCAGTTAGGTGACTTTTACAAAGATCTGTCAAAGGTACTGAACTTGAAGTGGATCTACTACCCACTGATATGGAAGACATGAGCTGTTGTTGCCTCCTGAGCCACAAAGTTCAGGAGCAAAAGTACATTAAAACTGCATTTTCTTTAGCCTTGGTCAAAAGAAGAACTGTGGTCCAGAAGGCTTTAGGGACTACAATTTTCCTTTAGAACACTCCTTGCATGTGTTGCTTTATGCAAAATTTTCATTTCAAGGTAATTCTGTCACTGGTCTTGATCATACCCAGCAGTGTCCATTTATGTAGAGGGGAGTGTTGCAAGATTTTCAAAACAGCAATTAGGGAGAGTCAAAATTCATGGCAGGCATGGTTAACAATCAGGAAGTATCTAATAGCAAGTTTGTATTCTACTAAAATACCAAGTGAAAGTATTGATTTCAGTTAATTCCTTGTGATATCGTCTGCATTCATAAACTTCATGATGCACAAATTTCTGTCTGTATGAAGATCCCCACATCTAAAAATATGGGATTTTTAAAGTATCTTGTTCAGTCTATGTAAAAGGAAAAGTATTTCAGCTCTCAAATATGGGGCATTCCTTATAATAAGGGGTATCTGCGAGCCCTATAAGTGATAAGTTTTCTGGCCCTCAAAGAAGGGTCATCCTGGCACCTTCAGTGGCTTTTTTGGATGGGAAGGTTGGCTCCTGGACCTGATAAAGTTTCCTGAGTAATTAAACTTCAACAAAAAATAAAAGAAGGCAGTTCCTCACATACCACCCTGAATTACATGGAGAAAGGAGAGAATAAAAATGAGATCAGTATAGTCTTACACAAACAAAAGCAGTCAATTAACTATAAAATCCTCAGTAACCTATCAACTGCTTATTATCAAATGTTAATGTATGTGCCTTTTTTGAGATGTTGATGGAAATATGAAACAATTTAAAATTTATTAGAGAAGCCACAGGTGGAAAGATGAACCAACATTAATTTCCATTGCCTAATACGAAGATACACAAAACCAGAAACAGACTTAAAGGTACAGTAGGCCTTTTACTTTCATGGGGGATAGGGAAACAGAACCACCGTGAAAGTGAAAAAAACGTGAATAACTGTGGGTGCCCCACCTGAGAAATTGGGATACAGAAGAGAGCCAAGTGGGGAAAGAATGTCCCTGCTTGCCTTTCTCCTTGCTCCCACCCCCATGATTGCATGAGTGGGGGGGGCAGTTCAGGAGAAAGCCAAGCAAGGAGAGAACATCCCTGCTTGCCTTTCTCCCCACCCCCACCCACAGGATCCCAATTGTGCAGGGTCAGAGGGTCGCAGGAGAGAGACAAACAGGGAAAGAACTTCCCTGTTTGCCTTTCTCTTCGCTCCACGATCACACGAGTGGGGGGGGGGTCCAGGAGACAGCCAAGCAAGGAAAGAACTTCCCTGCTTGCCTTTCTCCTCACTCCCACCTGCATGATCAGGGTGGTGCAGGAGAGAGCCAGTGGGGAAAGAGCTCTTTCCTTGCTGGCTCTCTTCCACACTCCCCTGCACCTTCTCCCGCTGCTCAGGGTGCACTCGCACCGCCTGCAACAGCAGAAGGAAGGCGAGGAACTGGCAGTTGCCTACCCTGCACCTTCTGCTGCCCGCCCAGTGCACAACTGCATGGGCAGCAGCAGTGGCAGGAATGCAGGGAACAGGTGATCACTTGCCCTGCATCTTCTTCCACCCGCCCAGGGCGCACCTGCACAGGTGGCACTGGCAGCAGTGGAAGAAGTGTGGGGAAGGGGCGATTGCCTACCCTGCATCTTCTGCCACCTGCCCAGGGCATGCCCGCAGGGGTGGTGGCGGTGGAAGAAGCACAGGGAAGGGGTGATCACCCTTCCTGAGCCTTCCTGCCCCCTGCGCAGGCCAGGGAATGGCAGAGGGAGAAGGGGAGCAAGCGGGCACCTCACAAATAATCAAATTTGTGAAAGTGAAACACACAAATATGGAGTGAGAACTGTACTGTTAAAGGGCCACACACTGATTAATGTTGCCCCTCATTGATTAATGAACTCAACCTTGAGTTGGTTAATCTACTAATTAATGAAATCAGTTAAGGCTTGCAACCTTGGAAATCCTAAGTTGTATTCAATGGTGTCCATCTTCCAGCAGAATGGACACACCAGAACACACCAGAACAACATATTCCTCCTTGTCCAACCCGCCCCCCCATGAACCCCCTAGACCTGCTCTTTAGGGTCCCTCAACCCTCCAGAGTACATGGACACTGTGGGATAAGAGGAACGAAAGTCCCTTGGTATTAGAAGGGAAAACAGCTCATGTAATGTCAGATACAATACACAGGTTGATCTAAAATTAGCATTTGAGTTAAAAGCTGGCAAAACCGTTCTCCTGACCTTGGAAAAGTCAGCTTTCTTAAATACAGCCCCCAGAACTGACATTTTATTCATCGGTTTTACTTATATCCTTCCTTTCCCTGCAGCACTGAGGGTCAATACAGATAAAAACATTGGCCAAGTTCTCTGTGACAATTATGAATGTTATAGACTCTGTTAATGACTGTAGGATACTAATGACCTCTATGTACCCCCTAGATTTAGGGTATACATAGGGACCAAGAAAGTCCCTCGGTCTCTACTTACTGGGCAGTGGCTGCTATAATCAATGGGGGTCTGTTTTTCTGGCCATTTCTGCACTACACTATTATAGTGCTGTTACTCCACTTTCAATATCCAGTGGAATCTGGGGTTTGTAGTTTATTGAGGCCAAAGAGCTCTCTGACTGAGAATTCTAAATGACCCTTCCTAAGCTACAAACCCCAGGATTCCATAGAATGTTGAAATTGGAATAATAGCTCTATAACACTGTAGTGCAGAAACTGCCTCTGTTGATTGGGAAGGAGCTGGCTGATGTTCCTACCTACCTTTCCAGGAGTGATCACTGGTGTGAAGGGAAATTGTGACAGGGTCCTGCTTCTGCCTGTCATATTGAAGATTATCATGGGAGTGAGTGAGAATGTCAGTCAGCTGCTTCCTGAGCAAACAGGGAACAGGCCTCCATCAATCCTGGATGCTTCCTGTTAAGTGAGGACGGGGGCTAACAGATAAGGATTCACTGTTTGGCATTATAACTATGGTGCTTATACCTATGTATCTCCCATAAAGGATTCTGGCCATCTTTTTTTAAAATCTAGCTATGCTATAGTCTGTACAATAGGTCCCCTGTATCCACAGTTTCACTTATCCATGCTGAAATGCAGTCCAAAAACATTTTGTTCCCATCTCTTTTTGGACCACATGTTGTTGTTAATTTGTACGTTTTTATCAGTTGTGCACCGGCTTTGGACTGCAAATAATGGCTACAAAACCTTCTTTCTCTTAGATTCTGAAGTTCTGTCAAGTTTCAGGGCCTCTCCTCTAACTGCATACTCATTTTGATGGCTACATCATTGATCTCATTGAAAAAAAAAAGTGTTTCGTTATACATGTTTTTGTCATCCAGGGTAAATCTGGGAACATATTTCCTGTGGATACAGGGGACCTACTGTATTTTAATTTAAACTCTCCATCTCTAATCAAGATGCATGCTGTAGTCAAGAAATCTGGGGAAAATTAAGACTTGGAAATACATCTGTGAAGAAATTAGATGAGCTCACCATTATATACCAAAGTCAGAATCATCCAAGCCATAATACTTCTGATTCCTATGTATGGCTGTGAAAACTGGGCAAAGAAGAAAACTGACTGAAAGAAAATCAACTCATCTGAAATGTAGTGCTGGAGGGACATTCTATGGATACTACGGACTATCAAAAAGACAAATAAATGGGCTCAAGGGCAAATTAAGCCTGAACTCTTACTAGAAAAAAAGATGACTAAACTGAGGCTGTTGCATTTTGGACATATCATGGGATAAGACCTCCACAGGGCTGTTGATGAAGGAAGATCTTGGAGGTCTCTCATAAGTCAAATTAATTTGATGGCAAACCACAACAGCAATACACTGTATAGATAAAGACATACAAAAGATTATCATAATATCATAATAATTATCACCTAGTCAGCCTGACATCAGTACCTGGAAAGATCCTGGAGCAGATCATCAAACAGTCAGTTTCTAATCACTTAGAAAACAATGCCGTAATTACGAAAAGTCAACATGGATTTCTCAAAAATAAGTCATGCCAGACTAATCTTATCTCTTTTTATGATAGAGTTACTTGCTTGATAGATGAAGGGAATGCTGTGGACATAGTATATCTTGATTTCAGTAAGGCCTTTGACAAAGTTCCCCATGACATTCTTGCAAAGAAGCTAGTAAGATGTGGACTGGACAGGGCTACTGTCAGGTGGATTTGTAACTGGTTGACTGACCGTACCCAAAGGGTGGTCACCAATGGCAGATTCTCATCCTGGAGAGAAGTGACTAGCGGGGTGCCACAGGGTTCTGTCCTGGGCCCGGTGCTGTTCAATATCTTCATTAATGACTTGGATGAAGGAATAGAGGGCACGCTGATCAAATCTGCAGATGACACCAAATTGGGAGGGGTTGCTAATACGCCAGATGACAGGATCAAAATTCAAAAGGACCTGGACAGATTGGAGAGCTGGGCCACGGCTAACAAAATGAATTTCAACCGAGAGAAATGTAAGGTCCTACACTTAGGCAGAAAAAATGGTATGCAGAAATATAGGATGGACGACACGTGGCTGGCTAACAGTATGTGTGAAAGGGACCTAGGAGTCTTAATAGACTACAAGCTGAACATGAGTCAGCAGTGTGATGCGGCAGCCAAGAAAGCCAATGCAATTTTTGGTTGTATCAATAGGAGTATGGTGTCTAGATCGAGGGAGGTATTGGTACCACTTTATTCTGCTTTGGTGAGACCTCATCTGGAATACTGCGTCCAGTTCTGGGCACCCCAATTCAAGAAGGATATGGATAAGCTGGAGCAGGTCCAGAGGAGGGCAACCAAAATGGTGAGGGGCCTGGAAGCCATGCCCTATGAAGACAGACTTAGAGAGCTGGGTATGTTTAGTCTGCAGAAGAGAAGGTTGAGAGGGGACATGATAGCCATGTTTAAATATTTGAAGGGATGTCATGTCGAGGAGGGAGTGGGCTTGTTTTCTCCTGCTCTTGAGACCAGGACAAGGAGCAATGGATGCAAGCTGCAGGAGGGGAGATTCCGCCTGAACCTCAGGAGGAATTTCCTGACGGTCAGGGCTGTCCGGCAGTGGAATGTGCTGCCACAGAGTGTGGTGGAGTCTCCTTCTTTGGAGGTTTTTAAGCGGAGGCTGGATGGCCACTTGTCGGGAGTGCTTTGAGGGTTTTCCTGCATGGCAGGGGGTTGGACTGGATGGCCCTTGTGGTCTCCTCCAACTCTACATTTCTATGATCATTAAAACCATGTCTTTGGAAATCTGCCATCTACATGCTATATAAACAAAGTAGGAAGCCCAACCATGTGGCTATAAATATTTTTTTCCCACAAGACTTGGAATGATGAGGGCGCAACTGCAGAGAAAGCAGCAACAGTGTTGCCCAAGTTTATCTACCATGCACAAATAGCATGATCAAGCATGTGCTCCTCAATGAACTATACAAATGGGACATCTGCACTAGGCCTGGCTGATCCAGTTTTGGTTTTCACATCAGCTAGAGAGTAACTCAAACAGAAGGTGGGCACTGTACTTTTTACTGATGTACAATTTTACCAAAGTTCTCTTATTTCAATTGTGTTTTAATATTATCCATTTAACTGTGTTTTCATAGTACACAATTCAATGTTCTTACCAATAACTTTTCAGTTAATTTTGTTACAAGATATCTGAGGCCCAGTTTAGAGAGAAGGCAGGACATGAATAAAGCAAACAAATGATACGTGAATCCAATCCATCTAACAATGCTACAATTGTATCATTTTATAAAGTCACATGGTTGATGAAGGCACTCAGTATAATTGACAATGTGCAAGCTGTCATTGCAACAATGGAGACAGTGTGTAAATTATGCTAATCTAATCATAATAATAATTGCTTAACTTACAGCTCAATCATCTATTAAAAATGTCAATAATGGCAGTCATCAAACCAGTTAGCCTAGAAATGTTGCACAGGATTGATCCAAAAGAAAATTGGATGACTTGTAGTTGGGGTTACTGGAATGCTGCTCATCCCCAGAAATAAACGTTGCCTTACACTGTCAGTTTGACATGCATAATAATGATACAATCAGAATTTGAAAAAAGAAAAAAAAACTTTTTTGACTACATATCCTAGAAGCCACAGTCAGCAATTCTGGGAATTCTTGGTGCTGTAGCCCCAAAACCTATCTTTTTTCAGGCTTTGGATCTGGTTAGTCTTCAGGAGGGCTTTAAAAAACCCAGCCCTACAAGGCAGGCCCAGATGGAAATGAGAAGCCTGTATTGGGAACTGACCCATCCCAAGTGGGGATGAGAAAGGGAAAAACTTGGCAGCAGTGAAGGAAAAAAGCATGGCATGTCTAAGGCAGCTAGACTTGCTTGCTGAAGACACCTGGATCTGGAAGAGAGGGAAGAGCTTTGATGAAGGGAGAGGAGGAGATGGGGCAGAGGAAGCAAGTGGCGGCTGCTGCTTTAAGACAAAGGGCAAAAGGCAAGGAGACAGGAGTGGGAGCAGGAGACAGAAGAGGGCTGATAACAGATAAGCTTGTGTGGAGTGGAGTAAGAGATACAGAAAGATTTATGAGCAAGGATAAGACCCGCAAAGCCATCACAAATGCCAAGCATTGCCTACACATCTATGCAGCAGCAAATGCAGGTCTTTCCATGTTTGCAAGCTGTAGCATGGAGCCATAACCAGTCCAGACTCCTTAGAAGTAAACTCCCTCCCACTACATGTGGATCAGAACAGAAATGCCACTTACTGCCACCCCCCAGGCGTTTGCCAGGATTTCATTAACTGGTTTTAAAGCATCAGCTTTATGCCAATTTGATCTCTGTGTGTATATCTATGTTCCTTCAAGCTGCCTGTCGACTTACAGCGAGCCCATGGATGTCATAGGGTTTTCTTAGGCGAGGAATACTTAGAGGTGGTTTTTATATTGTCTTCAAGTTTGAAATATAGCCTACAGCACCTGTTACTCCTTGGTGGTCCAACTAGATACTTACATTTTTTTTCCTCCTTGGAGCGTAATTCACAAAAACTCATGCTAAAATAAATCAGTTGGATGTGCTCCATCATTCATTTTTTTACACTCTCCTTCCCTACTTTAGATATTACATACTGATTTTATTACTTTTGTGTTAAACTTTTTTTTGTATTTAAATTGTAAGATACCTTGAGCTTTAGGAAAGGATCCCCCACCTTCCTCCACATCATATCCAGTTCAAGATAGAGGGTAATATCTAAAGAGATCTTAGCTGTTAGAAGATCCTAATAGCCTAAAGGAAAGGTAAAATTAACAAAGGCCATCTTAATTCACCAAATAGTAAGAACAGGAACAGCCAACCTCTACAATATTCTGAACTATTGGTGATCAAAACCTCCTATAATGAGCAAAATGAAAAGAAAAGAAATCTGTTCCAAGACTCCCCAAGATAACTGATTAAATTAAGATATGCATCTGAGATTAAAGCTGCTCATGATAATCTCAGACTGAGATGGATTTGTAAATAGGGGTGATGAAGGGAAACATCAAGAAGAAGCAAACTCATAAAAGTTCACAGAAAACAAGGGGTTGCCCCAGTTCCCTCTAGTGTCATCCTTAGGTGACATAACTATGCAAGAGGCAAAAGTTAAAGTGAGCTGTGCTCCTCCTTTTTTGCTCCGGTCTCATATCCCATAAGAACATTTGGTTCTTGCTTTCATAAAAATGGCTCAATGGCTTTCTTGTTAGTGGACTGGTGAGTATGTTCTGGGTTTTAGTCTGAACTTTAAAGGAGCTATCCAAGGTGCTGAAATGGGTTGGACAGTTCATTTAATGTTCAAACTATGTTTGAAGCCCTATGTTAATTCATAATCCCTCTGACGTGGAAACCACCAGCTTCCACTGCCATGGCTAAAATGTGTCTTCACTGGAAACAATGACAACTTGCTCTTGACACAACTGGAAGACTCAGCATCATCACCCTGCCAAGGAAGGAGAATGTTACTATGAACGTTGTTTCTCCCACTGATTCTCTGGAAAAGTTATAAAAAAATGTTCACCCTTTGCTATATGAGACTATCTATGGACCTACTGAGTAAGTTTCTACTGAGTAAAAATGATAATTTATATTCAACCTCTGGCCTAAGGAGAGAGGCAGAAGAAGAGCTGGTCACAGAGCAGAAGAATAGAATCACTGAGCTGAAAGTTACATCAAAGATCATCTGGTCCAATTTTCTTCTGATTCAGAAAATCTGCTGCTGCACTTTCCCTGACAGGTGGCCATTCAGCCTCTGCTTAAAAATCCCTAATGAAAGAGTCTCCACTATATTCTGAGGCACGGAGAACACATCCCAAGATGAACACAGGGTGGTTTGTATTCCATACAGCAGGGGAGAAGAACTCTTGGCCTATGGGTATGATTATAGAATCACAGAATTGGAAGAGCCCACAAAGGCCATCCAGTTCAACCCTCAGCTGCATCAGATCCCTCAGTCCTTCAATCAACTATACCAGATCTCTCAATCTGGGTTATAGAGGTTGCCCAACCACCTCTTCCTGAAGCCACACCCCTTCCAAAAGGAGCGGAGTAGGAGGGAGACAGTGCAAAGTTAGGGACTTCTGCAACCGGGAGCTGCTCTGCTGTCCTTCTCAGTATGGCCTACAGAATGGCACATCTACTATATAAAAGTCAAGGTTTGTGAGTGATCTTGTCTGTTTCTCTGCATCAGGCAGGTGCAGACCTCATACGATTGGCTGTGTTAGGCAAGAAGATCTCATATGATTGGCTAGCTGTGAAGATTCTATGGAATCCTGGGGTTGGCAGTTCAGGGAGGGGCCTTTAGAATTCTCAGCCAGAGAGCTCTGAATAGGCCGGTTGCTATGGACACAAGGCCTAGCAGCAAGTCCCCTCTCAAGCCTAACCTCTGCATGTTAACAACTCTGAATACACACTAGCAGCAAGAGGGAGGACAGTGTAAGGGAAAAGTTACAGGTACTGGACAAGACAGTTTGGGGAATTAGAGACATAGGATCTCACATCTGTGCAATTCAACCGCAACTACTTCCTCCAGAGAACGTTATACCTCAAGAAAATTACTGCTGAAGGAGCTGGGAAGTCCATTTTTTTACACCCCATAAGATTGGCTGCTTTCTCTGAGAGCAACCGACAGTTAAAGCCACAATATCAACGGATGCCAGAAAATGTTTCAGAGGCATATATGAGATAAAGTGACATACATAATATAGTTTACAGAGTTATATTAAATTGTATGGGTTATAAATTTGCGAATGAGTATTTAAGAGGAAAAAAATTGTCTTATTTACTTAGTAATAATATAAAAAAAAGTCGTAATTTTTACTTCTCATCCTTTCTTATGGAGTCTTTCCGAAAACTGTAAAGCTACCTTAAGGTATTACTAACAAGTATTACCTATGAGAAAATAAAATCCTGAGCAACGCCAGGTAAATATGCTAGTCTATTACATTATTACAGTCATCAGACAACCTGCTTTCCAATAGACTGGGATAAAACACCCTAGGCTTGCAAATGTTCCTTTTTTGGATTATAAATGCCAGAATCCCCAAACCAGTGGGGCTACCAGCCATATTGGCTGGGGAGATTTTGGGAGCCGTCATCCCAAAAGAGCAGATTTTCCATGTAATAAAACTACCTTTTCAGTATCACCTCTCCCCTCAGAAAAGTTTAAAATCAGAAGGCTGAGCGGGCCTAGATGGAAGAAAGCACTGCGGTTGGTTGATTGCTACATGAGCTTAGCTGCAAAAGGAAGCCAATGGGGGTGTGGATAGAATTCATGAGCTAAGCCAGAGAATTCCCACCACTTTGTATAAGAAATTCAACCCACCCCTGGCACTAAATGCTAGGGTATTACAGGAAGCATATGCATACTGTACATATGCAACAATGGGAATGTTAATTTTATTTGACAAAGCATAAATATTAGCTATCAAGCAAAGGTGACTTGAAATTCTGTGGATTCAACAACAACAAAACACACACACAAAGGGCAAGAGCAACTATGCAAACACTTGTTCAAGTTTCTCTTGGAAAATAAAAAGTTGCCACATAGGAAACAAATCCTCTGATTAGGAGTTTTTTGGATGACCTTAAGATCTTGGGAATGTGGAGGCTGGGAGCAAGAAGAGATCTGGCATGCTTCCAACCCATGTGTATAAAATAATTTCTTTTAGCCATACCCCCATCCCCACACATTCTGAGGGTACATTATACATCCCAACAAAGCTTGACATGAATAATCCAGACTGGGCTAAGAACAGGAAGGAGTTTAGTAGGATATACAAGAAGAGTTACAGGGTCAAGGAATACACTATGAATCATGATGACTCAGTTTATTTTAATGCAATACTAGGTGCACAAAATGCTTTTGGAACTACAACTCTCATCACCAACAACCAGCATGGCTAATAGTCAGTTATGATGGAAGTTTGAGCCCAGTGCCATTTAAGTTTAAGTTTGGGAAAGATGTAACTCTATAATTAGCCAACTTTGTGCCTGCACTGCAGTTTTGGCTATAGTTTTCATCAGTCTCAGCCAGCTTGGCCAATGCTAAGGAATTACTAAAGCTATAGTGGAACACATCCGAGGGCACCAGATTGCTACTCTTTTGTAACATTATATAACCATAAGGGGCAGTTAATGTAGTCTGTTAGATCTTAAAAATTAAGCAATGTCAAAATCCCAGGATTAAGTGGGACCAGAAATTTCTGGAACAGTACCTTTCTTTTTCAAATCAGGATAATCTAAAAGGGAGTTTCTCCTCACTACCACCAAATCAGCCACACTGTTAAGACCAAAAGTGATTCAGGCAAGTGAGCCCAAGCCACAAACTTTGGGGCTCGTGGCCTCTCTCCAAGACATTAGCCACTATGACTGAGGGGACAATTTCTTCTTGAGCCTCCAAACATTGGCTAACCTGGCCTGGCATGAAACAAAGGCAGTCTTCTGTGACTTCTTCCACCCAGCTGTCCTGACACAACAGGATTGGGGAACCTTTGGCCCTCCAGGTATGTTAGAGTTCAGCTCTTTGAAGCCCCAGCCAGCATAGTGAAGGAAATGGTTATAGGAACTATATTACCAAAAATCTGGAGAGCCACAGGCATACAGAGTTTTATCAAAGGGAGTCCAATCTCACCAGTTTACCTCTGCACAATCAAATTTTGTATCCTTAGGTGATTTCCATTTTTTTCCAGAGTTTGGAAAAAATACTTTTGGGGATTACATCTCTCAGAATCCCCCAACCAGCACGGCCACTGGAAGTTGTAGTCCCTCAAAGTGAGTTTTCCTTTCTTGTAATAACCCTGCTGCATGCACTGTGATTCCAATGAGAATCCAGTACTGCCCACGTTTAGGCACGGAGGCAAATCCCTAGGAAGTGAGCCTAGAACTGTAGCCTCAGGCTGCTGCAAATCACTATGGCCAGGATTCAGAAAGGCCTTTTAAAGCTGCCAGTTCAGACTATGCTGTGAGAATATTCAAAGTTCTTTCCTCTTACTGCTAAATGCAACCTAACCAATCTGGCAAAAGGCAAAAACAGGTTCCAGGGCAGAGGCTATGAATGTTTGAGTAGCTCCTTTGATCATAGAAACAAAATCCTTAGTTCTTTCCCACTGTAGCCTCAAGCCACACTCTCAACCCTCCCCACCTAAGGAGGTGGAGACCCATGGAACTGAAGGGGACCTAAGCTGGTTCTCACAAACTTCAGTCTCACTCATGTCAAAAGAATCTACTAAGTCCAGATCCAGCACCAGGTTTTATTCAGTTCTAAGTTGTCTGAATGTAGGCGATGACTGCACCACTCTGAAAAGCCTTCCAAAGGATGCCTGGACTTAACCCTGGTGGAAATCTGGTTCCTGCACTGCCAGCCTCCTGTTCCCTCAATATCAAAAATTCATGGCTTATTGGCGGTTTAATGCATGACGGCAGCCGCGGACTGCGTGGACTGAGAAGTACATTTTTTTTTTAGTAAAAAACAAAGTTGTTATAGCCCACAAAAACATTGGAACGGGTTTCGTTGAAAGGGTCTCCTTTCTGAATTGAACCCCCCCGCCATCCCTTCCCTACATCTACAGCTTATAAACATTACTTTTTGGGACTCCAGCTGCCAAAATCCTCCCTCCCAAAGGGGGACAAACAGGGTGCACAACGATCAAGTTGAGCATCAGTGGAGTCGCAGTCCCCCAAAGTAACAGCGCTGCGCGACCTGCCCGACCGACTCTTCTCAGGGCTGCCGTTTCCGCCACGCCCTCCGCGCGTTTACCTTGTACAGGTTGATGGGGATGTCGATGACGATGAGGAGCAGGTCGCCCAGGGCCAGGCTTGCGATGAGGATGTTGGGCCCGTTCCTCATGCATTTGTTCTTGTAGATGATCCGGAGGAGAGTGGAGTTGCCGATGATGCCCAGCACGAAGACCAGGCAAGCCACCACCGTGTTGATGTACTTGAAGGTTTTGGCGATCGCCGGCCTCCCGGCGCACATGGGCGGGTGAGCGGCGCCCCGGGGAGGCGCTCGGCCACCGCCACCGCCGCCTGGGCCATCAGGCGCGCCTGCCGGCAAGCGAGAGGCGTTGGGGAGATTCCTCCATTCCACGTCCACTCCTCCGGTCGGGGCTACGCTCGAAGCCCAGGACGGGGCGAGGCTCTGCCGCCGGGCGATCCCTTCGTCTCCGCCGTCCAGGCGCGGCACCGAGGAGCCGCCTTTCTCCAGCGCCCCGCCGCGGCTCAGCCACAGCGCCAGGAGGAGCGGGAGGGCCCCGAAGCCGCCGCGCCGCCCAACGCGCACCATGATCGCCGGACCGAAAAGCGAGAGAGCGAGAGCGTGGAAGAAGGCGCCCGGCGCGCCAGACCTGCCCGGGGAAGCCCTCCAGGGGGCAGCGAGCGAGCACGCCGCGGCCGAGCCTCGCCGTCGAAACACGCGCGCCCTCCTCAAGGGAGCCAAACGCTCTGCGGCCAGCCCCAGCCTTGCGCGCCGTCGGCCAGGCGGGAAGGGGGTGGGGGCAGAGAAAGGGAGGGGAGATCCGCACAACCGAGCGTCGTTTCCTGGGTAAACCCTGCCCGGCCCGGCTCTTCTCCTTTGATCCTTTCCCGGGCGAGCAGCCAAGCTTTCTAAGGGAAAAGAAGGGGCAGATAAGCCCCTAGAGCGGGCAAATTGGAGACCGTCGTTTATCCCACCACGCCTCTCAGGGTCCCAAAAGGCGCAGCCCCACACAAAACGTGCGCTGGTTTCCAAATCCCATCGTTATTCTGCGAGTGGAGCAAACCCATTTAATTAAGAGGATTTACGTACATGACCAAAATTGAATGGGGTTGCTCTAGTTGGGACGAACAGCGGGATGTCGCCCCGTCTACTCATAGGGTGAGAGAAAGGCCATTTCTGCACTACATTGCTATAGTGCTATTATTCCACGTTCAACATCCTGGGAATCCTGGGTTTTGTAGTTTAGGGAGGGGGTTTTACAATTCTCAGCCAGAGAGCTCTTTGGCCTCAATAGACTACAAACCCCACAATTCCACAGGATGTTGCGAGTGGAATAATAGCACTATAACAGTGCAGTGCGGCCATGGCCAAAGGATACACTTAAGAGACGGGGACCGTGATCACTTCCCCGGTAGGGAATCTCTGTCCCTCGTGAGTATTTTAATTTACGGATTTTTTTAAAAATCAGCCACGCTACTGGGTTGGTTTTAAAAGAAATGGTATTTCAGTGTGCTTACTTATCATCAAATGCCTAGGTCATCTACCCCCGACCCCAAGGTCCTTGAAAATGCCAGTCTTGGGGTATTGGTCAGTTCAGCCATCTGACATGTTCTTCTCAGGTAATTTATTTCAGTGGAATTTACTATCAAGTAAGTCGATAGCCATCATGGTGAAGTGGTTTGAGTGTTAGTCTACGGCCCTGGAGATCAGGGTTTGATTCCCCACTTGGCCATGGAAACCCACTGGGTGACCTTGGGTGCCTCACACATGCACAGCACCAGAAAACCTCGTGGTAGGTCCGCCTTAGGGTTGCCATAGGTTGGAAACCACTAGAAGGCACATGACAACAAGTGGATGGAACCAGTGTGGTATAGTGGACAGGAGACTGTAGCTTAAGGAGGAAAAACAAGGCATGATGAAGGATCTCTAAGCATACCTATTGTAGGGAAGTGCCTTGCATTTGAATTCATCCCCTCCCTCTGTAACACACCTCACACAGGTAGCTATGTTGGTCACTCACTAATATTGCTCTTCCTGTGCTTTCTTTCTTTATTTCTATTTCTTTCTTTCACCAATAGCCACCAATATGTAACTCTCCAAGGAGACTCAGGAAGGATTCCTCTCTTTAAACAACAAAATACCAGCTTAAAAACTATAGAAAAATCAGTATCTGTATCCAATCTCATTTATCAGTATCTGTGCAAACTCAAAAACCATGTGAGATTTAAAGAAATATTCCTGCATTACTCAGTTTTGAAGAACCTAAGCAGCATCAAAGGCATCAGTCTTTTTTTTTTTTGCATTGGTTATATTTATCAATTTAATTAATTAATTGAAACCTGGTCTTTCCATCAGTAAAGGTGCTCAAAGTTTTCATGTACCTGTCAAGGCAAAATGTATTTGGCCTGGTGCGCCTAGAGGTCTTCCAGCATTTTGCTCAAGGAATTGTTTCCTCCTCAATCTTTTTCATGAAGAAGTCAGTCAAGTCCCATTGATTTCATGAACCTTGCTTCCAAGTAAGATTCACTGAAACTGATAGCTTAAGGAAAATAAAACAAAATGAGCATTTCATGGAAAAGAGGCATGTTCTGCTTTTTCCTATGAAACCACATGTTCTTCTGTAATGGGTTTAATTGCTCTTTACCTTGAACATTTTCCAAGCAACGAAGTAGTTGATTGAGCCTCTTGGTGGCTGCAAAAACACATTCTTATTTTAGACAGACACACTTTATACTCCTTAGCTGGAACCTTCACTGTATGGCGTTTCCTAGCAGCTGCAACTGATGGCAGAGGTGCACAAGTTGAATTATGGCCTTAACGCTTAACAAATGAGGACAGTGTCTCTCCTTCTTAAAACACACACATACATCTTTCTCATCAATCACTGTCAAACCCCACCTACTCTTTCTAACAATGCAACAGCCTTCCACACTGTCAGTTCTAAAGGCCTGGAGAGCACCAGAATAAAATTACTTGCTGGTGGAGGCATGTAACAGGGGCAATGTGCATAGATGTGCAACATCAGCAGAGAAAGAATGTTTTCTTTCATAAAATTATACCAATATGTGCCAGTCTCTGAGACCCAGTATGGTGTAATAGTTAGAGTAATCCCCCCAGCCATCTGTCGTCTGGATGGGTCAACTACAGTATCCGTCTTCTTGGGCAATAATGTTCACCTAGAGGGCACTTGGTTGGAAAAGGCTGGACTAGAGTCACAGATTAGGATTGATGTATGACATTCATCATTCATCCCTTGAGCCCACTGCCTGACACAATCCCCCAGTCAGCATGGTTAGTTGTGATACCATCTGAGGAATTCTGAGAACTGCAGTCCAAAATTTAACTTTTCCAAGCTCTGTATATTTCTAAATTTATTTCTCTGTTTATTTTGAAACATTTTTGTAATGCCCAAACATCATATTCCCAAGATCTATATACAGTGAACCCTCTGTTTATGTGAGTGTTCCATTCCATTCCAGGAACCCCCCCGAATAACAGAATTTGCAAATGTTCACATCCCATTATAGTCAATGGTGATGATGTGGGCACAGATGGATCAGCATATCCGTGCACATGTTGGTGTGAGTTTAAGTATAGAGACTCGGCATTTTGCGTGAACTGGAAATCACACATGTGGAAGTCGTGGGTAAGGAGGGACCACTCTATTTCTAAAAGTTCTTCCAAATTCTTCCTCTTCCTCTCCTCCTCTTCCTCCTTCCCCTCCTCCTTCTTCCTTTCCCAGAAACCTTCAAACTGAGGTCCAGTACCTCAGAGAAAAGAAAATAGCTGTGGTTCCAATAGTGATAGGTGGTCTGGGAGCAATTCAAAACAGACTGACAAAATGTTTGAATGAATCACCATAGATAAGATCTTAATAGCACAGTGATAAAAAGCAACATTAGGTGGAACACTGTCTGACAGATACTTTACTATGTTATCTGACAATACTTCCCAGATTCCTAGATTTTTGGATGGTCTGAAATTCCCATCAGTAACACCTTGTAGACAGTAAAACAAAGATAATTAATTTTTTCCCATATTCAGGATAGAAAATCTTGAGGTTTAACAAATTTGTATACAGCAGAAAGTGAAACTGCTAGGTGGAGTGATATGCAACCGTAAGCTTAATATGAAACCTGGCCCTTAGCTGTGGATTCCAGCTGGGAGTCAATTCATCAGAGATTCAAAGGTGTTTGTGCAAAGCACTATGGTGTCTTTTCAAAAGTCAGCATGGAAGAGAATTTCCTGCTTTGTTGAAGGAACTAAGTTTAAAAACCCCCATTTCGGTCATCTTTAGGCAAGTCTAATTTCCAAGATTCCAGTAGCACAGGATGTGCATGTGAATGAAGTCCTTGTGATAAATGATTCATTTTTCCGAATTACATTGTACCTGCTCATTATCAGCTCACAGGAAATCTGTTAATTGTGGGCCCAGCGTGTGTGGCTAAACTCTGAGCAATGACAGGACCTCCATATCACAAGACCAGTTTCCCATACATCATCTGTCATCCACATACTTTACTCTCTGTGGGATTGAAGCACCTCAGTTACCTGGTGTGACACTGTAGGTTTATTTCCAGTCTTAAGTTGACTTCCAGCCTTGCAAGACTGGAAATTCCCTCCCAGTGCTTTTACTAGGGTTCTTACCAGCCTTCCAAAGCTGACTTCCACGCATGGAACGACTGGCAATCTCCCCAACTCTATCAGGTATGCTGCCACCCCCCCCCTGAATTATGAATTACTTAGACAGAACAGGAGGGACTCTGCCTAATCTCTAAGCATAAGGAACTTCCACCTCCCCCTTCCCCTGAGTGAGAGGTCCTATGTAGCGTGTGCCAACCCTGGCGTGGAAATGGAGAGAAACGGAGGTTTATAAAAGTGTTTTAATCAAGGCATGCAAATAAACAATATCACACTTGGGAGACCCCCTCTTCCAGGTACACTTAGTTACAAGAATTTACGAAACAGATATAACAGCACAGATACATTCTTAAGATCAGCCAATTCCCAAAATAACAACATTAGCCCTAACGCGACTAACTACTTATTTCTAGTTACTCACAATTAGGTTATAGGCGTAGATGGTCTAAAGGAGGAGAGAGGGGCGGTCCAGGAGACACAGCATGCCTGCCAGCTCAACTGGGCCAGCTCTCCCTCTCTCTTTCTCTCTCTCTCTCTGTGTCTCTCTGTGTGTGTCTCTCTGGTCACATGGCCTCTCAGAAGTTTTATTTTCCTCCTTGGAAGGATCTGGAAGCATCTCCAAGATGCCCGCCTCTTTCCTTTTGGTTGGTCAATTCTCACCTTGTGACCTGTGATGCTGACCCTTTCCTTCTGGTTGGTCAACTCTCACTCTGTGACCCTTGATGTAATCCTAACATCTCATTAACCCTTGGTTTACCTGAAGAGAGAAGTGTCTCCCTTTGATAAGCCTAGATAATGGGAAGCCCCATTATCACACCTGGCATAAGTGATTGCTTCTTATGGGCATTGTCAGAACAGTATAGTAATAGTATACAGAAGCAGCTCCCATTTCTCCTCCAGTAACCAAACGTTTCTAAGAGTCTTTTTTAGAGAGGGGTTTAGTGTTGCTATGAAACTCAATATTCTTACTAGACACAAACAACCAGATCAGTTTTTGTATTTCATAATTATTCTTGCTTGCTGAAAAAAAAATCAAGCTGTAGATGAATCCTTCATTGCCCTTCTCACCTATGCAGCTGGTGATTAATCCTGATAAGTCTCTGTTTCTAACTCATCCTGTCTCCACCTCACTTTGCACTGGCATCAGGGCTCCTCGTTGGCTCAGTGTGAAGGTATTGGCAAGCATGTGCACTTGTGCAGTGACAGCAGGCCCAAAGGCTGGGAGCCAAGGGGAGGGGAGGAGACTGAGGAGAGAGCCAGTGAGTGCAATGGGCACTTGGGACCATGGAGGGAGGCAAGAAGCACTCGTGTATTGAGTCAGTGTGATGAAGTGCTTTGAACATTGGACTAGGACTCTAGGAGACCAGAGTCTGAATCTCCAGTCAGCCTTGCCAAGCTTGGAAAAGCAACACTCTCTCAGCCTTAGAGGAAGGCAATAGCAAATTTCTGAAGAAATATTGCCCTGCATGAACACAGTGTGATAAGGTTGCCTGGAGCAAATTGGAAGAGAGATGGGAAACAAATGTAATGTAGATGGATAAATAATGCTGGATCCAACCCTGTGTTTTTAAGTTACATACTAAACACCTAGAATTGGTTGCTTCCATATATACCAACCTGGCTGTTTTGGAAATACCTTTCTTTTCTGTTTGGAATTCTGTAACATTTGCAACAAGGTACTTTTCCATTGTTTCAGTGCACCCTTGTCTCTGTCAGTGACAAATGGCAGCCATATGGCTTCTTTAAGCATTGATTAATATATCTGTGTGTCTATGCACACATGTGTAAGTGCAGACACATACATCCATGCCAGGCCCTTTTCTTTCCCCCACTGTAGTGCTTAACTTTCATTTCTCCTACTTCCATACACAGAGTGAAGATGTGTGTTTAAGGATGATATTCATTTAGGGAGAAACCTGACACTGGGCTGCAGTGCCTTGTACAGTACTCTGCCATAGTCTCTCCACTAGGGGAGCTAGCACACTGCATGGTGTCGTATCCTAGGCTGTGGAACTCCCTGCCAAGGGAAGCTAAGCTAGCATTTTTTCCTGTTGTTCTTCCAACCATAGACAAAGGCCTTTTGATTTAGGCAATGAAGACTGGTTGCAGCAAAAGAGGTATTTCATTAAGTTGCTTTACCTTTTCCTTAAAGTAGACAATGAAGACATTGGAATAGTTCAGGATTTTCCACAAGTTGGCTCAGTCATTAATCAGATTGGAGGCTGCAGTCAAGAAGGGGACCAGAACTTGAAAGGGCAGCTATGAAGGAACTAAACAAGATCCTAAAGTGTAAAGATATAGCAATAGCATTTATTTCTGTACCGCTTATCAACTAAGTGTTATCTAAGCAGTTTACAATGTATTTTTAGCTAATTGCCCCCAACAAGCTGGGTACTCATTTTACCAACCTGCGAAAGGAAAGGATGGAAGGCTGGGTCAACCTTGGAGCCTGGCAGGATCGAACTCACAACCTTGTGGTTGCAGTACTGGCATTTAACCACTGCACCACCAGGGCTCCATTGAATACTACAGTTAGGATTGTCCATGCCATGGTATTTCAAATTTCTGTGATCTATGGCTGTGAAAGCTGGACAGTGAAGAAAGCTGATAGGAAGAAAATCAACCCATTAGTGCTGGAGAAGAGCTCTATGGACTGTTAAAAAGACAGATAAATGGACCCTAGAGCATATCAAGCCTGAACTCTCCCTAGAAGCCAAGATGACTAAATTGAGGCAGTCCTACTTTGGCCATATCAAGAGAAGATATGAACTCACTAGAAAAGACAATAATGCTTGGTATGACAGAGGGAAGTAGGAAAAGGTGAAGACCACATTACAGATGGATAAACTCAATCAAGGAAGACACATCCCTGAATTTGCAAGACCTGAGCAGAGCATTTGATGACAGAGGGGCTTGATGGTCTCTCATCCAAAGGGTCACCATGAGTTGATATCAAATTGATGGCAGTTAGGAACAGCAACAACAACAACTTTTTCTTTTATTTATGGATGGGCATCTGTCAGGAGTGCTTTAGCTGTGTTTTCCTGAATGGCAGGGAGTTGGACTAGATGGTCCTTGTGGCCCTTGCTCTTTGATTCTGTGCTCTTTATTTGATTTTAATTTGGTCAGTGACTTAAGTGTGTTTTACATACTGTTACCCTGACTTCTGGGGGTCCCCTTGGGGACACCTTGATTAGCTCCAAAAATGCCAAAGTTGGGGAAATTAGAAGAGCACTGGCTTTTAACAATGCAGAGGGCAGAGCAGCAATTAGCAAGAGCTTTTACACAATGTCTATCGAGTCAGATCACAAAAGAATCAGGCTAAAAGTTCAATCAAGATATTTTATTAGAAAATATATTCAAACACGCACACTCAGAGACAACTGGTCACACAAGCACACAAGGACTATCAAGTTGGAAAGAGGTGAAAAGTGATAGAGGAAAAATGGAGGGAATGTGAAAAGAGGTGGTACTGCACCTGTCCAGAACTCTTCGGCTGGGGAAAAAGACAAGCAGAGAGAAAAACTCAGTGTAGGTCGGGGGCTGAGGGGAGTCTCAACTGGCAGAATGATGATCTGCTAGTTAAGCATAGCAGAGCTCTGAAATGGAGTCTCAAAAAGGGGGTCTAGTTATAGGGAGAAACACGCCTCGGGGGCAGAGCTTCTTCCCGGAAAGGATAATGGCTGAAACTGAAAGATAATGATTGCGTGATAGCTGCCTGATGGCTGCATGCACTGTGTAAATGGACCTTGCTTTGATATGTCTGGGGGAATCAGGCAATCTCCCCAAAGTACTGTTGTAGCTGATGGCCCATTACCTGTGCTTATGTGCCTTTCCCAGATTTCCTATGGAGACGTGACAAGGGAAGTTTCAGGTTTTTGATCTTTTGTCTGATTGCTAGCCTGACTGTCTACACACCAGCTCAGTCACCTCTGGCTTGGATGCATTTTAATATTAAAATTATATTCCCTGGGATGGGTCTGCTAGCAGGGGTTACAATACTAATTGTATTTATTTTGCTTGATTTGACTGTTAATCCCAGTGAGTCCCTCTTTTTTGAGGAGAAAGACCCAGCTACAAATCTAATGTTTAAATAAATAGGAGTCCCCAAGATAATAGATTGTGCTTCATTCTGAACAGCATTTTATATGCCTTCAATAACTCTCATGCAGTAAGGGAAAGTTTCAGTAAATTTTTGATATGATTCTGTATTGCAGGAGCCAATCTTTGCTGAGTATATTGTCTACTGTGAAAGCTGGCACAATGTAATTGAAAGTGATTCAGGTACAGTAAAGAAAATTAAATGGCAGAGGGAGGCCTTTTGTTAATCTATTTGGTCACTACTCTATACTATAATTGAAACGGTTTGTCTGTCTGTTATATGCTATGCTAATCTACTTTACAGAGTCAATGAATCTGGTGTGCTAGCTAATGGGACCAAAACAAAGACTAATATTGTTTTGCCCAATCCATCAACTACTACAGCTACTTGCTGCTCAAATACTTTGGATTTCTGGTCCCCCCCGCCTTCTAGAGTGCAGATTTATGAACTGGTTCTGTCCAAACCTGACAGTTAGATTTAGGTTGGCATCCCAAACATTTTTGTGCAAGTTCAAAACTGATCAAAAACACTTTGGCTTTTGTGAGAGTGGAATTGCCGAGGTTGCTTTATTTTGCATTAAACTTGATAGTCAAATTTTGTTTCATTCAGATCATAAGCAAAATAATCAATACCGGGCTGGATGATGCCAGGGAAAAACCTTAAAATTGTTTAAGAACATCTGTAAAACTGCTTGCGATCATGATATGTCAAGTGCAACATGAAGCTGATTTTTCTAATGTTCTGACAAACAGAGAGGTCTTTTGAGGGTCTCATTGCTGGGTGTCACAGATATTTTGGCATTGCTTGTATTACTTGTAGGATTACTTGGCATCACTGTTAGAAAGAAACCCCACACCATAGGTTTAAAAGAGGGTTCTGTGCATCTTTACAATTTTCTACAGTACACATTTTGAAGTGAGGCTGTGAGTGGCCATTAGCGTTAAAGGAGTTTATAAAAGTATCTAGTGTGTTTTTTTAATAAGCCAAGAAAGAAAACACAGTAACAGTGTTACACCTACTTCTCCCCTTGTATGGTAAAGGCTGAAGCTGCAAGTGTGTGCATTTTACACACATCTATATTTAGTACAAAAGGGATAACACATTCTGAGCCAAACTGGAACAGGAATTCTGTCTCCAAATGATGTTTTTGTATAAAATGACCCCTGAAGGCAAGTTCTAAATCATGACCAGTATTGACATTTCTATGACAAGCTCAGCTTCATTTGTTATTTTTCTAAAATCAAGTTGTATTACAGATACATAGGATCCAAGTAGAAAAGTGGATTTTTCTTTACTTCACAGTCATGTGAGTATGTTTCTATGATCATAAAAATCTGCTAAGCTCTTTTTCCACTTGCAGATCATGTACAAGTTTTTTTTAAAAAACCCATATCATTACTTTTTGTGGTATGGACCTGGTGTGGAAAAATTGAGAGGAGGGAAGGGAGGAGGAAGAGGGGAGGGGTGGGGACATTTTTTCCACCACGTGCCCTGGAAGGCCACACAGTTGAAACTGACATGACTGGAAGTGCTGCCATGTTACTTTGGGTTTTTTTGGCTGGCCAATTTTCACCTGGTTTTACAAGTCTTTCTGCAAGTTTTAAGGTGTATGTGAGATCTTGAGCAGTTGCGGAAGCCAAATTGCTGTGTTTTGTGGAGGTTTTAATCTATTTTGGAGGTTTTGGGGGGTGATTTTTTTGAGGGAGCTTGGAGTCCTCAGGGGCTGCAGATTGGAACATCATGGACTCCATGTGGTCCACAGGCCACACTTCCCCCTCTAGAATAGTCCAAGGCATGCCAAATATATAGCAGTTGGGCCACCTGCATAAGGAAACCAGATGGTGATTGTTGAGGTGTCAGTGGTATTAGTTAGCAGCCACTGTATAAGACTTCCACCAGTCCCTTCATGGTAGTTGCTGTCTGGTTTGCTCTGCAAGCAGTACAGCAGTTTGAGTTCTGCTCAGAGGATACTTCTGTCAGTTACAGCCTCAGTGAACCATTGGTTGGTAGCAGCCATTTCAACCTGATGTCCCCATCAAATGATTTGCAGTACAAAACTCTTGTCTGGGAGGAAATGGAAATTGAAGCCTGTTGAGAGGGTGGAAAAGGCTGGTTGGCACCATCAGTCAAGCCCTCCCCAACTGGAGATGTGAGTAAGGAGAGAGAGTGGTAAAGGCATGAGAGGCATGGGTGGCAAGCAGCCTCCTCTTGTCCTGCTTTGCTTGTTTACCTGTCTTCCCCATTGACATCAAGTTTCTCATCAATACAGTTTGTCCTCCACATTTGCTAGGGTCAGGGGTGCAGGACCCTCTCCCAAAAGTGGGAAAATTGTAAATATCAAAGTGTTTATGTGTGTGTCTATGGGAAGGGGGCTAAGGCATGGTGGGGAGAATGGGCACCCAGGGTGAAAGCTAAAAAGATGCAACCACAAAAAGTACATTTGCTGGGGGTGCAGGACCCCCTCCCAAAAGTGGACAAATTGCAATTATGAAAATGTGTGTGTGTGTGTGTGTGTGTGTGTGTGTATGGGAGGAGAGCCGTGGCATGGAACCCAGGGTCCAAACCAGGTCAGGGAAAGGAGAGGGAAAGGGGGTGGATTCGTATAGTGGTCTTACACTTCATCTCTCTTACTCATCTCCTTCCTTGGGTGTGTGTGGGGGGCATTGGGAGAGGGTTTGTTGTGCTGAGAAGGTTAAGAGGGGACATGATAGGCATGTTTAAATATTTGAAGGGATGCCATGTAGAGGAAGGAGAGGCCTTGTTTTCTGCTGCTCCAGAGACCAGGACAAGGAGCAATGGATTCAAGCTGCAGGAAAGGAGATTCCACCTGAACCTCAGGAAGAACTTCCTGACGGTCAGGGCTGTCCAGCAGTGGAATATGCTGCCTCAGAGTGTGGTGGAGTCTCCTTCTTTGGAGGTTTTTAAGCACAGGCTGGATGGCCATCTGTTGGGAGTGCTTTGAGGGTGTTCCTGCATGTCAGGGTGTTGGACTGGATGGCCCATGTGGTCTCTTCCAACTCTACATTTCTATGATTCTGTGATTCTATGAGAAACTGGGCTGTGACCCATCCAGCTGGCCAGGCACTGGTGGGTGATGGAGGGGGAGGACCGAGGTGGGTTTTTGAAGTACTGTGTAGTCTGATTGGAGCTACTGAGAGGGAAAGTTCTACTGGAAAAAGAAATGCTTGAGGTGTGTGTGTGGGGGGAACAGGGGTTGGAGAAACTAACAAATAATCACATCTGTGAAAGTGAAACCTGCAAATTTGTATGCATGTTTGTGAGTGTTGGTGTTCACACTGGCCAGGTTTCATTTATAAGCTGTGTCCTATAATCCCAAATGCACACTGAGAACATATGTGTATGCATGTGAGTGAGTGAGAGAGCGAGACCGGGCTTGGTAGTCATTTGTTCAGGTTGCGGAAGGTGCTGTTTATCCCTGTTCTGTGGTGCTGGTATCCTTGACCCCTGTAGGGCTGAGCCCTGATGCTGTGTGGTAGTGATACAAAGACAGCTTAAACTGGAGATGGAGTGGTTGCTGAAATGGAATCAGTTTTAGTCATGCTGGGAACTTGTCTTGACAGTGCTTCAGCAGTTCTTCCAAAGAGAGTTTTCTCCACTCATCTGCAGTATTGCTCAGCCTCAAAACCCATTCCCCATGCCATTTTAGACTTTGGAACATGTGAAGTAGGGAGTGTATGGAGAGTGCTTTCCCCTTGCTGCTAAGTAGGCTTTATCTTGCTGGGTAAAATGGGCAATGCTTACCTATCAGAGAGGAAATGAGTGGCCCCACAGGCCCCTGTCCATGTTTCAGTGGTATGTTTCTGATGAATTCTGCTGCAGAAATTGGAGGGGTGACCCTCTTCCCTCCTGCACCATCCCCATGTTCGTAAAAATCTACTGTGGGGTGCTAGAAACCTTCTGGAACAGATTCTCAACATAACAGAGGGCTGCAGAAAGTAGAAGAAGGGAAATATTTAAGAAAAACTCATTCTTATGAAATATTTCTCCTTGGGGAGTAAATAAAATGTTTTATAAATCTTGATGTTGCCCAGTTTAACTGAACATCTTAGCTCGCTTCTTCTTCTTAATATTGTGACTGTATATGACATTTTTCTTTATTTACCACAAAATGTGTGGTTTCTGCTTTTAACTTTTATTTTCTTCTGTGTCTCAAGTGAGAAAAACAGAGATTCATATAGTTAACATAGGATGCAGCAGTTTGCAACTGTGACCAAACAGAGAAAGTTGCAATGTTGTTTGTATAAAACTAAGGCTATAATTTTATGCATAGTTGTATGGACGCAAATTCTACTTGGTTGGCTTTACTTCTGCATAGACATGTATAGGCCTTCAGTCCTATCTGGGAGTTATCCATAGCTAGGAATATGTTTTGCTAATCACAGTGGGCCTTATTTTCAAATAAATTTCATAAACAAGCCAAGCAGTATATATTTGTATGCCAAGATATAAAATATGCATTCTATGTTGTTAAAACAGTAAAATATGTTTATGTTTGGTAAGTAAGTCTATTTTTTTCCCCAGACCACCTTCTTGCCCCCATCCAGGAAATCAAAATCCTATACCTTTCCTCTAACCTCAATGTTCTTGGAAATTAAAATCACACACATCTAATTCTATATGGTGTGAGGAACTAAATGATCAAATTCATCTTCAGTAACACTGAGTTTGCTGGGATTTTGATAATGTGGAGACTGTTTAGGGTGAAGAGCCTGGTTAACACAATCAGAATAAATAAAAATGGCCAACTCAACACATTGCATTGCATGAAAGTTTATGGTAACATCTTTTTGATATTAATCAGTTTTTGACCTACGAAGATGAACTGAAATATTGGCCGTTTCCTCACGGGGCGAGGGAATCGCCCCACACTGCTACTTACCAGATCTTCTGGTGGTCCAGTCTGGTCCAGGGTGAGGAGGAGCACTGCGTGGTCATCGCTCCGCACTGCTCCGGCACCCAAAATGGCGGCTTCCGGTTGGTTGTGGGTCTTGACCAACCGGTGAAGCTCGCTAGCCTAAAGCCCGCCCTCGGCAGATTGCAGGCTCGCATTGGTGTGAGCCTGTGAATCTGCACAAGGGAGCAGGCTTGCAGTGGCGTGCTCCATGCTTTTGAAAGACAGGAAAAATCAGGTCTTTCAAAAGCACGCTGGAGGACCACTTGGGGTCGTTCCGGAGTGGACTGAGGTGCGGATCTACAGTAAGTAGTCCGAACCCAGTCCGCTCCAAGGTGCAGACGCCCTCTGTGGAGGACACACTACACCGTTTTAAACACCCCGTGTGGAAATGGCCATAGTCACATCTAATGATAGGTCCTTAAATTGTAGGGCTGTTGGACAAGTCCCCCTTTGAAGAGGCCATCAGCTTGATAATTTTAAAAACACTAAAAATGTAGTAAGAGCAGTAGCATGAAACAAGGCCACCTCATAAGGCAAAGTACACATCTCTCTCCAAATATGAAACTGCCCCTTTAATATACTGGTGAAGGGGGTTCCCTAACATCTGTAATACACACTCTTTTCCTGGACCATCCTCCAACATTTTTTTTACCTCCTAATCACCTGCGTAATCTAATATGCCCTGTGTCCTGCAGAAGAAGGCAGTGGTCAATAGCCTAATTCTAGCAGACTATGGTGTAAGCCCCCTATCCGTCAGATACAAACAAAACTGCATAACCTGTTGTATAAGGGTGGGGCACACACTTAGGACACCTTCCTTTAACCAAAAGACCTATATCTCTTTAATGGCCTGAATGTAATTGACCTAATCCCAGGTGTGAGGGACAAATTAATGGCCCTCAAAGCATCACCCCTTAAAGACTCCACAGATGTGCCAGCATCTGGTCCAGTGTTGCCTTGGCCTCTGGTTCTAGCAATTGAAATAGCTCCATCTGCATAAATGAAAGAACATCCGCAACACCATTTCCCACCCAGGCCACATAGAAAGCAGTGAAAAGAATGTTATGTTGGAGAAACCTAAGCATAAAATCCCTAACCAGGTGCATGGCTCAAGCTGATTTGGCTATGAGGGAGTTAACAACCTGAATGGTAGTCTAATTATCACACCAGAAATGAACAGAGGAGTTAGAAAATTCCTCTGTGCAAATCCAAACTGCTACTTCCATAGGAAAAATCTCAAGAAAAGTAAGGTCACTTGTAACTCCTCAGTGTGTCAGTCTTCAGGCCACTGGTGTACATGCCAATGTTCCTCCGAATAAATCCCAAAATCTATAGACTATGCTGCATCAGAGGAAACCTGAAGAATGTTGTGTACTTTAAATTCATTCTGCCAAAAGGAAATTCTGGTGAAACTCTGGTAAATCTTCAGAAAAAGGCATTCCATATCTGTAAGTCATCTCCAGTGTCTGAGGAGACCCTAACATGGTGATGATGAAGCCATATTCTCTTCATAGCATCACACAACTTTCATAAAAGTGGTCTATGAGGAACAACTACTTGGCAAGTGAAATAGAGATGTCCTACCAGTTCTGGCAACTGCTTAAAGAAGACCTTATATCTTCTCAAGAAAGAGACCATCCTATTTTTTAAGTTAGTTACATTGCCTTGAGGAAGAAAAGTCTATTGATTAACAGTGTCAATTTCAATTCTCAAGAAAACTAAACAAGAAGTGAGGCCTTTCTTTAGCTAAAGCATAAAAGTCACTCAGAAGAAAGCCATCCAGGTAATGCACTACCCCTCACATGCTTGTCCTCCCCCACCAAGCTCATTTAAGAAACATACTACATTCTTTAAAGCACGCAAAACTGAACACCCTATTGGAAGGGCCCAATCCAAGTAAAACTAACCTTCAAAAGAGAAGGCCAGTAGAACCATTTCTGTCCTTCACTGTTATAGTGCTATTATTCCACTTTCAACATCTCTTGGAATCCTGGGGTTTGCAGTTTAGGGAGAGGCATCTAGAATTCTCAGCCAGAGAGCTCTTTGGTTTCAGTAAACTACAAACCCCAGAACTCCACAGGATGATAAAAGTGAAATAATAGCACTATAACAGTGTAGGACAGAAATGGCCTAGGTCAAAGAGCAGCAGATGGACAAGAAGGAGATGAGACTTAGGTCTCTATCACACTATACTGTTATAGTGCTATTATTATACTTTAACTGCTGTGATTGTTTTCAGTTTGTTGAGGCACTGGAGTTCTCTGGCTGAGAATTCTAAATGCCTCTTCCTAAACTGCAAATCCTATGATTTCATGTGATATTGCCATAGCAGTTAAAATGGAATAATAGCACTATAACAGTGCAGTGTGATAAGGCCTATAGTGTCGCATTTCATGAGCATTGCCCCCATACCACCACATCTGCTGTATCAAAGGGTGGTGCAATTCTTGTGTGCTGAGCATTTTGCATGCTTCATCTCAGTTCTCCTTGAAGAACCCCTTTAAGGCAGGTAAGTGTTGTCAACCAGCCTGGTATGATGGTTTGAGTGTTGGACTAAAACTTTGATAAATGAGGGATTGAAGCCCTACTGAGCTGTGGAAATCCACTGGGTGACTTTGGACAAGTCATACTTTCTCAGCCTTTGAGAACAGAACTCCTCTTAATAAATTTTGCATTCAACCCATGATAAGAGTTGCTCTAACCTGAAGTCATCATGAAGGCATGTAACAACAACAAATATTGCCAACTCCACATTGCAAATGGGGGTGTTTGTGAGGAAAGTGTAGAGTCTGAGTGAAGATGCCTACTAAATTTGGGGTAGAGGTAATGTCTGAGCATGGAGCTTCCTGGTTCATACAGTCTGCTCTTCAATCTTACACATATGTACTCAGAAATAATTCTCACTGTGTACAATGAGCCTTATTTTCTAGAGCAGTGTTTTCCAGCCTTGTAGTCTCAGGTATTGTTGGATTAAAACTTCTAGAATCTCTTACCAACAGGGGCTTCTGGGATTTGAAGTCCAACAACAACTAGGTTCTGACATTGGGAACTGCTGCTCTTCTAGAGTGTTTAGCACAGGTGGCTCACTGACTGAGCAGGGGGACCTTTTCCACCATTTCAAGGAGAAGGATCCCCACTTGCAATTGGTGTTTAGGATTGCATACTGAAATCTAAAGAGCTTTTGAGAAAGAGTATTAAGATGATTTTGTATTGTCAGAAGAGTCACGTTGGGAAGAGGAGGAACTAAATGAAGCTAAATGAGGAGGAGCTAAATGAAGAAAGGGGTGTGATTATGAGACGAAGGCTAGAAACACAGTGAGGCAGGACCAAAGATGAAGCGGTTGTTAGGTTAGCACTGAAGAGTCAAGAATGCCTCAGAGTAGACAGTAGTAATAGGATTAGATAGTTTGAGTGATTCAAAGTGTTTTGCCTTCTTGTGTACCTATCCTGACCCCTCTGTGATGTAAACTAATGCTCTTATGGATGATTTTCCCCCCACCTCTTCTCTCTTCTCCAAATATCTCTTGGCTCTACCATAGAATGAAACTAGATTAGATCAGCACCCTGAGTAACTTTCCTCCCTTAGAATGGAGTTTCTATAATAAAGCCTTTAGTTTGTTTCTCCATGACATTGGTGTCTTTGCTTCTTAATCTTAACCATTGCATGCACTCTCTATCAGCAGTATAGTTACAGGAGGAAAGGAGCACTGCTGAAGTCAGACTCTGTGCTCTATATGTACAAAATAATGTATAAGAAGAAGCAGACACATACCTATTTTGCACTTATCAATGCACCTGTGTTTGTTGCATGCACTGATGTGCCAGCAAACATCCATACCTTTTCCCTCCAAAGATGTGACATGCATGTAAACCTGAGTTATCCAGCAAAAAGGAAGCATGTAGAGCATCTCAAATTAACCTGCCAGGATGGCACACCTTCTGACCCACATAGTTCAGCATAACCAACCAGTCAAGTATGGGAGCCTACCAGTGACTCAGTTAGTCTCCTGATTTAATGAGTTACAGGTTGCGCAGGCTGTAGTCCTATTCAGGAATTGTTTCATGGATTCTACACACCATCAGTGTGTCTGGGGAGGGAGGGGGAGTCTAAATGCACAGATCAGGCTCCCTTCTATAAACATCCCCATGTATGATCAAGGAGATGACAGGAATGGAGGATGGGTGGATGGGACTGGCGGGTTATCATGTGCATACCACAGTTTGTTTCCCTCTTTTATTCTAGATGTTTCCTTTCAAATAGACTGACCCAGCTAATTAAATTATCTAGGAAAGGAGTACACTAGCTGCGATCTTTGCTACTACCACTTATACATGCCCCTTCTCAGGGCTTAGTGGCCCTTGGGTATCCATCTTTCATACTTCTGTGATGGGAAAAAAGGAGAAAACAAACAAAGAAATGCAGATCTGAAAGCAATGAAAGGCAAGAAGGACTGAGGGGGAAACAGCTCCACTTGGACACCAACACAGTGGAGAACGTGATGTTTTGGAATGCAGTGTTTGGAATATTTTCAGGGTTCAGTGATAAAGACCTTAACAACTATTTTGGAGAGAAAAAGAAATACCCTGTTAGATGAGACACAGCAGGGAATCTGAGAAGTCAGGAGCAGAACAGACAACTGGGTGCCTTCAGCCCCAAAGCTCCATTTTCCCCTTGCAAACAGAGAGAAATATCCACATCGAACAGCATGGAAACCTAGGTCAGAAGTGGAGAATGTGTGTCTCTCCAGATGTTGTTGGACTGCATCTCCCACTATCTCTCATTGTTGGCTATGCTGGCTAGGGCTGATGGGATTTGCCATCCACCAACATCTGGAGGGCCACACGTTCCCTTATCTTTCTTTTAGGTCAGTGGTTCTCAACCTGTGGGTCCCCAGATGTTCATGGACTTCAGCTCCCAGAAGCCCCAGCCACTATAGTCAATGCTCAGGGCTTCTGGGAGCTGAAGTCCACGAACATCTGGGGACCCACAGGTTGAAAACCACTGTTTTAGATGATTGGAAGAAGGTTCAGATGGCCTCAGTCTGGTGTTCGGTCCCCCAATTCTAGACCCTCAGTATTCCTTCTCCCCTTCAGCACCCTTTTGTTCCCTATTGTAGTACAGGATGAAGGCAATGGCTGCTGGTCATACCAGTGTCAGTGGAAGGTTGAATTGGTGCTGGGTTTTAGTCCATATTTGGGGTGTTGATCCTATTCTGAAGACAGACACCTTGGATTTCTCTTTTAAGCTTCAGACTAAAATCCAGACTGGACCCATTGTTCCACTGTCTTTCAAGCCTACAGCTGTCACTAGGATGGAGCGGTGTACAAGTTGAAATCCATTGCTGTTTGCGAATGCCTGTTACTTGATAATTGTTGCTCACTGCAATCCTTAATTCTCACAGTGTATCTTTACTATATATATTGGAATACAGCTCCATGGAAGGAAAACTTGATGGCATCTAACTCTGCGTGCTGTCATACACGTGCATCCTTACTAATCACCTACAGCAACATTTATCAAGAGCAATCTAAGCTCTTTTTAACCTTTTCCCAGAATTAGAATTAGATCCAAATTTAGAGAGATTTAGAGTAGAGTTTGCTTTTAGCAGGTCGATTTCCAATATGAGTATATCTGGATTCAATTCTTATTTTTTTCTTTATTTTTAAAAATATATTTTCTTTGAAGATACATTTATATTTGAAAACATAGTTTCCACTACCTCTACAATTTTATATATAAATATATTAAACAGAGAAAAAGAAGAAGAAAAATATACATATAAAATTACAAAAATAGAATATGAGATCACTCCTTCAAGATAATAAGAGAATAAGAATAATATATTTCCTTAATTATATTAGGTAAATTATCTTATCTGACAAAATTATCCTTATCTGACAAAAACTCACAAAATGTATTAGAGTTATAAACACCTCCAAATTCTATTAAGTTGTTTCATACTAGGTACATAAAAGTCTATATAAAAGGAGAAAGGACAGAAAAGAAGGGGAAAAAAAGGAGAAAAATTACTGTTTCTATATATCTATTACTGTCAGTCTCCCCCATTTTTCTTTCCACATTTTTTTAATTCACACCCATTCCTGATTTACTTTTGTCATGTTTTGGTTATTTAACATGCAGATTAGCTTATCCATTTGGAACATATCAAATATTTTTAAGATCCAGTCTTCGATAGTTGGATTGACTTTCTCTTTTCAGTTCCTGGCATATAATATTCTTGCAGCCATTATGAAATATATCAAGATTCTACCATATTTTTTCTGATAAGAAGTTTTGATTCCTTTCATTATATTTAAGAAATATAGTTCTGGAGACATAGGGAATTTAAACCACAATAAGATTATGTGTTTCTTTCCAGCAGTCTTTTGCTTTTTGACACAGCCACCACATATGATAGAATGTACCCTTTTTATCTTGGCACTTCCAGCATTGATCCAATATTATTTTATAGACCTTAGCTAATTTTACTGATGTTAAATGCCAATGAAATAGCATTTCATAATAATTTTCTTTCAGTGCTGAGCACCTCGTAAATTTTATATTTTTTGACGATGCGTTTTCCCAATCTTCTAATAAGATATTTTCCCTAATATTTTGAGCCCATTTAACCATATTATGCTTAATTGTTTCTTGTTCCACATCTATATTGATTAATTATTTATATATTTTTTATATTACATTGTCTTGCCAGGCTTGTGTTTAAAATGGTGGGTTTTTTCCCTGTGGGGTGAGCAAAACTCCCTCCCATTGCTAAAGATGTGGCCTCTCTGCCATGTGGTTGCACATTCTGCAGTGTATTGGCTGCTAATTGGTCAGATGCTCTCTTTGCTCCTATCCCTCCCTTTTCAAGATGGCTGATGGAAGTAACTAGAACTCCAGAACTCCCCTCTTCTGTGTCTGAGGGGAAGTACCAGTAAGCTTTTCAGGTTGTTCTTTTCTCCCCCCACTCAATGCCAAGGCCAGAGACAAAGGAATGGGAGGGGGAAGCTCCAGAGGGCAATGGGAGGGGAATCATGCAGGGGGTATTATTCAAGTTTTTTCCACTTTTGCAAGGGCTCTGTGTCCCCTAACCCTTGTGAATGTGGAGGGGTTACTATATTTAATTATACACAAAATATTTTTATTCTACATTTACATATTTTACATAGATGGCTAAGTATTTCTTTTTCTTTTTCTGCTATACCTTCTGGATGACGGAGGATGACACTCATTTTTCTTCAGCTTCTGCATTGCCATTTCATTACTCTGCCTGAGAGATCCAGCACTATCTCATATGTATCCCAATAATGCTGTCACCCTTGGTGCACAATCCCATGTCTTCTTTTGCTTTTTTAAATAATAACACTCCAAATCCTTAGTGCTAAATTACTAGTGAGCTGGGCTCACTTCACAGTACCAGCCAGATCACAGTCTCCAATACTAAAGGGCCTCTGTGTCATGTCCAACTCTGACTGCTCAACTTTATGTGTATCTGTGTCCATGTATGTATGTGATCTTTCAAGCATAAAGAGCCTAGCACTTTACTGCTAAGGCATTAAAGTTTTAAAACAAATGTAAGGAACCCATAGGATGAGGAAAAGGTTTTTTTAAAAGTCACTCTTAGGATATTATTCTTATTCTTATTCTTAATATTCTTATTCAATTTGTTTTAGTAATGTATATATTGCCTTTCTCCTAATTATGGGATTCAAGGCAGCTAAAAACATATTTAAAACAGTACAGAATAAAAACAATACAAAAGCATTAATCCAAGTATAAGTATCAGATTGAAAAACAATTCATAAATTGGTTTGTTGACTGCAATAAAGGACTGACTGACTGACTGACTGACTGACAATTCATAAAGCTAGAACATTAAACATTAAAATATTAAAATGCAGTAAAAGACTATATACAGACCTTAAAAAGAGAATTGCTCAGCATTAAAAGCCCAACCCTGGTCAGTTTGTAAAAGTATGATGACACAGGTTTTTTTCCCATTTACTTTTATTAAAAAAAAGGGGAAAAGTTGCATAATTTTATACTGTAAAATCCATCTCTAGATTGCAACATACATCAACTATAAATAAACAAAAGAGAAATATCAAGGAAAAGGAATCTGAATATCTACATCTTAATAAGATTCTACATCAAATTTAGTAATCAATGAAATATAATCAAAATTAATCAAAATTAACCAAATTAACCAATCAAGAAAAGATTGATTAGAAAAACAGTTGTAAAGTTAATTTTAAAACTAGCAAATAAACAAAAGTAAAAACAAAGCAACAGCAACAACAAAGAAGAAATGACTCCCTTCTCATCTTCTCCTGAAATATCTCAATAGACTGGATCTTTCCTTAATGGCCAGAATTGCTGCAATTAAAATGAATATATAACCTAAAGTACTGTTCCTCTTTCAAAATATTCCAATAATCTTCAAAGACCAAATTTTTAAGGACTTAATAAAGACCTGTCAACATTTATTTGGAAAGGGGGAAAAAAGCCCCAGAATAAAATAGAAGAATTTAAAGGACATCTAAAAAAGAGGTGGGATGGTTCTAACTGACTTAAAACTTTCTTATCATGCTTGTTGCCTTTCATGGATAATGGAATGGATCTTACTAAGTAATACACAACTATTTAATTTAGAAGGGTTTAACTTATTCTTTGGTTGGCACACATATGTGTGGTATGGGAAAGTGAAAATACGTGAAGAATTTTCTGATCATTTTATTGGAAAACCTTTGTTAAATGTATGAATAAAATATAAACATTTATTTTACTCCAAAATTCTGCTGTGGGTGTCACCACACAAAGTATTTGATAGTTAAGGAAGACCAAAGATAGATAATTGGATCACTTGTAATAATATTGTTAAAATAAAGGACAATGATGTAATATTAAAAACTACCGAGGAATTAAGAGTTTATGAATTTACGTCTCATTGGCTTTTACATAGAGAAGTGGCCAAAAGATTTAGAATGAATTAAAAAAAAATGAAAGAATTTGATTCAAAGGAAACAGAACTGGACAAATTGCTGAAACCTGGTATAACACTTTTAATTGGAAAATTATATAAAATGGTATAGAAACTGGATTTCAAACAAGATTTAGTTAAAGAAAACATGATTAAATGGTTACAGAATATCAGGCATCTCATACCTCTTGACCAGTGAGAATTCAAGCAGAGGTTCTCAAGGAGTTCAGACTTAAAGGAGAATCATTATAAAATCTTCTGTTATAAAATATAGGTAGTATTTAACTACAAATATTTTTTGATACAAATATAAAAAAATGGTGATGATGATGGTGATGCTGCTACTACTGATGGAAAAGTTCAGAAAACTAGCCCATGATCAGATTACAAATATTTTCCAAATTAATTTTCCCATGCAGCCAGAAATATAGCTATTGAATATTCTGGATGGAATAGATAGGCAAATAAGAAACAAATATTGGAGAATCTTATTGTACATGATTTATGCAGCAAGAATAACCTTTGCTCAAAGGTGGACAGATGTAAATGTTGCATCAACTGATGAGTGGATTTTGAAACTATATGAAATGGCTGAACTGGATAAGCTGACAATGTAATTAAGTGATAAACTGATTCAACAATGCGAATGAAGAATTTCAACCCCTGTCTGGGGAAATTAGATGAGGTAACTTATCCATAGCAGATTTCCAAGAATAAATCCTGGAACTTGGTAATTATTGTATATTTTTAGTGATTAAACTAATTTCTGCTGTAGAGACTCTTTAAAGACACAACAACAACCTTTGGGCCAACTGAGATTTCTGAGAACTTTTTAAAAACAGCCCTACATAGAGTGCATTACAATAATCCAACCAGGATTAACCAAGGCATGTACCTATGTGGTCAGATCTGACAGATCTAGGAATGGAAGCAGTTGTGCACTAGCTATAACTGTGCAAAAGCTCTCCTGGTCACTGCTGAAACCTGGATCTGCAGGCTCAGAGCTGAATCTAAAAACCTTTCTGCACGTGGGAAAGGAACCGTGAAAAAGCTACTCGCTGGACTTCTTCAGTGTCTGAGCGAGTCCGTCGGGACGAGGAGCAGTGCGAGCTCATTGTTCCGCACTGCTCCGGTGTCCAAAATGGCAGCTTCTGGTTGGTGGAGGCTCTCCAACTGGAGAAGCTCGCCAGCCTAAAGCCCGCCCCGGCAGCTCTGCAGGCACACACTTGTGCGCGCCTGCAAATCTGCACCGGAGCGTGGGGACAGAGCGACATGGAGTTGCGCGCTCCGTGCTTTTTAAAAACCTCTAAAAAGAGGTTTTTAAAAAGCATGCTGCATGACCAGTTCTGTACGCTCTGAACCGGACTGAGGTGTGGAACTACAAAAAGTAGTCCACCCCAGTCCACTCTACGGTGCAAAAGACCTCTGTCGGAGGTTGCTCTGCACTATTTTAATAGCCCGGTGCGGAAGGGGCCTAAGAGTTCCTCAACTGTGAACATGCGTTTTTAGAAAGAATGTAACCCTATGTAACACAGGCTGAATCACTATCGCTGGATCTGTCTTTTGACTGACCAGGAGCACATCTGTCTTGTCTGGATTAAGCATCAATTTGTTTGCTTTCATTCAGTCCATCACAGCTGCTAGGCACTGGTTTAGCACAGGGTTTTTCCACACTTTGAGGGGGAAACGGGGCAGTCCGTTACTCACCGGACTGGGACGCTCCCCCCAACAATCCATGACGATCTGGAGCAGTGCGTGCCCGCGCTACACACTCTCCGGAGACAAAAATGGAGGCTTCCAGTTGGCAGAGGCTCTCCACCAATCAGAGAAGCTCGCCAGCTGGAAGCCTACGCCCGGAAGATTTGCAGCCTCGCACTGGCATGAGCCTGCAAATCTACACTTAGGGCAGCGACGGACTGGAGCGCGCTGGGTTATTGAAAGTCCTCTTTTAATCGGTCTTACAATAGCATGGGGAACCACCAGTTCTGGGCGTTCTGGAGCATGCTGAAGACCGGACAAACATTAAGTAGTCTGGACCCAGTTCGCCCCCAAGTGTAAACGTTTTCACTGGAGGACGCGCTGCCCCGATTTAAATATAAAATGCGGAAAAGGCCACAGCAATAGCTTCTTTGGAATTAGATGGAAAGGAGTAATAGAGACAGGTGTCATCAGCATACTGATGACATATTGGGTAAGAACAAAATCCTTGGGAACACTTTGTAATGGGAGAGGTGAGAGCCCAAAGCATCCTGGGATCAGAAAGATGTCAGAGATTTTTTTAAAAAGTAGTAAGTATAGCAGTCAATATTGCCGTGTCCCAACACATTTGACTTATCTGAATCTTACTGTTTTATTTTGTTGGACAGATGCTAAAAAGGTATGATTATAGTTCTTTCCCTTCTAGTTCCGTATTCATTTACACTGATCTGATAGAGCAGTGGTTCTCAACCTGTGGGTCCCCAGATGTTTGTGGACTTCAGCTCCCAGAAGCCCTGAGCATTGACCATAGTGGCTGGGGCTTCTGGGAGCTGAAGTCCACGAACATCTGGGGACCCACAGGTTGAGAACCACTGTGATAGAGGAACATACCTTAAGTAAATGCTGTGTGAAAATGCATTTGGCAAATGTCTTTTACAGGCTTGTTGGCTTTCAAATACCCCCTAAATTAATCCCAGCATAAGTGACTTGCCTCAGAATAAGACATGATGTTTTAGATATTCCATGTTGTGTGAAGTATCTACTGGATACAAGAGCAAAGAGAACAGATTCTAACTGTAATAGGGTATTGTGAGAGATTTAAAAAAATAGGAAACATCAATGACAGCTTTGACAATGGTGTTGAGTGAGCTTATACATCTGGCTCCTGCAATGTCCATTTTGGAAGGTGACAATGGAACCCATCTTGGGCTCATATTCTGCTAATTTTCTCCTTTTGCCAGACCTAAATTTAGCTTTGGAGGAAGCTCACAGTTGGTAGATCATAGAGGAAAGATTATGCATTTTGCAGCTGCTTTTCACTCAGGGCATGTGACCACTGATTTTATCAGTACTGTGTTTCAAAAGATATAGATTGGTGCTGCTGCTGGTGCTACTGCTTCTACATATCATAGACGTCAGTGATTAGTTAGCTCTTAGTCTCTTTGGAATCCCCTTAATTTCAGAAGTTATAGAGGCATTCAGCATATTGCATGAAAACAGACTTCTCCTAGCAGTTTAAGAAGAAAGCTTTTATTCAGTATGATGGCAATTTGAAGGACTGATTGCCTCCATGCTAACTTTTTTTTGGGAGGGAGGGTGTCTGAAATTCTCATCCTTTGTTTACTTATTTTATATAGAGTATCCAGAAAGTGACATAATTGGGGGCATCAGTGTTTTCTAAGGCATTTTTCTTTTTGCAGATCCAATTTGAGGCAAACTTCAATTAAATAATATTAATGTAAATCCAATGGAAATTTGTTCAGTGGCAAAGTGCTGCTGAGGCAATGCTTGGAAGCATTACTTTTCCAGATTCCATTTCCCAGAATCTGCTCATTGGGATCACCACTGCCCATGCTTGCCAGAGAGTTCTGGAAGAGGTAATGCAAAAATAAATAAATTAAAATAAAATAAAATATCAAAAATGGACATTTTTGAAGCTTTACCTATACTGCTGCATCTCTGGAGGAATGTAGAAGGTGGATACTAGAGAGAAGCTGAGATCTTAGAGTTGTTACTTGTTTGAAACAGCTAGTGTGCTGATGGCCATATGAGCCAGGGGATTCTGGGAGTTGTAGCCTCTAAAGTAATTTTTGCTGAGCTCTTTATAGTTCTGAAGGATGCAATCAGTTTCTTAAGTTACATGGGAACCTTTGCCTAAGGAGTCAGCCTTTCTCCCTCAGCCTCAACATAGTCACTGCAGTCAGTGGCCATAAAAGTTGTAAGGCCTATCATCCTTGAAGTAATACCAGGAAGCCTGTAAACTTTCCCCTCTGCCCCCATCTGCTTTGTGAAGGAGCATCTGAGCTGTTGGTGACAGTTTGAGTAGCTCATAGTCTGCCTGTTAACATTTTTCCATTCCACCCATCTGCCTTCAGCTCCTTTGTGAATTCACAGAACCGTTTCCAACCTACACCTAACCCATGCTTGCTCCCCAGTGTGGCCATGTGCAAGTTGGTGATAAGGATGTGGTTTTAAGAGTGGTAAGGAGAGGAGAATTATTAGTCAAATAAAGGAATAAAATAAATAGGCAAGCGGAAATACTAAGAACTGAATGTACTTGTGGGGCCATATGTCATGGCCAAGAGGAAATGGCTTCAGGAAGAAGCAAAAGGCCAATTTTAACATTGTTGGGAGCTGCAGGAGTTATTTTGAAACTTCAGCAGTGAGGGTGATTGGATGAGGGCAGCAATTCTAAACACACTCTCTGGAAGCTAAATCTCATTCAGCCAAGCAAGTCTTGATCTGCATGAATATATATTTCTGTTATTCCCTGTGGAGGTAGACACAGCACGATTGTAACCTCAAATCTGCACTATAATCTACATGGGACTAGAGCTGTAAAATGTGAGGAAATTATGAGATCATGGGGTGGGAACCTTTTCTCCTTTCTTTGGGGAAAAAGTTGGAAATTTTCAGAAGAATAGAAAAAATGCAGTATTTGTATCCTTTACAGATTAAAAGTCAATACGATACTTTAGGAATATAAAATGTACATATCTAATTTATTTTGGTATAAAATTAATGTGTTTGGAATATTAAAAATATAACTTATTCAGAAAATTATCACAAATGCAATTGATAGTTTTGCTGTGTTATGTTACAAACATAGCTATAAGGTTCTGAATTTCAAGGAACACCTGAATTGCAAGAAATCTCTTTGGTTTAGTCAATCTATGAAGCGCAGGCAAAACCCAATAGAAGCCATCAGCATCAGCAAAACAAAGATAATTATTATTGTTTCTTCTAGTCTTCCTCGGGGTTATGCACTCATTTCTATAAAACACTCATGTCTATAAAAATAACAGAAAAAGAAGCAAAAACCAGGCACTGGAATGATCTGATCCTGTACATAGTCTTACATAAAAGTATTCCTATTACACAGTTTTTAGAAATAATTTTAGAAGAGTAAATCTATGAACACTGTCCCTTAAACATTTTATTTTTCATCATAAAGAGATGATTGCAATAATCCATTTTTACAATTCTTTTAGGAAAAAAAGAAGGCTTTGAAAAAAAGTGGGGGCAGTTCCCCCCTAAATTTTCTGTCCCCTATAGCCTGCAGCACAGCATTTTGTCAGCTTTACTAATGGGTATGAACGTGACTGCTCTGTTGTAAGTCAGTTCCAGTTTTTAGCCTAACAGCAGAAGTGATCTGAAGGTCCATGTCTGCTGTCAAAGTAAAAAGCAAAAAATTATTTCATTTTCCCTATTATACTTAATCATAGTTTATCATGGACCTCTTTCAAACTATAAAAGTGTAGCACTATAATTCGACTTCATCTGGCATGGTAGCATCCTATGTAATCCTGGCATTATCAGTTGAGGCAGAGGTATTCTCTGCCAGAAAATTCTAGTGCTTCCTTTGCCACATGACGAAGCTATTTGGATCATTGTGTGGCTTCACAGTGGTGGTGGCTGGGTCCTGTTCCAGACAAGGTCAAGGTTAGATGGGTTCTGAAAGTAAAGGGAGAGAAGGACCCAAATCCACATGTGGTGTCCAGAGACAGTCCACAATTCAATACAGGAGATTTCACAAAAGTAATGACTAGAAGGTCCAGAGGAATCATAGAATCCTACAGTTAGAAGGGACAACAAGGGCCATCTAATCTAACCATCTGCCATGCAGAAATACAAACTAATACACTCCTGTAAGATGCCTATCCAATCTCTGTTTAAAGATCCCCAAAAGAGGAGAGTCCACTCCCACAAGGCAATCTATTACACTGTTGAAAAGGTCTTTCAGCTAAATAGATCTTCCTAATAAATAGATCTCTTTTCCTGTAATTTGAATCCAGTGGTTCAGGTTCTAGTCTTTGGAGCAGCAGAAAACAAACTTGCTTACTCTTCTGTTCAGATATTTAAAGAGAGCTATCATGTCACCTCTAAGTCTTCTTTTCTCCAAGCTAAACATAGCTAGCTCCTTAAGTTATTCCTCATAAGGCTTGGTTTCCAGACCTTTGAACATCTTGGTTGTCCTTCTCTGGACCACGTTCCACCTTTTCAATATCCTTCTTGAACTAGGATGCCCAGATCTGCACATGGTGTTCCAGATAAGTTCTGACTAAAGCAGAATATAGTAGCACCATTACTTGCCTTGATTTCAACACTAAGCTCCTGTTCATGAAACCCAGAATTGCATTGGCTTTTTTGACTGCTGCATTACACTATTGACTCATGTTTACTTTGTAGTTTACTAAGATCCCTAGATCCTTTTCACATGTACTGATTTCAAGTCAGGTGTCTCCCATCCTATATTTGTGTATTTTATTTTTTCTGCCTAGATGTAGTATGTTACGTTTATCTCTGTTGAAATTCATTTTGTCAGTTTTGACCCAGCTCTCCAATTTGTCAAGATCTTTGAATTCTGTTCTTTTCATTGAGAGATTAGCTACCCTTCCCATATGAAAATTTGGTAAGCATGCCTTCCATCATTTAAATCATTTATAAAGATGCTAACCAACACTGGGCACAGGACAAATCAAAGGACAGGCTGCCATCATTATTGTCTTCATGCATTAAACAGACAGCGGGAAGAGAATGGATCTTGTAACAGACTGTTAAGACTGTTTTGTTCCATGTATCAATGTATACATACCTACGCACAAATGTAGCAATGCAGAAACGAGTTTAAAATGTGTGTGTGTTTTTTAAAAACAGACCAATCAGCAATGGCAGGGCAGGGAGAGGGAGGGGAATAGGAGTGGCCAGGGACTTGCTGTTGTAGATGCGACAACCACTGTTCTCCGTAGTAGTATGATGTAAATGGGAGGGGGGTGCAGACAGCACAGTTTCTGAATCAGAGTATAAAAACACCGCTCTTGACATGCGGTGAACCGCTCCTCCCCTCTCATGCGGAAATGGCCCTAGATGCAGCTCATCAGGCCCTGGAGACTTAAACTAATTTAGATTAGTCAGGTATTCCTTCACTACTTCTTTACTTGTTTTGGGCTTCATTCCTCTAACTGTATAATTTGTTCCATTTTCACCAGCATAGAGCATTGTTTTCCTTTTAGGAGAAGACCAAGAAACAGTTTGGCCTCTCTCTGTCCCCTGTAAACAGTTAACCGTCCTTACTACACAGTGGCCCTATAGCTTTTTGTTCTTCTTCTTGCTCCAAACATAGTCACCTCCACTTTATGATATTTAACCTCTCTCATGAACCTAAGATACTTTGTGCTTTAGCTTTTCTAACTTTTACTCTACAAGTACTGGCTACTTGTTTATATTTCTCTTGGGTAGCTTGCCCCTCCTTCCATTTCTTATACATGTCTCTTTTAAATCCCAGCTCACCTGAAAGTTCCTTGTATATCTATCCAGCATTTTAAGACACCTCTCACTTTTCTTCTTACTTCAAATTATTTACAACTGTGCCTTCAATATCTTGGCTTTAAAAAACAAAACTCTCATGCCTCATGAATTCCCTTCCCTTTGAGCATTTCTGACCATGGGTCTTACCAGCATTTCCCTAAGCTTACTGAAATCAGTTTTCTTGAACTCCAGAGTATATATTTGACTATGCTTGGTTTCCCCTTTACTCTGTATGCCAAATTGCAAGAGGACATGGTCTCTGCTGCCCAAGGATCCCACTATTTTGTTCCCCTGGTTTCTGGGGTCCCTTGGGGGACACCTCAATGTGCTCTAATTAATGGGGAATGAAAACTAGCCAGAGCACAAGCAATAGCAATACGAGAGGCAGGGCAACCTAGTGAGATCTTTTAACCCAATTTTTACGGGGTCAGGTCGAGCCAAAAACCACACCAAATTGCTGAATAAATGATTTTATTTAAAAATAAAGACTTGCGCACATATGCACATATGCACTCACTCACACACACAAGGCCTAGTGAGAAATAAAAGACAGGAAGTTGGATAGGGGTCTTTAGAAGATTATATCAGGGGAATACTGAACCTGGTCCTGAAGTCCGAATAGCAGAGACAGCAGTGGAGAAGTGGGACTCACCACGGAGGGAGCTGAGGGGATATTCGGACGGAGTGACGGCAAGCCTAGAGCGATCCGGAGCGATCTGAGGAAATGCTAGAAAACCGGGTCTATTTATGGGGGAAAAGGCACCTGGAGGGCTAATCCTATCCTGGAGAGAACAGTCAGTGGAGGAGCTAGAACAAAGCTCCAAACTGTCTACGTCCTTTGCATGATTGAGAGAACAAAGCTCCAATATGTCAAAGTTCCTTGCATGATTAGATTTGCCAGGGTTGTCAAAAGCTGCGGCTATATGCAAAGCATTCTCAATTGATGGGCAGTTTGTCAGAAGCATTAATCTTTTCAAGCTGGCTCCTCAGGGCTGAGGACCTTTTGTGTATTTTTATATTTTGCAAGTCTGGAGGTCTCCTGAGGCTACGTGACTGTAAATATACTGGCCTGACTGCGTTTTTCCTGATTTCAGGCATTCGACCGTGCCTGCCTACATACTCGTTCGGGGGACCTCTCAAGCACATGGAGATATTTTTAATATTAAATTGTAGACCCCAGGATAGGGTTATCTATCACAGTAACAATCCCCCCCCCAACCAATTCATCTCTATTGGTTAGGTGCAAATCCAAAACTGCTGATCCTCTTGTTGTTTCCTCCACCTTTCATAGAATGAAACTGTCTGCAAGGCATGTGAGGGATTTGTTGGACCTTACATTCTTGTCACAGCATGGCTTCCAACAAATATCTGGGATTCTGGGAGTTGTAGGCCAGAAATGCAACCTCTTCAAGTTCTAGTCCACAGATCCCTTGGCCTGGGCTTCTTGACTATGCAGTTTTCCCCAGGATACTCTTGATTGCTCTCTAGAGAAGATTCCTCCAAGCAAGACATGAGAGAATGAAATGTCCAGATGTGAAACTGCATGAGATAAGTGTAGGCCATCTGTCTTTGTATCTGCTGGCTTCTCAGACTGCTAGACTATCCTACCAGTTGTTTTCTGGTTCATCCTTCCCACTCCAACTAGAATGTGAAATCCAGGCCTAGGCTGTCTAGAAGGTTATTTGGTAGGCTGGCTTTTGATCTGTTAGGGGGCTATTTGCTTTACAAATCTATATTGCTTTTCTATTTGTTTGTCGTAGCTTTGGCTCAGTAGTTCTGGGAATTGCCATTTAGTATGGATGGTCAGAATTCTTTCTGTCTAGGTCTTTTCACAAGACTATCTGTATTTCCTTGGGGAAAGGGAAAGAATACTTACCCTCCAACTGTTGCAATTTGGCAGGGATAGTCCCAATAATCGTCTTATCACCCTGTCTTTTCAGATGTTTTTAAAATTTCACAATTTCTCTCTTCTCTCACTTTTCCCTTCATCCTAAGCTTTTTTCCCAATTGCTGCAAACTGTATTCAAAGTGCAAATATAATTTGCACTCAATTAACTCACTGTGGGGAGAGGACAGAGGGCAAAATCTTGACCTTCCTAGTAGACTCATGCAAAAGCAAACTGCAGCCTCTCCTACCTTGTGTGTTTTTCCTCAGTAATAACTTTTGCCTCCATGTCTACACTCTGATGCTGCTCGGTCATCCATGTTCTAGTTTTCATCTTTGAAATGTCGGAGAGTATGTGATTGTTAAATAAATCTAAATTTATTTAAATTTAGTGGGAAGATTTTGAAATTTTTGTTTGTCTGGAATATATTTCAACAAAATGATAAACAAAAAAGACATGGAGAGGGCTGAAAGGATGAGAATTCCTCTGCAGTAACACACTCGGAACAGTGAGTGAGAAGTTATACGGAGTGAATGTTCGTCAACAATTTGGACTTTAGCCATGGAGCTATTAACAGAGCACCTAAAAGTTTCTCAGGAAACTGTTAGTCGGCAGTTTGGACCTTTGCCATAGAACTATTAACAGAGCACCTAAAAGTTTCTCAGGAAAGCAATGGGAAATAACCTTGTACCTTTGAACTTGTGTACTTGTCTCAAAACACGTTTTGCTTGCTTGTTTTTATTTGCCTCCAAAATTGCTTTGAGTGATGATTGAGAAGGAAAAACCTTTGCTTGGCACAAGTCCTAAAGATAGCTTAGCTGGACTGAGAGGATTCCTAAAGATAGCTTGGCTGTTCTGAGCCCTTGGTTTGTCTGAGCAAGTATCTTTTTGTTTACCTCGAGTCCTCCTATGTGCCTGTCATGAATCTCAACCACTGACTTGCGTGAGCAACAGAGACCTGCCCGACTTCATAAATATTAATGTCCTGTATTCTGACAATTAAACTGTAGTCAGTTAATATGAAAAACAAAGGCAGTCAATCCTCAGACAAAAGGGCAGGTTGTAGGTAGACCTGGAAAGATGAGGAGGAACTCAATTACCCATTTGTTTGCCTACAAACTGTTTCTTTCTCTAGCTTTATATGAGCCAGGTAGGCAGTTTTCTCCCAACTTGCCACCCTCCAGGCCTACAACTCTTCCAGCTTCATTGTTCTGTGATTAAAGAGATGGTGGGGAGGGAAAACTAGAAAAATGAGGAAAAACTGTTTTCCTCCATTGTTTTGCCAAAGTTTTTTTCCCAGAAGAATTAAAATTTTTTAAAAAGCTAAAATTTGAGGATAGGACATTTTCATTTAGAATCATAAAGGCAATGTTTAAAATAAAGTAAGTGTCTATATATTTACATTCCCAAAATTATTTCTAAAAACTACATAGCAGGAGGATTTTATGTAAAGCCGTGTACACTATGGGTTTCATTGTATTTCCTGGCTTTGGTATCCTTTTCTAATTTCTATTTTTGGGAATGAGTACTTTATGAGTACTTGACACTATGAAAGACTCAATGAGACAATGATTTTCTCTGTTTTACCAGTGATGATGGCTTCTTTAGCTTTTATTTGTTTTTGTCTGCTCCTAATAAAGTGGCAAAATATTCAAGGAGGTTCCTTATAACTCAGAACCTTGTAGTTCAACTTGTAACAAAAATTAAACATTTTAAAAGAGTAATTCCATTTGTAACTATTGTCTGAATAAACTTCGGCTGGAATTCACTTTCACAGTTAAATATGTGTGATCTAGAGTTTTGCATCCATAACTGATTTTATCCATGGTCTCTACGTGGATGCACCAGTGGTGGTGTTGTACTCAAGGGGATGCAGCCATCTGGAAATCTCTAGAGGGCCATATTAGAGCCTCAGAAGGCCCAGATTCATCTCCAAGACCTGAGCTTTTCCACCTCTTTGTATAAGGTTGCTAACCAGCCAATACTTTACAGGTTGAATCAGTAAAGCTGAAACTTTCATGAACTGGTTTTGTTCACAGATGTAACATGTCAATTGCATTTTGAGTACTCTAGATTGGATATCCTGGGGTCTATTGACAATTGTAGTAGTAGGGCCCTTTCCACAGCACCCTCACGTTCCGCCATGGGGATGGGAGAAGAACAGGACTGTGATGATGCTTCTGCATGATGTCATCATGGTCTCACTCCTCTCCCATCCCCAGGTGGTGCAATTGTGGGTTAAATCATTGACTGGTTTTCCCTGTCAATGACACACAATTATACCATCATCCCAAATTTACCTGTCCTGTTGGAAGGGCAGAAAGTGTGATGGTGGCACTTTCTGCCTCAGCACAACCTGGGAAAGTACCTGGCTGCACTGCAGAAGAAAGTAGCACATCCATCACACTCCCTTCCACAGGGAGTTGGTGCTGTGCAGAGGGGAGCGCTACCATTGTGCTTCTTCTTAGCAGAGCTGCTGCCAGGATTGCCACTGGATGCTGCCACAAGAAGGTAAGCTGTGGAAAGGGTCTAGGATTCCAGTTTAGCTGCCATGTTTCCATCCTAGGAATCCTGGGATTTGCAGTGTAGGCAGGGGTATTTAGAATTCTCAACCAGAAAGCAACACTAGTGCATCATCAAACTACAAATGCCAAGATTCCATAGGATGCAGCCAAGGCAGTTAAAATGAAATAATAGCAGTATGATTCCATAGTACGTATGGGCCTCTGTTTGTTTTTTTTAAATTTAACAGTGAAGTTTCATGCCAGCGGAGGGGAGAAACCAAACTACCACACTACTGCAAGGGTGGGTAGTCTGAAGTTCTAGGACCATATGTATCCTTTAAACAAACCTCAGGTAGCTCTCAGCCCACTATAAGTATCTACTTGTAAGAATGCATGGCTCTTATCCAAAGTGTGCTACATGTGTATTAGTATATGTAGTAGAATATGTCTACTAGATTAAACAAGGCTATAGTTTGCTAAGCAGTACAGTGTAGCAATTGCCAGTTACTATTTGCAATCATGTATCTAGTTGGAATTTCTAAAATAATTGGTTAATTGCTGCATTGTTTGATGTCACTTTGTATCCAGGCAATGAGAGAAAAAGATCAGAAGGGTGAATGAAAAAGTAGCAGGAAGGTGTTACGGGAATGGGCAATGCAAAGATAAGGATCCAGAAATTTCTGCTGGCTCCTAGAATGAAAGACATTTAAATAACAAAGGGTCTGGGAAAGAGCTGATGAAGTGAGAGGTCATTTATGACTTTCACCAATCATTACTATGTGCACCTAAATTTATATGACAATGTTACCCTGTGAACTGGGGGTCCCAGGAGAGGCACCCAAGTAACCAAAGAACAACAAGTGAAGATGGGGAAATTAACTGGAGCACTTCACTTTAGCTAACGAGAGGCAGGGTAACTTAGCGGGGATCTTGTAACCCTATGTATACGGGTCAGGTCAGTCAAGAAGCACACCCAAAATACGAAATTAACAGTGATTTTATTAAATACAGGCAAACAGTGTATGTAGCACATTCACACCAGTAACTATGGAAAATAAAGGTGTTAACGGGATAGCGGGATTTTGAGAGGGGTTGTTGAAGTGGGAGATACTACACCTGTCTGAAGCCCGGGGTAGATCAATGAAGAAGTCCGTAGATGCACAGTCTCAGATGGAGACCGAGGGGAAAGCTCAGCGGACACAGCGGCAGCAAGGCGGGGTGGAAGTTCAGAGCGATCTGAGGAAGCTCTCGGAACTGGGGGTTTTTATAGGGAAAATATGACCGTGGGCTAGTCTGTACTTGGGAGAGAACAATAAGGTTTGGGCGAGAGACAATGTCTCCAAAAAGTCAGAATTTAACATGGTTGAGTTAAGTCCTAATTGACAATAGAATGGCCAGTATGCAGATACAGCTCGCTTGGGTGGGTAAGCTTCTAGGTTGCCAGGACACCTGCTTGAGGCAGGGGGCTCTTTGTATTAACGTGCATCCTTAATGAAGTGTTTGTCTAGAGAGGTCTCCTAAAGCAAGATCTGGCTGAGTCTGGCTTGCCTAGGTGGAGAAAGGAATGTACGGCAATTAATAGCCACGCCTAGCTCCATGCTTGTTTGGGGGCCTCACAAACACTTGGCTGAGGGTGGCAAACTGAGGCTGAATTGTGATATCAAAATGGTATCTAATATCTACCGAAGCCAGGCCAATTCATGGTGATAACAACAAGGTATAAAGTCTGTAACCATCCAACATGTGGTAGTCTCAGCAACTTCTCAGGAAAGTTGCTGTGTTGCTTGCTTTGCTCCAAATAAACACTTCTGCTCAAACTTTAAGTGAGATTTGTGAGCATAAGTTATCCAGGACATGGCACTACTTGAGCCCTCTGTGAGAGCAATCTGTTTCTTTTCTATGGGCCTGCTAGAAAAGAGAGAAAGAAAGGAACTGGAGAGCGGGGGAATGGGAGAGGGTGTTCTTATGCTTTTGGCCTTGTGGCGCACATGTTGCGCACACAGACGTCCCCAGGTTTAATCCTGGAAAATCTCCAGTTAAATGATCAGGGAGTGGGTGATGTGGAAGGTGCATTGCCTGAGATTCTGTCAGAGTAGACCATATTGGGCTAGATAGATAGTCTGACCTAGTAGAACCTGAGCTTGGAAAAACTTTTTTGGACTACTGCTTTCACAGTTCTCCAGTTAGCATGGCCATTCTCCATACTGACAGGAGAATTTGTGGAGTTGAAGTCCAAAACTTCCTGGGAATTAAAAAAACAAAACAAAAACTTTCTCAGAAATGTTGGTAGCCTCTCAGACCTTGGACCCATGCAGAAGACCAGCATTTTTAAAATAAGGAAGGCAGCATATGATATTGTAACTTTTTCTCTTGTCAGCTGTTTTTTCCCCTGGACAGACTGTAGGGGCAAAAAAAGAAGCTAATATCTTGGTAAATCAGGAGCTGTCATCATGTTGAGCGATCAGGGAAGTGTAGGAAAACAATGCCATTTATCAACTTACAGTAAGGACTTCATATTCAATCCATCTTCTGGTGCAAAAGCCCTCACGTTCTCACTACACTTCTGCCAGCCACTTTGCCTGTCCGCCCTGATTTATTACCAATGTTACCCTTGCAAAAATAAAGGTCTGTAATTTCAGGGCTTGTGAATGACCCCAAAGATGATAACCTCGGGCTTCTCTCACAGATTCCAAGCAGCCAAATGATACAGTTACAGTCCCAAAGGACAATGACAGGAATTATGTTAGTAAAGAACAGAGCCTTTATTTCCTTAGGGATATATACAGAGGAATATCATGGGAAGTGTAATGACGTCCTTTGAGCTGTATTTATAACTGCTGAGAGTCGCACCCTCATCTGCATTGTTTCAAGTGCTATTACTCTTTCCCTCTTTTTTCCCCTTAATTGTCCTAAGTAACTCTGAATTTGAACAAGTGGCATACTAGTGTAGTAGATTTTATTTGGTTTAAATAATCTGAGTGGTGTCTATGCAGATAAGTGCCATTCTCACATGTGCTAGTTTCCTTAGGCTGACTTTCCTGCAGTGTGGTGCCTTCTGGCCAGTTGTGCTGGCTGGGGATGATACATATTGTAGTCCAGGACATCTGGAAAGTACCAAGTTGGACAAGGCTGCAATAAGTTGATCCATTAAACTTTTTAGCAGTCTGTACCAGTGTGATATGTTGAATGACTGATTAACTCTGTTTTCTCCCCTTTTTTTCTTTTAACACTCAAGAAGAAGAGGCAAGAGAGGTGGTCACTGACAACTCTGGAGTTGTTGGGTCAACAGCTTTCTGTTCTCTGGGATTTCAGGGCCAAAATCTGAGACCAGGAGACCTTTGCAATGCAACAGGGAAACACCTTGTTCAACAATTGCAAAAGAATGGCCCAAACCCTATTGTTACTGGCAAGATTTATTGAGAGATTTGTTATTGTCTTCCTCTAAAGCTGAGATGGTATGACATGCCCAAGGTTACCCAGTGGGTTGCCATGGCTGAGTGAAGGTTTCCTGGTGTCCTAGTTCAAAACTCAAGCCACTATACCACACTGGCTGAATAAACCAGTGCTCCCTGCCTTCCTCCAATTGGCACAAAGGGCCTAAATACTTACATCCACTGCCTTTTTCACCATTCCCTCCTCTCTCCTTGCTCTTGGTCTCTTGGCCTGCTGACAGTGCACATGTGCAGCACACTTGCCAGCATTTTCCTATTGAGCCAATGAATGCTGGTGCCAGTGCAGAGTGGGGAGGAGACAGGTGCCTAGGCTTAAACCCATGTCACACAATAAAATCAAACCTTCTCTTCCTTCTGCAGCACTTCTGAGATTTACCTTTCCCTTTGGAGACCCAAAGCATAGCAGGTTCCTGAGACTTCAGTCAAGTCTTGAGACATGGCAACCCTTGGATATGGTTTACTCTGAGGTACATGTCATATTGAATGTGGTCCCCATTTGAGCATGCATCGGAATTTCAGCTTGCAGGGCTCTGCTCTCATAAACATTGTAACATGGAATCCTTGCTATGGATCCTTCCTGTGCTCTTAGCATGATACAAGATCAAAGCTTGGAAAAGTTAATTTTTTGACTACAACTCACAGAGTCTTCCAGCCAGCATGCATGGGGAAGCTAGGAATTCTAGTCCAAAAAGTAACTTGTAAAAGCCTTGGGTAAGAGGCTCCAACCACATGGAAAGTGGTCAGAGTTGGTCTTTTCCATGTTAACTTAAGACCTGTAAGATTCTGGGACAACTGAATTAGAGAACTGAGAGTTGTTGATGTTAACACTGGAGTCACAGTTAAGTGGGTCTCCTGATGCTTATGAGAAGGAATCTATTTACCTGGATTACCTGGACCAGAGTCTTCAGTTGTTTCCCACTTCTCATTAATTCCTTTTTGTTTGTGTTATCCAGTTAACTGGTATTGTTAGGCTTACTGCCTTTGACACTGCAGCTTATGTATGCAGCTATCTACTAGCCGTGGATAGCTCCATGGATCTGTCTGATCCCCATTTCAAGTAATCTAAGTTGGTGGCCATCATTGTATCTTGTGGCAGCAAATTCCATAGCTTATCTGTGGCCGTTTCTGCACTACACTGTTATAATGCCATTATTCTACTTTCAACATCCTGTGGAATTCTGGCGTTTGTAGTTTACTGAGGCCAAAGAGCTCTCTGGCTGAGAATTCCAAATGCCCCTCCCTAAACTGCAAATCCCAGAATTTCACAGGATGTTGAAAGTGGAATAATAGGACTATAACAGTGTAGTGTGGAAATGGCCCGCATGGTGTGCAAAAAATCCAACCGATTCAGCTTTACTGGATGATTCTGGGCTAGAGTACTGTGCAGGGAAGACCTTCTTTCTATCCATTTTCTCCATATCACGCATAATTTTGCATTTCTCTTCGATGTAATCTGTGAGTCCACAGCAACTTAACTCCCTACCTTGTACACATTTTAATGACAGTTGAGGGCAATTAGTACCTTCACAATCAAGCCTTGGGCCTTCAGCAACAGTCATAGACCACACAAGATTGCCTAGTTTTATGTGTTTTGTTTGGCAAACAGCATTGCTAGATATATAGCTTTGTACATCTTGTGAGCCAAGCTGATGATGATGATTATTATTATTTTGTCTGTGGGCTGGGCTGGATTATAGTTCTGTGTTTAGATACAGTTGTGGCTACCATGCAGTCAAAATGTGCTTGTCTCTCAGAAGTGGATTAATGAGCTGAAAAGGGAGAGTGAGTCCCCTTCTGCCACTTGAATGAGAGCCAAACCACAGAGCCTCATTTTAAACACACTCTTTAATCTAGGATGCATCTGTTTGGAATCATTCAATGGTTGGTTGGATGAGACACCACCCTTCCTCTCCTGCAGAAAAGAAGGAGGAGGCAATTTATTTGGCTTTTATTGTTCATGTTTTCTAAATATCATCTCATTTCTACATATATAGAGAAAGAAAGGAGAGTTAATGGGTATATCTATACTAACATGCAAACTTTTGAGACTGGTATAATAAAAATTCCTTGGATTCTGACCCAGGACCCTGGGAATTATAGCTAGACATGAGAAGGGCAGCTCAGTGGTAGCACTAGAGTTCAGAAAACTTACTTTTTTTGGTCTACAACTCACAGAGGCCCCCTACAAGCACTGTTTAGTCCTTTGCATCTTTAGGTTTAGATATGAGAAGACTCAAAGATTGAACTAGATGAGCCAATACTCTGACTCAATGTAAGGCACTTTGTTATCTGAAGGTTATAAGAAAACTACAAGAGATCCTAACAAATCCTCAATCAGGTAACAGTTTCCAGGGTTCCCTGTGAAAAGTGGCATATTCTAACATGAATGCATGTTATACATTTATCTGATTTTGTTCTTTAGATGTTGTCTAGTGGAATCTTGCTCCACAAAGTAGTCTAAGACATTTTGTTGTTTGGGCAGAACAGCAACACCCATCTCTCCAAGTCATAGGGTATAGTACCGAGAGCAAGTACATGAGAAAAAAAATCCATTAAGTTTTTCTCTCCACCTGGCAGTAGAGTATTTTTCTCCTTCTTTTTGAGAACCCAAATCTGTTACCTGAGGGGGTTGCCTCACTCTGCCTTACAATAGGACTGGCCCTACTGCTCTGGATGCATTGTAAACTCCCTATGGATCTGGAGGGGCTTTAACATGACCTCATGATTGTCATTGTCATGTTGTTGTTGTTGATGATGATGATGATCATCATCATTATCATCATCATAATCTCCCACTTCTCCTAGGTTTTGTTTTTCTTAAGGTGCCATATAATAAAATCAATTTCAAACAGTTTGAAATAATTAAAAACAATTTTAAAAGACTAAAAGCATTTTAAATCATCCAACACTTAAAAGCAAGACCAGTTGTTTTTGTTCCCGTCTTTTTTGCTTCGTAGGTGCGTGATGTGCTTATTGTTTATCCTTCTGTTTAGTGTGTGAGACTGAGGAATATCTGGAACACACCTCAGGCAGGTAAAGGCTTTTTGTTATTGTCTCCATGGTTTTGATGTGCTTATTTGCTTGAAAGGTTTCTTATCCAGTTTTCATCTCTCAGACCAGTTTACAGGTATTAGAACAAACATTTAAACCACACAAAAACAGAGTGGGAGACAGGCATAAAAAGATGTTTTAGGACATCTTTTAAATATCAGAGATAAACAGGTCCTGTGGTTCCTCTCCTCCTACATCAGACAGAAACTGTAACCCAGCAGTTTACTGAGCAGTTGGGTGTTGATGGCTTCCATGTCAATAGTGTGATGAATTCCCTCTGGACTATAGTACAGACTTTAAAAGAACTATCTGAGGTGTTGAGTCTCATCCCCAAAATAGACCCAAACGTTTAAAATACAAACTAAAGCCCAGAGCACATTTGTTGCCCCAATGACATGGAAGCCACCACTAGCACTGACTCTGTGGCATTGTGTTTGCCTGCATTCCCAGCAGCAAAGCAGTAACACCAGTGGAAGCAGAAGTCAACATAGCAACAACAATAATGCTGGCAAGTACACCACTTTCCATCAAGTACCATGACGCTGAGGGATACCCTCTCCACATTGAAACACTTTTTCTTCTTAAACCAGGTAGCAAATAATGTCCAAGCATTTCCAGGCAAAATTCAAAGTGCTGTTGATGACCTATAAAAAACCCTATGAGTTTCAAGTACAGATTAACTGAAGACTGCACTCTCACATATGAACCTATCTGTGTTCTGAGATCTTCTGGTGAGGCCTTTTTCGCTCTCTCTCAGGCACATTTGATAAGAATGAAGGAGAGGGCCTTCTCAGTGTTTGCTCCTAGGCTCTGAAACTCCCTTCACTGAGAAGCTAGACTAGAATTCTACTTACTTTTTTTCTGCAAGTAGGTAAAGCCCATTTTATTTTGGCGAGCCTTTGAGAATAAGATTTTCTTTCAGGGAAATAGGCCTTGTATAATGTTCTTTGTTGATGTCGTTGCTTTAATTTGTTCATTTTATGATGGTTTGATTGCTTTTTAACTTTTGTATGCTGTTAATTTTTGACTATTTTTGACTGATGTAAGTTTCCTTGCATCTCAAACTGACAAAACAGCAGCAAGCAAGCAAGCAAACAAATAAATATAAGCAAGCAGCAGCAAAAGCATGGCTGGTACACCATGATGGTGTCATCACAGAAACCCTTCCTTCCCACAATGCATTACTGCTCCTACTGTTGCCGCTGCTGCTTCTAATTCCTGTTTATATCAGTAGTATGACAAATAATTTGCCATTTTAACCACCAGAACTCTATTTTCAATTTTTCACTTGCCCTGCTGATGCAACCCTGCCATTGTAGAGTTTATTGTCTTATCAATATAAGAAAGAGATCCCTTTCTTCCTCTCTGCAGAAATGTCAGATGTGGGATGTAAATAGTGTTTATAGCATAGGATCTGGTATGGGATGGATCCTGAAAACAGTTGCCAACTGGTTGCTCTGGGTGGGCTCCATTGCCTTTGGCACTGTATGTATTCTCTGTTCTTTTGTGTGAAAATATATAAGCACACATATCTGTAGCTCTAGTTAGGAGCAGGAAGATGTTCCTTACAGACAGAAGAATTCCACTCCTTATCATGTTCTCAAGGAATTCTTATTAACCTGAAAGTGCTGTGATGACATTTCTTGGTTTGGAACAACTTGAAGGGAACTGTGGCAACAGTCTTATCAAAGGCCACAACTGAGCAAGCAACCGCTTATTAAATTTTGGTTTCCAAGTCTAAGCAGTAACGTCTGTTCTCTTTTTTTTTTAAATAATTTTTATTAAGTTTTCCATAACAACACTGCTACATTTTCAAAACCCTCATACCATAGACAACAATACATTTCCTTACAATACAAACAATCATTAATTTACTTTACAAATAGTTCAACCACCACCCTTACACACAACAAATAAAAACATTTGACTTCCTTTTTATCATTTATGTTCTTTATTGACATTATTACTTATATCCTATCTTTTATTTCCTTCACACTCGATTTCATTTTGTCCATCTATTTGGTATCCTGCTCTTTCTTACCAACTTATTTATCTTATAACTTTATATATCTGTAATTGCTTCGGGACTAAAATAAAAATTTATTCTTTGAAAGCATATTGTTTTATGTTCCCTAAAATATAGTGTTGGAATCTAACACCCATGACTATCTCAGTTTTCTAAATCTTTATCATTTGTTGTAACGTCTGTTCTCTTAAAGTTCAAATTGGCTGTGTTTTTGCTCATGAATCCCTGGCAAATTTACAGCAATCAAGACTCAAAGCTGCAACCGCACGGTCACTTTAATTGAGAACAAGAAATGGAGGGTTAAAACTTCATTTTTAAAAATTGCAGATACATCTTTACAACCTGTGTGACACGCCTAAGCTCACTCAGTGGGTTTGCATGGCTCAGCAAGAAACTGAACCCTGGCCTCCAGGGTCCTAGCCTAATGCTCCAACCATTACACCATGCTGGTTGTCACATCCTGGAAGATCAGACTCATTTTCAGTGTTGATTCTGTAACTTCAGTCCAGCTTTTTTCCTCTTTAGAAGGAACAGATTAACATCAGTACCATCTTCTTGTCTTGTCACTAGAAGTGCTGGAAAAAGGCATTTGGGCAATTGCTGATTCTCATTAGGACTGCTGCTTGACTGAAGGTCTGCTGTTGCAATTTGATATCCACTTACCTGGGAAGAAACTCCATTGAACTCAATGGGTGTTACAGACATAAGAGATTTCTAGCTTACAGGCTTACAATGTGGAACATATGGAGAAGTGGGCTGATGTCTGTGAAAGCTCATGCTAAAATAAATCAGCTAGTCTCAAAGGTGCTGCTTGACTCCTTCATCCTCACCTCTTTCTGCTTCATTTTGAAATGAGCTGATATGGTTGTCTTTTTGAAAGTAAAGTACATAGGAAGCTGTCCTATACCGAATCATGCCACTGGTCCAGCTATCCAGTATGGCTAACTCAGCCCTCCAACACATCAGATAATATTCTTTCCAACCCTACATGGAAATGCCTGGTATTCCTTCGTAGAGTCCCATTCCAGTTTTAGTCAGATCTAGTTTGGCTTCCACATCTAATTGGTTTAACAGTCAAAAAGAGATTGGGAATGAAAAAGAAAGCAAAGCCAAAACCAGCTACTAGCTTCTTAGATCCAAAGCTCATCACCAGGTTACAGAGCTGGATCTAAGCACAGTGGAAAAGCTTCTGCTTCTTCTAGTGGTTGCCCCAAGGGCAGATGGAGAGAATGGTGATACCACCTGGAGGCTGTACCATATCCAGGCAGACAGTGGAGTGCCTGATTGCTCTTTCCTCTCTTCGTGATAGCCTAGTCCATGGTAGTTGATGGACTGTGGGAGGAAGTGAGGGAGGGGGTTGTCAGCTGGGGACATGCCTAGGATTGTGCTCTGATCAAATGAGTTTTTACTGATTAATCAGTAGATCAGTTCTGTCTTTGGACAGAATCGTTTAGAAGAAATTTTCCTTTTTTTGCTTTCAGGTGATGTGTCTTTGCTTCATGACATACAATATAACACAATTCCTTCTTTTAAGATGTAATTACTTTTATTATACGTTGTTTAGCATTTTAATGGAAGGGTATCCCTAAATGCACTGGATCCTGTTTGATCTTAGAAGCTAAGCATGGTCAACCCTTGGTTAGCTCTTGAGTGGAAGACCACCGATGAATACTAGCTGCTGTAGGCTATATTTCAGAGGAAGGAACTGGCAAAACCACCTCTGAGTATTTTTTGTCTAGGAAAACTCTATGAAATTCATGGGGTTGCCATAAATCAACAGAAAACATAAAGGCAAATATATATATACACACACATCTATTGAGTTAATTGTTATCACAGTGAGCTCCTTTTAAATCACTCTTTAATGGCTGGCACCTTTTTTAATCAATTAATGGTGGGCACCTCTTTAATTGAGCCAGAGTGATGTAGTGGTTTGCATGTTTGACTGGAACTCTGGGAGGCCAAGTTTCAAATCCCTACTCAGCCATGGAAACCCACTGGTTGATTGTGGGCATATCACACTCTGTCAGGCTCAGAGGAAGGCAATAACATACCTCCTCTGAACAAATCTTCCCAAGGAAACCCCATGATCGGGTTGATTTAGCATTGCTATAACCTGGAAATGACTTGAAGCCATGCAACAATATCAGCCATCTTTTTAATCAATGAGAAGATTTATAATAATTGAATCTAGAGAATTACTCCAGTAGGGATTGCCACCCCACCTTCCAAGGCTGCACTTTATTCAAATACATCCTTTTGCTGAGCAATTGGAGTATGGTTGGGTTTATTTGTAAAGCTTGGTTTTATGTGTGGTATTCTCCTATGCTGGCTGCTGTGGTGATGGTGGATTCAGGGAGTTGTAGGCCAAAAGTCATTTTCCCAAGCTCTGCTTGTTAGTATCTTGCTATCCCCCATCCTGGGCATACTTCTAAAAAAAAGTGGCACTTGACTCACATTAGTTCAAGGTGCAATCTACTAGCTGGGGTTTCATCCATAGGAATAAAGGGTTCAATTGGACATTTATTGATGTTAACAGAATAAAATCAGTATCTCAGTGCTGGGGAACCACTGCCCTTCCAGGAAATTAATTTGGATATTAATTTGGAATTTGAAAACTAATCCTCATTAGCCCTAGCCAGTCTGGCCAGTGGTGATGTGCGATAGGAATATGAGTTCATTAACATCTGGCTGGTTGAATGTTCTTGCCCCTCCAATGATCTCTCAGCCTCATCTTATGCCCTCCTCTGCAATTTGGGGATTGTACTAATCATATCATATCTTGTAAGTGATACTGAGATAATGGCCAAGATACTGTATGGGAAAATGGAGAGCAAAGTTCTGCCCAGGTAGGATTTCACTCTTCCCTTCTGCATGACTCTTCTTTTGCCTGTGAGAGTCTCCTTGGACCAGCTAGTGGCCTGTGAAGAACAGAGCAGTGGTGAAGGCTACAGCTATATTCCTATAGCTGGACACAAAATAACAAAGACATCCTCTGGGATCTCCTGTTTTGGGGAAACCAGGTGAATTTTGAAGGGGTGGGAGGGGGTCATTGTTCAAGAAAGGTGGTGAATTTGTCTCTTTGCAATGACCCCCCGCAAAAAGTCTTATGCTGGCATTCCACTGGTGTACATCTTAAACAGTATGCCAGCCAATATATTTGGAACACTTGAAGTCACAGTGTCAAAGCTGAACCTTATCATCAAGCCACTGTTAGGGACATGTACTGCAGAGATATTAAAGGTTTCATTCTTCATGGAGTGGAACAATTCAGCCTCCAGCCCACAGGTGCCCCCAAATCATTTTTAACAACTTCTGAACTCCCCATGAACTCTTCTAAGCCCCAAGACTCCCTGAAAATTTTAAAAATGCTGGGCAGTTTTCATCCCACAGAATGTTTCCAACTAGCTTAAATATGGCACAAAATGTGATGGGTTTGCTCCCACTACCTCCAAACCCCTCAGCCAACTATAAAATGTATACAAAAAAAATCAAGTTAAACAGCTGAAAATCAGTCAAAAATGAAAACAGAAGTGACACTGTATTGGTTTTCTTTTGGGAACAGCAGTGTCACGGTGCAGAGGGGTGAACTATCACCCTTCTCTGTACAACTGCCCATTCCTGCATTATGCAGTAACTTATAAAGGACTTTATTGAATCCAAACTTCAAAGAACAGGTGATGTCAGGGAGAGATGAGTTGGCTATCTGAGTAAGGTCGTTGTTTTTCAGTTTTTCCACAAAGAGGATTAAATCATACGTAAATCCTTCACCTGAGCCTCAACTATTTGAGAAAATGAAATGCAGCAGTTTCCAGATCACCCTGGCCTGTATATATAAATCAATCAGCCACACCCAGCACTCTCATACCATTGGCAGGTTCAGCATCCAGTGGCAGCTGGTGGCAGTGACGCTGTTGGGCATGGGAAAGGAAATAGGCAGTGGGAGCAGAGAGAAGAAGATGGTGGTTCAGGATGCCTCAGTGTCCTTGAATAAAATGTTTTCTGTAAAAATGGTTGTCCAGTCCCAGTCTGATTTCAAGAACTCTAGGAAGGAAGAGGAGCAAATCATTGAAGTGGCCTGGCTATAGGTCACCTGGACTCCATCTACACTAGTGTTTTATCTCCCTCTTGTGATGTCTGGCTCATTTACCTGTCACACAGTGCACAACTTGACAGGTGGTTTTTTTGCCCTCTTTTTTTGGTGATTGTGATTTCTGTGTGCTACAAAGTCATGCGTGACTTACTTACTTACTTATTTATTTATTTATTTTATTCTCTGCCTTTTTCCTGACATGGGATTCAATCTCATTCTTACCACTGGGTGTTGCCTTATAGCAGGGGTGAGGAATGTGTGGGCCATACATTTTGCTATTCTGACCCCCTCCACAATCTGTACAATGTATAAAAAAAAACCAAAAACAAAACTCCTCCTGCAACTGGAAAAAAATTACTACAATTACTTATTGCTTCCTTCCAGGAAAAAAAATATTTAAGAATTACATCTCTAGCAAGGAAAGAGGGGTGAGACAGAAAACTGAGAAAAGAGTGGTGCTGACTAGAAAGATGAATATGTGATGGAGATCTTGAACAATTAGGACAAATGTTGTGAGTTAGAGAAAGGAGTGTTAAGGTGTTACTAAATCAAAAAAAGGGACATCTTTGACCAATACTATGTTTTGACCCATGGGAAACAGTTCAGAAAAACAGCACTGGGATGAAGGATAAACTGTTCTCTGTAAGTACCTTACCCTCAGTCTAAATCAGGGCCAACCAGGATCACATTTGACCTTTAAAATCCAAACAGGAAATTTGTTCAGAGATCTCCGTTGTTCCATCTCATTTGTCTCTTATGAAGGCTAGTTAAGAGATAGGGTAGTTAAAGAAAACAGGACTATCTGTGGCCTGAAAAGTAGGGAACTGAGGAAAGAACAACTGATACAAACATGGAGTTGAAGAAATCAAACCCAAGGAGAAACAAAGGCTGGGGTTGAAATGACAAATTGGAGGTGTTTATTATAAGAGGGAAGAGGGGTACAAATAGAGGAGATCAGCAGCTCTTGTGGGGGTAGGCTAGGCCCTGATCTAAGGCAGCAGTGAGAAACATACACCCTCCAAGGCAAATTTGGTGGTCCAGCAGTCCCTCCCAAGAACCATGGACTCTTCCATCTTAAAAGAACAATGGTTGGGAAATGGAGAGTTAAACTCTGGGTAGGGTTGCTAAATCAAGACTACCTCAGGCCCTGCAATTTCAGGGCCAAAACCTGAGACTTAGTGGCTATCCCTTCTCATGTCGCAAGGGGCAGCCCCTGGTGATTTCATTAAGCATGATACATTAAGCATGAACCACAGTGGTACAGAGTATGCCATTCAAATAAAAGCACCAGTGATAACTAATGAGTATATACATATACATACATTTTTCAAGGCAGTGTTCTTGCCCTGAGATTCTTTACTTTTGTCCTAAGGACTGGAGAAGGCAGAACAGGCCTGAGATCTGAGATGGAAAATCTCATGATAGCTGGCAATTCTGTCCATTGTGAGAATTCTTCCCAAGCCAGTGCTCAAGCTGCTGTTTGACTGGGTCTGGGAACTATGACGCTGTCTCTCCTCACCCCAACACAAATATAGGATTATTTTGCATGTTTGTGAGCAACTTGACTGAAACTATTAGCCATATGCTGTCAAATGTGTTGTTTTTGTTCAAAGTTAAGAGAAATGCAAAACAAATACAGTGAATCTGTGTGTGCGTGTGCCCGTATGCGCACATGTGCGTATGTGTGTGTTTTATTCATTCCCAACTTTGCACAGCAAAAATATTTGAGGAAATCCCAGTTCCAAAGTGCCAATTTGTGGATACAGTCTGCTTTAAATGAAAAAAACCACAGGGAATGTTTTTCAGTGGACCAAATGGTGGGTGTCTCAGCATATGTGCCACCTGCATATAAATCCTGTTTTGGCATGTATGGCTGAGAGGCCCACCCCTATTTGTGTGTGTGTGAGAGAGGTTTTAAAGCTTAAAGTTAAACATTTGCAGTTAACACTGGGTTTTAGTGGGATTACTTGTCAAAAGAGTTGCAGGCTCAGACTAATTCATGGGATCTTGATGGCAGTTCTCACTGTCAGATTTCTTCCTGACATGTATAATTTTGCAAGCATGGAAAAATTCCCTTTTTTCATTTGCAGAGTCCACTAGACAGCGTAACCAGTGCTGGTTGGGGAGATTCTGAGAGCAGTGGTGCAAGAAAGTAGTAATTTCATAGAACTGATCCAGGCAGGGGCTATCAAGGCCCTAACTAAACTCTCAGACCATTCAGATATCACTTGGTAAACTTATAGGAGTATCAAAAACATGTGCAGAGAGGCACTAGGATCCTCAAATATGCTGATGCACAGTGGTCCAGGCTGCAGATCATTTTGAAAAAGAGAAGGGAGACTGAAGGACAGAAGGAGCAGCCATTAGAACTGTAGGAGGCAGTTATAACAGGATGTTGCCTGCCTCCAAATTTAGCATGTTTGAGAAGTAATGATGGCAAGTTCCCTGGCTTAAAAGTTCTGTGTCTGAGTGTCTGGTCAACAAAGGGGAAGAACCCACAGTCCTCCAGTCCTTGATCCTAGATGCCATTTTTGTATCTTGGTGAAATGTTTGGATGAGACTAGTGAGTGAGGTGGAATGTTTCCTAGATTTGCCCTCCTGTGTTTTCTGGGAATCAGCAGGGTGATGGGAGGAAGGGGCAGGTGCAATAGTCTATTGAGATTTCTTCCTCCTCCTCATGTTCGCCTTTCTACAGTCTGCTGGTATAACTAAAAGCAGGTATACAGGACAGAATAGGGCCTATGCCACTGCTATTCCTTCTTCCTGAGCTAGCTAGGATGGACTTGGGAATGAGGCCAGAGTCCTTTTAGCTCACTTGTTGTACTGAAACTGCTTTGCCAAATCCACATTGAAGCTACCCTGACAGGAGTAGCCCAGCACTTCAAGACTTCCATGGCTACCACAGATCTGTCCCAATTGGTATCTGGCTCCACTTGGCAAATACTGAAGCTGATTCTCTATCTTGGATGGGATCATGATGATCTAAGCATGGATATATTTTCTGTAGTCCTAGTCTCATGGACAGATCACCACCTGGTGGGATTTAGACTCCCTAGAACTTAGAGCTTCTGTGAGGGCCAACTGACATGGTCTGTCCCAGGAGTCAAATTAGGATTGATAGATCTCAGGGCCTGGACCCAAGTCTCCAGTTTTTGTTGGACATCTCCAGACAAGAGGAAGGCACTGTGTACAAATTTCCACCTCAGATAACAGAGCAGAGCTTGTTACAGTTTTCAAGGCCTAATTAATTTGTAGGTGCAACTTGCAAAGATTTTCTAGGGGCTTGTGTCTATCTATTTATTTAATTAGCTTCTTCCTCCTCTCTCAGTTATTGTGGTGCAGGGGCTCAGCCTCTGTTTTGCTCTTCATCCATCTTTTGATTAGACACAGGTTGGTTGGCTAGATTAAATGTTCCTCATCCTATCTCCCTACCTAAGTGAGAAGGGATAACCCCTTCATTTCTCCTTGGTCTGGAAACAATCTCTCTCTCTCCCCCCCCCCATGTGTGTGTGTATGTGTACGCGCGCATGTGTGCATGCGTGCGTGTGTGTGTGTGAGAGAGAACAACAAAGTGGAGGTACTAGTGGTTTGTACTTAATGAGTGTATGTAATTACATCACCAGGGGTTGTCCCTAGGTCTCAGACTTTGGCCTAGAGAGCCTGGGATCATCCTAGGCCTGGGACAATCCTGAACTGGCAACCCAAAGGTCAATGGATCTGAAGTTTTCTGATAGATTCTGGGAAGTTTCCTATTGTCATTTCAGGCAGTTCTATCAAGTTCTGCTCAACTTTTGGAATGGAGAAAGTCCTGAAGCCAGTGCCAGTTGTTTCCATACCTGAAAATGTCAGATTTGGCCATGGTGACATGTGCCTTACTGAGGCCCTTTCTGCACTCTACCTTTTAGTGAAGATGTCTGTTGGGGATCCCAACAGTGGCTCTGCTGGGAGGGGAGGGCGATGGGAGCACTCCTCTCTGCACTGGCTGACTCTCTGCTGAAGGGAGCGTGATGGCCATGCCTGCTCCTTCTGCAGAGCAGCTGGGTATTTTCCCAGGCTGCACTGGGGCAGGAAGCACAGTCATCATGCTTCCACAGGACAGGTAAGTGCGGGATGGTGGCATGATTGGGTGTCATTGATGGGGAAAACCTGTCAATGATTTAATCTGCAATCTTGCCACCTAGGGATAGGAGAAGGATGGGACTGTGATGACAGCATACAGAACTGTCATTGAGGTCTCGTCCTTCTCCTGTCTCCATTATGGGACGGAAGGGTGGTGTGGAAAGGGCCTGAGTTATAACATGCTATCTGGGGCTTCCTTTGAAGAGCCAAAAGGTAAGAGGCACAATTTTTACTGTGCCTGAATTTGGCCTTTCTTCCTTTACCTCCTTCAGAGAAATGTTTGGTGAGAACATGAAATAATGCCTTTTCAGCTGATGCTCCCAGGTTATGGAACTCCCTTACAAGCTATTCTAGGTCTCCGCCTGTTCTAGCTGCAGGCAAAAACCTATCTATTTAGGTAGACCTTATGTCATATCTGGAGCAGTGCAGGCAGTTACTCACAAACAGCACAGCTCCTACGTATGAAGTAAGAGTCAGAGAATGTCCAAACAGAAAGGTAGCCAAGAGCAAACAAATCCAAAGGGGCAAATCCAAACCGTAGTCCAAACAGACAGAGTTCCAAGACAACCAGATCCAAGAGCACAGTACAGGGTTTCAGGGCCAAAGAGACCAGTTGCTGGCCCTGGAAAGAAAGGCCAACTGGAGCCCTCTTTTATCTATGGCTGCCGCCGCCACAAGTGTTCCCTCATTAGGACTTGTTTACTATTTAAATGGGCTGAGCGACGCAAACCCTCCCTTTCACGGTGTCTCTGCTGCAAGGTAGATGTGTCAGCTATGGCCCTTTCTGCACCTTACCTTTTTCTGGTGCTGGGATCATGCGAGCAGCCTCTGGTGAGAGGCTCTCACGTCCCTGCTGCTTCAGTTCTGCACTGTTACCTTGTGAATTGGGGGTCCCGGGAGGGACACCCAAACAACCAAACAAACACAACCAAGATGGGGAAATTAACTCGAGCACACTCTTAAGCTAATGAGAGGGTAACTTAGCGGGAATCTTTTACCCTATGTATACAGGTTCAGGTCAGTGAGCAGTCAGACAGTTTTAAACTAGCAATAATATTTATTAAACAGATAGCAATTATTAAGAAAACACAACCTCACAGCTAACTAGAAATAGGAAATAGAGTTTTGGGGGAATGGGTGATACGTCATCTATCTCGCAGTCCTGGAGAAGTCCAATTGAAGAGAAGGAAACTCAGCACAGCGGCTGAGGGGAATTCCCTGAACAGAGCGGCAGCAAGGCTGGATAGAAGTCCGAAGTGATCTGAGGAAGCTCTCAGAGCTTGGGGTTTTTATTAGGGAAGGTATGACCGTGGGCTAGTCTGGTCTTGGGTGTGAACAATGAGTTTTGGGCTTGAGACAATGTCTCCGAAAGGTCAGAATTTACATGATTGAGTTAAGGTCCGAATTGACAATAGTATGGCTGGTATGTAGATGCAGCTAGCTTGGCAGTTAAGCACTCAGCTCGCCAGGGTACCCTCTCGAGGCAGAGGTCTCTTTGTTTTAACACGCATTTGTAATGAAGGTGTTTGTTTCAGGAGGTCTCCTAAAGCAGATCTGGCAGTTTCTGGCTTGCTTAGGTGTAAACAGAAATGATTCAGCATTTAATAGCCATGCTTAGCGTCATGCTTGTTCGGAGGCCTTCACAAACATGTGGCTGGGGGTGGCAGAGCAGGGCTGAATTGTGATATCAAAATGATATCTTTGGTTTACCAAAGGCCAGACCAGTACACGGTGATAACAGCACGAGCTGCCTGCTCACGTGAGAGCCCCGCCTCTTCCTTCCGCGGTGCAGCCTGGGAGTTTCCCAGGCTGTGCTGGGGCAGGAAGCATGACTGGTGCCACTCTGGAGGCTCCGCACTCCAGGTAAGTGCATGCGGGGCCTGGGAGCAATGCGTAATCATGCACCATTTTCGGCTGAAAGCCAAAAATGAAAAAGTGTGCGAGTGGCACCTGCCAGCCCCTGGAGTGTCTCGCGATTGTGAGTGCATCGTGCAGATCGCTCCTCACAATTGTGCAACGCTCCAGGCGCCCTTTTGCATGGCAAATGCTGTGCGGAAAGGGCATATGTCTTCCTCTACTTGTTCCCCTGGCTCAGGTCCTTGTTGTTGTTGTGTATTATCTCCCTCTGGACCAGCTCCTGGGGACACTTAAGCCTTTGGGGAAGCCTCTGCCTCGGAGTCAGAATCCTCCTCCTCGCTGCCACAGTCCCCAAGGCAGGGCATGACACCTTAAGCACTTGACTAACTGTTATGATCACAGGACCTGAATGGATGTGCCAAGCTTTTCAAGGCTCTAAACATTTCTATTGTTACTATTTTGAATGGTGTTTATTTTGAGTTTTAATAGCATTTACATTTGCTAGAATATTAAATCTGTATTTACTTAATTATAACATTACACTTCAAATTAAATTATGTTACACACTGAAAATGGAGATTCTTTGCTGAATGCTCACAGTCTGAATTTTCTTCTGTTCTCTTGCAGAATCCGGCAAACACGTAGCCTTGCTTATAGTGATTACACAAGCTTGTGCTTGTTTACTCAGAGATAAATCCATATCATCTGTTGGTGAACTTAGTTTTTATAAAAATCTGTTTTGTGAGACAGATGTCGTGTTACTTAGAAGTATGTCTGTTTCAGCTAATGTATTTAAAGTGCACAGCAAAACTCTTTTCTGATAGTTAAAGTCACACTCCACAGTCAAAATGAGATCAAGTCTTCACTTGCTTTTCTGCGAAACCTTTTTAAGTATGCACCTGGTGGGATCTTGCACCAAACAGGAAAGTAAAGATTAAAAATGATGCCAACCGGTTTGCACATTTTCCCCCTACATTAACTACTTACGCTTAAGTGGTTTGTAAAAAGCAGCTAATCACTGCTCCCCACTTTGCCTGGGTGGAGTTGAGCTGAAAGTCAAGTGAAGAATAAACATTATATAATTGCTGATGAGAGCTTGTGTTCACTTGCTTTACAGACATTAGGATATAGATGGACATTGAAAAAGAGGCAAGCTCTTTTCATTTGGTACCTTTCTTATTGGAAAGTGTCAGCAATCTGTATAAATCATACCTCTCTATCAGAGTATGATTTTTTTTTTTAAGACTACAAGTATTAGAATCCCCCATCCAGCATGTTGTAAAGTTGTAGCCCAAGAAATCTTTTAAAACAACTTTTTCTTTTTCTTTTTCTTTTTCTGAAAGACTTACATTCTAAGATTGGAAGTATCTACCAGGTGGTCAGAAGATCTTACTGCTTGAGCTACATGTGGATGGTATATGAACATCAGCTTAAAAGAAAAATGTACTTTTGGAAATACAGTCAGCTAACATTAATGAGCCAGCATCGTGTAGTGGTTTGAGCACTGGACTATGATCTTGGAGACCAGGCTTCAATTCCCCATTTAGTCACTGGTTATCTTGGGCATATCACACAATTTCAGCCTTGGTGGCACAGTGGTTAAATGCTGGTACTGGAGCCACAACGTTGTGAGTTCGATCCTGCAGGGCTCCAGGCTGACTCAGCCTTCCATCCTTCTGTAGGTCGGCAAAATGAGTACTCAGCTTGTTGGGAGCAGTTAACTTACATGTTGTAAACTGCTTAGGGAGCGCTTAGCACTGATAACTGGTATAGAAATGTAACTGCTATTGCTATTGCTTTCAGCTCATGATAGGTTCACATTAGTGTCGCCATAAGTCAGAAATGACTTGAAGGCACACGACAACAAGTGTTAACATATATGCCTACCCCACATTCATATCTTATGTATTTTGCCTTCCCTCCTTTCCTTCTTTTTATCTTCTTCCCTTTACTTTCAAAAATGCAATATAGATATATTTTTAAAAAAGATGCTGTAGTTCAAGACAATAACTTTTTCAAGCTCTGGTTCTTACTGACCAAAAACTGAGCTTAGTGTCCTCCATCTTTAAGTGGTGATTTTGAGCAAACAGAGGAGATTTTAAGTCACGAAAGATCCTTTTGTGACACATGTCAGCATAACAAGAGATTGTACTATTGTGATTAATTTTAAGAGCAGTATGAAATAAGCTATCTAGTATCTCCTGATGCATCATCTTTCCTTGGCTGTACAGCAGCAGCTGGACTGTGTCCAGGTGTATCTGTCTAGCCCAGTGGTGCTTGGTGGGTGGAGTTCCTTCTGCACATCTGTGAAAAAGGAGCAGACCTTAGCCTTCTAGACTTCCAGTGGAAATATGCTGGCAGTGCTTTCTGTTCTGCCATCATCAGGATCTCAGCCTGTATTTGTGTGTGAATGTTGATGTACATATCACACTGATACCAATTTACATGTTGTACCTCTCCCTGAGAACTGGCATTCCTTAAAGTTCTAAGAAACCTGGTCATAGCCCAATATGCTCTTTCCTCAGTTGTCAGATGGCCATGCAGTTTCATGTGGTTTAAAATTGGCTTAAATAGTTGTCACCAGATCTGTTCTGCAGGTAGAGGGTTGCTGAATCAGATTGAGATTTATCAAGGGCCCTTTATCAAGGGCAGCCTTGCGAAGATGGTGCTGCCTTCATATACATATGTATATAGTTATAACTTACATCCTCTTGTCTCCAGCCAGCATGGAAAATATTCATGTGCTGGTTGGCAGGGTGGAAATTCCAGTTCAACACGTTTGGAGACTGTCTGCTGGAGCAGAGATGAGAAAAGCACAGGTCTACAGAGCTTGTAGGACTTCAGTTTCCAGTGTTCCTCACTATTGGCTATGCTAGTTAGTGCTGATGGAAGCTGCAACATCAGGATGGCTGCATTTATTCCAGCAGTGGCTATAGGCTGAAAAGCAGATAGTTACTTTTGCAAAATTGTATTAGGGAATACCTTTCATTCTTACTTTGATGGATTGTTCTTTCAGTGCTCAGTTTGCAGATCTCCTGGACTGCTGTTTTGACCAGAGCTTGGAAAAGTTACTTTATGACTCCCAGATTCTAACGGTCTAGTTCAATAAATAAATAAATAAATAAATAAATAAATAAATAAATATAAAACAAAAATCCAAGCTTGGGATTTGGCCATCACAGGATCAGTAGGGAGATCAGCAGAACTCTTATGATGCTGGCCTCTGTATAGCAGGAACAGAGAAATAGGAAGGAAGCACGAAGCAACCCTAAGGCTACACTGACATATAGTAAACCTCTATGCCGCTCAGCCCCAACCAAATACAATTGTGGCCATAGAGAGGAACAGCACAGGCAAGCTTTATTGCACCACAGGCCTGATATGGTGCCGTCAGCATTTGTCAAATGACAGGGTTATGAATGGCTCCATCAATTTGGTTGCCTTCTCCTGACCTCCTGAAACTAAAGGTTACTTGTCCTGCATGGTTGCTCTGAAATCTGGGTGACAACTCTGAAGAGGAATGAAAAAAGCAAACAGTTGTCCATTGTTTCTTACTCATCTTAGTGCTGGAATCCATATCTCTGCAGCTGGAGGCTCTGAGACTTCTTAGGGGAGACAAGAAGTGGGCACAGTGGTCACTATACTCCTTTTCTGCTCTTGTCTATCACAGGCTTGGCATCCTTCGTATCTTGAACACTGGTGAATATGGACATGGCATTTGAGTGCTATGTTTATCAGAGCTTGGTGGTGGCAGATGGAATTTTTGTACTACAGATCCAAGAATCCCCAGCTGTGAAACCACAATGGTGTCTGGAGGATTCTGGGAAATATAGTACGAAAACAGATTTTCGCAAGTTCTGTTGTTAACCATTGTGCTACAGTTCTTCTTGTCAGTGAAGCTATCACTTGAGCATAACAAGATAGCAGGGAACTTGAATGCTCATCAGTGAGTCCTTCAGTTCAGTTCCTTCGGTCTCAGGCTCATTCTTCTCTTGCTCACCGCCATTAGGGATGAGAAACCGTCAGTTTCATGTTCTGCATCTGAAATTTTAAAACCCTTTTTGAGTTCCCAATATGAAAAATATGTCCCAGTAACAAACCAAAATACAATTCTCCTCCCATTTGTACCAGCCAAACTGAAAAGGTACAGATGTTCCTACCATGGAGAGCAGCTAGTGGTACCTGCCTGACATAGAAGAAAAAGAAGGAGGAGGAGGAGAAGAAGAAGAAGAAGAAGAGGATGAAGAAGAGGAAGAAGAAGAGGAAGAAGAGGAAGGGGCACCTCTAAGGGAAAAGAAGTTGCAAGACTAATTCAGCACTAACATGAAACAGACAGTAGTATTCTAGGACTTAGCCACGTTAGACTGTTTCTTCATAAAAAGATATAAAGGAATCCTGTAGCCTTTTCTGAGACTAACAGAAAAATTTCTAGCATAAGCTTGTGTGGTTTTAGGTCTTCTTCATCAGATGCAACAGGCAAAACAGACAAAACATGCCAACATGTTAGCTCTATCGCCCATGTTAGTAGCTCAGGAATCAGGAAAGCACAGCCCTTGGGCTGTATGTATCCCCGGAATCCCTCTTCTTTTCCCCCCCCCAGAAACCTCAGGTACACCGTAAGCCCCCAGACTCAATCTTTAATGTTTTTTTCCCCCCAGGCAATTGTCATACCTTATTTTGTCTGAAAATTGCCTGAAACCTGATCAAACAGTCTGCAGTCATATTTTGCTTCCTTTTGTTGTCCACAGTGCCCTAAACTCCACAAAATCCTTGTTAATCAGTTTCATACTGACATTGCTTGTGTGTTGGTACAGCCTATCCAGAGGCAGAGGGGTGTGTGTGTGTGTGTGTGCGTGTGCGCGCGCAGTGGTAAAAATTTCCTGTGAATAATTTGTGCCTGCCTATCTTTGACATAGCAGCTCAGTATATAGTTTCCTGTTTTATTATTTGCTCTGCAGTGCAATTGAAATACTTTTGATTCAGATCACATTGAGAAATTTGAGAGACAGTACTGGATCTCTCAGAGTGGTCAAATGGGTAAGGGAGAAGCTGAGCAACAACCAGTCTCACACCCACTCACTCACCCACGCATTCACAAAACCCAGAAGACTGAGCTTATTTGTATAACATTTGTATATTTTATACAAATAAGTTCAGTCTTCTTTGTATAACATAAAAGAAGCCTCTTCATAATCCGATGTGTAGTCTACTGGAGAGACAGAGAGATGGAGAGAGAAAAGGGGAACTGTCTGCAGGATAGAGGGAGGGTGTAGACAAAAAATTAATCAAGTAGTTTGGAAATATGGAAACTAGTAATTATTGAGTATGGACACATAAAAGTTTCTAAGTCCAGCAAACCAGTCTTCTGGCTATATATTCTTATCTTATGGTGTCAGAAACAGCAGTTTCTTCTTCAGTCCCAGAGTAAGTTGCCTCAATGAGGACAAAGAGAGTGGCTAGACAGTTCCCTTGCCCCACTGATTTTCCCTGAGGAACAAAATAGCTTAATCTGTCTATGTAGTTACTCTCCAGGCCTCCATGACATCTGCACAACTTTCAACTTACTAAGCTGAACACAGTGCACTGGGTATATGTGAGAGAGCAGAAACTTGAAAAATTTTAAGAAGATGGAGAGGCCAGAGAGTCATTATGATGAATAAAAAAGAGTTCTAGGATTTTTGTTTTGTTTTCTGTTCAGTTGACAGCAAAGTCACAGAAATAACACAATCCTGTTAACTCTGAAGGTCTTTAAAGTTTTGTAGCATGAGCTTTCATGAACAATAGCCCATTTCAACAAATGCATCAATTGTTATCTATAATTTCAGTGATACAATGAGAACATTTCAGTTTTCCAAATATCTGCTGCTTAGAGTGTCCGTTGTAGAGAAAAGAATTTTCAAAGAGTCCTTATAGCAAGAAACTGTTGAGCTGAAATTAATCGGTAGAAGTCCAAATTGAGATGAAGGTTTATTATCACACTACATGTGTTAATTGCATTACCTAGTACCAATATGTCTGTGTTATCAGCAACAGTTTTATGAATGGCTAGTATTAATGTAACCATCACTGTCATGTATTTAATGTCTATCTTATTTTTATTGTCTACAGAGTTCTGTCACCAAGATTTGAAATTGTGGATAATATGACTGACATCTGATGAAGTGGACTGTTATACAAAAAAGCTCAAACTATTAAAAATGTATTGATCTCTAATGTGTTACAGGACTTTGTTGTCCTGTAATGCCTATGAGAATAGTACGTATTTTGATTAGTATGATGAGACCTCTTAAACTAGGCATAGTTTATGGCTTTAGTATGTCTTATGTCTTAATCGGATCCTAACTTCAAAATCCCTGATAAAATAATATATTGCAATAAGGAGCAAGAGCTCCCACTTGCAAAGGTATATCCTCTCCTCTTCTTCACCTCTCTTGCCATTTTCCTTATATAGAGAAATCTGGGGGAAAATGTATTCATTTTCTGCTCACAATGTTCTGCTATCTTGAGCTGCTGGTGCGTGTGTGTCTGTGTGTGTGTGAGCTTATGTCTGGTGTCATGTATGATGACTACAAGGATGTGGTGGCGTCTTCTTCCCAGGCCCCCCCCTTCCCCATTTTGATTTCTACTGTGTCTGACTGGGAGTAAATATACATCACACCATTATAGCAGTCTGATTCCACTTTTGTTATGGCTCCACCCTAGGGAATGTGAGGGTTTGTAGTTTAAATTCTAGTTCACTCTCCTGACCTGAAGCACCAGAGCTCTCTAATGGGGAGTTCTAAGAACCTCACCAAACTACAGATCCCTGGGATAGAGCCATGACAGTAAAAGTGGTATCAAACCACTGCAATGGTGTAAGGTAGGGCCTTCCCGCGCTACACTGTTATAGTGCTATTATTCCATTTTCAATGTCCTATGGAATCCTGGGGTTTGCAGTTTAGGGAGGGGCATTTAGAATTCTCAGCCAGAGAGCTCTTTGGCCACACTAAACTACAAACTCCGAAATTCCACAGGATGTTGAAAGTGGAATAGCATTATAGCATTGTAGTGCAGAAAGTCCCATTGATGAAGTGTGATCTCCTTTGCTGCTGAAAAAATGGTTGTACTTTGTAATTATCAGCACAACTCTCTCTCTCTTTTTTTTTTTTGGCCATACTCCTTTTGGCAAGCCTAATTCATTGCATCACTTTCCCCCACTGTTAAATTTTGTTTTCTTGACGAATGTTATGCTGAACTTCAATGCACAATGTGCATTGTCCAGATACCATCACAAGTTTGTTACCTTTGCAGAAGAGGGCTGTTTTGTTATGTTGGCCATGTACCTTGCCCCACAATCCTATTTTCCTTGCTCTTTTCCTAGTCTTAGCACTTAGCCTGCACAGTGCTTTGCCTCATGAAATTATTACTCCTGTATTTCCTAGTTTTAGTCTTCCTGCCATTTTTTCTGGGGTGGGGGATGGATCCAGACTCTCCTAGAGGAATGTTAACTGCAGCTATCTGTGCACTGTTCATTGGCATCACTTTTTCACATGTCTCTGTTTGCCCTTTTACACAATGGCTAATTTTGTGTTTCTCCTCCCTTCTGTTGCCTACCATATTTTTTTTCTCCATTGGTGGGAAAAGCAAAGATAGTATTGCACAAGTTACAGGGGCACGGTGGAAAGGACAGTTTTCTCTGGGTGGGAAAGTGGGGTAACTACAGGGACATCAAAAATTCTTCTGTTTGGACACCACAAGCAATCTGAAGCATTATGGACTATAATAAACAGTACATGACATACAAAGAAAACAGGGTCATTTTCCCCCAGCCCAAAATTCCCCAAGGTTACATTCAGAATTCTTCTGAATTGAAGAATACTTCTAGTCTATTCACATATATAAGGAAATGCAACAGTCATCAAACGATGAACCCACCAAAGTTGTCCTCTTTGGGCAGCTTCCATTGTGAATTTCATCATTGTGCTTGCTTTTCAGGAAACTCCCTTGAAGAGGCCAACTGCTGTGCTATCTTAAGCATATTTATCTTTGGTTTCCACATAAATGGCTCTGAAAAGCACAGGATTAAGCTAAAGCATACATCTGCTTTAAACTTTTCCATACCAGTGAAGTAATATAAACAGAGTAATGTAAAGCCAAAACCAGACTATGACTTTTGCCTTGCAGACTTATAAAACAGATACAGAACTACCCCTATTTGGTTATGGAATCAGTTCGCTGAAAGGTGCAAGTTGACACTGCTGCTAACCTTCTTCTTGGCAAGCCTTTGCTAAATATTGAGAATTTCAGCTTGACATTCAGAAATACATAAAGGATCACCACATAGTAATATGGGGGGAGGGGGGAGGGAGACTTCATGTTGTAGTTTACCCTCATGGGGTAATCATGAGGTGAATCATTTTCTTTATTGGAAGTTAGAGAGCCAGTCAACAGGCAGGGGAAGGCAACTGCTTCACGAGGCAGTTTCTTCAGGGAAGTAGTTGCAGCCTCCCCACAACTGTCTCCCATGAGACGCTGGACAGTCTTCTTTCTAGGAGGTCAAAAAAAGTGTGTACCATATAGCCTTTCTTGCTACCTCTAAACTAGTCCGCTGTCTAGAGATATCCTGAAATTTCCTTAAAGAGTGCTGAAATAAGTTTCAGTTGCTAGTCTGGCCAGCTCTGTAATGTGTAACAGACAGGGACACAACCTGGTAATTTTGCCTCAGGCAGCAAAATATGTTGCAGTGCCCCTCATGGTTGTGCCTATCCCATATCCCAGGTTAATGCATTTTAATAGAGTATATGAATGGGAATAATTAAAGAGAGAGGCATGCCATCCTGTCTACTCTAATTTCATGGTCTGTCACACTCAGAGACTTTAATTGTGTATCTTTTGTTCCTGTGACTCCCAGCCTTAGGGTTTGAGATCAGAGGGCAGAATTAATTTCTTATAGTTTAAAATTATATGAACATTAATTCTAGCCAGCCTCTAGAGAGCTTTTGCTTCATTCTTTCTTTTGGTAAATGAAGATCCCTTTCCTTTTACCCATCACTTCTGTGAAAGCCCTTCAAATGGAAATAAGGGCCACCATTCTATATTGCAGTCTGCATTGTATAATTCCATGCATACCTAGCTATGTAACAGATGAACTATGGAACGTTTCCCATGAATTGCCAAGATGCATATCAGAGCACTGGCAAAAGTGCTCGATGTACATCAGACTCTACTGATTCACATTGGCACGCTCTAGCCCTGTCCTGTCCATGATCTGTCCATTGCACGTTGGTTCTGATGTAGAATGGCCACATTATAGGCTCCTCTATGTAGTAACATCACAACAGCCCCTTTTTGAATATGGATTTTGCCAAACTGCTCAGTTCTATTTCCCACTGACATACATTCACTTATGTAGATGCAAGTCCCATAATGACTTTCAGCCATCTTCTTTGGTAATTCTACTTGTAAATTTGGTGTGTTTCTATCATTTGTTTGGGACTTATTCCCAAGTAAATGTGTGCAAGAATGCAGCTTCCCTAAAAAGCCTGATGAGGTGATGGTGTGTTTGTAGAAGTGTCCACATTATGACTCACTGAAGCAATCTTGGAAGATATTTTTCAGCATAGCAGATGCATATTGGAGATGTATCCATTCATAAGTTTGCTTCAAGTTTTTGCACCAAAGTAGATGAAAATGAACTCCTATTAAAATTACATATTACCAGGAAAGATGAATGAGTTCTTAATGCTTGACAATATAAGCTTTAGAATGCAAGCTCTGAGATCTTCCCAAGAAGTATCTAGACATTTTCTAGCAGATACCATAAAAGCCTTCTCCCTGCTGACGTAAGAATAAATTCAGAACTTAAGAACACTGTGAGTTCATGGTTTTGCCATCAGTGGCTATGAATGTGAACCATTTGAAAAGATTACTGCCTCAAACCAGATTTCATTATTTGAGCTCCATAAAACTAAGGTCCAAATGAAGCAATCAGGCATGCTAGTCATTGCAAAACTGAACTTTTGTTAATTTTAATGGGAACTGTATTCATTTAATTTGTTTTTGATCTACTTCTACGTGCATCTAAACTGCTGTAGTCTCTGTACTATTTTGCTTGACTGAGAAGCTCTGAAGAATGTATCTGGAGAAAACTGTTCATTATTTTTGTGACCTTTTGGTTGCTTAACTGTGAATTCTGGAGTTTTTTTTCTTATTAAACAATGTGGCTACCATTGGTCTTCACATGCTGAGTGAAGTGTTAAATCAAAATCTTTTCTGTTAAAACCAGTGGGATGGATTGTGTCTTTCCCTAGGTTCCAAATGGACTGTCTTAAAGGACAAAATTATAGCAAATTTGTTTGCAGAGGAAAACCCTACCCATACATAGTGTGAACTATAGATGATATTTTTTCTCACAGTGTTTTATATTAGCTAGGACAAAAGATGACCCTCACGACAAAAATCAATAGATCTATTGGGACATTTTTGTCCCATCTTTTTAAAAAGAGAGAAAAACCCTGTGTGTGGCAGGTGGCTGAAATCAGGGGAAATGATTTATTACTATGTTATTGTCAGTGTTGCACAATGACCCACATTGTAGCCTGCGTCAGTGTACATTAAGTAAGGCGAAAGCACATTTACGGGACTAAAATGTGCCATTGTAGTATATGAAGTTTAAATGGCCATTACTCATTCTCCTTTTTCTGTCTGAAGGACTGAGCTGAAAGCTTCTCTGCGCAAGGTTGCTTTTGATGAACATGAATGGGGTAGTTGTTCCAAAGCGAATGGCTTGTCTTGGAAACCCAGTTCTATTTATTTAGATCTTCATGGTATATTCTGCAATCTGTCACAGAATTAACATTAATTGCAATGCAGATTTAGCATTAAGGGAGAAAAAGAATCTATTGATTTATATTTCTGTAAATATTTTTATATTTTTGAATACAGCTATAACTCAGTTAACCAAGTAGATGTGTTCCTTCCTGGGCATTACTTCTTTAACAGAAAATTTGATACCAGAAGCAGAAAAAACATGGAAAGACTATGGATAGGTTCCTGCACCACAAAAAGAAAGAGACATTCATTATGTTTCAGCAAACTTTTTATTCAAAATGAACATTGTACACATGTGAAATGAAACAACAAGGTCAGGTTAGCCTTGCATAAGTAAAATAAGTAAACAAACAAACAAATAAAGAAATAAGAATTTTCTACTTGAAAGCTTCCTTGAAAGACTACTTGAAAGCTTCCTTCAAAATGTATCCAGGGCTGATTTTTTCTTTCACCCTTTACTTTTCTTACTGTTTCCATTTTGATGGCCAGACTTACAGAGCTATGCTTGTTTTAATATGTGAGAAGAGAAAACTGGTAAGGCAGGCTTATATGCTTTCCCTCTTTCTCTCTGTTTTGCAATTTGCACATGCTCAGGAAGGGATTCTGGAGACAGCTGATGCTGTTAGCTTGCCTGTTGGAAACAAGTACACACAACGAAAGGAGGATGAGCTAGAGAAGCATCTAATTCTCTAGAAAGTTTATATTTCTCCAGCCCGCCTTTACCATCTTCCAAATGCTGATGCTGCTAAAAAACTTCCAGCTAGACGGAGGATGGAGAAGAAAATGGGGTTGGGGAAACATAAAAAGACATTGTAAAATTGAGCTTCTTTTTTCAGAGGCTCCTTTTTCTTTGGTAACTGAGGTACACCTATGGAGTTTTGTCTAACAAGTATAGGCAATGTCTGGCCCTCCAGGAATTGCTGGACTTCAGTTCCACCTTCTGACTATTGGCTATGGCTGGCTATGGCTGATGAGACATGCAGTTTCATCATTAGGTCAACATCTCCCCCACTCCTGATATAAATGTTTCACTCCAGAAGAAAGAAAAGGAAGAAATATACAATATGGTGTCTGAGGTGCTGAACTGTGATTGAAAAGGTAGAATCTCTTCCAGCAGAGTAGAAGAGGTTGGGGGTGATGCTAGTTTGATCAGAGACGTGGGCCATTTCCGGATTACACTATTATAGTGCTCTTATTCCACGTTCAACATCCTGTGGAATCCTGGGGTTTGCAGTTTGGTGGGGGAGCATTTAGAATTCTCAGCCAGAGAGCTCTTTGGCCTCAGTAAGCTACAAACTCCAGAATTCCACAGGATGTTGAAAGTGGAATAATAGCACTATAACAGTGTAGTGTAGAAATGGCCATGGCTTTGGGGTAGGTGATGCATAATCATTTTCTAGGTGACATCTTCCTGGGAATCTGTTTTTGATATTTCTCGTAAAAGCAATGGAACCAGAAAGGTTACTTTCCAATCAGAAAACAGGGCTTGGAAATGTTCCTATTTTGGGGAGTGAAATACAGGGAATCTCTCAGCTTGCATGGACACTGATTACATTCTGCTAATGGTAGAGATAGCTGTGTAGACACCAAGCAGAAGGCCCATCAAGTTGGGAATACAAAGAGACAAAATACAGAGGTTGATAGAAATTCTACATAAATATGAATTGGTCGCAGGATATAAGATAAACAAAGAAAAGACAACGATGATGACATTAAATATGACTAAAAAAGAGCAAGCTGATTTGGAGAGAAGATCCAGATATCAATTGACTAAGAAAACAAAATATTTAGGGATTAATATAACAAAAAAGAATCAAGAATTTTTTGAAAATAATTATTTGAAGAAATGAGAAGAAATAAAAACTGATATGGAGAAATGGAAAAACTTAAATTTATCACTTTTAGGAAGAATAAATGCTTTTAAAATGTCTCTTTTACCTAAATTTATGTTCCTCTTTCAAAATTTACCAATAATAGGAAGTGAGAAGATGTTTAAAGAATGGGAAAAGGATTTACAGAAATTTATTTGGCAAGGCAAGAAACCAAGAATAAAATTCAAAATACTTAAGGATGCAAAAGAGCATGGAGGATTTGATCTACCATCATTGAAAACTTATTACTATGCATGTTGTTTGGACTGGATTAAGGATTGGATTCAACTAGAGAGAACAACTATTAAAGAATTGGAAGAAATAAACATCAGATTTAGATGACACGGTTATCTATGTTTTGATAGATTAACAGTAAACAAAGAGTTCAACAATCATTGTATATGGAAAACATTGTTAAAGATCTGGATAGAAATAAAGTGGAAATATTATACAAAACTTCCAATATGGACCTCACCACAAGAAGCTCATGGAATTGCTCCAACAAAACAAGGATATCTATTAACACATCAAGAACTTTTGAAATGGGAGGGGGAGAAACCAAGAATGTGTACAGTAGAAGAACTAAAAGAAAAAGCACATGAGCTAAATTGGTTCCCCTGGCGACAACTTAAGGAAAGATTTAAAATGGATCAAAAATTATATGGATTCTAGAGAAGAGAAAATGAACTAGATTTATTGATGAAGGGAGACCAAAAGAAGAGAATCTCCAAACTCTATAAATTATTATTGAAAAGAGAAGCGGAATCAGAGGTAGTCAAAGATTCAATGGTTAAATGGGCGCAGAACATGGGACATCCAATTGAACTAGAAGTTTGGGAGAGAACATGGAAAACGGATATAAAATTTACCCCAAATCTAAATTTAAGAGAAAATTATTATAAAATGCCCCATAGATGGTATATGTCCCCAATAAGATTACAGAAGGTAACTAAATCGGGGACCGGGAGGTGTTACAAATGTGATGAAAAGATTGGGTCTTTTTTTCATAGGTGGTGGACTTGTGGAAAGGCAAGGAAATATTGGAAGAGGGTACATGATGAAATTCAAAGAATATGTAAAGTGAACTTTGAAATGATACTGGAGTTTTATTTGTTAAATAGGCTAGGCCAACATAGACAGATAAGAAGTCATCAGAAGATACTGTTACACTTGATAACAGCAGCGAGGTTGTTGTATGCACAACTTTGGAAAGAAAATAAAGATATAAATCTAGAAAAGTGGAAGTTGAAAGTTTTAGAGATGGTAGAAACAGAAAAATTAGCATCCTCTTTGAAAAATAAACCAATACAGAATTTTGAAAGGAAATGGAAAGGAGTATTGGACTGGATAAAGACATGGGTTTATAAGATGTAGAGATATGGAAACAAGATAAAGAGTAATTGTTTTTATTGATAATAGAAATGTAATTGCTCTTCTTTTGTGTAAACAGAAATAATGTAGGTTCAATTGGAGAAATATAAGCGGAAGTGGAGGAGGTGGGATACATTTAAAGAAGATGTGACCCACTTGTTCCTTTTTTATTTGGTAACTAAACTTTAATAAAAAGATTACAAAAAAAATAAAAATAAAAATAACCACACCCCTGCATGATGGAGAAATCCCTGTGTGTATGTGTGTGTGTATGTGCATATGTGCCTTCAAGTCACCTGTTGACTTATGGTAGCTCAATGAGTTTCATACATGCTGAACAATAACCTTTTGAGGAACTGTTCTGAGAATACAGGCTTCTCTCACTTATCTGACAGGAAGGCAATGGAGCGCTGTCAGAAAACAGGACTGGTTAAAAACCTGAACCCATGTACTGTATGATAGGAAGAAGGACTTATGAAAGCTCACTCGGTACTGCTTCCAAAGTCTCTCAGCTGACTTGACACCTTTTTTCCCCTTGCGCAGGCCACTTTGCAAGCAGTGTGTGCACAAAGGCAAACCCACGTAAGTCTCCATAGGCAAAAATAGTGATGAAATAGTGGAACCTCCATTGACTTATTGGAACTTGTTCTTAATTTGGCAGAGTCAAAAGAAGGAGTCATCAGGTAATAGAGCATCTAAACAGAGGGGCTTCCTGTACTCCACAAAGATTGTTCCCTTGTTCTAAACTGCTGGTTATGTTTCTAAACAAAAATAAGCATTATATGAACACTTACTGAAGTGTTCTCAGTATTTTGGACAGTGCACATTACATTATATGCCCTCTCTCTTTATTCCATTTGGGGTACAATGTTATTTTCAATTATCTTTTATTTTTTTAAAAAAGAAGTCCTCTAACTCCTTGACATCCCTGATCCTATCCTCCCCCTACACCCCATTCTAGGACTGGGATATTTAATTGCACACTGTTCACTGAACAAAGTCCAATTTTACTCCCTTTGCAGCAGCAGGACAAGAAGTCCAGCTGTTTGGAAATTGGAGGTCGTGAGACAGAGTACAAGCAATTGATCCACAGATTCACAGGGCTCAGCTTCATCATTTAGGAGGTCAAAAGTCTGACAAGAACTCAGACTGGATGCAGCTGCTATTCTGTCCATTCAAAGACAAGTCTTGCCATGCTGGTGAAAGTGCTGATTGTCTTATTTCCTTAATTCTAGGTCTCACCTAAAGTTCATCCATAATGAACTAGGGATGTGACTTCAGAGATTGGTTCCCGACACCCTTCAGTCTCTGTGACCTTGACTGCAAGGGTATTCTGAGGAAAAGTGTCTGATTTTTATTCATTTTAACAATTGGCTAGAGCTTTTCCTTTGAGCAAATTCCAGGGTGGATTCAAATCATATTAAACTATAATGGAAAAGAAGACAAACAATAAAAAGGCAGAGATCCATATAGTTTCTGTGTAGATGAACAAAGTTTTGCTTCTGCTTAAACAGGGCCAGATCAAAGCCTCTCCACACTTGAAGCAAAGGCTGAAGTTGTAATTTAAGTTCACACCAATGCTGGCAAGGGGAGAATGCCTTCAATTCCACCTGAGGCATCAGGCTGTTTTAGGAGGTCTGGGACAAGGTCTAGGGCAATTGTAGAGTACAGGAGGCTACTGACACTGCTCTCCCATCTGAAGCCTGAGGCAAACTCTTCTCTCTGCCTAAAGGTAGGGCTAGCCCTGTACTGCAGCCAACTGCTAGTTACAAAACAAGTGCATTTTGTTTAAAGTAACGTACTCATAGCTTGTCTAACCTGTTTCTCAGTTCATTGACATCAGCAATCTCCCAGGAAAGTCTCCCTTCACTCACATCTTCCATGCTGCTGGGCAGGATATACTTTTTGCAATGGCAGGAAAACCAAGTGGAAGCACTCTCTAATCCTTATTGTATCTTGCAGTGCCCCCCATGTTAAAATCCTGACTTCTGCAGCCTGCCAAAGGAAGCCAAATTACTCCATGACAATTTTTTTCTCCACAAAACTGTACTGCTGTACTGTTACTATCTGAGTGCTTTGCAGAAGATGTGGGGAGATTTTCTTCAGACTGCACATGGCTATGTGTAATGAGAGGGCCTAAATACCCTAAAAGTACCAGATCCTGTCTGTTTTTAGAAGCTGACCAAGGTTAGCTCTGGTTAGCACTTGCATGGGGGTCTGCTCAAGGTATACTGGGTGCTGTAGGCTATATCTCAAAAGGAGGAACTGGCAAGACTACCTCTTGAGTATTTTTTGCCCAAGAAAAAACCATGAAATTCATGAGGTCACTGTAAGTTGACAGGTGACTTGAAGGCACATCCACAGACACACATTAGCAATATGCAATCTATCACTCTTCTAGTATTGCTGTCTTTCCCTCCCTCTCTCTCTTTCTTTTTCTCTCTCCTTCTCTTTGTGCAAACATTATTTTTATTTAAGTTTTGCAATAACTTAAAGAGCTTATTGAAACAACTGCACAGTGCACAATTAAAAACTAAAACACTGAACCCTCCAATGGAAAAACTTTAAGACTATATATCAATTATTCTAGGATTAGCCAGGATTGAAAATTTTTTTTACCTTTCATTTTAAAATATTTGTGCAGTAAAAAAAACCAATGCTTTCCTTTCTGGAGGGGAATATCTTTCCTTTCCTCCTACCTGCCCCAGCATCTGTTTACCATAGCAAAGAATAGCATCTTCCTATATCAGCCATCCAGGTCCAAAGATCTTTGTGGAAGATTCTTTTCTCAGTCCCCCTACCTTCGCAGAGATGTCTGAGGGGAACATGGGCAAGGACCCTCTCATTGGCAGCTCCTGAGCTCTGGAACTCTCTCCCTAGGAAGGCTAGGATTGCTCTCTCCTGCTCTTCTCTCAGTAAACGAAAACTTTTCTGTTTCAACAGGTTTTTAGGAATCAGCTTTTAAAAACATGCTGTTTTATTGACTTACTGACATCATTTGTCTATAATTATTGTCAATATTTATTGACCAATCAACATCGTTTGTCTTTTTAATGTATTTGTTTCAATGGTTGTTAATTCTTTGACCAGTTTTGTTGCATTTTTGCCCACTCTTTCCAAACGGTGCTTTACAACATCAGAAGTGGGCTTCCTGTTTCTTCCAATTTTGATTTGGAAGTATAGCGTGGCCTGTGGTAGGGCTGTAAGAAGAAAAATAACCCCTGGACCATTGGAACTTGCTGGCCTCTGCTCTGAGAACATTAGGAGGGCAGACTCACCCCCCAGTAAAAAGCCTAGACAAATTAAGTAGCAGGGTTTGCAGAACAGATAGCATGGTATTCAGGCAGTTTTAAATATTTGAAACCCATTACTCCCCTTAGGAATTAAATCTTGGCCACTTGAACATATGCAGAATTCACTACCCAAATCATAGTGTATGAAAAGAGATCACTTCTGAGTACTCCTTACCAATAAAAACCCTATGAAATGCAGGGGACTGTCCTAAGTCAACAGGTGACTTGAAGGTGTGTGCATGTGCACGCGTACACACACACACATGCACACACAGAATCAGTGTTTCCATAGCTTCCAATCTGGATTTGCCTTCTTGATTCATTGTTTAAATTGTAGGTATCCATTCACCTCAAGTGAGTGTCTAAAAAAGCTAGGACTAGGCATGCATTTGGACATGCCATTATCACTTAAACAATACCTCGGGGAGCATTCTAACCCTACCTCCCTGTCATCATATTTCTCATTTAAAAGGAACAGGAATCTGGCCCTGTTTAAACAGAAGCAAAACTTTGTTTTATGTTTTTTTTTCATGTTTTCTATGTTGTTGGTATTTTTCGTTTTTTTTCTTTTGACTGTCTAGTTGTTTCCAATGTATAGTTGTGGTTATTGTGTTTGTCATTTTGTTTTTTTTTACTGGAAATAAATACAACTATTTTAATAATTTTTTTTTTTTAAAAAGGAACAGATCTGAAGCAGATCACCTCCAGTATACGTGGAGGGTCTCCATGCAAGCCAAGAGTCATGGAGAATTAGGGTTTAAATTTACACAAGAGCCTCCATAAACCTAAGGGTACAAGAGGATATGCAAACAGGGCTTTTCTTCACTTTCTATATTGTTCACATTTTTTTCAAGCAAAACTTTGTTCCATCCTGTTACCATATCAGTTTGCATTTTTTTTTTAAAAAAAGGCCAGCAGGTCCATGTGTACATATTTTTCCGTGTCTACTAATTCCCCCCCCCCACTAAGGCTTTTTCATCTAGATGTCATTCTTGTTGTTGTGTCACGTCATCTACTTTCTCTTCTATTTTTCCCATTTTGGTCTCAAGGGTGGTAACATGATTCGTTGTTGATTTCATGTCTTTTTGAAGTCCTTCTAAGGCAGTATTTATTCCTTTTAACTCTACTTTAAACTCATGTTTAATTTCAGTTTTCAATTCTTTTCATTTCTTGCGACAGTTCCAGTTTTATAGTCCTTATTTCCTCTAATAGTGAAGAATACTCTAGCCTTGGCTGCTCTGACTTAGTTGTTGGATCCCATGATGATTTTCTTTGAGTAGACAAAGTTGAGGAGGTTGTTACCATGTTTGCAGCTTTGGCAGTTTTCCTTGTCTTCATTTTTTTTTTTGATATACAAAATGTAAAACGTCCAATATATAAAATTAAACAGAAAAAATAATAAATTGTCCTAATTAATTAGCTTAGCTATGTTAAATGATCAATTAAATGATCAAATAGTCTATCCAATGCAATTCCAGTCACTCAAGTTCAATGTAGATTTAAACTGATAAATTCATGGATCAGCTAAAAATAAAATGGAAAAAGTAATTATTTTTAAATCAAAAATTAATATTATCAATATTCTGCTGTCAATATTCTATTACTTAATAAATTATCTAGTAACTTTTATAAATGTTCATTCTATTCTATATCTTTTTAGGCTGTTGTTTAAACTACTATTTTAACTAATTCAAGATATCTAATAAAAAAGGAAATTAATGTATGCTGGAGTATATTAAGATATATTAAATATTTTAAATATAATAAATATTAGACCACAATATATTAAATAGTGGTAGCTTGTATCAAATAACAATAAATTATAAACCTAAAAATCAACAAGATAAGCAAAAAATGTTAGGGGTCTATAATATGTTTCTCTTCTCTTCAAATTAATGTCCAAACCCCTGTCTAAAAAGCTGCAGTATTCGCAAATTAATTCAAACACAGGTTGCAAATCAAAGGTCTGCCCAATTTAAATCCAGACAGTTCACACTAAAAAGAGTAGAGATAAGATTTCTGATTTGCCAGTTCTTTATACTTTACTGCTCAGTTTATTTATAGTCCAGTCTATTTCTTTTACAACTCAGTTCCATCTGTGTAAAAAAAAAGAAAAAGAAAAAAAAACTTCAGTCATTGTTTCCTTCATTAGATAAATCACTGCCATGGAATTGTTCTTCCCCCACATCCATCGCAACTCATTCCATTCGAAAAGCAACAAGTTCACAATCAATTTAAAAGTATTTATAGTCACCAACAAAGACTCAGTTCTCACAAAAATAAGGGAAGTATCAAAAGTTCCAAAACAGGTACCAGATTTGTAGCTCAGTAAATTTAATTTATTATTGACTCCTAGGCAAAACGCCTCATTCTCTTGGCTATCAGTCTTGGCTATCAGTCCTCCAAGGGAATCAGCTGTCGCCACCATTAAAGCCGGACGCTTCCCCACGTCATTTTTACCCCCTCATGCTTACAGAGACTTACAATTCCCAATTATTAAATATTCCAATTAGGGATACAAAATCCCTTTTTCTTTTTACATAATCTCCAGTATTCTAGCTAAGTATACTAAGGAGTCTATTGCCACTTTGCTGTTATTATGGTAGGGGAGACATCCCTCTATAGAAGTCCGAACATTTCGACAGTGTCAGTCATGAGATCAAAGAAGAACTATTCAGATTCTCTTATTGAAGAAGTCACTAGCGATGGCCCTAGGTCCCATACAGAGATGAAAAGTGCAGACAATTAGATGTATGCCAACTCAGATGGGTTTTTAAAATAAAAGGTCTGCGGGTGCCACTGGTCTGCAAAATGCTCAGTCCGATGGCGGTGGCTGTTCTAATCTCCTCCACCCAGCCGCTTCCAGTTGTCACAGGAATCCTCACTTAGGTTGAAAGCTAGGGAGCAGGCGACCGATCTCTGGAATCCTTCTTGTTACTCCAATACCATGGAGGAAACTGGTCGATTCTTAAATTATCCAAATCAACTCCCTCCTATGGAAAGAGGGTTCTCTTGCCCAGACGACATGGAGATCCCTGTCACGGCGCCACAAGTCAGACTGGGATAAAATTTGTATACATTTTTGGGTGCATTTTTCCCTTAATACTATAGGGAGAGGCCCTGCTAGGAGCATAGGCCACCTCTCCTGTCCAATGCACATTTTAAGCAAACATTTTTTCTAAATATACACAGTTTTGTGTGTTATTTTCCTAGCATGATCATTTTGTTTGCCTTAAAAAAATTCACAGAACTGCATTAAAAAATTTAGGATATTGTAAAACTGATAGATAATTGTCTTCCAGTTCATATGTTCTTTCAAGAAGAGTGATTTAGGTCTGTTGATATAAAAAAAGTGAATGGAACAAATTTTTGCCCCATCTCCAGTGATCATATGAATGGGTAAAGAATGCAGGTTAAGGAATTGTGACTAAAACATGAGGGCTAAGATGTCACTAAAAAATATAAGTTGGCATCCTATTGTTTATCCCCAACTAGAGTTGGCCCATTCAAACAATTGCTGAATGTCAACATGAATCCTATTGATTCAATGGGTCTAATCTACTAAGGACTAAGAACAAGATTTAGGCCATAATTAATGTTTGGGGTCTGTGTTTGAGAAAAACATGGCCTACCACTTATGAGTGGAGGCTGACCATGTACTTACATGTGCTTCACATTCAGTTAGCTGAGAATAGACCACATTGTCTGATTTTCATTTACTTATTCATTCCAAACTGCTCAACTGTTCTGAAGCGTGTCATCTCTTAGACTCCTTCAAGTCTAGACAGTCATGAAACTTCAAGCTGGCTTCTGTGTGGGGAGCTTGAGGGGTGAGACTGACCATAGCTGCATGTATATATCTCCTAAAGTTTTGTCCTCTCTGTGTCACAGCCTTCACAGTATTTCTTAAATTTTATAGAATGTGGGAATCACTTTTGTAATGTGCTCCTTATATCAGACAGGGACAAATTATTGCAAGGTTTTGTAGGAGAGGGGAAGGAGGGAAGGATTTCAGAAATGGGAATTGAGATTCACACTTGTGAGGCTATATCAGACTTTCAAGTAGTAAAGGTAGTTATTATTTTTTATCCAATTGAATATCTGAGGATAAATGGTAGGGCAATATTAGTATTTTAGGGTGGGCAGTGCATCCCAAGAATTCATTTTTTAAATGTCTGTGTTTACTAATGTTTATTCATAGTGAGTTCCACCATGTTTCATGCCCTGGTAAGACTCATTGGGCTGTGTTAATGATACATGCACATTTCTTTAATGAAGATCCAAATATAGGATTCACGCCTGGACCTTGAATTAATTACATCTTGATCAGGTACGTTGCAGTGTATGTACATCTATGTGTGAACAGCTGAGGAGAAACAGAAGAGGAAGAATTGAAGATATCCCTTATGTCCTATAAGGGATCTCTTGCTGGTAATGTGGTGTTGCATAAATAGGTGGAGATGGATCATATTCTCATCTACTTTTTTTTTGGTGCTTTCTTCAACTGTAGTTCTTATTTTGCTATACTTTAGCTATGTATTCCATCAGGCCAAACTTTAAAGGAGGTGTTGAACCCTATTCCCAAAATAGGATCAGCTTGAATAGTTGGAGTAAAATCCAGTCAAGTTGGAGTAAAATCCAAAATGGATTGATTACCTGATTGACATAGAAGATGACAGCTGCCACAACACTGGCTTGCATCCAACAATGGAATGGATCTCCTATGAATCCCTTAAATTTGCTCCAGTGGGTTGGGTAACCTTCTGGAGAAGATTTGAGAGGGACATGCAGGGGGCTATGTGGAATGGCATTCTTATCGAAATTGCAGATAACAACAAATTAGGACTGGTAGCTAATACTCCAGAGGAAAGGATCACAATTCAAAATGACCATAACAGATTAGAGAACTGGGCCAGAACCAACAAAAGGAATTTCAATGGGAGAAATATAAGGTACTAGTAGGGATGGGCCAACCGAATCCTTGAATGCTTGAATCCTGGGCAAAGATTCGAGATTTGGGAAGCCGAATCCCAGCACCAAAATGGTGAACTGAATCTTTCGAATCCACAAACCTTGCTGCTTTTCAAAATTGGCACCTCTGGAGCCCACCAAAACCTGATTGGCCCGCAGGCCCCTGGGTGCACGAAAATCACAGTATAAAGACGTGCACTCGCCAGAGGCTGCCTGTGATTTCTTGTGCTGTATCTCGCCCACTCATGCTGCCTGCCTGTGCCCTCTCGTGCTGCCTCCCTCTGCAAGGTAATTATTCTCTTCTCTATTCTTTTGACTTGAGACTGGAGGGTAGGGATTGGGACTGGACTAGAGGCTGTTGTTGTTGTTTTTTAAGTGCCTTCCTTGTTGCAGGGCTTGAGACTGGATATCAGGGTAGAGAACTGAGACTGGACTAGAGGTTGGTGTTTTTTTTTAAAGTGCCATCCTTGTTGCAGGACTTGAGACTTGACTGGAAGGTACAGTCTTCTTGAGATTTCAAGGACAGCTGCAAGATTCCTTTGCATAGCTCCCTTGCAAAGCTCTTTCATACGCAATTCTGGGGATTGGAGTTTTAAAAGGTGTCACAGCTTTCTTTGCCAAAGTGTGCTGGTGCATCATCAAACTACAAACCCCAGGATGCCATAAGGAGCTATGCAAAGAAAACCTACTTTTGACCTGGATTATCTCTGTACTGTAGTATGTGGCCCTGTTTACACAGGCAGGAAAATGTGGGATTAATTCACATTTTCCTGCCTGTGTAGAAAGGGCCTTCATATCATTTTCAACCTGGGGAGATCCTGAGGCAAAACTATGACAATTGTCCTGGCCAGATTTCTTCAGAGGGAGGTTTGTCTTTGCCTAGGCTTTTGATAAGACTGAGAGAGTGTGTCTTGCCCAAGAGTATCCTTGCCTTTTGTTTTGTTTTGTAATAGTCAACCCGAGGAGATGGCATCATCTTGAGCATCTTCCAACATCTGGAGCTACTTCCAAATTACATGTAATTCTTAATAAGAAGTATATGGGTATGTTTTCTTGAAAATGAAAACTATTATTTAATTTGTTTTTCATTAAACAAAGATGTCAAATTCTGCTTCAAAACACTTTTTAGTAGAAGTGCTTTCTTTCCCTTGCTTTTAAAACCCTTTCTTAAAAAGGAATTAAAAAAATTCAAGATTTGTGAGATTCGTGGATTCGCAAAACCTTCCAGGGATTCGGATCTGGGTTCGGATTTGGAAAATTCTGGATTTGTCCCATCCCTAGGTATTATATTTCCAACTCTTATGATTTTATGATTCTGTAAGGAGGGGAAGGTAAACTTCTGTTGCCCAAACAAACCCAGTTACTTGGAAGGATTGTGAACAATTTAGGGATATTTTAAAAGTATATTACTTTTAAAATATTATGTTGTTCTGAGTCTATGAAACTGAGTGAACTATTCATTTAATTGATTGTTACTATCAATAAGCATATTTTTAGTTAATGTGTCACTTGTCTTTAACTGATTGTTACAATAATTAAACAATTTTACATATTAATAAAACTTCAGTATAAGTGTTTTTTTGTAGACACTTAATAAAAACTGAAATGAACAGAATAAGATTCATTGTTACATGACATGCTGTGTAATGTTCTTCCATTCCCTATTTCTGAAATGAGAGAGGCAGCATGCTTTACTGGTTTGAGTGTTGAATTCTTGCTTGGCTATGAAAACCCACTGGATGACCTTGGGAAGTCACACTCCATCAGCCTCAGAAGAAGGCCCTTTCCGCATGAGGCTAATGAATCGCTTCGTGCCATTTCTTACCGGTTCTTCTGGGCTTGAAACAAGGAGGACTTTCCCTTATGTCCTTCCGCAGGGCTACTTTGTATGTTTCACGCCGATTCGGAGCAGTGCGAGTTCATAGATCCACACTATGAGGATGAGAAAATGGCGGCTTCCTGTCATTTGTTGGGCGAGACCAACCGCTGAAGCTGACCACGCCCACAGCCCGCCCTCCACTGATCACCAGTTTGCACTGGTGTGAATGTGCGCATCTGCACCACTGCAAAAGTACGAATTGGCATGATCTGGAAAATTGAAAAACCAGTTTCTTCCATTTTTCAAATAGTGCACTTGACGACCACTTGGGGGCGCATTTAATCGGACTTAGGTGCAGAACGAAGGTAAATAATCCGAACCTAGTCCGCTCCAAGGTACAGATGACCTCTGTTACAAGATGCATTGGCCCGTCTTAATTTCCTAGTGAGGAAAGGGCCGAAGACAAAGGCAAACCCCCTCTGAAAAAATCTTGCCAAGAAAACTCACCCATGATGAACTCACTTTAGAGTTACCATTAATCAGAAACGACTTGAAGGGACACAATAACAACACTGCTGTAATACCACAGAATCAAAGTAGTCTTTAAAAAAGTGTGCCATCAACATAGATTCCACAAATTAAAATTTGCACTCTCTGGTTAATCAAATAATGGGCCCTCCCTGTGCAGACTGTTTTCAGAAAGAAGGCCTCACTGATATTGTGAAACTTGCTTTTTAGTAAACATATATGATCATGAGCCACACAACTTCAGTTGATTAATTCACTGATTAAACCAAATTGAAATTTGGACTAGGAGGGTATGATAAGAAAAAATGGTTCTTTCTTCCATTTCATGTGCAAAAGTCCATTGGGCATTTGAATCTTGCTTTGATACTTGTATACTTTGCTTTGATGCTTTAATACCTTGATATTGGAAACAGGGTAGTTTTTTCCACTGCACCTGAAAGAGCAGACTAGCTTGGTGTGAGGCATACAACTCACTCCTGCAATACCTACCTCCTGTTTTCCAGAAACTGCCAACTGAGGCAAGCACCTCACTTTACCTAATGGTATGGCCCGCTCTGCTTGCAGCTCTGTGAAATGCTCTTAAATTTTTTTTTAAAAAAAACATTTTTCAGTACAATAAAAAATACAAATAAAGAAAAACAAGAAAAATAGAAAAACAGTAAAGACAGAAAAAGTAAAGAGTAATGAAGAATTTACATTTGACTACCAGCTTTCCTAACAATGATTATAACTAACTATAAAAAAAAACTTCTCTGATTGTAAATACCATTCATATACTTCTACTACTTAACCAAAACTACTAATTATCAAAACCTACAGTTAACTTGTTCGCTTTTCCTTGCAAAAGGCTGATTATAGGTTCCCAGTCTTGCAAAACTTTTGCCAAGTGATTTTTATCTAATCAGTGTTGTTAGTTCATCCATTTCAGCTAAATCAGTCAATTTCAGCAGCCAGTCCTCACTCATTGATATTGCTGTGCTTTTCCACTTCTGTGCATACAGTAGTCTTGCTGCAGTGCTTATATATCACAGTAATTTTCCATACTTTTTCTCCAGTTGATCATCCACCAGTTCCAGCAAATACAATACAGATTTCAACTGAACATTAACTCCCCCCCTTCATCCCCCATCAGACTATATCTTTAAATTCAGAATTTTTGGCCATTCCAAAAGTCTATCACATATGATTTTTTTTAAAAAATCCCACCTGTTGCTTATATTTCCAATATACATTATACATAAACTGCCAAGTCAATACTAACTTGGGTTATTCTTAATAAGGATCATACACATAATGCAGCTGAGCCCCAGGGTTTTCCGCCCCACCTGTTTATACTGAGATCTAGAATACAGCTGGTTTCACATTTTCCTTCCATGCCATATCTTGCCTGTTAAAATATCAGTGCGAGCTGCAGCAATGATATCATAAACTCACTCTTTCCTTCCTTCCTTCGTTCGCACTGGTGCAGGTGTTTGATATTATGAAATGCCAAGAAAATTAGCACAACAAACCTTTTGCTTATTAAAGGACAGGAATTGTGTTCTTGTTGTAGTAGCATCTCAGAAAATCTGAACTGTTTTTCTTTAAATGTATGTTGCTGAAGAACTTAGTTTGTGCACCAATTAACTACAGAGAACCCCAGAATATCGAAATTCTAAAGAATACAGAATAGAAACACAAAGGAAAGGCTTTGAATACCAAACTGGATAGACAGGATGGTCAGATATGCTAAAGTATAAGGCAGGGTCTCATATTTGTCTTCTGGAAGTATTGTATGTCTAGGGGGACTTTTCCCCACCCTTATGCATACACTCTATGTCACAGCTGGGGAACATGTGGGGAGGTGAAAAATCTCTCAGTCTTAAAACGTTTGCATTTCTCCAATTGCCTTTCTCCAAATCCCAGCTCCCTTCTTTTTTTATATTGGGTTGTGAAACTTTTTGTTTTTTTCCCTACATGGTGATTTTGTGTTTCTTAAAACACAGTAGAGTTTTATGGTAGTGCCATAGTGATCTTTTGCCACTCCCGTATCTTAAATATTTTATGTAACTTTTATATCCTGTATTTTATTAGATGCCTAGCTTCTAATTGTCCCCCAAGCATACTCAGGATATGTTAACACATCTAATATGTTGGTGTTTATATTTCTTTAGAGATCCTATTGTACCATTATGTGTGTTCTTCCTTTCTAGTTCCTGAGGGGGAAAAATACGTTTTTATATGTAATTTTTAAAAAATAAAAAAAATCCATGGGAGAATTATTGCCCCGCTGCGACCTTCCTGCATTGCTGCCATCAGCTTACTTGGCAGCAGTGGAAGACAGCTTCAAATCTTACCGTATCTCCAGAGCAGTGCTATAGCAAGTGGTCTGTGGCACTGTAGGAAACTGAAAATGGAGGTTCATAGCCAGCTGCTACAGGAGGTAGAAGCAGACCTCAGTGCCAGTTGGCTTTGCTGAGCTCAGAGATTTAGTTGCTGCCCAAGTATGCTGGGCACTGGTGCCAACCTTGAGAGGATCACAACATTTTTGATCACGTCCTTCATCTGTATAAATAATAACAGACATGATGCAATGTGAAGCACATTTAGATCCCATTGATTTCAATGGAAGAGTGAAATCAATGGGACCTCAAAGTGCTCCAATTTGTTCAGATCACATCCCATTTCCCAGAACTCTTGTGTTGGTGTGTCAGTCCTTTATCGATTCAGCTAGAACTTACCTCAAGACAAAACTCCTTCGTGTTTCCGCCTTATTTTTTCCTGAAAACGAAGCAAAGTAGAATACGAATTCGTTTATGATCTTTTTTTAAAAAAATCCATTCTGTCTTTCCTGCCCTTCTGCCAAAATTTAGACTGCAAGTTCATCAGGGAAGGGAGCTATTGTTGTTGTCTTGCTTTGTTTTCTCTCTAAGATATCCCATTCATTCATGCTGCTTTAATTTTTTTTAAATGAAAAGCTTTATAAAGGTCCAGTCTAATTGCTTTTGTTTTAATAAACAACTACAGGGATCTTGCTATGCATTTTTTGTGCAATTTCATTGAAGGCATAATCAAGGCAGGATTTAGGGGCAAAGATACAGGGCCTTAGCAGAGTGAGTAGGAAGACCCTCAAATATCACAGAGCTGGTTTACTGCATTCTGAAGTAATATAAACTTCCAACAGAAGAGTGGAAAGCATTGATTGTGTGTGTGTGTGTGTGTGCATGCGCAAACATATGCCTTTGAGTCACCTGTTGGCTTATGATGATCCCATAAATTTCACAGGATTTTCTTAGACGAGGAATAGTCAGAGGTGGCTTTACCAGTCCCTTCATCTGAAATATGGCCTACAGTACCTGGTATTCATTGGTGGTCTCCCATCCAAGTAGTTATCAGAGCTGATGCTGCTTAGCTTCCAAGTTCAGATGGGATCTGGTGCCTTTAGGATATTTAGGCCACTATGAGGAAGGCGTTCATGACCATTAAGCTCAAATTTTAAAATTATTTAATGAAGCCACTTTATTTCACATATTTTTTCCAATGACAGGAACATTAGCTAGATATGTAGTCGCATCTAAATGATCTTCTGTGTTGATCACTTTCCATAAAGCAGTTGCTAACTGGATACCACAAAGAAGTGAAATGGAAGACACACTACTAGCAATCAATAATATTTATGAGAACCACAAAAGTACCTTTCATGGCTTAGTGTTAATACAATTAGATATGGCAGAGAGGAATTTTTTGTCAAAAGACAGGGAGGCTGTATATCATGTGATGAGAGAGTTTCCCTTTGGGCAATCAAGTAATCATTTCATAGGGGAAAGCCTCTGTCTCTTTGTGAGGAGCTTAGTTAGCAGCACACAGTTCTTTAATCCACTTTAGTCAATGTAGGGTCAGCTGTGTCAGCATCTGTTCATTGTATTCAGTTCCTCTGAAAAAGAGTGGGCTTATACTGTTGTTTTGTGATCCTCTATAGTCATATTCAGTCCAGCCAGTGGGACATAGAATCAAAGTTTTATCAGAGAAGCAGGAATGTAGACAAGAAATTGCCAAAACACCAACATAAGGTAGTGGTCTGAGTGTTAAACTAAAGCTCTGGGGACCAGAGTTCAAATCCCTACTCAGCTATGGAAACCCACTGGCAGAACTTGGGCAAGTCACAACTCTTTCAGCCTCAGAGGAAAGGCAAGGCAAATCCCGTCTGAACAAATCTTGCCAAAAAACTCCCATGATAGGTTTGCTGAAGGGTTGCCATAAGTTGGAAAGGACTTGAAGCCACACAAAAACAACTTACCATAGTGGGAATATATCTGTCAGGGCAAGGATGGAGAACTTCTGGCCATGGAGATGAATCTGGGCTTCCCGTGGTCTAGATCCTCGGGAGTTGCACCGCTCTGCCGGAACTCCACTGTTAGATGATTTCCCAACTATTGTATTTTGTCCCCTGTTAAAATGTCAGAATGTCTCTCTTAAGGCTTAGGCCTTTTCTGCATGGGGTTTTTAAAACGGTGCAGAGTGTCCTCCAGATAGGACATCTACACCTGGGAGTGGACTGGGTCCGGACTACTTTGTGTAGTTCCAGACCTCAGCTCGCTCCGGAACGACCCAAAGTGGTCGTTCAGCATGCTTTTGAAAGACCGCTTAGGCCTTTTCCGCATGGGGCGAGGGAATCGCCCCGTGCCGGTACTCACCGGACCCGTGTGCTCCATGGTGGGTCCAGGCTGGTCTGGAGCAGTGCGTGGCCGTGCTCTGCACTGCTCTGGGGAGGAAAATGGTGGCTTCCGGTTGGTGGAGGCTCTGGTTGGTGAAGCTCGCCAGCCTAAAGCCCACCCATGGCACATCTGCAGGCTCACACTGGTGCGAGCCTGCAAATCTGCGCCGGAGCACGGCCACGGAGTGGTGCGCTCCGTGCTTTTGAAAGACCTGTTTTAAACAGTCTTTCAAAAGCACACTGAACGACCACTTTGGGTTGTTCCAGAGCGGGCTGAGGTCCAGAACTACACAAAGTAGTCTGGACCCAGTCCGCTCCCAGGTGTAGACGTCCTGTCTGGAGGACGCTCTGCACCGTTTTAAAAACCCCGTGCAGAAAATGCCTTAAAACAGGTCTTTCAAAAACATGGAGCACGCCACTCCGTGGCTGCGCTCTGGTGCAGATTTGCAGGCTCACACCAGTGTGAGCCTGCAGATCTGCCGGGGGTGGGCTTTAGGTTGGTGAGCTTCACCGGTTGGTGGAGAGCCTCCACCACTGGAAGCCGCCATTTTCATCTCTGGAGCAGTGCGGAGCGTGGCCACGCACTGCTCCGGACCAGTCTGGACCCGCGCATGGAGCACACAGGTCTGGTGAGTACTGGCATGGGGCGATTCCCTCGCCCCATGCGGAAAAGGCCTAGTTACTGATAATAGGAACTTTAAATTAAAGTATTTTGGTACCTTTTGTCCAAAGAAATAGTAGCTTGGCTTCCTACTTGTCCAGCAATTGCAGAGCTATACCTTGGTGTGTGACATTTGACTGTGTCGTACGCACAACAGATACTGCACTGACTCTATAAATATGTTCCACCTGAGCAGCAATGGTATTTGGAAAAAAAAATATCCAGTACAATGATACCTCATAAATGAAGGGGTATCAGTGTAGCTCCTGCTCAAGAGGTTGTACAAAGACTATAACAATTTGGTACTTAGTAAAAGGACACAAATCTTTACCTTTTGATTTGAGTATTTGGCTGTACTTCAGTATGGACAACTGAAAACAAATGTGCTTTTGAAATCTTCATCATTAGCAGAGATTTCTTTCCTGATAACCATCTTAGGGCTTGGCTATTTTAGGGTCAAGCCATAGGTTATGTTTATCACTTTTTTTTATAGAGGGTCTCTCTAATGGAGTGAAATATGTCTGTTTGTCATTTCATATGAGTTTCTACAGGTATGTAGTCTGCATTTAGGCCATTTCCACACCTTACTGGATCCTGCTAACATTTCATCTTGGTCCTGGCAGTGCCTTTGCCAGGAAAAGAGCACAACGGGAACACTCCCCTCTGCACCCAGCCAGCTGCCTGTGGAAGGGAGTGTGAGGGACATGCTCCTTCTTTCCACACTTCAGCTGGCCTTATTCCCATGCTGCAGTGAGAAGGAAGCATGTGATCAAGCTTCTGTCCCTTCTGCATGGTTGGCAGCAACAGGAGCGTTGCACGATTGGGGACCATTGCTGGAGTTTTCTCATCAATTATATACCTTGTGAGTGCACTGGCTGAGGAGGTGAGAAGGGCGAGACCATGACAATATCATGCAAAAGCGTTGTTGCAGTCCCAGTCCTCTTGCATCCCAATGCCAGGAGGGTGCCATCTTGCAGAAATTGCCTTAATGTGCCTTAGCATGCCTTGTACTCTGATTGGTCACTAGAAGATATTTAAAAAATGCTTCTTTTGAAAGTTATGTAGTGGGATTAAGGCTGCCAGGTGAAAAATGGGGTAGGGCTCCTGTACTGGGCTCCTGGTTGTACAGAAGAGGCAGTTTCAGAGGAGGAGCTTGTATACCAAGAAACACCTGCTGAAATTTCTTCTTCTACACAACTGTGAAAGGTAGAGGTGCCTTTCCCTATTTTTCAGCTTGAAAGTCTAGGTGGTAACTGAGAGGGGCTTCTTGGTGGTTGTTTCCAGGCTATGGAAGCTCTTGCTGGTTGTAGAATGGCATCCTTCCTGTTGTCTTTCCACAAGCAGAAAAATACTATTTTATTCAGATTGGCTTTTGGCAGTCATCTGACTGCTGAGAAAAGGCTTTTGCATAGGAAGGTGGTGTGTTTTTTTATTGTTCTGTTTTAAATGACCTTTAATTCAGTTGTGTTTTAATATAACAATTTTTTAAATTGTGTGTTTAACATTACAGTATAAAGGTTTTGTGCTTTTAACTGTACCTGTCTTTTCTCTTGTTGTGATCCCAGTTTTGGGAGACTGGAGATATATAAAACAGACAGGCAAAACAATATTCCTTCAAATCTTTGGTTTAGTCAATTATTGTTGGCTTTCCCAAGAATGGGAAGACACAAAAGTGAAATGAAGCCAGTCACAAAGGAAATGTTTTGCACTAGCTCATTTTTCCTGTCAGGCATAAATGTGAGGAATGAAAAATCCGTAGTAGAAGAAAGTGTTGTTTCCCCGTATTGACTAAATGCAGGGGATTAAAGCATTTTGTTGGAGGAGATGGACAACATTACCTTATTATCTAAGTTTGCACAGCTGCTTCCTTTAAAATCTCCTCCTTGGCTCATGTGGAGAAGAGGTAAACAAACTTTCAGCAGGCCTTTTTTCTTTTAATGTTCTGGTGTGCTTAGAACAAACCTAGCAAAGATATGTAAGCAGGTAGCAGCTATCAGATAGCATCCTGAAAAAAGGTGGGAAAGGTCTGAAAGCAACATTCCTAAAGATTTTTGCAAGTGTAGCCCACAACAATCCCCCCTCACCTCCTTCTGTCTCCCTCTGTCTATCAGTCTATAGTAAGCAGGCAGGGTTGGTTAAAAATTGTTGTTGCCTGATGGCCATGTTTGTACACTGTCTTTGGTTTCCTGCATTGTGGGTTCCTTCTGCTCTCTCATCATGCCTCATAATGCATTTCTCACATCTTGTCTCCCTTCTATTCTTTTACCCATTGCCACCATCAGGGTTCAATCAGAGGAGCAGACATCAAGAGAGTACTGGTGTGTGATCTGGTGTCCCTCTCATTTGATTCTATTGGGAGGAGGGTGACAGCTTGCCCCAGAGATGTCTTCAGAGAATCTTTGAAGTGAGCTCTCCTAGTTCCATGGAGGAAGGGCCTGGATGAAGAGGGAATAACACATGCATCTTGCTTAGTCCCTCTGCCCACAGATGCATGAGAGTAGTCCAATGTCTGCAATGCTCTGCATCTCAGCAAGCAAGTAGGCATGCAGATATTTGATGCTGGCCCTTACTCTGTGTGTATATTCACATGGACAGAGAGATATAGAGCTAGACATCCTCCTCTTCAATTAGGTAGTATTTCCCAAATTTTCTGTGGCAGACTACATTACTGTGCTTGAAGAGAACTGCTAGTCTAGACTTCCCCAACCTGTTGTCTTCCAACTCCCTTCAGTACCATCCCACATGGTCAATGTTCAGGGCTGATGGGTAGCATAGTCTAAACCAGCTAAAGGATACCAGGTACTCAAAAGTATGGACTTGTATGTGAGGATGCCTGCTGCACTTTGCATGATTTCTTGGTCTGTCTTTGCCTTTTTCCAGCCAGCCTCTCTGAGGGCAAGTGTAAAGGATTAAAGCCTCTCTTCTCACCAGGGTTTCAGCCTGGGTCAAGTTCCTTGAACCCTGCACTTATTCTTGAAAACTAATTTGTATAATTGCTTATTGAGTGGGTAGTGTAACATCTCATTTGGCCCTTAGTACTGTTCAAGTGACTCCCATTATCATTTCACACTGTCTCAGCTTCCTTTCTCTCTTTTTAATGGGCAAAACATATCATATATGGGGTAATGTCTTTGAGCTGAACACTTCACTGTCCTCACCCTCTGAAAGCAGATAATGTGAGGCAGAGGTAGGCATACAGGGGTGTCACATAATTTGTGTGGGATCAGGAATCAGAGGTCTGTAGTTCTGACCAGAAAGCTTGATCAATCTGTGTCTAGGCATTTTAAACTGGAGCACTACACTCTTTCTGATTCACCTATGTTTGGAACTGAAATGCCTTCTACATATTGCAAGTACTTTAGGGGGAAAAATGGAGGGGGGACTCTTTGGAATCCTAGTCTTAACACCATTGGTCTCAATCTGTAGGATAATACTTAAGTTCATCATCCACTGTGGACAAAGCCATCATCTAGATACTTAACTCCCACCACCTTAGATACAGCTCACTTTTATTTTGAGCAACCAAAGAAGATGGAGACCAAAACATATTTTGCAATATTTAAATAGTTCTCTTTGTTAATTACTCTAATAAGTATATAGGATGTTTTAAGTGATTAACTGCATTCCGGGATCCAGAATAGGCTTGTCAGAAGTGCTGTTGGTTTGTTTGTTGGTTTGTTGATTTGGTATAGTCTTGATTTTTTGCAGTGAGTTACAAATAACTATAAATGGTAGAAATACAGTACAGGGAATTACTTCCCCTGGGCAGCAGCATAAAGTTATAGAACATGAAGATGTATCTGTATGCACAAGGAAGTCTCTAACTATGTGGGAGAAGGATATACTAATCATGCCTAACCATACACTTTGAGCTACTCATAGTTATATAGACTCCTTTCTCTATTTCTTTGTAGGATTATGATTAGAATCTAATCTAGATAGGGCTAGGTTGTGTGAAAGGTAGGACATATTACTAATACTTCTTTTTAACCAGCCAGAACAAAAGAAGGAAATCCTAATTGACTCTGCCTATTGGAATCTTGCCAACTTCGTACTGTTTCCTTCTCTAGGGTTCATCTTGTTGATCTCAATACCCTTGCAGATATTGAGCGAAGATTATGGATCTCTAATGAGTCACAACATCTACCCAAATGCTATTCACTCCCCCTCCCATCCCCCTTTCTCCACATCAAGTCTATTCAGACATCTATGGGGCTTTTGATGAGGTCTCATTATTTTTTCAAACAGTAGCAAGGCTGAGCTCTGACACTTCTTCACTTCCATCAGAGATGGAGAGATAAGGAGCCAAGGAACCTAGGGAAAGTACTGGCATTATTTGTTCTGAGAACTGCATGGTGCAAAGGAAGCTACATTGAAGTAATCAAGTCACATTAGTGTGACAATTGCATACCATACCCTCCAACTCTCCCAATTTGGCAGGGGCAACCAAAGTTTATCCTTAGCTGTCCCACTTTTTCAGATGCTTTTAAAATGTCCTAGTTTGTGTCTACTTCCTTCCACTTTCCCCTTTGTCCTCAGCTTATTTTATTTGCTGCAAACTGAATTCAAATTGCAAAAGTAGTTTACACTCAGTGAGCAGGGGGGGTGAGGACAGGACGGGAGAGAATCTTGCCTTTCCCAGTAGGCTCAGACAAAAAGAAACCTTTGCAGCCTCTCCTGGCTTGTGTGCTGTTCCTCATTAATAATTTTTGCCATCCTGGCCACATGCTGATGGTGTTTGGCTATAAACGTTTCAGTTTTCAGCTGTGCAATGTCTGAGAGTATGGCATTGAGAAGGAAAAGCAAACACAGTAGTTTCATAGATCCAGATAGCAATTGGTTTGGTGTATTCTTCCCCCTTTCTCAGCCAAGAAACCTTTAAACAAGGCTACTATGGTTCAGGGAACTGACTTGCTCAAGGTAATCAGTGCTGCCTAAATAGGGATTTTAAGCCAAGTAGTGATCCAAAATGATCTACTGAATACTGATATACTTGTCTTTACTTTTAATAATGCTTGTAATATTTTGATTTCTACCAACAATTTTATCCTTGAAAAGAATGCTTGGAGTCCTCAGCAATTGTCTGAGTTTCTACATTTTTAAAAATATTCTTTTTGCATTGTATGGGTTCCTGAATTAAAGCCATGCAGGTGTTCTAGGACTAAACATAGTGTTCCTATTGACGTGCCAATTTTCCATGCAGGAATTCAAAACAACAACTGAAAACCTTGCTTATTTATACTCTGTACAAAGTCCCAGGCAAATAAACTCATTAATGTTCTTCATTCAGTCTAGTGCCTCTACAGTTATGTGGGGTGCAGAAGGGAGAAACTGCATCAGGAGCAGCTATGTCCCTCATTTTAGATTTCTGAAAGAAAAATAATAACACAATCTCCACATTAGTGCTCCCATCCTAAATACATTTCCTCTGAATGTTCTATTATGTTAATCTTCAAGTATACTTAGGACAGTAGACTTATTTTAATTTCTACTGTATGAACAATTAGTAATTAACAATTAATAATTATTATGTACGTGTAATAATAATATCAGTCTCTTGCAGACTATTCTGGGGACAGAAAGTAGGCCAGCCAGTTTGTTATAGTGAATGTGATAGTAATTCACAGCATGGAACTCAAGGAAAGTAGTACAAGCGTTTGGCTGCAATTGTATAAACGCTTTTACTTGGAAGTGAAATCCATTTAATTCAAAAGGACTTAACTTTCATGTTGACATGTGTATCATTCTGTTTTTAAATAATACTAAGGCATATGCTGGTATATACGCAATAAACAATGGTACATACACAATCAGTAATGTGGAATTTGGATGTAATGAGTTCTAATAATGTAGTTACTTATAATCAGTTATCTCCTTCCTTTTTAATAATGAGGGCACAATGGAGACATATTCCAGAAGTAACTTAATGAGTCAGAACCAAATCATTTTACTAGGGTAACAAGTCACATTTTCTGGTTACGTTCAACAGTTACAAGTTAAGGTGACTTTTAAAAGTGTTTGACAAGAACTTTTAAAATATTGTGTTATTCTCTTACCAATTCTAAAACTCTTTTAAAGAGCAAAAGCAGTGAAAAAGTGCAATGTAACAAGTAACACAGTGAGTTATCTTTAAAAACACTGTAATGAGTAACAACAACAAATTAATTGCCAAACACTATAAGGAGTAATGAGTATGAATTATTTTGAAGAAATAACTTTCCAAGCTCTGGTGAACAATCTACTGCTGTCTAGGGAGAATCTCTTCTTTGGTCCCATTGTGCTTGAAAGAAAGAAAGAAAGAAAGAAAGAAAGAGGGGAAGGGAGGGAGGGAGGGAGGGAGGAAGGAAGGAGAAAGAGAATGTGAGTTGGAAGAGACCACAAGGACCATCCGGTCCAATCTCTACCATGCAGGAATATACAAATGGCTTCTATGAGACAGCAATCCAACCTCTGTCTAAAGACCTCCAATGGAAGAAACATCCTCCTCCTCCAATGCAGTATTCCACTGTTGAATAGCCCTTGTTGTCAGGAGATTCTTCATAAGGTTTATGTGGAGGCACCTTTCTAGCAATTTGAATCCATTGGTTTGTGTTCTAGTTTCTGGAATAGCAGAAAACAAGCTTGCTTCATCTGCTACATGACACGCAGTTCCCTAAGTTGCTCCTCATAGAGCTTGTTTTCTAGGCCTTTGATTATCTTGGGCCATTTCTGCACTAGACTGTTACAGTGCTATTATTCCACTTTGAACATCCTATGGAATCCTAGAGTTTGCAGTTTAGGTCTCTCTCTAAACTGCAAACCCCAGGATTCCATAGGATGTTGAAAGTGGAATAATAGCACTGTAAGAGTCTAGTGCAGAAATGGCCTTGGTCACTCTTCTTTGGACATGTTCCAGCTTATCAGTGCCCTTCTTAAAGTGTGGTGCCCATAAAAAAGAATAGGTTGCTAATCAGAGGTGTGTTTGGGAATTGGTTCCATAAAAAAGAATAGGTTGCTGGAAAAGGGAAAAAAGTTTGGCGTAGCGATCAGCTGTCTAGCTGCACAGCTGTAGACACAGGATTGTGAGCCCACTTTGAAGGGAAAGAAGTGGGGCAGTTAATCTCTTTGGGAGAAGGGATTTGGAGGGGCTCTGAATGGACTAATTCCAACGTCAGCATCCCCAAAAATTCAGGAAGAAGAGAGGAGCTGATGAAATCAATGAGTCGAAGAGCCACCAGATGCTGTGTAACCATCGCATGAGCGACAGTGGCTGCGCACGAGAAATTAACAAGTAGAGGGATGCTAAACAAGTAAATCAAGTTCTTTTTATTGCCGGAACTCAGGACATAAGTAGAAGCGCCTTCTCATTAAGGGCACTTTGTATCAAGGAAAAATAACAAAAGAAGCACGGAGGTTTGCAGGGTGCCCGAGGGATAGACTCCATACACTAGAAAAAAGCTTAAGCAACAAGAAGCAAGTTTAGCTGTAATATAAATAGAAGGACTTCTCAGAGCGAAATTGAACAAATAAGTAAACTGAAACTGAGGGTAGATATATAAAGGAAAAGGAAAAGGAAGAAATAGAGAAAATATGAAGAGAGTTGATATTGGAGAGGCGAAAGCAGAAAGTGGAAAGTAGAAAACTAAAGGAAGAGGAACTCCATTGGGAAGCTGTAAATGGACGTTTAAACCCCCCTGCTCCCAACACGGATAATATACAATTCCTATCTGAGATTTATTTTTTGAGTTTGTGGACACTGAGTGGATACTGAAATTTTTTAGAGGTTGATGTTGGATTTGTAGGTTTTGGATTATAAGAGGAGAAATTGGAGAGAGACAGAGAGTTGGACAGTGGAAAGCGGAAGTGGAGAGTGGCAAACAGAATTGAAACGGCGAGAGCAAAGCTGTCTGAGATTGACGAAAAAGTGAAGGGGAAAGAAACGGATTTGATTTTGGAGAAAGGAGAGCAGAGAAGAAACGGAGAGTGGCAAAGCTGACAGTTTGGTAATGGTGAAAGAACAAAAGGGGAGAGACATGGAATTGGAAGCAGCTGTAACAACGAGGGAAGGAAAAGAAGGAAACGTGGGAAAAGAAGGAGACGGGGTGAGAGAAGTGGAAAGGAGATTATGAGGTGAGAGAAGTGGAGAGGAGATGAGAGAAGCGGGGAGGAGACTCGAGAGACAGTGTGGAGAAAGGCAGAGGAAAAGAGAGAGGAGAAAGAGAAAAGGCAGAACACTAAGCAGTGAAGCAGCGAAAAATATTTCTCTAAGTAAAAAAAAAGGGGGGGGATACTATAAGAATCAGATTGCAGGGGATAGAGAAGAATGATCAAGAAGTTGGGGGAAGGGGTTTCTGTAAAAAGTAACGATTTGGGAAGAGATAGAGATGTAAAGTTGCTGTGTTTGTTTTTCTGATACTGTGCTTTGTAGAGGTGGTGACTTTGGGAGAGGAAACTGTGTGAAGAACGGGAGGATTGAAAGTGGGTAAAGTGAAGTGAAGTAAAGTAAAATCCATATTTTATATCTAATGTATTTAGTTGAATAGAGACTGGATAAAAGCTAAGTGTATTTCCTTGTGATTGCATCTAGGTAAGATTGTGGGAGCTACTCTGCCTTCTGTTCCCAGCTGGTTAGAAAGAGATAAGACCAAGGCCATAAGTTAACAGACACAAGTAAGCTGAAACAGACATCGATTCCAGATAAAGATAAAGAGAGCAAGTAAGTTAACTCACTAAGTGTGAAATTGTAAGAAAGCAATAAAAATCCTAGGTTCATAATCCTAGGTAGAAGAGCATATAGCACCACCTTAGGGAATTAAAGGTTTCTTATATTAAGGTTGGAAAAAGAGCTGCACAATTTGGAACAGCAAGTAACAGTAGTGTAGAAGCAAATTAACATTAAAGCCTTTTTTTAAATTTCTGTTTGGGATACTTGAGGGGTAAAGTAACTAATAATTTAATAATTAAATTTTGATAGAAGTAAACAAACAATAAACAAAGTAAACAAATAAAAATAAGAAATAATAGAAATAGAAATAAGTAGAGGTAAATAAACAATTATTATTAAAATAACCAAATAAACCAGAATAAACAAATAAGAAAAGTGCACATCCCAACCAATCGATTACATATATTTGTGTTTGAATATCTATTTGATTAAACCATATAAGATGACTGATTGTTAGGTTAAGACCTTTATAAAAATATATTAATATCTGTTAAATTTTTGATATCAAGATAAAGTGACTGAAGAAGACAAGGCCTAAACTTGAAAATTTAGGACTATATCAAGGGGAAAGGGGAAAAGGGAACAGAAAGGAAGATGGCAGCTAAAGAAGGAAACTGGTGCAAACACAGATACAGTCACAGGTACAGACACTATTCAAAGAAGATCTTCTGGGGAAATAGATCCTTACAAGTTGCTGTTAGAGGAAATAAAGAAAATAAGAACAGATATGCGGGATGAAATGAAAGGATTATCAACAGAAGTTAAAAAAGATGTAAGAGAGATGAAGAAGGAGATGGAACATCTTGCGCATAGATTAGAAACTGTGACAAAGGATGTTAAGAATATGAATAAAGATCTGGAAGATGTACAAGAGAAAATGAAAACCTTGGAAAAAAGAGCGGGAGAGTTGGAAGTTACTGTAGAGTGTACAGAAATGAGGAATACACTTTCAGAATGGAAATACAGAGAAAAATGTATTAAGATTAGAGGCCTGGAGGAAGTGGAAGAGGAGGGCATCTATAGTAGAATGATCCCGGCATTGGCAAAATTTTAGATTGGTCAACGGAACAATGGACATTGAAATTGACCGCATCTTCAGGATAAACTCACTGATTCGTGGAAGAGGAAGGTACCAGAGACATCATTGTTTATTTTGTAAGAGAACGGGGAAGGAGGTGTTAAATTTATTTGAGTTATTCAAAAAAATTAAATATTGAAGGGATGGAATTGAAAATATTTAAAGATGTGCCATCACAAGTGCTCAAGAAAAAAAAGGACTATGCATTTCTAATTCAAGAACTCAAGAAAAAAGATATCCCGTACAGATGGGGGAAGCTAAAGGCATTATTTTTACACATAATCAGAGAAGACATGTGATAATCTCAACAAGTAAGGCAGAAGAGTTCTTAAAAAGGTTTAAGGAAGAACAGAGGAAGAAACAAGACAGAGATCAAAGAAAAGAGGAAAGAAAGAAAGAAGAGAGAGGTAAGGAAGAGAAATACAAAACGACTGGGTCAGCGGAAGAAGAACAAGTTGAAGGACAAGAACAGCGAGAGATTAAAGGAAAGGAATTTGGGAAAAAAAAAGAACAAGAGGACATGGATCAGGAAGAGACAGGAGAAGAAATATCTGTGGAAGAGACTGTTTAAAAAGAAGGGGTTAAAGTTAAAATTAAATTAAAATTAAAATGAGAATAAAATTATTTTCTTGGAACGTTGAGGAATAAACTCAATAACAAAAAAAAGAGAATCTTTCATTATTTAGAAAAACAGAAATGTGATATTTATTGTATACAAGAAACACATATAACCAAATCAAATAAAAAATCATTAGAAAACCCCAAATTAGGAAATTTGTTTGTAACAATCATAGAAAAAAAGAAAAGAGGGATTGCAATTTATGTGAATTCAAAATATGTGGCCAAGCAAATTTTAAAGGATAATCAGGGGAGATATGTAGGTATAGAAGTAGAGATGTTTAAAAACAAAGATAATAATTATAGGTATATATGGCCCATTGGAAAATAAAAATAATTTTTATGGAAAACTCTTAGGGAGAATTAAAGAATTGGATTGTCAAAATATAATTATTATGGGGGATTGGAATGGGGTAACACAACCAGAATTAGATTTGGGAGTAAAAGACAAACGAAAAATAAAGGGAAATTACTAAAAAGTTTTTATGAATTGACGGAAAATATGATACTAGTGGATGCTTGGAGGAGTTTATATGGAAATAAAAAGAGTATGCATATTTTTCGGAAATATGAAGCATGGTCCAGGATAGATATGATCTGGAATTCCAAAACTCTAACGAAATATTTAAATAAGATGGAAACCCTTCCAAGAAGCCTTTATTATTAATTATAGAAGATAGAAGAAATGAGTTTAGGTGGAAATTGAATGAGAACTTATTAAAACAGGACGAGGTAATTAATATAGCAGTTATTTCTATACCGCCTATCAACTAGCGTTATCTAAGCGGTTTACAATGTATTTTAGCTAATTGCCCCCAACAAGCTGGGTACTCATTTTACCGACCTGCGAAAGGATGGAAGGCTGAGTCAACCTTGGAGCCTGGCAGGATCGAACTACAACCTTGTGGTTGCAGTACTAGCATTTAACCACTGCGCCACCAGGGCTTAAAAAAGGAAAAGAAATTTTAGAATGCTATTTTAAGGAAAATATGAACAATGGAGTATCCGAGAGAAATAGTATGGGAAGCCGGGAAAGCAGTTATGCACGGTTTCCTGACACAACAAGATGCAAGAATAAGGAAGGAAAAAAAGCAGAAAGAACAAAAGTTAATAGAGCAGATAAAATACTTGGAGAACAAACTGAAGAATACACCGTGAGACAAAAAGATTTTAGATGAAATAAAGATGCTACAGAAACAAATATCTTTATAGGATACACAAACAATAGAAAGAAATATAAAATTAGCAAAACAAAAGAACTTTTTTTACGCAAATAAAACAAATAAATGGTTAGAGTCTAAGATTAGAAAAGAAAGAGAAAAAAGATTGATATTGCAGATAAAAGAAAATAAGAAATTATTGGTAAACCAGGAGGAAATAGAGAAGGCATTTGAAAGATATTATCAAAACCTATTTGCGGAGTCGAAAATTAATTTTCAAAAAGAGAAAAGATTAGACAATATTTAAGGGAAGGACATCTACCTAAGATTAGTCAAGAACAAAGGGAAGAAATGAATAAGGGCATAACTAAGAGGAAATTTTGCAAGCTATCAAAAAACAGAAAACAGGGAAGGCGCCTGGCCCAGATGGCTTCTCAGCTTTATATTATAAAGTATTTTGTGAGCAATTAATCAACCCATTATATGAAGTAGTAAACGAAATTAATCCAGAAATAAAAACCCCCTCGTAGGGACAGGCAAATATCACTTTAATTCCAAAAAAAAAGGGAAGGATACGCAAGAATTAGGAAAATATAGACCAATTTCTTTGTTAAACGTAGATTATAAAATATTCACGACCATATTAGCGGAAAGATTGAAAAAAGTTTTACAAGTAATTATATACACTGATCAAAATGGTTTTTTGCCTGGGAGAACTTTAAAAAATAATATAAGGATGGTACTGAATATATTGGAATACTATCATAGTCATAAAGAGAAAGAGATGGCACTGTGTTTTTTGGATGTGGAAAAAGCATTTGATAGAGTTAATTGGATTTTTATAGAAGAAACAATAGAGGAGATAAACTTGGGAGGTAAATATATAGGTTGGATAAAAGCGATATATAAAGATCAAAGGGCCAAAATAATAGTTAATGGAGAAACAACCCAGAATATATCTATAGGTAGGGGAGTTAGACAGGGATGTCCCCTGTCACCTCTCCTATTAATATTGATATTAGAAATTTTGACTAACAAGATTAGACAAGAATCACAAATACAAGCGGCTAAAATTCAAAATCAAGAGTATAAATTGAGTGTGTATGCTGATGATCTAGTTATCATATTAGAGGAGCCAAAGACAAGCATAAAAGCATTAATGGATATATTAGCAGACTTTGGAATATTATCAGGGTATAAAATAAATAAAGAAAAAACAAAAATGACCTTGAAAAATATAAGGAAACAAGAAGAGAAGGAGATAATAAAATTAATGGGATTTCAGACGGATAAAAAAGTAAGATATCTTGGTATCAACATCTCAAAGAGCAATGTAGATCTGTATGATAACGATTATAAAAAAATATGGGGAGAAATAAAAGAGGATTTAAAAAGATGGGCGAAATTGGATTTGTCGTTATTAGGTAGGATCTCGGTAATCAAAATGAATATACTTCCCAAAATGAATTTTTTATTTCAGAATTTTTCAATACTTGGGAATGATAAGCCCCTTAGAGAATGGAATAAAGACCTAGTGAAATTTATATGGAAGGGGAAAAAACCCAGGATAAAATTAAATGTGTTAGAAGATATAAAAGAGAAGGGAGGAATGGGATTATCAAGCTTAAAATTATATTATTATGCAAATTGCTTAGAATGGATTACAGAGTGGATAAAATTAGAAAATAAAAGATTATTATATTTAGAAGGAGAGGGGCTACATTTCGGATGGCATGCGTACATATGGTATGGAAAAGAAGCTATAGACAAAAATTTTAAAAACTGTTTTTTAAGAAAAGCCCTTATTATAGCATGGCAAAAATACAAAAGACAGTTATATTTGAAAACACCACTCTGGGTTTCAACACATGAAGCTTTTCATAGTAAAGAAAAACCTAAGGTTGATGTGTGGATTAGATATAGAGATACTCTGAAAATACAAGGAGACTACATAGATTTTAAATTGGTAGAAGAATTAAGGAATGATGGATGGAAGACACATTGGCTATTATTTAGACAATTAAGGGAGAGATATAAAGAAGATAGGGAGAAAGAGGGGTTTGAGGCCCTTTCCACACAAAGTAATGAAATCACGCAGCCATGATCTGCCCATTGTATTTTGTCCTGCGTTAGCGCAGGGTTAATTTAAGACGTTCTTAATGGCAGTATTTTAAACGGCACGTTGTAGCGTGTGTTGAAATATCTACACCATTTCCTCATGGCCATCCCATCCCCACACTCTCTTCAAACTTGCAAAGCCGTGCATGTGCAATTTCTCTGAAAATTCCTGTTCTTTCCTGGTCCTTGCAGATCATGGATGGTTTCCTAAATGGGTTTTCCGCAATGCATGGGCGCGGTGGAGGGCACTCATTCCAGTGAGGCCACCCAAAGGAAGAGGAGAGGAGTTCATCAACAGGGGGCTCCTTCTCCATATCCTACAGGGTATGGTGGATCATACAGGAAGATTTGTGGACATCGTGCTGGACTACACGGGAAGAACCTGATGCGTTTGTCTTCCGGCACTCCTCGCTGTGGCACGCCATGGAGGCGGGAAGGTTCGTTCCCGGGGAATCCCACCATCACCATTCGGGGTCCCATTGGTCCTGTCATCCTGGGTGATGCTGCGTACCCCCTTTCCAGGTGGCTATGAAGCCATATGGAGGCAACAACCAACGCAAGTTGGCATATAACAGAGTTTTCAATTGCTGCAGGAATGTGATGGAGCGGGCCTTTGGAAGGCTAAGGCAGCTGGGGCTGTCTTCTGCTCCATTGACTGTGTCAAGCAGAACTACCTCCCTATTATTTCGGCTTGCGTGGTGCTGCACAATATCTGTAGTCGAGGGGCCCATACTCCACCCAGACCTGGCAACACCACCCCCTCTAAGTCTACCACCTCTCTAGATCCGTCCCTATCCCTTTTGCAAGGCGGCTAAGGGAAGGGGAACTTTAGGAATGCCATAGCAGGCATCCTTTTTGGAGCAGGAAAGCTGCCGCTGAGCGCAAACAACACCAGGAAGGGTGGGAGGGGAATGAATGGGCATTGAAAATGTGAATTGTTAATGTTTGTTTGTTGCTTTATAGGAAAGTTGTTGGTTTTGTTACGAAAATCATGTGAGAAGTACACCACTGCCTTTCTTTGCCTATATAGTTTTGAAAAAAAATTGTTAAAACTGTTTATTGCTTGTGAACATTTCTTTAATTTTCATCTATAATAAGGGTTAACAACAATACAAACTGTAAAAATGGTTTCTTTGGAAGTACACCTGTGCAACAGGCACTTAAACTTTTTTAATCACTAACAAAACTAGTTGTTTGGTCAGGCCCTGAAACGGGTGTGGACCGTTATCAGGGGCTAACCTGTTCCTGGGTCTCTTTCCCCGCGCAGCCCGTGTACCCTTTTCCACCCATTGACTGCTGCTGGAAAGACGCCAGGAGCTTGGCAGAGCAAGTCTCTGACTACTCTCCGGCACTGTGGGCGCATTCAAAGGGCAATCACTCCTTGTGTGGACCCCCCCAGTCTTTCTGATACTGGGGCGATCCAACATGGCGGGGGCCTTCCCAAGGAGGGAGATGACTCCCGTGTTCCTCTGCCATCATGGCTATCTCCTGCTCCACCACACTGAACTCCCTGGCAGCTGCTGCCTGCTGATTTCCAGCTGTTCGCATAAAGTCCATTGTTGCAGTCATCACCGTTGCAATGTCTGTACGCCCGACATTCCTGTCCCTGCCCGGGGACATCCGGATCCTTGACCGGGGGGACAGTCCCGCTGTAGGAGGGGGCCGTTGGACACCTGATTTCCAGGGGTGGCATCATCTGGGAGGGGGGAAATCCAAGAGTGAACTAGCTGCATCTCTGTTTTTGCCCTTTCGCAGCACAAGGCTAAGGTCTGTGTTCTGTTCTACACTGAACAACTCAACCTGATCAAGGTAAACTCTGAAATTCCTTGCTATTGGGGCCCCTTCTTGCAATGCTTTCTGACTTTTGTGCAGTATTGGATGTTCCGCCATTGCCAACTAACCATGCTGGCTAAAAATTCTCCGTAAGTAAGCTAGGAATTCTACCTGTGGATAAGGTTGCTCCATGACTCTCAGCGGGGCCCTGGTGCTACCATATCTGTGTTGAGGTGAAATTAATGCGTGGAACACCTTTCCTCGACCGCTGATGGAGAAAAAAGTCATGAGTACTGTTTGGGCCGGGGCTGAAAATTGGAAAACACTCACATTACCCTCATGGACTGTTGAGGCGATATGGTGGGCTCTCTTGGCGTATAAGCTGTTGACCATTGGGGTTTAGCACTACAAGGAGGAAGACTCAAGTTTTTCCTGTATAGCCAATCGCATTTTTAAATTTCCAAATTTAAATTTCTAATTCTTTTAATTTCAATTAAAATTCAGTGATGTCACAGCAGGCTTCTGTGTGAAAATTTAAATGATTTATGCCTTCCCTTTGGGGGGACATGTGCTCCACTACTGCTAGGACTAATTTTGGGCAATGCTAAGCATCCGGGGACTGTCATCAATGTGCTGACGTTGGGTCTGGTGACTAGTGGAAATGTCTCTGGTCAGGTGGGAGATGTAGACCGACACAGCGGTACAGAGGTGATAGTGCTTTGGTCCCACTGTTACCGCTGTGACTCCATGGACTATGAATTAATGTTTTGTAAAGCTAATTGGAATTCTTTGCTGGAAGGGTGTAGTGCACTTATTCAATGTGGATGAGACTGCAGAGAACCCCTTCTCATTATATAATTGTCTATTTGTTGGGAAATTCTTAATATGGGAAGGAAAGCAGAAAATTTTAAATTGCAGATGATTTTGGGCTGCACCCCCCATGAACCTTAACTGCTTTGGCAAAGCTTTATGTTGCATCGCTATTCATGCCGCTCATAGCCAAGGAGCATTAATCGCCATTTTCCCGGCATTTGTTTCCTATTACCTTTCAAGTGCACGTAGGAAGGGTTTGATCATTCCAAAAAACCACAGTGAATGTATTTTCTCACGGGAATTTTCCTTGGTTAACAAGCAAAATGAAAACTTGCCCCTGTTGTAGTACTCTAAAGATGTTAAATAGTGATTTACTCTGTGATCATGGTCCACCCATACTCTGGCATGCTGTACCTTAAAAAAAATAGGAATCATTAATCTGAGCAAGCACAAACCTTTAGTGGGTTAATAATGGCCAATTGGTAATGTTATTTGGTCACACACACAGGCTTCCCGGGAGGTTCATCCCCAGAAATTTTGTGTCCTCTTGGAAAAGTTCCTGGGTCTGTGCCAGCTCTTGCACTGGAAAAGCAAAGGATACACTAAAGTTGCTTTGGGGAATATACTTTGACCCCAAACACAATAAACATTTGCTTTTTTGTTCATACCTTCTGATCCACCAGCGTTGTCCACTGTGTTGTCTGCACCCTTTTCAAATTGTAGGCTGGCCACAACTCTGGGAGCATGGGCACTGGTCCCCCCCAGAATTCAGCAGCGCATAAAAATAGGGACAGGTGACTTTTGCAGATCCTGTCCTTTTGTTAGCTGCCACTGCGTGTCTGTAGTCTAAGAGCAGCCTCTTGGTTTTGGTCCTGCACTCTTCGGCCGTTCTGTATCCCTCCCCATTTCTCTGGCAATTTTCAAAAATTTCTATGTTCCTGTAACTGTCCTGAAGGTCTCCTGGAAGCGCTGCTCGCCCCATACATCCAGCAAGTCCCTTATCTCAGAAGGGCGCCATGCCCACCCCTACCTTTGCTTTTCTTTCTAACACCCAAACCTCCCTTCATGAACAGAAAGTGCCCTGCGTTGATCCTCCCCTTTCCTCCATCTCTCCTTTGCCCTAAACAAACCTCTCCCCCTCGTGCCTGATTGCCTCCACCCTCAAAAGGCACCTCTCCCCTCGTACCTACTTTCCTCTGATTGCAAATGCCACGTACCTCCCTCATGCCTACTTCCCTCTAAAAGCAAATGGCTATACCCGCGCTTTTTTTAGCGTGCTTTTACGCATCGCGGTACGCAAGCCCTGGCCCCCCCCCTATAGGATGGTGTGGAACGCATGACTTCTGGGGGTTTTTGGGAGTAGGAGTGGAGGGTGTGTGTGTTAAGAAGAGAGGTTTTCTGCTGTATTTCCTTTTTCCCTGCTGTACTTTTTCTTCCCATCTGTTTTTTACTTTGGCTTTTTCTTTCCCCACTACACTATTGCTTCCTGCTAATTTTCCCCCTTGTTCTCTATACCACTTATCATTTATTTGCTTTTTTTTTTGCATTTTTTCCACCCTTTTTTTATTTTTTATTTTAGCAGTCAGTTGGTGATTGAGTGTGATTGTGTGCGTGGTTTTGATGGTGCTTGTGGTTGTGTTATTGTGCTTCTGTGTGTGGTTGAGGCTCTGTGTGTCTGGATCTGTGTGTGATTGTGTGATTGGGGGCTTGTGTGTGATTGTGGTTGTGTGGCTCGGTTCTGTTGGTTGTGTTGGATGGCGGCATGGAGCGTGGGGGGGCTCTGTGGTCCAATTTCGAGACCAGGGAAATGCTGTCGCTGATTAGGTGGAGTGGGGGCTTCCCGTATGTTTCAAGCACAAACACCCCTAACCAGGAGTACTACGAGACTGTGGCACGCTGGTTGTTGCGCCATTTTAAAAGGCAGCAGCACAGGTGAACTCTAAATTTAAAAGCCTCAAGGGGGGCCTTTTTTAAGGAGATGGAGAGATTCAATGGCCACCCACCACACGCCGCAAGGCCACCCTCTTTTTCCCTCCCCCTGCGCATGTGGAAAAATGCTGGGTGCCCCCAGAGGAAGGCGCAGAGGAGCACGTAGTGAGGTTTTTTCCCATCCCTCTGGGCCACAGCAGTACTTGAAAGTTCTTCTATGCCCACCGTTAAAAGGGGGGCCACCCCTCCCTCCCCCCACTATGCAAAAACCCATAACACCACGTTCCACTGCCTTAGGTGCAAGACAGTGTGAGGTGGGGGCACATAGGGAACATCATCTGGAGGTTTTGGAGGAGAAAGGGGGAACAACTTTTTTTTAAAAATTTTCCCAGTTTGCGGCAGACGCTTCCACTGTGGCCCCTCACTCCCCCCGTACTTTGGAAACCTGGAGGTAATGGTACTTTTTTTCCTGATGGGGGGGGCCTGTTGTGGCCTCATCATAAATTTATTATTTTTATTCCATCTTTGCTCCACGCCAGAAGCCATATTGGTAGGTGACACCTAGCTACCAGCGAGGAGACGGAGGCAACTGAAGCTGCTGGGAGGAAGGTAACATACATCCCACCCAAAAGCATCATGCAAGCAAGCATAGCCTCACCAACTTTATTGTGAGCAGCATAGAATGGAATAGAAGCATCACATGTAATCACAGAAAATTTATCTGGGTTTGGTCATGCTAAGCTGCAGGAGCAGAAGCTGCTTCACAGTCTCCCCCGAGTCCAGACACAGTGGGGTGGTGGTAGAGGTAGCAGAGGAAGTGGTGGCAGATGTAGGAGGTGAGCCATTGTTTAACATTTGGGGCCAGGGCTGTGAAAAATAGCTTGATGGTTAGTACAACAGAATGGGAATTTTTTTTTTTTTTTTTGGGCCCAACAGGGGTGGCCAGTACCAGCGAGAGCAGAGAGCGGAAGGAAAGGGGCGGGGACATTCCTGCACAACACATAGCAGGTGAGTGAAGGTGTACTGTACTGTCATTGTTACTTTTAACGGCATCAGTCAACCCGCAACACTATCAACAGGACCAATATGTTCTCCGTTATTTTTCCCAAAAGGGCCATCACATCATAGGCGGGCGGGCCACGATAGGAACTGCCGGACCGTCTCACAGACATTGAGAATAATGCAGAAAATCTCTGTAAGTGATTGTTGACCATACTTGGGTAACAAAGGGTCTGGCAAGGGCTCCCCGGGTTGAGATTGCACACGTAACTTGAACATGTTTTCTCTCCCCCAAAATTATGTTGTGAGAACCAGCGTAAATGACATCTTGGCGGCAGCTGATGAGCACTCAGGGAATAAGACATGAAAAAAGAAGCCTGTGGCAAGCCATTGAAGGGGGAGCCCGCCCTATGTAAATAGCCATGCACAGTCATAATTCTCCCTCACTATTTTATATCTACCCCCCCAAAGCCCTATTTTTTTGATAGCATCCCCCCGTCCCTTTCCAGATTTTATTTTTACAAAAGCTTTTGAAAATAATTTATTAAAGAATTTCACAATTTCTGATGTCTATTTACTGATTTTTGATATTCTGATATATCACCACAGAGAGGACTACATGTCCCATGGTACTCCTGTGAAGGGGGACACGAGGTGACATAGCATTCCCCCCGTTCCCTGTCCAAGGGCAGAGTAGCTTCGCCCCCAGCCAGAGGAAGCAGCTCCAGGATCTCCAAAATCCAGGCATGCATCCACCACAGAGGGGACTACATGTCCCATTATGCTCCCGCAGCATTGTTAAGTGCTAATCCTCCACCCTCCCATTCCCTCTCCCTCAACAAATTGGTGCACAGGAAAGGAGAGCCACAGCACAAAAGCCAGGCTGACCTGTTTTGAAAACATTTTCCCCCCCCCCCCTCTCCCCCGCACATTCTGCTCCCTGCTGCAAAGGCCCCCTGCCCCATTTTCCCCCTGTTCTGGGCATTTGAGGGTGAGAGGCATGAGGGCCCCACAGCGCTTTTACCATGCAAAACCCGTAATTTAATCTTTTATTTTTTATAAAAATTTAATGGCGAGGCTTCCATGGGGCCCCCCGGCCCCCACGCTCCCCTTTTTGTCCTGTGCTCTGTCCTCAAGACTGGGGAACAAATTGCCCCCCCCCCCTCCGCAGCCCCCTGGCTCCCCCATCCAGTGGCCTCCCCACTCCATGGTTTTAATGGAGAGATTACTCAGGAGGAGACTTTCCTAAGACTCCCCCCCCCAAACCATAGTCCCCCAAAACACATATTCCCAAAACCCATTCCCCCGCCCTGTCAGCTTCCAACAGCCCCAAACAAACATAAAATATATTTTTAAAGGGAAAAAGTAAAGGAAAAGCCCAAAATGTACATACCTAAAATCCCTTTCCTTTTTTCCTGCTGCGCCTCTCGCTTAGCGACTCAAAAAATGGCGCCGTCCTGTTCTTTCTGGGGGGGGGGCCCAAATGCTGAAGTTCACCCACACCCCCCCTTATTCATGGGCAGTCAGCACGTATCTGTGCTTCTACACAACTGCCCATGTACGGAGTAGTGCGGTTCGGAGGAAAAAACCCCACATTTTCCCCAGTTTTTAAAAGCGGCCCCCAAGACGCTTGGAGACGTCTCTGCGTGGATCGTGGTGTAAAATTTAAAAATTAAAATATAGCGCACGCTAAGATATGAAGACGTCCTAGGTGCCTAATACATACTTTCGCCCCCCTGTGGAAATGGCCTGAGACTAATGAAAAAGAATTTGATAAGCTGCTAAAATCAGAGATTGAACATAAAGTAAGCCAGAAAATAAGATTTTGTTACTATTACAAAATGAGCTGGAAACGGTTAAACCAGTAATGATCAAGTGGGCCCAAGACATTAATCAAATTATAATGATGGAACAATGGGAAAAAGGGGTGGAAACTACCTGGAAACTAAAAAAGCCAGTAAGTTTAAAGAAAAATTTTTATAAGATATTAGATAATGGTACATAATCCCAACGCAAATCACAAAGAAAATAAAAATTCAAAAGACACATGTTGGAAGTGTGATCAGAGGGGTCGTTTTTTCACATATGGTGGTGTTGTAAGGTTGCTAAAGGTTTCTGGGAATTAGTACTTGATGGAATTCAGAAAGTGTTCAGAAGCAAATTTAAAATGTCACCACAAATTTATTTATCAAATATGATGAGGAACTGCAATTAGATAAATCACAAAAAAAAATATTTTTTATATGATAACAGCAGCTAGAATTTGTTATGCCCAGGCTTGGAAAACAAAAATTCCACCTAGATTAGAAGACTGGCTGTTAAAACTATATGAGATGGCTGAGGCAGACATTGTGATAGAATCTTTGGAAGACAGTATGAAAAGTAAATGAGAGAAGAATGGAAAATGGTTGGTCCGTATGGGGAAACTTGTTGGGGGGAAAAAAGGGTTTTTGCTTTTTTATACATGAGAAGTTCTGAATATTTATGAAACTTCACATGTTTAGGGAATGTAGGGAGAGAAAAATGTTTAAGAGATTAAATAAAAAGGGGAAAAGGAAACGAAAGAGGAAATAAGAAAGTGAAACAGTTTTTTTTTTTTTGAACAATGTAAAAGAAGAGATGAAGAAGGATTGTTACAGAAAATGAAGCAATGGAACCTGAGTTTCGGCAAAGGGGGGGAAAGGGGGGGGAGATGTTATATGTTAGTGTATTGTTTTATTATATTGTACTGTAGTATTATATAGTTTTGTTTTGTGTTTTATTAAATATATGTTTAAATAAATATGTAAAATAAAAAAAATAAAAAAAGGATAGGTTGCTAATCAGAGGTGTGTTTGGGAATTTAGGTCAGGATCTTATCGGTGACCTATGGTGGCATAACTGCAGTGATGTAGCTGGTTGCAGCAGGTGGAAGACGGCAACCAAGAAAAAGGGAGGCACTGTTGAAATAAAATGCTTGGAGCTGTCAGATTGTATCTGCCTTCACTCAGCACCGCTCCATGACCCTGGCTAAAATGCAACCACTAGATTCCAGTCATTGTTTTCTTTTTCTGACCTCTTTTTTAGTGGTACCATGTTGGAATAATTTATACTTCTTTCTGTAGATAACCAAGAGCATGGGATTTATTTCACATTCCTTGTAGGTAGGCTGTTACTTAAGATTCAGATTTTATGGTACTCTGGTAGAAAAATTTTTTGGTGTCATCTTATGTCAAATATAAACATAAGAACCATTAGATCAGACCATTAAAATAGAGAAACATAACTAGGAAGGTTCCCTCATAAACCAGAAAATTAAAGATATTATCTTTGTGTTAGAAATCATTCAGCCATTTATGGCCTCCTTTGTTTATACTGAGAACAATTTAAAAGGCACGTGCGTTAGTTTGGGTTTTTGTAATAACTATCTGCAAAATAAGAGAAACCTTGAAAGAGGAGGTAGAAAAAAGCAATAGAGCTTTTCTGTACAGAAAGCTATAATCAATTTATTCAGAGGGTCCCAACTGTTCTAAAATATAACCAATGAATTTTAGTTTGTTCCTACTTCTGTCTTTTAAAATGATTGCCTTTCACATCATCAAAGCTGAGTCTACCCTGAAAAAAAAGTGAAATTCAGCACCACAATGACCAAAAAATAAATATAAATTTAGTGACCTGTACTTACACAATGTTTATGAGCCATTTTAACAAACAAGCACCATTTCTCTAATGTTGCATAGTTTATTCTCCATTTTTACTATCTGTCATTTTTTTCCCTGTTAGCTAAAGGGTGGAAGAGGTGAGCTATGCACACTGGCAGAGCTTGGAGTGTGTGGAGGGGGGATGGGAGGGTTGGGGCTACAGCGTGGGGGCGTGGCCGTGGTGTGTGGGGCCGTGGTCACAGCACACGGGGGCATGGCTACAAGCCAGGACACCCCAAAAAACATTGCCACTGGGGGCGGACTGCCCCCATCGCTCCCCCATCCCTACACAACTGGCTATGCAGGGCACTGCTAGACGTTCTTGTTTGGCTACGCTCTAACTGAGAAGGCTCCCTCTCCATGCACCACCTTTATTTTGAAGTATTTGCACAGCCATAAGGACTAGAACTGTATTTATTTGGATGAAAAAGCTGACATGCTCAGAAAGATGATTCAGCACATGAGTATTTTTCTGTGTTTCTATGAAACTGCAGTTCATATCCAAATAGTAGTAAAGGTACAGTGTAATGGCTGTAGAGGAAGACAATACAATACTCATGTATGTATGTATGTATGTATGTATGTATGTATGAGTGTATTTATTTAATATTTCTACCTTTTTCCTAACATAGAGAATAGGATTATGGATTTGTACTACAGAAGATGGCATCTGTGAATACATATGTCATCAAAAACATAAGTACTTAAGTATAAAAAGTTAAGAACTTTTAGTTCAGAACAAAAGGCCCTACTGTGGCACAGACTTTTTGTATAAAACTAGGGATAATCCTACAATATTTTATAGGTAAATGGAGGGGGAGAGTTGGAGGAAGGATGCCTCCATCTTGATTCTCACAGAATTCCTCTTCTGTTCTAGCTCATCTCAGGGCCAGGTGTGTTGCCCGCACAAATCTCAAAACTTTTTCACCTTTCTTCCTTTTTAAACCTGTTCCTATTGTGTTAGTTGGTAGCAGTGTGGGTGACCCTGTTGTATGGCTGGACTCTAGGGCATGGTCCTTCAGAGCAACACATTTTGGCTGAGTTGCATACCCAGAGACCACCTGGGCATCATTGGCAGCAATACTGTTTACAATATTTGCAGAGTTACCCTTTGGGGCCATCTCACCCACAATTTCCTGCTCTCAGGAAGGATCCTTGCCTCAGTGATCCTTGCCCCATTTCCTAAAGTGGTGTGGCCCTGATCCATTTGTTACCAAATGGGTGTCATCTGTCCTCAATCAGGTTGTAAAAGATCATGAACGCATGGGTTCAAAGACTGAAAGTTCAAGGCATGAGAAAAAGAAATAATGTTGAGATTTGGTTATTTGGTTATATGCAAAAAGACCTTGTAGCTCTTCTGAGACTAACTGGGAGAAAGAAATTGGTAGCATAAGTTTTTGGAGACAATGGCCCTTTCTGCACCTTATCTGCATCCCGCAACGTCCCGGCATCATCTTGGCAGTGCCTTTGCCAGGATGGGAGCATGTCCTGAATGCTCCTTTTCACCTGGCCAACTGCCAGTGGGTGGTAGCAGTCCGGACATGCTCCTTCCTTCCACAGCGCAGCCAGTCTTTTCCTGTGTTGCACTGAGAAAGGCAGCACCAAGATAGCACTTCCACCCTTTCCGCATGGCCTCAGCTGATGCAATCATTGCACAAAAGGGGCCTGTTACTAGATTTTTTTCCAGTAATAATATAATGTATGATGGTGATGAATGGGGACATGACAGGAGTGGGACTGTGATGACGTCAGGAGGGAGCACGCATCGCGGCCCAACTTCAATGCATCCCCATGCTGGGATGGGGCCATAGTGCAGAAATGGCCTGATTCATCAGAGTGAAGTGAAGTGCCCTCATACATCTGATGAAGCTGATTTAGGTCATTTCCGCCTAACACTGTTATAGTGCTATTATTCCACTTTTAACATCCTGTGGAATTCTGGGGTTTGTAGTTTGCTGAGGCAAAAGAGCTCTCTGGCTGAGAATTCTAAATGCCCCTCCCTAAACTGCAAACCCCAGGATTACATAGATGGTTGAAAGTGGAATAATAACACTATAACAGTGTAGTGCAGAAATGGCCTCAGTCTGTGAAAGCTTATGCTACCAATTTTTTTCTTTTATTTAGTCTCAACAGTTCAACAAGACCCTTTTGCATACTGATCCAGACTAACGTGGCTATGTTTTCGAATAGAGTTCAAGAGTTTGTCATAAACTTTAATATTTGAACTTCTAGCCTAAATCTGCCTCGTTATATCAAGATCTCACGTTAAGGACATGTCAAATAAGTGATTATTTTGAAGTTGCTTATCAACTGGCCTTAATTTTCATCAGTCCAACCTCTAGGGGCAGAATTATTATCAATGCATTATGTCTTATCAATAGAATACTTGCCTCTAGGGTACAACTTAGAGTTATATTTAACATCAGGTTGTGGTTCCCAAGCTCTAACCTGGGTTTGGCCCTTGTAGGTTAGGGTTTGGTAATAAATAAATCTCTCCTCTTGTTACACAACAATACAATCTGCCAGCCAATCTAATATCTCCAAAGATGTAGGAGAGGTCTCTGCTTTGTTGCCATGACCAGGAAAACAATGCATGTCAAAGGTATAAGTTTATCTTTAAACTGCTTCTCTTTTTGCTTCAGATTGCTGGTTTATAGACTGTGTATGAAGCAGTTTTAGTAAATAGTGCAATGGATTTTGCAGGAGTGCTTTTTCCCCCATACCTAAAAAGCTAAGCATTTGTTCTGAATTTTCAAAAAGCATCAAAAAAATTTTGTGTTCTAAAGGATGTATTTTTCTACATTTGATCTGAAACACAATGAGTCTTGAGATGGAATGACAATAAGTCATATTTTAATTTATCACTTTGCAGCGTACTATATCTGGAGCTGTTTGGATATGTTGATCTTTTAAAAGTTCAGAAAAGCTCTGGAATAACTAAGGCACAAATAAGTTTCACCACAATTGTAACACAGTGAGAGAGACTTTCACCCTCTTTATGGTACAGCTATTATTGGTTTAGTTCTTTTGTCATTTCAAAATATGTGTGTTCTCACTACCTAGGTGAGGTTCGCATCTCAGGGCAGAAGCTGTGGCATGCTAGTGCTTTTGAAATACCAAAGATAACTATGCTAGTTATTTTCAATAAAGAAAAAGTGAAGACCTATTTTAAAATGCAACTGCAATGACAGCTGCTTGGGTAATTACTTTTGGGTAATTACGTATTTTTGAAAAGTAGCTTTGAAACTTCTGGCCCAACTACATTTTCTCTTGCAGCATGTAATGTTAATCCAGTGGCCTCTTCTTCATTTCAAGGTGCCCTTGGGAGGAGGAATTTTTCATGGAGATTGTAACCTTTCCCTTGATGGGTTACAAGTCCATCTAACCAGCCCTCTGGAAGATTTGCATTCAAGCTTATAATGTAACAGTTGTGGAAGTATCCAGACTGAATAGATTCTTCAGGACTTCAGGTGTTTTGGGAGAGAAAGTGTTCTTGACAAGGAGAAGCAGATTCAAGTAAACAGGGAGAAGGCTTGTATAATTCTTTTATAGGACTTCATAAACAGGTGACTGGAGGGCAGTCTGGTTTCGGTTCTTGCAATTCCTCTTCCAGTTTATAGACTCCTTAGATAAATAGTTCATAAACAAAAAGACCTTTATGGAGAATTCTTAAGTGCCTATGCATAGTCACTAAGCTCCGGTGTAGTGGGACACTTTAGACATTCCTCCTTTCATGGCATGAACCATCTGCTTATGGTCAACTGCCTTCTTTTTTATTATCTCTTATGCATTTACTGAGTATTTCAGTCTATGGACACTTGTAGGTGAAAGGAGTCAACTTCTTCATTATGCTGCTTTCCCAGGTATGTTGTCAACCTTTGTAATTCCTCTCTAGATTGACTTCAAACAGTTTGTTAAATGCAGATTTTCCATCTTTAGCAGGGCTATTGATTATTTGTTGCTTGCAAGCTGCCAAAATTTCTCTCAAATCCTAGTTGTTGCTGTGTGACTTTAAGTCCTTTCAAATTTATGGTGAATCCAAAGGGAAACTCACAGAGTTTTCTTGGCAAGACTTTTTTTTAAGCTGTGTGTCCCTTTGCTATCCTCTGAAGCTGAGAGATTGTGACTTGCCCAAGGTCACCCAGTGGGTTTCTATGGCTCAGTGAGGATTTGAACCCTGGTCTCCATAGTTCAGTGCTCAAACTACTATATGATGTTGGATCTCTTCTCAAATGCTTCCTCCTTTCAAAACAATTCTTGAGTGCTTTTAAACCTTTTTGAAGTTTTTTTTTTTTTACATTTCATCCTCATGCTGTCTGTTCTGATGGCTTATCTCCAGTATGGAGCTTGCATTTAAATTTTCTCCATTTTTTCTTTTTCCTTTCCTTTCCTTTCCTTTCCTTTCCTTTCCTTTCCTTTCCTTTCCCTTCCTTCCTTCTTTTTTGGTATTATACATTTAACAGTTTTCCAACTGCCCTTTTCCCTCCACTTGCTCAACACAGTTTTCTTTATGATGTATCACTTGGAAAAAGAAAACATACACAACTTGGACTGCTCATTTTACCCTGGATTTTCTGGGATGGCTTTTTGGAGGGGAGGGCGGAGGAGAGAAAACTTACCTCTTGCAGTCTTTAGGATTGCTGAAATACTGACTGATCAGTTCTGGAGAGACCATACCTCCATGAAAGTATAGTATTGCATTTGTTGCGTGCCTTCAAGTCAATTCAGTCTTAACAGCAACCTAGGTGAACCTATCATTGGGTTGTCTGAGGCCAAGAGCTTGTGACATGCCCGAGGTCACCCAAAGGGTTTCCACGTCTAAGTGGAAAATCAAACCCTGCTCTCCAGGGTGTTCAAATCAGTACACCTCACTGGCTCTCCACTTTCATAGGAAAATTCCAGATTGATCTGAAGAACCATGACTTCTTGCAATATAGCCTGTTGGGTTTTGCTGTTTTTTTACCTGGTTGTTGTCCAAATCCAGTAACTGTATTCTTTGAGGGGGTGAAGCACTTTGGCAAATTTCTCTAAAGTCCACCTTGCTGGTTCTGCTTCTGTTTCTTCTCGGTGGCAGAACTTGAAGTGCATGGAAGGGGGTAGCGGAGGGGGGCGTGGCTACAGCATGTCGGGGTGTGACTATGGTGCATGTGGCATGGTTACAGCGAGTGGGGGCATGGCAATGGCACATGGGGTTGGGGCTATGGCAGGAGGGCAAGCAAGGAGCCATGGCGCCCCCCAAAAATTGCTGCTGGGAGTGCACTGCCTCCATCGCCCTCCCGTCCCTATGCAACTGTTTCTTCTTCCTTTGATGATGTCTTAACAAGTTCTTCCAATTCCTCACTGGTTAACACTTCTTCATGGTTGTCAATATGTTCCTCCACTTCTTCATCCAGCAGGTCAGCAAGTTCTTTTCCACCAAGATGACTTGCTGTGTGAATGATTCTCCTAACTTCCCTACTGATCCTTCTTAGCAAAGCATGGAAATCATCCACAATGTCACTTCACAAGTTTTTCCAGCAGGCATATATAGTTTCTGGTTTTAATAAATCCTGTGCAGCTTTGATGAAGTCTGTTGCATCAGTGATATTTTTCTCCCATTTCCCCCCAGTAAAACCCAGTTTCATTGCAATTGAACATCTCTTTGGATGGTAGCCTTTCTCTCAATCAACTTCTTAAACTGATTTGGAAATGTGGCAGCAACTGGTTTATTGGCAGAGGTGGCCTCTCCATTCAGTTTTATGTTTTTAAGTCCAAACCTGTTCCTAAATCTGTGCAACATAGGAAAGAGCTTTGTGGCGCTTATTTGAGGGGATGCCCTGCTGCAGTCTTTGTATAGCCTCAGTGCTTTCTGGCACAATACATTGATGTTAATGGAAGTTCATTTTCTGTATATGTCTTCCAGCCACAAATTTAATGCCTCTTCCCTTCTTACTAAGCATTTATCACATGTTGTGGAGGTTACTTTTGCAGTTTGAAGAGCAACAGTAAAACTAGCCTTTTCTTTCTTTCTTTCTTTCTTTCTTTCTTTCTTTCTTTCTTTCTTTCTTTCTTTCTTTCTTTCTTTCTTTCTTTCTTCACAATTTCATGGATGGAAGATTCATTTTTATCACACATTTTAGCAACCTCAGTGCATGTTTTGTTTTCTTTCCTTGTTAAGTTAAGAATATGCACTTTCTCACTTAAAGGAAACACTTTACAGACTTTCTTAGGGTTATCATGCTTTCCAGCATCATCAATCTTGTACTTTTGGGTCATTATTAACAAGGCAACCACTTTACTGTACAAGCAGAAGCATTTATAAGCATAAGCACTTTACTGTAAAGAACTGAACAAGCACAAGAATTGTACACAATCGCACTGTACTGTGATGAGATCACATAACCAAGATGCCTATTAAGCAACTGAATAGTGTTATAGCACTTGTATACAGTAAGCAAATGCAAGGCTGCTCGGACAATGCAAGAAGGTGTGAGAGTACAAGCAAACTGGGTGCCATTTCTGGAATTTTCCATTCCTTTCCATTTTCCATGTAATACTGTATATTACTTCAATAGCTATTTAATTTCTATTAAATTCAAAGTAATATTTTCAGGCTGTATTTTTGCATGGGTAAGTGTATACCAGCCAAGCAGATATGGGGTACATGCTGTATTGTGTTTCTATAAAAGATGTTGAAATACTGTCCAATGCCATGTGACTGGGACAAAATTCTAATTATGAACTATTAATCATTAACTGAAATTAACACTTTCTTTCTATTTGTACATTTTAGCACACTTCTTCACCCATTGTAGTTTTTTCTGGATTACACCTGATATGCAGAAATAACATTTATGCATGCTCAGAGTAGGTTTTAAATCCTGTGAAAATTATAGCCTTTTTGGTAGGAAACAACATAAAGATAAGTGGGGACGGTGAAGCTTTGTTTTCTACTTCCTTTTCCTCCATACCCTTAGCTTTGCACGGGACAGGGGCTGCCAGAATATCGAGAAGCTACTTTTCTGTTGCTGATAGACTTGACATTTTATTACCTGTCTTTTATTGTCCCCTGTTCCCATATGGCCAAGAAGGGAAGTGGCCTCTCTCTGTACTAAAGTCCTTCTAGATCATCTTAACTGACAACAGAAACAACATCTGAGAAAAAATGTAGGCCTGTGACTCTAACATCCTCACTTTTCTTCTCCTGTATGATTTTCAGCATCTTTGCCCAATGAAGAAACCAGTAAAGTTTCAAAAGGTTGCATGATGTATTTTCTTCATTTTGGTTGGCCTGTACAGGTATCACTTTTTTTGTGGATGTTTTTTAAAAAATATTTTCCATACCCAACAGTTAGTCAAATCACAGATGACTGGTACTGATTTTGCCAGAGGTCTGAACAATTTTTTTGCAGACAGCTTTTTCAATATAACCAAGGGCTGCATGTAGCACTACAGCTCCAGGTTACTCTAATAAAGGCTTTGACACTCACCAGGGCAATTTGGCATGTTTTGAAATCTGTTAGATCTGTTTGGAGGAAGTTCGTCTAATTTATGCCATTTTAAAATTTGAGTAAGCTTGGGGCATTAATCCCTGAAGTGTTCCATCCTTCAACATGCCCCAAAGCAAGAGAGGAAGCAAAACGGATATCTAAAATTGATGCTATTGTTATTTTTTTCCCTGAGGCTCAGTCCCAAAGCCAGTCTACCTGTACATATCATTCCTAAGTCAACACACTCTTCTGGTGTATCTGTGTAACAAACGCAGATGCTTGTAAAGGTCACTGAGATTAGAATGTAAGATATAAACTCCAGCTTGGTTTATTATGCTTTAGCCTTAGAAGGACTTTATTCATGAATGCATTGCCAGCACACACGACTGTTTATTCCAGGCAATGACAAACATCCACGTATTTTGCAATATTCTGACTTCATCTTTCAAGCTGCTGGAAACCATAGCTAAACATCTGCCTGAAAAGCAGTTCCCAGAATTGAGCTGCCAAAGCCAGCCAGATAAATCAAAATAACTTCTCAGTTTTTACTTTGAAAGCCTGATTTGCATTTGTCTCAATTAAAATGTAGTTCATAACAAAATCACAAACCTGCCTGGAGCAGCCTATTGACCAAAGAAAATTCAATTGGTAGAGTGTGGTGTTGTTAGCTCATTCAGCATTGCTTGATAACATCAAATGCTTCTGCTTCATCATCTCTTGTTAATAATATTTCAGAAGGAAAAAAAAACCCTATAAATTTACAAGTGTGACTTCTGGTGACTTCTACTAAGGCAGGCTGCTCAGTTGTCAAAGCTCTTGTTACCAAAGAATTATGTCTTTGAGTTTCACACAACTTAAATAGAACTTGAAAACATTCTTTTTTGAGGACTACATAATCTCCCACCAACAGGACCCGTTTCCATCCATGTGGGACCAAGGGTGCTGCAGTTCTCTAAATCAACTTCTTTTGATTTGGCATTTTCTTGATGTGTTGAGTAACAGTCCCCATCATATTAAGACAGCAGGGCTGTTGGATATGCTGTCTAGGGCTGATGGGGTCATCATCCAATATATCTGAGTAAGGCTTTGCTATACAGAATAAGCACGTCCTTGTGTTTTGTCCTAATTTAGTGGCACATCATTTCTTTGGTTAACCTATGATATCTATGTGATGTTACTAGGCTGGAAGTCTGACTGTGTACCTGGACAACAGGGATGTCACTATGATTGTTTGAGTTGCGTGCTCTGCTGACTTGTCACAAACCAGAAGACAAAAGCAACATCTCAGTAAGTGACTTTTCTCAGTGTGTTGCACTTTTGTCCCATTATTTTGTGGGGACAGGTTAAAATCTTCTGCTGAAATTAGTGGGAATCACATTGACTTGGGTTATATGATGAGCTCATGTGGTTTCAAAAATAAACTTCACAGAAGGTGAACAGAACTGTGTAGCTTCACATGAACCTGATTGATTGATTGATTGGGGATAAGAAATGCCAGCCCTCCAGCTGTTGTCAGGCTGTGACTCCAGTAGCTAGCATAGACAATGGTGAGGAATTTTGGAAGTGGAAGTCCAACAATATCTAGAACAATGGTTCTCAACCTGTTGGTCCCCAGATGTTTGTGGACTTCAGCTCCCAGAAGCCCCAGCCACTATGGTCAATGCTCAGGGCTTCTGGGAGCTGAAGTTCAAAAACATCTGGGGACCCACAGGTTGAGAACCACTGATCTAGAAGGCCACGTGATTCCTATTCCTGATTTAAAGCATTTTTTGTCATGCTTTTCACATGAAAATGCTCTGACGAGTACCTTTCACATGAATTTAAAAAAACCAAATACAGCCCCTGCTCTCTGTTTAAAAAATAGAGTACAAAAAGAAAAATGGAGGATGAAGGAGAGGGAAGCACCTGTTCTTAAAGTTCAATGTTTTGTAATGACCAGTAGGAGCCAAGAGACAAGGATGCCGTACAGCCAGCAGGGGAACGCACTATGTGACCAGGCAGAAGTAAAAAGATGATGGAAACCATAACTGAAGAACTATATAAAAGAGATAATAGGATAACATACTCATTCAAGGAAGAACCAGTTGCAGATGAACCTACAATTTCAGAAGGTGAAGCGGAAGCAGCACTTAGAGCACTTGGGAGAAATAAATCACCAGGAACAGATGGCATACCAATAGAGCGGCTTGAGGCTACCCAGATAGAATCTATAATAGTTCTATCTAAAATCTGTCAACAAATATGGAAAACAAAACAATGGCCCAAAGACTGGAAACACTCAATTTACATTCCAGTCCCCAAGAAAACAGCAGGAATTGCAGTAACCACAGGGCCATTGCATTAATTTTTCATGCAAGCAAAGTGATGCTCAATATTCTACAGCAAAGACTTTTGTCATATATACAGCAAGAAATGCCAGATGCCCAAGCTGGGTTCAGGAAAGGAAGAGGCACCAGAGATCATATTGCAAACATATGTTAGATGTTGGAGCCTGCTAAAGAATTTCAGAAGAAAATCAGTCCGTGTTTCATAGATTGTAGCAAAGCCTTTGACTGTATAGATAATGAAAACTGTGGCTCATTCTTAAAGAAATAGGAATGTCACAATATTTGACTGCCCTGATACGTAACCTGTACTCAGGATAAGAGGCAACTTTCAGGGCAGAATATACAGAAACAGAATGTTTTTTCAGTGGGCAAAGTTAGGCAAGGCTACACTTTATCACCCTATCTGGTTGACTTGTATGCTGAACATATCAAATGTAAAGCAGGATTAGACTGGGAGGAGCATTAACACTGGAGGATGGAACAACAATTTAAGATATACAGATAACACCATATTACTAGAAGAAATCAAGGAAGAAAGTCAAGGAAAGAAAGTGCAAAGACAGGTTTATAATTGAACATTAAGAAAACGAAAACAATGACCATGAATGATTTACATAACTTTAAAGCAGATGATGAAGACATTGAAATGGTTCAAGATTTTCCATACCCTGGCTCTGCTATTAATCAGAATGGAGACTGCGGTCAAGAAATCAGAAGAAACCTAGAACTTGCAAAGATAGCTATGAAGGAACTAGACAAAATCATGAGGTATAAGGATATATCTTTGAATACTAAAGTTAGAATACTAAATGTCCATGCCATTGTATTTCCAATTTCTATACATGGTTGTGAAAACTGGACAATGAAGAAAACTGATAGGAAAACAAAATGAACTTCTTTGAAATGTGGTCCTGGAGAAGAGTTCTATGGATGCTGCTGATTGGTAAAAAGACAATGAATAAGTCATAGAGCAAATCAACCTGGAACTCTCCATAGAAGCCCGGATGCCTAAACTTTGGTCAGATCATGAGAAGACATAACTCGCTAGAAAAGACAATAATGCTTAGTAATGTTACTAGGCTGTACACCCCCACATTTTAATAAGGTCTAATTGGTAAAATATATTTATTGGCAGATATGTTTAATTGGCATAAAATATAAATTATACTTACAGTTGGTAAGGCCATGTGGAAGAAAGGGACACTGGCTGGGAGTAGGCCTCAGTATGGGCACGTTAAAAGTTAGCTGAAATTAGCCAAGAAAGCCTGACTAATTCTATTAACTGTCGACATCAGAACACAATAAGGTGCCCAGGTACAGAGACCAGTTCTCCTACTGTGTGCATATCCTACAGCAGCTAGCCCAGAAACTCCCACTCAACCAAGACATTGAAACCAATTAGTCATTCCAGACCCCACGGTCTGCGTTGCAGCTCCCATTGTCCACTAGGCTGTAAGAGCAATCAACTCACACCCCTTCAAGGAAAGAAACAGAGTATATAAACCCTTGATTTTAGAAGTTAGATGCAGTCAGATGAAACGCTGGACCCCATTATGCACCCTGAATCCTGATCTGGTCTGCCCTTAGGCACAAGTCTAAGCCATATTTCAACTTCTTCACTACTCTTCTGGGCTGGTAATTATAAACCTCAAAACCTCAGCCTCTCTATCCATAATCTTTCCTCCCTTTATCCTTCAGTTAGCTCTTGTGTGAATGTTTGACTGTGTGTTTCTTGTGTGTATGCATGAGTGAATTCCCCTCAATAAAAAACATTTATAGCTTACTTTTGAATCTCTGTCTGGTTCTTTTCCTGCGTGAGCCCGTAAACATTGGTAGCAAGATCTCATTAAGTTACTCCACTCTTGCAAGCCTCCTCTCTGAGCTAATTAATTTCCTACTTTTGCACAGAGGTACTGGCATCACAGGGTGGCCCTCGTGGCACCTGCGTTTTGGGGTAACAGTAAGGTGGAAGGCAGTAGGAAAAAGAGGAAAACAACATGACAGGTGTATAGACTCAGGCCATTTCTGCATGATGGCACCATCCCAGCATGGGGATGTGTTGAAGCCGGTCCATGACATGTGCACAATGTTGTCACGATCCCAATTCTGGAACATCTCCAGCAATCATGGTCATGTGCACAATGATTGCACAATGATCATGCGCAAAGATCGCATCACCTTCATGCAATGATTGCATCACTGACGTCTGTGCAGGATGGGTGGAAGCGCTATCAAGTGCTTCTTTCCTCAGTGCAGCACAGGAAGAGGCCAGCTGCACTGCAGAAGGAAGGAACATGTCTTGAACACAGCCCATCTGTTGGCAGCTGGCTGGATGCAGAGGGGAACATATGGGTCCCATTCCCATCCCAGCAGTGGCACAGCTGGGATGACACTGGGACATTGCAAGATCATGGTGTGGTTCAGAAATGGCCTCAGTCAAGGCAGCCATGGCCCTAAGTCTGCAAGACCTGATAGGGAAGTTAAAGATAGGGTAACTTGGAGGTGTATCTTTCATAGAGTCACCATAAGTTGAAGTTGACTTGACTGCAGTTAATACCAACAGCATCAACAACGGAAATAGTTCAGTTGTATTTGTAGTCCCTGTGGAATAGCCCTGCTTCCCTCCTCTTTCTTTGCTGCAGTCTGAGGGAAGAGGCGCTATTTCTTTTTACTCCCCTCCCCTCCCCTCCCCTCCCCTCCCCTCCCCTCCCCTCCCCTCCCCTCCCCTCCCCTCCCCTCCCCCCTTCCCTTCCCTTCCCTTCCCTTCCCTTCCCTTCCCTTCCCTTCCCTTCCCTCTCTCTCTCTCTTTTTTTTTTGCAAGGAGGGGAGAATTTAAATGGTGTGCAATTGGGAGGGTGTTGTTCCTCTATTGTGGAAGGGCTCTGACACTGGCTGCAGGGAGTCAGGGTGGGGAAGCCCCATGAATAGGACTAGTCCCACATCGTGCTTAAATTGCACCCACTGAGCCACTGCTCTTCCATTTTGCCCCAGCCATCAAGAGTTTCAAGATTTCAATATTTTGGCCTGAACCAAATGCTGTGATATCAGCTAACTGTATTTTCTAACCCTTTGAACGTTTATTGAAATACCTCTCTATAAAAAGCTTTCTGTACATTCTACTGACAGTGCCAAATAAGGCTCTGGGGTGGGGAGAGGTCATGTAATTTATTGGTGGCTGCTTGTGAATGCCTTGTGCTTGAAAGGATGTTATCTTTTTCCCAAGGAAGTTGGGGGGCAATGTGTCTACGTGGAATTTAAGGTTAAAAATTCAAGTCATTTCTGCTCCCAGACATGCTCGTCATGTCTTGTGTTGTCAGCTTTTGGAGAGGAGTTTCAGTGTATGTGAGATCTGAACCCCTCTGTGGTCCTGCAGATGAGCCCTTAAAACGTTATCTAAGTTTTATCACTGTTTCTCAGAAGAAGCCTTCTGTATGCTTTGCTCCCATTGTGGGGCATCTGGACATACATCTTCCACACAGCATGCATTGCAGTGCTTTTGAATAGACTGGTTGAACAATCTGATGGAAATTTTGCTCATCTATATCTGATATCGTCTAGATCTGAAGGTACCAGAACACAAAAGTTGATTTTAAAAAATGTCCAGAAATCACCCCAGTCAGCTCAAGAATTCTTAGATGGGTAGTCCAGAAATAAATTTTCCAAATCTGAATCTTGTGTGAGTAGATGCTCTATTTGGTCAACAGCAATGGAGCAGGGGCAAATTTTCACCCCAAACTTCCTTCTAGTGGGCTCCTCCAGCTAAAAATGTGTCCTGGAAATGGGCAGAAATTACTCCGAGTATCCTCTTCCTGCATTTGCAGCATTGCTCCGCCCCCCTCCCCGCTTGAACAGAAGCAATAATAAATTTGCTGAAGCTACTACCTGACACCTTCAACTGAAAATGGATTTGTGCATCAGACAAAAACATCCAACAGCTTTTTTAGTGGAACTTTACACTTGCAAAAGGGGCTAACAGGATGCTGGTCCTCCTCATATCCATCTAGCTGCTGACCAAAAACATGGGAATCAGCTGCCATCAGGGATGAATGATTATTTGTCTAACTACCTTCCTTTTCTCCAGTATTTCTCTAATTGTATTGCAAGATGTCATTCCAGAATACCTGTGGCCTTTTTTTGGTTTGTTTTGTTGAAAAGAACTAATACACTTCTGATGCATGCACAGCTTGAGAGGGTAGCTTTTTTGAACTACAACTTTCAGAGGTTGCCTGGGATATTCTTGGAGTTGTAGTCCCTCTTCCCAAAAAAACTTTCCTAAGTTCTACGTGCATTGCACAATGTCAAAACTTGTTGAGAATTCCATCCCATAGTAGCTATCTTGATGTCCATACCAGGTTTCTGTTCTGAACATTAGGATAAGCTAACAGAAAAGAGTCACCAAGGTTTGCTCATTTCCCTTACCTCTCTTATGCAAGAATTGAACCAAGAGCATAGGAAGCTGACTCCTGGACACACCCAAAGTAAATTAGAATTGCATGTTGCCCAAGGGCTGGGAGATTGGTAAAAGCTGAATGAAACTAGTGGGTTCCATTTGTTTGCAATCCATATGCTGAATAAAGGAAATTAGAGTGGAACTAGAGGAAGAAGATGTAAAGAGCCAGATTTGCATAGTCCTTTATATCATCTTAAGTGATGCCAACTTAAACACCAGATAAAGAAATCAGCTTCACTCTGCGTGCCTGGGTATTTCAGGAAATTATTATAGCTTAATGCTGAATTATAGAGGTCAGTATGCTTTGGATATAAATTAACCACATGCATTAGATTGCACATAAGAGAACTTGCCAAAAAATACAAAGAACAGAACTATGAACTTAGATGAACTTACCTTGTTTAGAGATAATTTCAAAAAGCAAAGATAAACAATTTAAGCTAATGCCCATTTACATGCTCTCCATGGACGTCACTGCTCAGGCACTCCTTCCTTTTGGCAGAGTAACTGAATCCAATGTTATTCTGATTTGCGAAATAGCATAAGCATAAACATTGTCTGTTCATTGTAATTAGAGTCCTCTCAATACTGCTAGCTATCCCATGCATGGGAAATAAGTTTGATAATGAGTGGAAACAGGTCCCAGCATGGAAAAAGCAGACCCATCCCTCCCTTCAGTTCAGTGAAGTGATTGACTGACTGGGGTTCAGAGTGTTTCTCAGCAAGGCTGATACAAAACAAGGAGAGATGATCATGCAGCAAGGGCAGCTTTTTCTGCCATTAAAACCTTTCCTGAATCTGCCGCGGCAGTGAAGTTTCAGATGCTATGCATTCGGTTCATGCAGGGCAACAGCACAGCTCAGCACATCTGCCTTGTGCCTTTTCCTAAGCACGCTTGCATGAAAGATGGTATTTTAGCAGCTGTGGAGGCTGCTGAGAGCCAGATGTGGAAGATGGCCAGACTGAAGAGTTGAAAAAGGTTACTTTTTGAACCACTATTCCCCAGCCGGTTCTGGAAGTTGTCATACAAAACTGTGATTTTTCCAAGTTGAGGGATGTAGGCAGGGCTATCTCAGAATATTTTACTACCTGAAACAAGAGAATAGGACCCCAGTTTCTCCCATTCCATGTAGAAAAACTGAATGCACTGAAAGGTGAATTTTATTTCAGCACTGGGAATAAATGGGAAACCAGCTTTTTATGCACTTGAAGACAGGAGGCTAGCTTGTAGAGAACACAGCTCTTTCCTAAGTCAGCTTGCTGTGGCTTCCTACTATCTCTTGCATGAGATGAATGTTTTATTCTGTGTCATAGTTTGGCCAGCCAGAATATGAATACAGCAAGAGGACAGATCTGAGGTGGGGAAGCTCAAGACTAGGACCGCAGTTCCTGCATTTGTAGGGCGGCCTTCTCCAACTTCCTGTCCTCCAGACGTTTGAACTACAGATCCCTTCACCGAGCTAATGGCAGGGGCTATTGGGACAGTAGTCTAAAATATATGGCAGGTGTAAAGGTGAGGAAGGTTGTATAGGGATGGGCCAGGGAACTGTTTAGGTGGCAGTTGAGGAATACTGTTAAGAGGGAGGAGGCAGGCTTATGTGGAAAGCTCAGACAAGTACCCAAATAGTTTATCTCAGCAACAAGTTGTCCAGACTGGGGGAAGTGCAACAGGACTTACAATGTGTGGTAGACAGCAGCATGAGATGGGCAGTCTGATCACCTGATTACCTGCGCAGAATCTGTATCTTGTTATTTCTTTTGGCAACCAATACACATTTTCAAATTTTGTTGCTATCTTCTGAAGGGCTGTTTCACACATGGACTTGATTTCTCTTCTCAAAGTGAAGCTGAAATTGTGGACAGTTCAAACTGGAAAGCAGCGTCTGAGGTGCATAGGAAATCCTTTCTGTGATCCAATCTTTCTGTGATGACCATTTCATACATGTTGGACACCGTTTTCTCCCATTAATCAAGTAAGACATATACATTATAAACTCTAGCCTTATGTTAAGGACATAAGAAGAGCCAAGCTGGATTAGACTGAAGACCCATCCCTACTTAGTCCAGCATTCTGTTGCTCAGTGGCCAACATCCAACACCCTCTTAAAGCTAAGCAGAAATCTTACATTTTTGGTCAAATCCACAGATGCATCTGTGATATTACTGCTAAATGTAATGACTCTTTTTTTCTTCATGAGGCTTACTTCTCTGAAAAAATCCTCTCTGATGCATCTGAATATCTGAGTCAATGTATTCTGCTATGGACTTTAAAAGTCAGGAGAGGTCTTTTTTTTGTTGGAGTCAAGAACCCCATGCAAGATGTCCTTCTGGGATAGAATTAGAACATGACCTTTCAGAGTTCAAAATCTGCTTAGTCTTATGATAAAGTATCCTTTAAAATAACATCCTCTAGTTTTCAAAGGCAATTTTATCATCTTGAAATGCTTTTGGAGAAGTATGTGACCTATGAAAGCCATCTTAATTAGTTTAAAGCAATGATGGGGAATACTTAACTGTCCAGATACTATTTAAAGTTCCAGTCCCATCATCCCTGACCACTGGCCATGCCAGCTAGGGCTAAACAGTTTGCAGTCCCATAAAATTCCAAGGACCACCTTTGTTTTATGGATAGTTGCTTGATATTTGCCCATGTTTGAATCAGTGTGACTTGTCCTGGTTTCTTTTGTGTATCCTTGTATTTTTAGCCTTGCAGGAAAACTTGTTAATATATGCAGCTAGGGACATTAAAATGAAAGGTAGGGCAAGTCTTTGGACACAATGCAGACTTTTCATGGGAGAATTAAGATCTTATTCCAGTTCTTTCCATTTAAACCAATTGGTGTTGAATCCTCTTCTTCTTACAAGTGGGACATGCAACAATATGTTGTGGAGTGGAGTGTTGGTGTTCAGGATTTCAGCTGCTATAACATCTCCCAACAGTTCCAGTAGTCTTCCAACAGCAGTCTGTAAGAGCCAGCGTGGTATTGTGGTTTGAGCATTGGGCTCTGACACTGGAGACCAGGGTTCATTTCCCTGCTTGGCCATGGTAATCCACTGGATGACCTTGGGTGTGTCACACACCCTCAGCCCCAGAAGACCCCATGATAGATTCACCATAAGTTTGAAATGACTTGAAGGCAGACAACAACAAATACAAGCAGTCTGTGATTCAGAGCATACTCAGGCTCCACTGGGTGCATTCATTCCCCTTCTCCTTAGAATATTTTTTTTTCCTCTAAAGATTTTTGAGTGTTTCTGTAAACACCGGTGTTTGCAGAAGCCCTTTAATCTTTCCTGTTTGTCCTTGGGCAGTGCCTTTAGCCACCAAAGGAACAGTGCTCTCAGCCAGAACATTTGGAAAAGAAGGAATGTTGTCTTGCAAAGGATTCTGAAGTTCATTCTAGGAAGTTTTGGTGTGCTCAGAATACGGAGGTAAAATTTCCAGAAATTTTGAAGCCATGGGAAAAGAACAGAAATATTCGGGGGTTTTTTTTGGGAAAGAACAGAAATATTCAGAAAAATTGAAAAAAAAAAGCAATATTAAGTCTTGTTTAAATATCGAAAGTCATTTGTTACTTTAGGAACATAACATTCATTATATATAATGAATATAGTATAATTTGTTTAGTATAATATCATAATGTTTGATATATTAAAAGTACAATTTACTTAGAATAAAATTACAAATTGAACTTTTGATTTTTTAAAAAAATTTGCTACAGATGTTGCTACAGGGTGCTGAACTGTAAGGAACACCTGGACTATAAGGCACCTTTTCAGTATTAGTATTGAGCTAGAAAAATCCCAGTAAAAATAGAACAAAACACTAACATGAGTAAAGCAGAGGAAATTGTTTTGCCTTGATTAAAGAAACATAACACACTAGTTTCCATAAAAAAGAAGCTAAGACCAGGAACTGCAATGACCCAGTATGGATCATTAAGGAACAACTGAACTATAAGGCATGTATTTGGTTTTGCCAATCTGAGGAAAAGGTAGAAAAATCTCAAAAAAGAACAGAACAGAGGAAATTATGTTACCTCAACTAGTTTTCTGTACTGTTAAGCAGACAAAGTGTAGGCTTATTTCCATTTAAGACCAGAAGCTGTAAAGATCCAATACTTTGTTGTTGTTGTTGGTTTCATTTATATTCTGCCTTTCTCCCAATAATGGAACTCAAGGTAGCTAACAACATTTTTAAAACAATACAGATTAAAAATTATACAAATGCTTTGATAAAGGTATAAATATATAAGTTGATTAAAAAGCAATTAAACAATTTATAAAGTTAAAACATTAAACAGTGAAACATTACAATTCATTAAAAGATTATACAAACCATAAAACTGCACAGCACATCATTAAAAGCCCACCCCATTTAATTTCCAGAAGCCTAGTGGCACAAGAAGGTTTTTGGTTGCTAACTGAAGGAGAGCAAGGAGAGAGCTATCCTGGTTTCCTTAGGGAGGGAGTTCCAAAGACTGAGAGCAGCCACTGAGAAGCCCTCTTCCTTGTTCTGACCAAATGAGCCTGAGGAGGTAGTGGGACAGGGTGAAGGGCCTCTCTGGTTTATCTAGGAGCTCTAATGGGCTCATAAAGGGAGATCTGGTCCTTCAAATAGCCTGGACCTGAGCTGTACATAGTCTGAGGCCATTTCCGCCTTACACTGTTGTAGTGCTATTATTCCACTTTCAACATCCTATGAAATCCTGGGGTTTGTAGTAGACTGTAGTTTGTAGCTGAGAATTCTAAATGGCCCTCCCTAAACTGCAGACCCTAGGATTCCATAGCATGTTGAAAATGGAATAATAGCACTGTAACAATGTAAGGCAGAAATGGCCTTACATAAAAGTCCTCCTCTTAAATAGTTTCTAGAAATGATTTTGTGACAGTAAATATGTGAACGTTTTGTATTAAGCATTTTATTTATCATTCATCATTTATTCATCTAAAAGAAAATATTCCATTATTGATTTTTTTCAATATTTCTGGGGGAAAATGAGGGGGGAGTTTTTTTTTTTAAAAAATACCTAGTTTTTTCCTGGACTTTCACATCTCTGGCTCACAAAATGGCCAAGCTTGTTTGACCAAACTTTCCTGAATTGAGGATGCACATTGGACTATGCCTCATATTCCTGTTCTGCTACAAGGAATTGCAAGGGGAGATCTGTAATGACAGTTACACGATCTTTCAAGCAGATTTTTACCACAACCAGTTGTGGTAAAAGCTCGGTGAGAAACTCCAGGGTTCCTTGGAACATAGTTTGAATGAAAAACTACCAGTCTAAGGATTTCAATCATTTCAAATCACAGCAGCCTTAGGTTGACCCAAGTTTGCTTAAAATTTCTTTTGGGCAAATCAGTTCTACACTCTCAAGAGCCTTCACCAAAATACATGCCCCCAGTCTCATAGATAAGGAATCTGTAGAGCTGCCTTGATTTCATGCAATGAACCAGGCATCAAGGCCAGTGTTGTTTCCATTCTGAATTGATATGGCTCCCAAGGGCAAGGGGTCTCACATCATCCCCAGCTACCTGATCCTTTCAACTAGAGATGCCAGCAATTGAACCTAGGCCTTTCTCTGTACAAACTGCCTACCACTGACCTCTGATGGAAGGTAGGTGAATTTAGTGGTGCGCATGCATGGGATTTGGAGAAGAGCAACTCATGACCCTCTTGATGATGCTGAATTGTGATTCCCAGCAATCCTAGCCAGCAGTCTGAGGGATGACTGTATTTTATTGTATTCTGTCTTTTTGTAAGCCGCTTTGAGTCCTAGACTGGGAGAAAGGCAAGATGCAAATTAAATGATGGATGGATGGATGGATGGATGGATGGATGGATGGATGGAGCTGCAGTCCAGCTATCTCTGGAGGGCTATACATTGCCCTCCTCTGATGTCAATGCAGGTATAAATGAATCCAAAGGCACACTGTAGAAGGGCGACATAACTGCTGCTATCTTTCCACTTCATTCCCCCACGTCCACCCTTGCCCAGTTCAGGTAATAAATGTAACTGATTGCCATTTGTCTCTGTCTATATCTGGTTATATTAACATAATGTGTTATCATAGGTCAGATCAGTTTTGGGGAATAGAGCATTTCACCAGCTATGATAAGCATGTGTCTACAAAAGGTGTTAGGATCCACTGACAAATAGAGAGAAGCCAGTGGAATCTAAGCTATTTCACAAGCAATGAAAAGAAAGTACATAAAAAAGAGCCTTTAGCAGTCCAATTTTTTGATGCTTGTTGGGAGAATAAGAATATACATAGGAATGCCCCAATTTTCATATCTGAAATACTGAAGCGTGTAGGTTGGGTGATCTTTCATTTTCAGGTTATAAGACTTCACTGTCCAATCATGTTCCTCACTGTACCAACACTCATACATTTGTTACTGGGGGTGTTCAAAATAGGCATTAACACAAGATTTCTTTAGGCTGATTTTAGCATACCTCTCAGCTGAACAATTATCTTTCACTATTTGTCCAATCTCCCCCCACCTTTTTTTAAACTTTGTTTTGCTGAGTTTCATGACAGCTACTATCTCTTCTCAGAGCCAGCACAATGTAGTGGTTTGAGCATTGGGCTATGATTCTGAAGACCAGGGTTTGAGTCCCTGCCCAACCATTGAAACCCACTGGGCAACCTTGTGTGCCTCACATACTCTCGCCCCAGAATATCCTGTGATAGGTTTGCCTTAGGGTCGCCATAAGTTGGAAACAACTTGAAGGCACACAATAACAAACTGCCTCTTCTGTTGATCCAAATATTTAGCATATAGACATCCTGCTTCTACATGAAGAAGCTTTGCATGGAAGGGTCAGATCACTATAGTCATTGAGCCTAGGCCATTCAGTCCATTGTGTCTGGATGACAGTACACTTTTTGTACCTTTGTGCGTCCCACAAATCCGACAAAGTTTCTAATTTGAAAGTAGCTAGCAATATTATTAGGTAAAAAAGATGTCAATGGTCGATGGTTGTTACTCTGGTGCATAATCTTCCATCAAAATTCCACTGGAACAGTAGCATTTAGAGTAGTACTTAAAAGTATTGGGATGCCTGGAGCCAGCCCCCCTCAGCTTACAGAAATCAACAAGATGCCTTCACCAGGTATGTATATTATGTTTAACAGAGTGGACTTCTAAGAAAAGAGTGCTTTCAGAAAGAATGTCAACTACTTACAAAGGAATGGTAAAAAGCAATAACATGGAAATTACCTATACTTCCTAGGAAGTCAAATGAGAGGAGGCTGAGATTTTTTAAAATCTCAAATACCCTAAATAGAAGATGGAAATGATACAGCCCAAAAGACACTGTTTTCCACACCTAAAACTAGATTAAGTTGGTTTGAGTCCTGGGGCAATTTCAGAATCAGGGGCCTTTTCATGAAAGTGTATGAGGTCTGGCGTTGGAGTGCCAGATTCATCTGCTCTCTCTCTCTCTCCCCCCCTACATGGCATCAGGAGCTTTGGGCCCCTAAGGACCCTCTAAAATTTGCTGCTGTTGCACCATTATTAATCTCTCCTGTCCATACCAGGGGCAGTGTTTTCCGTATACCAGTTGCTGAAGAACACAATGTATGTGAAGCTGTATTGCAGAACTCGTGTCCTGCTTATGAGCTTTTCATTCACAACTGGTGGGCAACTGTGTGAGCAAAAAGGTTAGACTGGATAGACCTGTGGCCTTGTATTATACTGAACTGCATAGTCAAATCATTCCTAAAGATAATCTTCCCCCATTACTAGCCTCCTAGTGTGTTGGACTACAATGCCTATTATCTTCAGCCAACATAGTGAATGGTGAAGTTTGCCCAAGATTATCAAAACATTTACTTATGTTGTCAGTCAAGAGCTTCTTTATTGGCAAGGGTATAGTTTTTCTTTGCTTGAAGTATCAACACATTTTTTATATAAAAATAAAGGAAGAATTAGCATACTCCACTGAAGAAAAAAGAAACTTTTAATCAATAATAAGGCCAAGGTCCTTCTCACATAAGCCATGTATTCTCTATTCTGTACTATACATTTGATTTTCGGGGCCTAAATGTAGAGTTTAGCATTTGTCACTATCAAATTTCATTTTATTAATTTTTGCCCAATTTTCTAGTTTGTCTAGTTCCTCTTGAACTCTGTTCCTATTTTCCAGTGGGTTAACCACACCTCCCTGATTTGTGTCATCTGCATACTTGATGAGGATTCTCTCCATACCATCATCTAAGTCATCAATAAAAATGTTGAAGAATAGTGGATTTAGGACAGAACCTTGAAGCATTCTACTTGAGACTTCCTTTCAGTTTGAAGTGCAGGCAGTGATGACAATCCTTTGAGCATAGTTTTCCCTTCCTCTTGCCTGGAATATATCTGATTCCCCCCCCCCCTTTGCTTGCCTAGCTAGTCTCAGCTCATTTCAGCTTTAGGTTAACTTATACTATTCCTGCAAGCTTGGGAATCTGTACTCTTTCTTGGTGATTTGTCCTGCTTCCATACTATATACAATATACATACTATATACTCCGTTCTCTTTTTTCTTTTCTCCACGATGTTTCCTCACTGTTTCAGGCCTCATCATTTTGCTTGGCAGTTTCTTCTTTTGGTGTTATATGATCAATTCTTCCTATGTTCTATCCAGGAAGTCCTCTGATGCATTGAAGAGACACAAGGGGGATGTCAATGCAATGATGTATCAAAGTGGGGTAAACCATACCCCATTATGCAACCTTTATTTGCCAGGTGCCTTCTGCATGTGTTACTCCCATGAACCCCAGAAAACATAACTAATGAGCGTGCCATCTAGAAATGTGTAATATGCAATTCTGTCCTGAATAACAGGCAATTGTGCTCTGGATATGCAACCAAAGATAAACCATATTTTCAAAGATGGAACATCTCCAGTTCAGAACATGTTCCTCCACTTCCTTCTCCTTTTGTCTTATGCTTGTGAAGGGGGCATAATCATGTGTCATTAAATGGCTATATAGAGCCAGTTGTTGTTATGTACCTTCCGGTTCTTTCTGGTTTATGGCAATGCTATGGCAAACCTGTCACAGGGTTTTCTGAGGCTGAGAGTGTGTGATGTGCCCAAGATCACCCAGTGGGTTTCCATGGCTGAGAAGGGAATCAAACCCCAGTCTCCAGGGTCTTAGCCCTGCACTCAAACAACTATACTATACTGGCTCTCACAGTAGGAAATACACAGCTGTATGGAAAACAGAAGCTCTGTAATTCCCCCACTTCCTCCTTGCACCAGTAACAGCTAGTTGTATAATAGAGCTGTACCTATGATAATGAAGTCGATGTCTTCTTGGGCATTTTTTTAACAGAAAATTTGGTAACAGAGACAGAAATGACAGGCAAAGAGTAGGGATAGGTTCTTGCACTACAAAAAAGAAGAGCAGTTCAACATGGTTCAGCAAACTTTTATCTAAAATTAATTATATGCATGTGTGAAATGAAACAGCCAGGTCAAGTAATTAAACAAAAACATTTCGAATCTCTTAGAGATCATGTGAAAGCTTCTTTCAAAATGCATTTAGGGATGATTTTACATATCACCAGCATCTCCTTTTCTTAATGATATACATTTTGGTTGGCAGCTTATGCTTTTTTTCTTTTTAAACATGCTGGGGGTAGCTCTCCTCTCCCCCTGTTTCTCTGTTTTGCTGTTTACACACACGCACGCACACACACTAAGGGATTCTGGAGGCAGCAGTTGTTTATCTTGTCTGTTTTAGTCAAGCAAACATAGCCACAGTAGGATCAGTAGAGTAGAATTCCATTCTTTCCCAGTTGAAGCTTTTATTACCTTATTTCAGCCACATTGCTGCAATCCAATAACAAAATTCTTTGTTTTGTTCTGGACCTTTTTAATGATCCTTCCAATTCCAATGCTGTTAAAGAAACCAAACAAACCAAAACCTGCCAGCCATACATAGGACAAGGAGAAAAAGTGGGATAGGTGAGTGTGAAAGGATTTTGTAAAAAGGAATTCCTTTATCAGAGACTTTACTAACTAAAGTATTCCTGTACTTCATGATGTAATATTGCTGCTTTACAGCATGCCTCTCTCCACTTCATTGTCTGCCCCTTGCAGGATGGGAGAGACAAATAATGTTGTCTTGTTAAGTATTTTCTATTTCAAGTGTAGGGAACAGAAGAGATGCAGTTATCCTACTGTAATCCTTGCTTCTTATTTAAGCAAGCCTGTGCTGTAGGCTGTATTTCAGAGGAAGAAACTGGCAAAACCACCTCTAAGTTTTTCTTGCCTAAGAAAACCTCATGAATTTCATGGGGTTGCCATAAGTCAACAGGCAAACTGAAGGCACATACACACATACACACATCTATTAAATTAAATTGTTACTGCACACCTTTTAAATTGCTCTTTAATACCTGGCGCCTTTTAAATCAATGTTAATCAATCAATTTTTAATAAATTCCTTGCCTAAGAAAACTTGATGAAATTCATGGAGTTGCCGTAAGTCAACAAGTGACTTGAATGCACAAAAACACACACATGTTGAAAACAGTCTGCAACAAAACCAACAGCAGTGTTACTTCTACAAAATAGCCTGAGTCCTATTGTCTCTTGATTCAGTGGGCCTATCTGGTCATAACTAACTCAAGTCCCACTGATTTCAACGGAAAAAGAAGGACCTAACTGCAAACTAACTTTGGAATGAGTAAACATCTTTGTGATCAGGAAAAAAAATTGTATTCAAGGATTCTAAGTTTAAAATAATGATGAGCCTTTGTGATCCTTTCTCCTTTGCATTATGCCCATTTGCAAGAAGTATTCCAAAATATACCAGTCACTACATTTTCTTTTATGTTGTGCAAAGTACTGGATGTATTGTAAACCAAGAGGGAAATCATTAGGTTTGAAGGTCAGCATTTGGCTATTCGCTTTATCTTAACTTAGGCATGATTAAGGAAACTATTTTATTTTCCCCAATAAGTCATGCATCAGAAGCTGCAAACAAGAATCAGGAATGTAGATGAACTCCAAGCCATTAACTTTATTTTCTTTGAAGCTTTAGAAACTTTCCAGAAAAATATTAATGGGAAGGTTCAATGTCCAGCAAAAAGGCTTAATCTCAAGGAAGAATTTGGGTTACTTATCTTGCATTTAATAAACTAATGTGGAAACTTCAGAGGGGATTGTCTTGGTTTGCATGATGAAGGGCAGATTTAGCCAAGACTGCTATGAGATCCCCAGTACCATATAGGCTTTATCATGGGAAAAAGCTGTTGAGGGCAGGCATAGTCAAGGAAATCTCACAGACAAGATGGTGCACAAGACTTGCTGATCTGCAGTTCCCAGACACTCCAAGTGCAAACTGTACTATGACTATTGCATGATAACAATAAAAGAAATTTGTTTAATTTTTTTGGTCTTATAAGATTTAGAAAAGACAGAAAGTCAATCATAAAGAAGAATAAAACTAAATTTAAATAAATTTTCAAGTAGAAATATGGGAAAGATTCCAGCAAAGGGGAAGTAGGGAAAAGGACATTAAAAAATTTATAAATAGCAAACTAGGTGAAGAGAAAAAAATCGAGGAGCTGATACATTTGGAAATCATACTTAAGTTATTGTAATCTGTGATACTTGCTCAAACAATTAAAGGTTGGGGTATTTAATGTAAATATGATGAGGATGCAGAACAACTCACCCAGAAGGGACCAGGGCTACACAGGGTATAATCCATGAGAAGAACTCTGACAACGAAGAGATCTGTTCCTGTGGAAGAAACAGCAGTTTCCAATGTCAGTTACTGCTTATTATATGATTAAGGACATTCAGGAGCAATATGCAAATAAGTGCTGTGATTGGAAAGAATGGCACCTGAAAGTCAGGACCCCACATGTGGGGCAGAGGAAGGGTACATTTTCGTTGACCCCAAAGAGCCAGCCCCAGGATGCAATTACTATGAGGGAATAAGTGAGGACAAACAATAGATCAGTTCTTCTTTTGCTATGTGATGTGAGAGACCAACCATTATTTTTTTCCCAGTGTGCCAGGTGTGGTTATTGTCTGCCTTCAAGTAGTTTCTGACTTATGAAGACCTGATCACAGGGTTTTCTTTGAAAGATTTGTTCAGAGGGAATTTTCCCTTGCTTGCCTCTGAGGCTGAGAGTGTGACTTGCCCAGGCTAACCCTGTGGGGTTTCCATGGTTGAGCGGAGATTCAAACCCTGATCTCTATAGTCACAGTCCAGTGCTCAAACCACTGCACCACACTGGCTTGTGCAATGTGCCTGGGCCAGGCACTATATTTGTGCCTATTGAATACAATTATTCCTTTCTTTCCCGGAAACCCTCCAGGGATTAGCAGCCAATGGCTCAGGGACTGAAATGAGTCCAGGGACCACCACTTTGAGTAGCACTGCTGTAGATCTTGTCCAGAGATAGGGGCTAACTGTTAAAATCAATGATATTATCAATCAAATTTGACATTTTCTAATGATCAGAGTCAACTTAATTAAATTTATTTGGGATTTCAGCATTATTTACTAATTAAATTAGTAAATTATTTACTAATTAAATGAGTTAGAGAGTATGCTAAAGAGCTAACAAGTTTTATATTTCCCAGCTGTACCTCAAAATCTCTTGGCTTTTGTGCAAAACTACTTTCTGCTTTTTGTTAGTGCTTCTTATGAATTACGATGTTTAGGTGAAAAGACACAAATCACTTTTTAGTTAATTCCAAGGTAATTTTTTTAAACAACCAAAAAGAAACAAAAGCAGCTTGAAAGGAGGTGGTCTTTTTTTTGCATCCTTTCTTCCATTCCAGACATCACAAGAGGCTCTTCATCTGTTCCAGGAAACTGAATTCTGAAGCTCTTAACCTTGGAAATTTGTTTGCATCCTCCCGGGAAATAGTAAAGTAAAGAAAGTGTGTATGGGGTGGGATGGGGGGGGGGGATAAGGGATTATAAAGGAATGTTTTTCCATACAAAACTTGTGGGATTGTTTTTTAAAGTTCTTCTGGAAAGAAAGCAGGATTTTGCATGAAAAATGTGGCTTTTGCACAAAACCTACCATTTGTAAAAATGTGCAAATACTGACTTAAAACAGTGCATTTTGAGAATTTTTGTTTAAAAAGAAAACAACAACAACAAACATCTTCATTTAATGACATGTAGTTTCTGGTTTTTGTTATGTGTCAAGTTTCTTTCTCAAATTTGTGATTATGTGCTTTCAAGTCATTTGTGACTTATAGAGACCCTAAGGCGAACCTGTCATGGGGTGTTCTGGAGGCTGAGATTGTGTGACCTGTCCAAAGTCACTCAGTGGGTTTCCATGGTTGAGCAGAGAACTGAACCCTAGTTTCCAGGGTCATAATCTAAAGCTCAAACCACTACATCACACTGGCTATCCTTTCTCAAATTACCAGCTTTTAAAAAAGTATCCCTTTTCCTGCTGTACTGGGCTAAGAATCAATGAAAGAGTGAAGGATACCCACTTTTGAATAAATACAGCTGTTTCTTAATTTTGCCCGTTTGACATCTTTCTCTCTTTGTAAAAAAAATAAAGAAAGAATTTTTTAACAGAAAAATCCTTCTTTCAATGATAGCCCAAATTAGAACAGGGATAGAATTGTCTAAATATGTAATAGATTATTAGGCTAAAATTAGCTTTGGCTGCCTGTGGTGCTATCCATTCATCACAATAGTTTGAATAGTAGCAGCTGATTACTTGGCTAGGCAAATAAAAAGGCATACTGTTTTGTATATGTATATAAGTCCTCGTGATGAGGAGCTTTTCTTGGGCTGTGGGGCATGGAAATAGAGAAGGAAGGCCCTGAGTAACAGAGAGATTTGCTCAACCATATTAAGCGACAGTGAACAGTTTCCTGGGTGTATGTTTGATGGAATGTGATAGAACTTATTTGTAACTAGACATGCATAAGACCCTGCTGTGAATAATATTAAACATCCAGCACAATAGTCATTAGTCATTACCTGGAAGTATGTTTGGCTGTGGTCTCTCTGGATCACGGTTTACTATTTAGGTGGAACAAGCAAATGGAGGCACTCCATAACCCATCCAAGTTAAAGAGCACAATAATCAAAACTTGCTGAATTCTTTTGACAGATGAGGCAGAAAGTCAATACAAACACTGCTCTCCATCCTTGGAAGAAAGATAAGACCAGTAAAATAAATAAGCAATTTTCTGCCTTTTCATGCCATCTAAAGGACTGAATTCTGTGGTAATCCCCATCAGAGTAGATTCATTTAATCACTTGCTTAATTGTGAGTCAATATATATGTAAATCTCATAGATTCAATGGATTGTCTCTAGTGGAGACAAGCAGAAGGATTAAGACCAAACTATGCTGCCTGAATAAGTCCCCTGATAGCTTTTTATCTGTCTAATGGTAGGATTGGCCCTAGTACACAGCCAGTAACTATCTCTGGAGTTAGCATTTAAAAACTATGGGTAGCAATCTGTTCCATAGTTATGCGATTATAAACAGGGTCACAATATCATAACTGCTGGGGATTCACATCTATGGTACTTAAATGACAGTGACTGAATGTGATCCCCCCCGCCCCAAGCTTATCTTTTCAGCCTGGCAATGCCCCAAACAAAAGATTTGTGAGGTGTTGCAAATTGGAGTACTGGGAAATGATGTCTGCAGCATCCTCCCAGTCATAAGGTACATTGAGACAGGTAGTTGAGGTAGGATTCTGAGCAATCTCTCCAACTACCTGTTGGGACCAGGAGCATGATGCAGATTTAATTTTCCAATACTCTGAGCTGCAGCACATCAAAAATCCTCCAGGCAGGGTGCTGGAGGTAAGATTTTTTGGGGGTGGTATTGTCAGCCGTAACTGTGACAGTGGAGCTCCTTAATCATGGTTACATCTGATGTTGCTGGATATTGGCCCATTTTTCCTGATGCTGTCCATTCAATCAGGCCAGCCTATTCTGATTGGCAGGCTGATTTGTTTATAGCTGGAGATGCTATTGATGGATTGTGAAATCTAAAGCAGAGCCTTTGCTCTGCCACTTAACTATGCCCTTTTTCCACTTCTTTGGTAGGGAGAATGGGAAAGGCAGGTACGGATGGGAAGGACTTTTGTTTAAAAACTTTGTTTTTCTGTTTATCATATGTGATAACTCCACAAATGCACACCATTGCATTCTGGAGAATGGACAAACAGATAGAAAGGGAGGAAGTATGGGTGAGGGAAGGAGTCACGTGCCATATTTGCAAAGAATAAGGGCCCTTCCACATTGTATGATTCCACTTTAACTGCTGTGGCTGCATCCTATGGAATCCGGAGAGGTTTGGTGAGGCAGTATTGTTCTCTGGCTGAGAATTCTAAATATCCATCCCTAAACTGCAAGTCCAAGGATACCACAAGACATCGCTATGGTAGTTAAACTGGAATCATAGCACTATAACTGTAATGTGAAAGGTACCCAAATTTATAACAACACAAGTTTTTATGTATTAACATCTACTTCCTCAGATGCACTGAAGAAACAAACAATATTCTACAAAACTCACATGAATAATGGCACAATATTCCTTTATTTCTTCTTCTTTCCTCCTCTTCTTTTTACATTGTAGCATGGCTCTCTCTTTGAGGAATGGAAAAATAAGAGTGTCCCAGTATTTTATTCCTGTGACATTATCAGATGTTCTACGTGTGGTTTGCATGCACATACCTCCGTGGAAATGGTTTTCGTGTTGGAATTATGTAACATTTCAAGCAGCTGTAATCCTTTAATTGCATTTCTGATGATGTCAAAGAACACAGCCTTCTGGTTATTTCTTTTCTTTTCTTTCCTTTGCTAATCCAGCCTCATTTATGGAAACTGTATCTTTCCCAAATATTGAGTCTTGCTTAAACAGATAAGTCAGTGGCTTTAAAAATCTTGTCCATTCAACTGAGGAATGTTCTTTATACAGTAGATATGTGTGTCTGGAAAGTGGTTTCCCCCTTTTCTTTTTCATTTCACCTGTGCTTCTGAATACAATTTTAAGATGGAGAAGTTGTGTTTGTTTCATTTCCCTTGAAATGTGCTGTTGATTCTGTCAGATTACAGATTACCTCCTATGGACTGCCTTTTCTTTTGATTAAAGGTTCTGATATTAAGAAAAAGATCCAATCTGTGTGATTTCTAGAATACTGTGGTCTTTCTTACACTACACAAGGATGGCATTATGATTCCACTTTAACTGCCATGCCAAGATCCTCTGGAATATTGGGGTTTGTAGTTTAGGGGGTGCTAGTACTGGCTGGCTGAGAATTTAAAAAACCCTTATGGAACTACAAATCCCAAGATTCTGTAGGATGCAGCCATGGCAGTTAAACTGGAATCATGATGCAGTGTTATGTAGTGTTAAAGAGAAAGAAGTAATTCTTAAAGAGCAAATTGTACGTTGTCTGGGCACACTCCCCCCTCTCCATGTATTCTTTACAGCTCAGGTTCAAGTTGTCTCTAGGAGTGTGTCTTCCCATATATAATCATAGAATCACAGAGCTGGAAGGAGCCTCATTTACCATCAAGTCCAACACCCTGCTCAGTGCAGGATCTCCAATGAAAGCCTCTTGAGCAGGCTGCTGTCCAGCCTCTTTTTAAGGACATCCAGAGAAAGAGACCACACCACCTTTAGGCAATTGGTTCCATTGCCAAACTTCTCTTATTGTCAAAAAGTTCCTTCTAATGTTCAATCAAAATTTATCCTCCTGTAACCTAAAACTTGGACCTACCCTCTTGGGCAGCAGAGAGCAAAGCTGCACCCTCCTCTCTATGACACACCTTGAGGTATTTAAAGAGTTCAATCATGTCACCCCCTCAGTCTTCTCTTCACCAAGCTGAACAGGCCCATCATGTGTCTTATTCCCCAGACCTCTTATCCTCCTTGTTGCTCTTCTCTGATCCTGCTTGAGTTCTGAGATCTTCAGGAGACTCAGTTTTCCTCTGCCCCACTGCCTTCACAAGCACATTTGATGGGAAAGCAGGAGAGAGCTTTCTCTGTGGCTGGTTTCAGACTTTGGAGCTTCCTCCCTAGGGAGGTTAGAATGGCTCCTCCTTTGCTATCTTTTCGGCAGCCAGTGAAGACCTTTTTATTCCAGCAAGCCTTTGGGAATTAAAAGTTAACAAGAGAAGGGCTTTTTATGGTACTGTACTGTTTTTAATCTTTGTTTAAAGTAGCCTTTTAATTTTTTTAAAAAAATTCCATTGTTAGGTTAATCTTTAATTAATTCTCTTTTAATCTCAGCTTTTTGTATGTTTTTAACTATATGTGTTTTTATTGTAATTTCCTATCGTTTGTAAGATGTATTGAATCTCAGTCTGGGGAAGAGGTGGGGTATAAATAAATGGATGGATGGATAGATAGATGAAAGCAGTACTGAATGCAATGGAGGTATCCTTTGGGGTTGGGGGAATCCTACTCTCTTCACCTTCAGAAAGGGGGTGCCTATGAGTCAGTGTAGTATAGTGGTTAGAGTGTTGGACTGCAACCCGGAGACCAGGGTTTAATTCCTTGCTTGGCCATGGAAACACAATGGGTGACCTTGGGCATGTCATATACTCTCAGCCCCAGAAAACCCTGTGATAGAGTCACATTGGGATCAACATATTATATTTGCTGGCGTATTAGATGCACCAGCATATAAGATGCACCTCACTTTTCAAGGGATATTTTTCAGGAAATTTTTTTTTTAGTTCTCTGGTGAGAAAAATGCACAGGAAAGAAGGGGAAGGAAGGGAGTGTTGCACAGGAGAGGAATGGAATGATAAGAGTGCTGCACCACCTCCCCCTCCCTTCCTGTTTTGCTTGGGCAGAAACTCCCAGCAAAACCAAAATGCACAGGAGGGGAGGAGAAGGTAAGAAGAAACTGTAGAAACATCTGTCTATGTTCCTATAGATCAAGACTTCTACTACCCCTTCCCTTCCTGTTTTGCCTGGTCAGAGAAAACTGCTTTCACTTCCCTTCCCTTCCCTATGTTTTTAGCGTTACTGTATTTGCTGGTATATTAGACACACCCCATTTTCAGAGAGTATTTCCTAGGAAAAAAAAGGGCATCTTATATACCAGCAAATATGGTTAGTCAGAAATGACTAGAAGACACACAACCACAACGTACATACATACATACATACCTAGGTTCTCTATCCTGGTGAAAGGGCAATTGCAATGGTCCAAGATTAGAATCATTGCCAGGGCTGGATTCAGGTAGTTGAGGTCATGGAAGAATTTCAAAAACAGCTCCCCTTTGTGTATATATGTGCAAACAAACCTATTGGAGCAGGCAGTCCAGCAGATCAGCTTGGTGATGGTGCTGCTAGACCAGGGGATGCTACCAGCTTTGAGGAGGTGGACGGCTTAAGCAATCCCCTGCCTGTGTCTCAGCTGGCATGACAAAGGCTGAAATCTTGGAGGCAGTCACCCTAACATACTACCCAACTCTTCCCTCAATTCTACAGCTAGAAACTGGAGCTGGGGTGTGTGTTAAATCTTTCCAACCTGTTGGCGTGTGTGGGATCTGCAATTCACTTTTCCTCAGGACCACAACTCTCTTTAACAAGGTCTTTTGTATTGAGACTTGTGCGTGTTTGTATGTGTGATTGTGGTTGGAACACACAGCAGCAGGGGCATTTTCTCCAATTGTATAATCAATAATTCAGCCTAGCTCTTTTGAGTCAGTTCCAGAAGTCCAGGGCAGCCTGGACACTGGGGGTTTTACTTATAAAAAAAATCGCCCAAGAATTTATGTATTCATGTTCCAAAAGCTGCTGTTATGGCCTGTGTCTCTTAGAGTTGCCCTTCAGTGAAAGAGAAGAGAAAAGATAGAGAAGGGCGCATACAACAACAAAAAGGAGCTACAGCTTGGAATTGGTCTGCAAGGTCTGATAAAGTATTGGTGGGGACTGAGAAATGGAGCACATTCTTGTCAAGAGTTTGGAATAAAGTTCTCTCTGGGGCTATGGCTATACAAACTGACTCTGTGAAGAAAACCCTAGGAGACCTAACATGCAATGACTGCCATTCTGTAAGCACATGCAAGTTTCCCTTTTGTGTTTATATATTCTTCTTGAGTTTAGTATTCTCTTCCTGAGAGTCAGACAGCATGGTGACAATTCTGGAGTGGATCACAATTCTGGAGATCAGGGTTCAAATCCCCACTCAGACATCCAAACCCATTGGCTGATGTTGGGCAAGTCACAGTCTCTTGGCCTTAGAGGAAGGCAATGGCAAACCTCCTCTGAACAAATCTTGCCAAGAAAACCCTGTGGTGGGTTCACCTTAGGGTTGCCATAAGTTGGAAATGACTTGAAGGCATGCAACAACAACGTTGGGTGGATGGTACATGCTTTAGATTAGTGCGAGTCATGATTACCGAAGAACATAAATATACAATATAATCCAAGTTCCTTCAGACATGGACTAAATAAGCTGTAGGCACAGAAACACCTCTTGAGTGTTCCACTGAACACAAGAAGTCTGAAATACTGGGACAGAGATATGTGTAAAGATTGTTTCCGGGCAGGCAAAGTTTTCCTATGAGTGGATGGCAGAAGGAAGAGGCGGTATGGTCAGACAGCCAGGTGCAAGGCCAGCAGGATTGTTATGGCTATGTCTTCTGTATTAGAGAAGGCCACACGTCAGAACACTGATTGGGTCACCCGACTTGTTCCAGGGTGTCAAGGTAGCATAAAAAGGCTGGTGTTTGCCTTGACCAGCTGCCAGTTAGACTCCTTAGCTGGACCTGCCATGCTATTGGCAGCATGCTGTTGGTAATGGGAGATGCTGCCCGATTTTTCTCCATTATCTTCTGTTTTTCCTCTTTGTCTAATTGCTGGAAAGCAAGACTGTTTTTACTAAGCCTTATCTTAGAGTGTGGCAATAAATCAGTACTCTAAGCCTAACTAATGAGCCTCTGCAATCTTTTCTGCTTTACTTGGACACTCTGCTGCGGCGAAGCCTTGCTTCACAGATAGCACTCTGCTCATGCTCATGGGAGCCAAATCCTGCCAACCCTGACAACATGCACATGGTAGAGGTGTAGCTATGGAAGGTACGCACTCACTCAACATTAGGTATACTGGCTAAGATCCTGCATTGCATTTGTAGCTAACTAAATGCAACTATGAATGACCTAAGGAATCAGCCCCTGAAACCCACCTTAAACTCCAGGGAGCTGCTCCAATCACAGTCTGCATCTCAGTCTAGTAAGGTGCTCCAGGGTGTCTATGTCAGCTTCCTCATTCTCTTGAATCATGGCTTCCTGATTATGGTGAGTGTTAGAAGCAATACTGCCATCATTGTGAATATGTAGCATTGCTGAATACAGAACAGTTAAGGATGTCCCGAGAACGAGGGGAAAAATAAAGAAAAGCCGGCCAAGAAAAACTCTATATAGATAAGCAGAGATAGCTCCACACAGCTGTCAAAGCGTGCCAAGCTGCAGAGAACACCTTTAGCAACAAATGCACTAAGCCAGTAACACTCACCCACTCAGCTTGTAATCTTCCAATGTGGAGGCTCTTTATTCTTTGTTACAAAATATATAAAATATTTACAAAGTCCAGATGGCGATCCAGCATATCTAGCTTGCTCTTTCCAGCAGAGCCTCCAACAACATGCATCAGGCAACATGTGCAGTTGTTGGCTGGGATTGTGTTATCTTTATACAGACACCTAGCCAATCCTGGCCAACCCTTGCATTGTCTGCACCTGGTGCTCATCAGCATGACTCAGCACAAACTAGCTCAAGTCACATTCTTTTCCACAGGTGCACTTAACAATTAAAGCAACATGACATTTACACTTCCATCACAAAGTATTTTTCTTGAGGTTTAGTCCAACCTTTTCTGACAATTCCCCTCCAAAATGCTTTTGATGTTGTCACCCAGTGCTTTAATTCAAACCAATGTACCGTTCCAGCCCCAATTCCCACACCGTCTGTTCATGCTTGGTGACTGGCAATGGCTTTGTGAGGATATCCGCTGTGTTATTCTCAGATTTGCAGTACTGTAAGCTAATCAGCCCCTCCTGCACTAATCATCTGACATTCTGATACCTCACCACCAAGTACTTGCTTTTATTTTTAAGGTTTTCCATTTCTGCCATTGCTATTACAGGCTTGGGAGTCCTCATTTACTGTGATTTGGGGTTCTCCAACATCTTCTAGCAGCTGTCTGACCCATTGTAGCTCCCCTGCTACCTCCGACAGTGCAGCAAACTCTGCTTCTGTTGTGCTCAATGCCACACAAGTCTGCTTTCTAGACCTCCATGCTACTAGACCGTGAGCATACTTAATGACAAGACCAGTTATGGACTTTTTATCTACCTCTGACGCAAAAGAGCTGTCCACATGGCACTCTATTCCTGCCTCACTGCCTACCACCTTCAGGCACAGGCCTCTCGTTCCCTTCAAGTACCTTATTATTCTTTTAAGCGCCATCCAGTCTGCCATCCTCGGCTTAGCAACTCTCCTGCTGAGCAGACTCATGGCATAACTTATATCTGGCTGTGTATGGTTGGTTATATACATTAAGCTACCTATAACAGAATGGTATAGCCAGGCTTATCAAATAGCTGCTCAGATTCCAGCTTTGGATGATCCACAGTCATGGAGTATTTGTAATCTTGGCACATTCTAGACCACACTTCAGCACAACTTGGTATATTTTCCTCTTCTAGCTAATATAGACTGTGCCATCCTATGCTCTATCTACTTCCACACCAATGTACTGCGTGAGGCATCCTAAGTCCTTTAACTTGAACTTCCTCTCAAGCTGTCTTTGTATGTTCTTTATCAATCTTGTGTCCCTCGCTACCACACACAGGTCATCCACATAGATTACAAGTATTACACACTCTTCCCCAGTGCCCCTGCCATAAACACAAGCATCTGCCACACTCCTGTGAAACCCTAGTCTGCACAATTCTTGGAGAACACACTGGTTCCAACACCTGGCTGATTGTTTTAAACCATAGAGAGCTTTCTTTAGCCTGTACACCTTATCACTTCCTACACTCACATACCCAGGTGCTTGTTCCATATATCCCAGTTCCTCAAGTGTAGCATTTAAATAGGCTGTTTCAAAATCAAAGTGCCTAACTCAAGGCCACGTTTCACAGCCAAAGCCAATGCCAACCTCAGGTTCTCAGGTTTGGCCGTAGGTGAGAAGGTTTTGTCGAAGTTTTCAAACCTTTGCTATGCAAATCCCCTTGCAACTAGCCTGGCCTTATGTTTTATACTGCCATCCGGCATACTCTTTCTTTTGTATACACATCGACAGCCTACCACCTTGTGGTCCCTGGGTCTTTCTACCAGCTCAAAAACCTTTTGTTCCATCATGGACCCAAACTGAGCATCCATGGCCTTGTTCCAGAGCAATCGCTCTTCCGACGAGCATCTTTGCATGTCCTCAAAACTTTCTGGCTCCTCGCCAACTACCATGCTAGCTCTGGCCTCCTGAACTGTGAACCTCTCAGGAGCCTTTCTTATTCTTTTAGTTCTCCTAGGGATGATGGTCTCGAACTTGGACAGGCCCTCATCACTGGACTCTCAGTCACCCCCTCCACTTTTGGCTCCTGTTTCACCTGAGCCCTTGGTGGGGAAATAACCTCAGTTTCCACCTCAGTTGTGGAGGTGTCAGGCGAGCTGTCCAGTGGCTCCTTAAGTGTATGTGGAATGGTGGCAGATGGTCCCGACTCCTCCATTCCCGGGGTTTTCACTCTGCTCTAGCCCCAGTGGCTATAGGAACACTTCTTTGTTGCAGTGCAACTCCTCCCAGCCACTGTTGGTCTCAAAATTTGCACTCCTTGAGAACAGGAGTTTACCATGTCCTAAGTGAAACTTATACTTGTTCCCAAGGTAGCCCACAAACCTCAGCCTCCTCCACTTGGGCTATCCTTTGCGTCTCTGGTTACTGGGAACAAGGACATTAGCATATTGACCAAACACTCTTAGATATTTCAGAGTAGGAGATCTTCCGTATAATGTGAAATAAAGTGTTTGCTTAATACTGGCATACCACATCCTGTTGATGATGTGGTTGGCCACAAGAACAGCCTCTGCCCACAGTCCAGGAGGCAATTTGGAGTCAAACATCATGCAATTTTTCACTTGTTGCAACACTCCAATTCTGTGCTCTGCCAGCCCATTCTCTGCTGGTGTATACGAATTGGTGGTATCATGTCTTATACCTCTCCTTTTAAGCCAACTCTGAAATTTGGCATTGCAGAACCCGCCACCGTGGTCTGTGATGAGGCGTGAGACTTTATGGGGAAATTGTCTTTCCACCATAGTAATCCAATCTCTGAAATACTCAAAAGCCTCATCCTTTGTTCTCAATGGGAACACGTACCCATACCTGGTGTGTCTATCCACCAACACAAAGATATACTTGGACCGTCCCTTGCTCTCAGGAAATGGTCCTGCTAGGTCACCATGTACCACCTGAAAGGGTCTCTGGGTGGTGATTTTACTTTCCCTGGGTACCGGAAAGGATTTTACCTTGGCCTTTTTGCAGACTGAACTGTCAAGGAATTTGCCACATTTCTTGACTCTCAAATCTGGACACACCCTTGCCAATTGCTCCAGCCTGTCATAATTAGCATAAGCCATTACCTGGTGAAGATAATGGCTACAGTTGTCATGTAGGGGGACACTGGCAATGACATTAGCTGTTTGGGAACCTACAGCAGTTGGTAACATCAAGTACAGTCCATTCTGTTTTACCCCCTTAGCACAGATTCTCCCATCATGGCTAATCGTGCAGTTATCCCCTTTGAACACTAGTTCATACCCCTCATCCATCAGGCGTGACACTCTTAAAATGCAATGTTCTAAATCCTCTGCACATAACACATTTGCAAAATTCTTTCCCAGACAAGGAACAAACACAGACCCCAAATAGGACACTTGTGAGTTTGCTCCGTCAGCCATGCAAAAAGAGTGCACAGGAGCCTTTCTAGCATTCCTCAGCATGCTCCTGCTGTTAACCATGTGATGGGTAGCACCACTGTCAAGCAGCCAGTCATGGCAGACTGTCCCTTTTGCTGCAGCAACAACAGTAGAGGTGCTGGGTTTCTTCATCCGGACTCCAGGCTTCTTGTTGTCCCCCGGGCAACATGGCTTTACAGTCCCTCTGGAGGTGTCTTCACTTGCCGCATTTGAAGCACTGCCGGGCTATGCTGCATTCTGCAGTCTCCTCCCCCTTACGTGAAGGCTTGTGCTGGCTGTTCTCTGCTCTCCTCTTGGCAGCACTCTTGATCTGATCCTGGGATTCAAATTCCCTCCTGTCACATTCCTCCAGAACCTGTGACATAACTAAGCCAAGGGTCAAATCTCTTTCACTCAGACTTTGCAGGTTATAAAGGATGAAGTCCCACTCCTTACTTAGACTGCTTAGGAGGATGTAACATTTTTGAACCTCACCAAAGTCCATACCTCTATCAGCCAACTCGAGGAATATAGACTTCATGGTGTCTAGATGGGCTTTCACATCTCCCCCTTCTTCCAGTTTCGTGTTGTAGAGCTTCCTAGTCCACAACATCCTGGAAAGGCAGGAATCACGCTGATAAATGTTTCTCAGTACATCCCACATGTCAGCTGCAGTCAGCTTGTTTCTCACATGGATGAGCTGGCTTGGCTCCAAGCTCAGGATCATGGTCACTTTGGCATGCTGATCCGCTGCTCTCTCAGCTGCATCTTTAGGTGGGTGTTCCACCACAGCCCATAAATTTTCCCTCATTAGCAAGCTCTGGATCATCAGACTCCAGGTCTGATAGTTTCCCTGATTGAGCTTATCAAATCCAAGTGCCGACGACATCGTGCTTTGAGCCATTCTGCTTCCTCAAAACCAAAAGCAAAAACACAAAACTTGCAGCTCTTCCTGAATTTATAGCTTGGAAGACCTTGTGGGTGAAGTTACAAAAACAACCTGGCTAGGCAAAAACAAAACAGCTGCTTATTCTCTGCTGCAGGAAAAACCTCCCACCAAGCTTTACCAGCCGAGACTCTGACTGTCTCCCAGGCTGTCTGCCACAAAAACAATAGGTTTAACTGGTCCAAACTGCTAGAGCTGACCAGAACTTGGCAAGGCTGGGCCCATAACCAATTGTCCCAAGAACAAGGGGAAAAATAAAGAAAAGCCAGCCAACAAAAACTCTATATAGATAAGCAGAGATAGCTCCACACAGCTGTCAAAGCATGCCAAGCTGCAGAGAACATCTTTAGCAACAAATGCACTAAGCCAGTAACACTCACCCACTTAGCTTGTAATCTTCCAATGTGGAGGCTCTTTATTCTTTGTTACAAAATATATAAAATATTTACAAAGTCCAGATGGCAATCCAGCATATCTAGCTTGCACTTTCCAGCAGAGCCTCTAACAACATGTGCAGTTGTTGTCTGAGATTGCACTACCTTTATACAGACACCTAGCCAATCCTGGCCAACCCTTGCATTGTCTGCACCTGGTGCTCATCAGCATGACTCAGCACAAACTAGCTCAAGTCACATTCTTTTCTACAGGTGCACTTATCAATTAAAGCAATTAAAGCAACATGACATTTACACTTCCATCACAAAGTATTTTTCTTGAGGTTTAGTCCAACCTTTTCTGACAAAGGATCCATAACTCTAGGTTACAAATCTGTTAGTGCAATGCAGGACGGCAAAAGTTATTAATGAGGTAGAATATAATCTGTGAGCAGTTTGTTTTTGAATAAGCCAATCGGGAAGCGAAAGTCAAGTAATTTCTGGCTTATGGTGACCTAAGGTAAACTTATCACAGGGTTTTCTTGACAAGGTTTGTTCAGAGGGGGCATGCCTTTGCCTTCCTTTGAGGCTGAGAAAGTGTGAGCTGTTCCAGGCTGTGAGTGAGTGAGTAGATTTCCCTGGCTTAGCAAGGATTTGAACCTTGGTCTCCAGAGTTGTAGTCAAATGCTCAAACCACTACATCACACTGCCTATCTCAGCAACTGCCAGAGTAAACACCAACCTTCAAAGTAAATTCAAGACCTTCTGTATTCCAGGACAACAGGATAGTTTAGCTGTTTGGCTACTATACAGACACACTATCTTGTGTCTGGATCATGAAAAAGAAATTATGCCCAATCAAGGAGGAAAAGAAGCTGGAAGAGGAATCACAGACACACCAATATACCCTGTCCTTTGCAACTGATTTACTTCCATGTTGAATAAATACCTGAAGTTTGGAGCCATAGGTTCAGACACATGGCTAAGGAGGGGGAAATAAGCTCTATCACTTTCCCACAAGTCATTGAAGTTATAAGAGTGGTGTATGATTTAACCACATCATGTTCAAGAGACACTGCTGAAGGTTTACATAGGTGTATATTGTTTTAAAGTATTGAGTCTCTTCTCATTTGGGGAGTGTGTGACATGCCCAAGGTCACCCAGTGAGTTTCCATGGTCGAGCAGAGTGGGGAGTCAAACTTTTGTCTCCAAGGTTGTAGTCCAACGCTCAAACCGCTACATCAAGCTAGCTTGTAGAGAGAAACTAGGACATTTTAAAAAGTAGGTGAGAAAGTGAGACAACAGAGAATTAATCAGGACTGTCCTTGCCAAATTGGGACAACTGAATGGTATGCAGCCGCTCTCTGGCCCATCTTCAGGAGAGCCCTATTCTACATGTATGTGCATCGAAGTCCCAAACCTCTGGTGCGCCATTAATTTAACAAGTGTGTGCTAAAATGCTCTTGTTTGTTTTAAGACTACCTGGGTTCCTGAGGGACCTCAGTTTGCTTTGCTAGTAGCCCAGTGTTAACAGATCTTATAGCAGTGAATAAACACAACAGAGCTTTCTTTCATCACTGGCTGTTCTTTGATAGCATCAGAAATATTGGCATGTAGTAGGAGAAGAGAATCAGTGGTCTTCCAGATGCTGGCCTATGACTCCTATTATTCGCAGTCTGCATGGTGAAGGGTGGGGGGAGCTAGAGGGCCGCACTTTCTTGGTCTCTAGTGAACAAGAGGTTGCCTGTGGGTAAGTGAGTTTGGAAGGCAGAATTGTAGCCATGGTTTATGAGATGGTCTTTGGCAACATGTAAGAAAGGATAGGCACATATGTATCATTCATTATAAGCCCTGGGTTCAATCCAGATAAAAGTAACCCCTTTTAGATCTCATAGATTTCAATGGAAGCCTTCAAATGCACATTTAATACTCATGAAGAATGGAATATTTCAGTTCCCAGAATCTGATGCAGAATCTATACAAAACTAGACCTGCAATATTCCATGTGATAGCTTTTCCTCTGTCCTGAGCCCTTGGGCAAAGAGAGGGCTAGCCAACAGGAGCTCCCCGTTCCTATCCCTGTGCCCCCCAGTGCTTTCTTCTCCACCTTTCCCAGTGGAACAAAGAGATATAAGTAACCCAAAGTAAAACCACGTTTCCCTTCCCTATCCCTGGAGAAAAAGGGAATCTGTGTATGTACCAAGTAGCCAAAAGCATTCAGAAGCTTAACAGAGAGTTTAAGAAAGTTTTATTCTAAATAAGAAGAATTACATCAGGTTTCTGGGTATCATACCTTTTGCCAGGCATAGCTTAGAAAGTTGCAAGGTTGCAGAAACAGATTACATTTCAAAGATACATTGGACCTGACAACCAGCTAGAGAAACACAACACAAATTCCTTGTGCCTCCTAACTAAAAATGATCCCTTGCCACTTACAGAGAAATAGACCTTTTGTTCTCAGGTTCTCCCATGGCTAAGGAAGAGAGAGTCAGCCTCTATCTGCCTTCTTCATGCTGATGGTCAGCATCCCAAGCAAAGTTTGAAAGACCAGACCAAGAACCCTTACGGAGGGAGACAGAAAGCCAAAGAAGGCAAAGATCCTGCACAACCACAGTCCCCTACAACTGCACCAATGGTAAAGCACCCCTTCCCAACTTGGGACTGATGCTTCCGATTTCAACAGCACCCTGACTTTCTATTCCCCTCACCATACAACATGGCATCCCATGACATTGCTGCCTGCAGATGATAAATAATATCCCTAAATTTCAGCTGCTTGCCATATATAGCTCCCCTTCTAACATGAAATGGTTGGGACAAACATTGCCCTAATTATATTTTTTGGGAGAAATATTGCAATGTGTTTGGGGGTATACATACAGTTGGCCCTCCACATTTGTTGGAGTTAGGGGTGCAGGAACCCCTACAAAAGTGGGAAAAGTGTATGTGTGTGTCTGTTGGAAGAGGGCGGAGCATGGTGGGGAAAGCAGGCACCCAGGGTCCCTACCAGCTCAGGGAAAGGATAGAAAAAGGTGGTTGGTCAGCTTGATGGCCTTGTACTTCCTCCCTTGCCCATCTCCTTCCTGAGTGTGTGGAGGGCACTGGGAGAGGATTTGTAGTGCTGAAAAATTGGGCTGCTATCTGTCCTTAACAGGCCAGACAGTGGCTGGTGGAGGAGGAAGAGGATGAGGGATGGGTTTTTAAAGGGCTATGTGGGCTGATCAGAGCAGGAAGATTCCCCTGGAAAAGAAGTGTTTAAGATAGGGAGGGCAGCTGCTGGAGAAACTTGCAAATAATCCAATCTGTGAAAGTTAAACCCACAGATGTGTGGGTTATATAATGCAGAGTGCAACAGGACTAGGGCAATATGAACTTATGGTAGAAAGAGGAGTAATTACTCTGGATGCCCTGGTAAGTTAAAAAAAGGAAACGAAAAGAAAACCAATGTTTATAGGCTCAGGAAATCCATCCTGGGATAGGAAAAGTACAAAAACAATAGAAGTTGACTTGTACTTTATCTCAAGAGCTCCTAAAACTGGCTGTCATAGAATCCTAGATCTTAGAGTTGAAAGGGACTACAAGGGCCATCTAGGCAAACTTCCTGCCATATAGGAATGCACAACTAAAGCACCCCTGACAGATCTCTATCCATCATCTAAAGACCTCTAAAAATAGAAAGCCTGTCACCCTTTGAGGCAGTGTATTTCACTGCTGAACAGCTCTTTCAGTAAAAAAAAAACAATACTTTCTAATGTTTAAGTGGAATCTCTTTTCTTGTAATTTGAATCCATTAATTCATGTTCTAATCTCTGGAGTAGGAGAAAACAAGGTTGTTCCATCTTCTAAATGACATCCAGATATGTAAAGATGGCTATCATGTCACCTCTCAGTTTTGCTTTCTTAAAATTAAACATACTTAGCTTCCTAAGCTATTCTTCATAAGGCATGGGTTCTAGACCTTTGACCATTTGATAGCTCGTCACTTGACACATGCCAGCTTGTTGATATCTATCTAGATCTGTGGTGCCCAAAACTGGACACAGTATTCTAGGTGAGGTTTGACCAAAGAAGAATAGAGTAGGACTAGTACTTCAAGGGACACCATACTCCTGTTGATGCAGCCTAGATGGCCTTTTTGGCTGGTCTAATAAGACCCCTAGATCCTTTTCAAATGTATTGCTTTTAAGCCAAGTGCATTTCATTTTTCTAGAGCCCCTGGATTTAGTCTATCAACCAATTCCTGATCCACCTAATTGTACTGCCATCTAGCTTACCAGCTTTTCTGCAAGAATATTCAGGGGACCTTGTCAAAAGCCTTACTGGCCTCAAGATATACTACATTCATAGCACTCCCCTGTTGTCATGCCCTGCCTTGGAGACCCTGACAGTGAGGAGGAGGGTTCTGAGTTTGAGGCAGAAGTGTGCCCAGAGAAGGATAACAACCAACAGCAGGGGCCTGAGCAGGGGGAACTGGGCCAGCAGCAGCGTCACAAGATGAAGCAATATAGGGTCCTATCTTGATGGAACAACACCAAGAAAAGGAAAGGATCAGGTGTTCAGCTCGTTTATGTAACAAACAAGCCTTAATGAGGGACCACCTGCGTCAACATCATTAGCCCATATAAGACAAACAGCTGACCTATCTCCCCAGGGTTGACAACTGATCTTCCTGGTCATTGCAGTTCTATGCCGGTACCCTGTTTGCTGAACGCTGACTCTCTTTGGATCTCTGCCTGTCTGAAATGATTCTAGTTTGCCCTTGTGGATTGTTATATTCTGGAACGTTGGACTCTTGGCTTGGACTTGGATTTGTGTGGATTACTCCCTCTTTCTCCCTTCTGTGAGTAAAACCCTACTCCTCCAGTCTGCTAATTTGCTGCTTAATCTGTCTGGGACATGACATCTACCAAGATTGTAACTATATTGAAAAAAGAGATAAGATTGGTGCAGCTTGTTTTTGAGAAACCAGTGCTGGCTCTTAGTAATCACACTATTTATTTCTAAATGTACACAGACTGTTTAGTCATTTGTTGTAGAACCTGTCCTGGTGTAAACATCAAAGTGACTAGTTGATAGTTGCTCGGGTCCTCTTTTTTGCCCTTTTTGAAGATGGAGACATTTGCCCACTTCTAATCTGTTGAGACCCCTCTTGTCTGAAAGAGTTCTCAAAGGCTATTGACAGTGGTTCTGAGATTACATCTGAAAATTCCTTTAGCACTCTTGGGTGCAGCTCATCTGGCCCTGGAGACTTAGGCCCAGGGCCAGATGAGATACACATGATGGCAGCATCCTGGCATGGGGATGCAAAAAGATCAGGACCACAATGATGCTTCCACGTAATGTTGTCACGGTCCCACCCTTCTCACATCACCAGCCTGCACTGGGTATATCATTGATGGAGAAATGTCATCAATGATCTCTGATTGTGTGAGCCTTCCATTGCAGCTGGCCATGCAGAAAGGCCAGCAGTGTGATCTATTTGCTTCTTTCCCTACTGCAGCATCAGAAGAAAGCTGGCTACAGTCTGGAAGGATGGAGCATGTCCCTTGCAGTCCCTTCCACAGGCAGCCAGTTGTGTGTGGAGAGGATCATTGGGAACACGCTGCCAGGATTGTGACAGGACAATGCACGAGAGCATTGTTGTGTGGAAAAGGCCTTAAATTAATTTAGAGTAGCTTGATATTCCTTTACTACCTCTTTACTTATTCTGGACTGTAGTCCCCCTAAATGATTTATTCTGTTTTCACCAGTTACATCACTCTTTTCTGTTTGAGTGAAAGCTGAGGCAAAGAAGGTATTAACCAGTTCAGCTTTCTCTCTGTCATCTGTTAGCATTTCATCTTCTGTATGAAGTAGCCCTGCTATTTCTTTGTTTTCCTTTTGGTCCAAACATGGTGGGGGGAAAAAGCTCTTTTCATTATTTTTCACCTCTCTAGTGAGACTGAACTAATTCTAAGCTTTAGCTTTTCTGCCTTCTGCCTTCCAGGTATTATTTATTTGTATTCCTCTTTGGCTGTATCCTCTCTCCATTTATGTTACACGTCACATTTAAATCTCAGCTCACCTGAAAGTTCTTTGTACATCTGTCCTGGTTTCTTTAGATATATCCTACTTTTCTTCCTCAGTGCAATGGTTTGCATCTGTGCCTGTAATATCTTAAGAAACTTATGTGCACCGTGAACTCCCTTCCCTTTGAGCATTTATGGCCATGATATCTCATCCAGTATTTCTCCAAAGTGAAGGGAAGTGCTGCACTTCAGCATTAGCAGCCTCTTTATTGACCCTGGTTTGTTTTTCAGGAACCACAATGAATGCATAGCAGACAAATAAGCATTGTAGACAAAGAACAGGTGGTATACCCTCCAACATTCCACAAATGAAAACTGGCATGTGTTGGCCAAGCAGCACCAGAATGTCATCAAGATAGCAGAAGTTATTAACAAAGAATACACAAGCTCAGAGAGGCTGCAGCCATCTGCTTTTCCATGAATGTACTGGGAAAAGGGAAATACAATTGGCCCTCCACATTCACTAGGGTTAGGCGCACAGGACCCTCACAAAGGGGAAAAATCACTAATATCAAAAATATTATACCAAAAAGTGTGTGTGTGTGTGTGTGTGTGTGTGTGTCTTTGGGAAGGGGGTTGAAGACCGATGGGAGGAATGGACACCCAGGGTCCAAAGGTGACGCTTTCAAGTCTTGCCACAGATTCTCAATTGGATGGAAGTCTAGGTTTTGAATGGGCCATTGTACAATGTTCAGGTTTTTGTTTTGAAATCACACCTTTATTTTTTTTATATATATATATTTTTATTGGCAATAAAAAACATACAGACATAGGTAAAAAAAATAAACAAGTATCACATACAAAAATAACAAATAGTAATATTAATATAAACCCCTCATTCTATATAAACCTCTTTCCAGTCCCTTTTCCAGATTTTGGCCACTAAGGACCATTCCTTTTCGACTTTAACCTTATCAATCTTATCATCCATTAATGCAGTCAACAAATCCATTTGAAACATTTCATATAATTTCAATATCCATTGATCCTGCGAATGTATCTCTTGACTTCTCCAGTTGGAAGCGTAGAAAATTCTTGCGGCCATCACCATATATAGAAAAATTCTACCATATTGCTTCTGGTACTTTTGGTTAGCTCCCACAAACATATTCAACAAATATAACTCCGGACTAAGTTTCAAATCGATTTCCAATATATTTTTAACTAAATTATGGACTTCCCCCAATATTCCTTTGCCCTCTTACACTCCCACCACATATGATACATTGTTCCTAATTTCTTACCACATTTCCAACATCTGTTACAATAACTGCTAAACATTCTGGCAATAGTTTGTGGTGTAATATACCATCGATATAACATTTTATAGAAATTTTCTCTCAAATTTACACTTCTCGTGAATTTTACATTTATATTCCAGGCCTTTCTCCATTCAGCTAACTCAATAGAATATCCTAAATCCCTTACCATTTAATCATAAAATCTTAATTATTATCTGTCCAGTTTCTAGTTTTAATAATATGTGAATATTTTCCCAATGATGTGATCGCCGCCAATTAGGTATTTAATATCTAATTCTTTAAAGTCTGTACCCTTCTCCATCTTCTGCAATATCTTTCTTAAACATTTCATAAATTATTCTATAATGTAACCAATTTCCTTTAAATCCCAATTCTTTCAATTCATCCAATGTTAACAATTCATCTTTACCCCCTCGTTTATACAATATTTCTTCATACGTCAAACATTTTCTATTTGTAGTATATAGTTCTTTAAACGGCTTTTTGCACCAAAATCCATCTTGGCTTCTTTAAAAAATTTTTTTTTTTTGTAAATATTCCACACCTTCAATAAACTCTTTCTGATTATATTTTTATTAAATTCTTTATCTTCTAATGCCTTGTGGTACCATAAGTACCCATGCCAACCAAATTTATTAGATGCACCTTCCAGTGTTAATACTTACATTTTCTGAACTATCCAATCCAGGATCCACTTCAAAGCACAAGATCTATAATATAATTTAAGATTGGGTAACGCCAAACCCCCTCTATCCTTGCTATCCATTAGAATTTTTTGTTAATTCTCGGCTTTTTCCCTAACCATAAGAAACTTTTAATTTTTAACCACCCTTCAATAATTTTCTCATCTTTCAATACTGGAATAGTCTGAAATATATACAATAACTTAGGGAGAACACTCATCTTAATTACTGCAATACGTCCTAACAAAGAAAGTTTCAATTTTGACCATATGTTTAAATTTTATTTTCTTATTCTTCCATACTGAGATAATTATTACTCACCAAATCTAAATTTTTGCTTGTGATAAAATACTTAAATATTTAACTTTATGCCCAATCTTGATATTTGAAATTAATTCCAATTTCTTTTGCACCCCTTTTTCCATATTCTTAGTTAAAATCACTGATTTATTTCTTTTCACTTTAAATCCTGCTACCTCTCCAAATTCCTCTAAAATTTTAAATAATTTTGCTATACTTTTAATTAGGTCATTTAATATTATAAGCAAATCGTCAGCAAACGCTTTTAATTTATACATTTCCCCTTGAATTTGACATCCCTTTACCTCAAGTCATCCCTAATTATTCTATTTAATTTTTCTAAAGTCAATATAAATAAGAGCGGGGAGTTTGGACAACCTTGCCTAGTACCCTTTTCTATTAAAATTCTATTAGATTTTATCCCATTAACAATAATAAACGCGCTTTGTTTATTATATATAGAATCTATCCAATTGATAAATTGCTTACCTAGATTAACTTTTCTAATAACTTTCTTCAAAAAATTTCCCAAATTTAAGATTATCAAATGCTTTCTCGGCATCTATAAAGAGAAGAGCCAATTCCTTTGGACATATTTATGGTACGATCAATATTCACTAATAACCTTAAATTCTCACTTATCTGTCGCTTAGGCAAAAAACCAGTTTGGTCCTGATGTATCCATTCACTCAAAAAATTTTTTAATCGATTTGCCAGAATTATAGTAAATATTTTATAATCTGAATTTAACAAAGAAATAGGTCTATAATTATTCACGTTCAATTTATCTTTTCCTTCTTTCGGTATTAATACAATATTTGCTTCTTTCCATGAAGCTGGAATCACCAATATTCCTTCCTGATTAACGAATTCAAAAAAAGGTACCAACAGTTCATCTTCAAAAATTTTGTAGAATAAAGCCGTTAATCCATCTGTACCAGGAGCTTTCCCCATTTTTAATTTCTTAATTGCAAAGCTTATCTCTTGAGATGATTTTTTTATTTAACCCTTTCCTCATAATTTCAGTGATTTCGGGGATATTACCTTTTTCTAAATAATTTTTAATTTTCCAATTTCCCCAGGGCCTAAATTCTCTTTTGAATATAATTTCATAAAATAATTATGAAAATTAGAGATAATTTCATCTTGATCCGATATTATTCGATCGTCAACCTAATCTGTGTTATATAACTTTTTTCCTTTTTCTTACGTAATTTATATGCTAGCCATTTAAAAAGTTTGTTTCCAAATTCAAATTCTTTTTGTTTAAACATAATTAGATTTACGTTCAATCTCTTCCAAATTCAACATGGTTATTTGGGTACGATTACCTGAATTTCCTTTTAAATTTTTTTATTTGAGGGGTCCATCTTCAATTCTTCTTCTTTCTCTTTAAGAAGTAATTGTAATTTATCTTCATCCCTTTTTTGCTTTTTATGTATATATTCTTTTTTTATCAAAATCCCTCTAATATATGCTTTCATAGCATCCCAGACCATCTCTATTTTAGTTCCTTTATGCAAATTATCAAGAAATTTTTTTTTCAAATCCTCCTTAATATCTTGTATAACTCTTAATAAAAATTCATTAAGCCTCCAATTATAGCTTCTCTTCTTTTGAGTAAACCTCATCAATAATGGAGAATGGTCAGAAATTAATCTGGCAGTATCCGGATATTATCTATTGAATTGGCCAAGCTTTTAGTTGCCCAAATCATATCAATCCAAAACCAACTTTGGTGATATGTTGAGTAATATGTATAATCTTGTTGATACCCATGTTTCAATCGCCATACATCCACAAAATTCAATGTTTGAAGCCCTTTTTTTAACATTATTGGGTAAGTTCCCATGTTTAACTCTAGTTTTCTTAGTTGATTTTTGCTTTCTGTCCAATTTATCATCAATGACCCCATTCCAATCTCCCATAAAAATTATTTTCTGGTAATCTATTTGTATAATAAGTTCTAAAACCTTCTCATAAAAACCTTGTTATTTTTTAAGGGAGCAACAACACAATTAATAATATTTTCTCATTATTCCAATTAATCTCAACAGCTATAATTTGGTCCTTAGTATCCTTATAGACTAATTTAGATTGAAATCTATTATTAATATATATTGCCACCCCTTTCTTCTTTTGATTTTGATTACAGGCTGCATAACATACTCCTAATTTGTTATTCTGTAAAAATTTTTTATCCCTCTCTAACAAATGGGTTTCCTGTGTACATATTACCTCTGTTTTCTGCTTCTCTAAAAAGTTAAAAACTCTTTCTCTCTTGATCAGGTATTCATTCCATTAATATTCCATGAACAGATTAATAATTCCATGGTATTACACAATCTTATTATGTTTCGTTGATTAATTCAAAGAGAAAGAATTAGTTTTACCTCAATGTGGTAACTATTTGTTGTAATGCTTTGAGACCGTCCGCCTCCCCGTGTAAATGCGCAATTTCTTTTGGTGGTAACTGGCTTCGTTCTTCAGATGTATCAATCAAGTCAATTTCCTCGTCTTCTTTTGGAAAACTTAATTCAAGTTGATTTCCGGTCTTTCCACGTAGTCACTGCTTCTCTTGAAGTGTTCCCTTCACCAATAAGCTTTTTCCGTCTTGTTGTAATAAGCTTAAAAAATCTTCAGCCTTTTCTAACGTATTAATCATGTCTTCTAAACTTGTAAGCAAATATTATTCCTCCTCTTGCCCACTATATCGAATTTGTCTTTCACGTAGTGCTCGTGTCAAATCTTGATATTGTTTCCTTTGTAGGACTTCATATGAAGGTCTTTTAAAAATTTTTTTTTCTGATCCTTCCACTGTAATTCGATTAGAAAACTCTGTTGTATCACCAGATCCCGAACTCTCTCTCTAATAAAATGTACTGCCACATCTCTCGGTAAGTGTTGATTTGTCGCGACCGTTGAATTAACGCGATATAATTTATCAGTTTCAAGATCTAATTGGGCCTCTTCCCATCCAATGAATTCAGCAAGAATTGGGACCACCCTTTCAGATAAATTTTCACGGGGTCTTTCCCTCAGTCCCCTTAGCTTCACACACTTAGTACGGGCACGTGTATCTGTATCCAATTTCAACTTAGATATCTCTTTATCCACTTTTTCTTCAGTTATCTCTAGTTGTTGTTCTGCCTTCTTAACTTTGGTCTGCAATTATTTCATATTTTCTCCTATTTGAGTTATTTCCTTAGTTATATCCGTAATCTTATCTTTCATCTCCTTCAATTCATCAGAAACTTTTTCTTTCAATTCCCCAAATTCTCTTTCGATATCTTGATTTATTTCTTCTTTTAACTCTCTCATAAATTCCTTCATTTCTAATCTTAAATCGTTCCCAATCTTCTAATTTCTTCCAAGACATCTTTATTAGTGGTGGGTTTTTCTTGTGTATCTTCTAGTGAGCTACTCCTTTGCCGAGCTGCCTTTTTAGCTCCGTCGCATTGTACTCATTAGCTTCAATACACCAACTGTTTTCCAAGAAATCAAATAATAAAGTTTATCTTGAAATCACTAATTCCTCCAAAAGAATAATTTTAAGGTTTAAAGGGTTTTAAATTTTAAAGTTTTTAAGGTTTAAGGTTAATTTTAAAGTTTACAAAATTTACAGATTATTTACTTTAACCCCTAACTTGCAATCACAAGTATTATAATGTCTAACTTTGGTCTAACTTTGGAATCAAATTTTAAATTAAAAAAAAAGGAAAAAAATCAACAATTTTCAAATTTCAAATTTCAAAGTTTCAGAAATCAATCTAGATTCTTGCAGTTATCTAACTTTTAAATTTTAGATCCAATTTTTAAGTTTTAAATCAAATTTTAAATTTCAAATTTTAAATTGTGAATTAAATTTCAAATTTCAAATTATTAAAAAATAAAACTAACAATTTCTATCTTATCTTTTTACCTTGTCTTTTAACTCTTATATTATATACTTATATTAAGTGATTATATTCAAATTAAGGTTCCAATACTACATTTAACCAAGCCAACCCAAGAAAAGACCCAGTATCTACTGTACTTTTTTCCCCTGTCAAGTTAAGTTCCTATAATCTTCTTTAAAACCCAAAATTACTTTCTATCCAGTAGATGGCACTCAATATTCTATATAGATAGATAATTCGCAATGGAGCAAAAAGCACGCCCTAAATTCTTCCAGTGCTGCCAATTAACATGTTTACATATACTGGCTCTTGTTTACATTAACTCTAACCTTGAAATAGCTCCACTCCCCTAATAACACAAGAGCCCAGCTGTATGTAATAGAAACTTACTCCTAAGCTAAATGAATAGCAACTTATATATTATGTGTTAACAACACATATTATGTGTTTATGTGTTTACAACAGTATCAGACTTGCAACTTCATATTTAAATAAAGTACAAATATTTCAATTTAACACACGCTATAACACAGAATATATAGCGCTCTAACCACTCTAGCAAATATGTCCTCAAATTCCTTCCTATCTACAAACTATACCAATCTTACATTTCCCTTTTTCCCTTTCCCCCCTTTTTCTTTCCCTTTCCCCCCCTCCTTTCCCCCCCTTTCTTTATTATTCAAAGAATATTGATCACCAAAATATCCCCAAGAAACTAAGCATCCAGGAATCCAGGTAGTTCAAGTATTTCAATGTCCAGCTATTCAGCAATCCCAAACCTTGTATCGTATCTTCACTGTTCTGTATAATATAGAAATTAAAGTTTGCAATTAAGCTCAGCTTCCTTTAAAAAAAATAGGATCGTTTAAGCCATTCAGATCAAATCCTTATAATTGATTGTCATTAGACAACAGCAACTGCAAGTGTCAGCAAACTACCTCTTGATTCCCATAATCCATGTCAGAAGTCAACTCTTCCTCAATCGCTTAAAGGGTTTTAGTTAAGGTTTCTGTGGTAATTCAGACAGAGTTCAGGCAAAAGAAAGTTCTTTGAAAAACAAATTGTCTCAGCTGCCTATATCCTCCCAAGCTGGTCGTTATCCAGGTTTTAGCTTTTAGCTTTACCGCTCCTCCACTTCTCTCCGCTTCTCTCACTATTCAGCTCCAGAATCCAACTCAAGATGAGCTTTCGATCTGCAACGTACTTGCCAAATACTATCTTTGGCTTCTTTAACGAAGCAGGGTTTCTCCACGATGTGAGTTCTTTCCACGGAGCCGGGCTTTAGCTGCCTGCTCCCCCCTCTTCCTTAATGCCGGTAGCCGATCTTCCCTTTCCCCCACCATCAGTCACCCTCTTTCAGGCTAGATGGGGCTTCTTTAATGTTATTTATCTTCATTGGCTCAAAAACCACCGATCGCCGCGACCTTTTCCCTTCACCTCTATTTCAGTGAACTCGGGGAAGATTCCTCAATGCCACCTTCCACTCCGTTAAGCTATCGCTCCGACCAATTAGGAGCGACCGCAAACCCTCGCCATCTTCTCTCCCTCTCGGAAATCACACCTTTATGATGGGTTTGGCTTTATGTTAGGGACATTGTCATGCTGGATGGTGAACCTCCACTCCAGATCCCTTGCAGACTAAGGCCATTTCTGCATGATGGGGACAGGATGGCAGCAGTCAGCTGCTGTGCTTCCACATGACATTGTTGCTGGCCTGCTGCCATCCTGTCCCCATGCATCATGCTTGCGGGATATTCACTAAATGGATAAAATCTGTTTAGCACCTGCAATCGCGCAATGTCCCGACTACCTGCCATGCAGAAGGGCAGGAAGTGCAATGGCAATGTTTTTTTCCTCAGCTCAGCATGAAGGTGTCTGGCTACACAGGAAGGAAGAGGCATGGCCACTGTGTCCCCTTTCCCCAGGGAGCCAGTCCTGTGAAGAGGGAGCATCTATCACGTCTTTCTCTCTGGGACTGCAACAGGATGACTTGCAAGAGCCTCATCATGCAGAAATGGTCTAAAACAGATTTTCCAACAGAATTGTCCTAATATTACTCCATCATCCTGCCTTTAATCTAGATCAGTTTCCCAGTCCCTGCTGAGGAAAAGCATCCTCACAATATGCTACTGCTCCCTTCCTGCCCATTCTTCACCTTGAGGATGGAGGTTTCAGGACAAGCATTGTTGGTCTTGTGCTACATATAGCATTTGACAGTAAAGCCAAAAGGCTCAATTTTGGTCTCATCAGATGAAATCATCCTTTTCAGGGGGTTTGCTGTGTCTCCCACCTACATTTTTGCAAACTCCAAATGGTCTTTGACTGAGTTTGTTTCAGCAAATGGCTTTTTTCTCAATGCTCTTCCATGAAGTCCAGTTTTGTAGAGCACTTGGATGATAGTTGTCTTATGGATGGCTTCTCTTATCTCAGCTGTGGATCTCTCTGAGGCCATTTCCACATTACATTTTTATAGTGTGATTATTGCACTTTCAATATCCTATGGAATCCTGGGGTTTGCAGTTTAGGGAGGGGCTGGATGGCCTGTTGCGGAAATGGCCTGATTTCTTTAGAGTTACTGTTGGCCCCTTGGTTGTTTCTTTGTTTGGAGGTTCTAGCAGGGGAGCGCAGCTATTGTATACCCTTGACTGAAGAATGGTGCACTCCTTCTATCTGGGATGGTCATCCTCTTCCACTGAGCGCGCAGCTTCGGGAGGGACGCACATGAAGCTGTGAGGGAGGAAAGGGACACCCGCCTAGCCAGCCAGATTAGCCGAATCAACCCTGGCAATCAATGGGGTGACAGATGTCGCAGCCAGATCGCCCTCACATAGAATCATAGAATCATAGAAATGTAGAGTTGGAAGAGACCACAAGGGCCATCCAGTCCAACCCCTTGCCATGCAGGAAAACCCTCAAAGCACTCCCGACAAGTGGCCATCCAGCCTCCGTTTAAAAACCTCCAACGAAGGAGACTCCACCACACTCCATGGCAGCACATTCCACTGCTGGACAGCCCTGACCGTCAGGAAATTCTTCCTGAGGTTCAGGTGGAATCTCCCCTCCTGCAGCTTGTATCCATTGCTCCTTGTCCTGGTCTCAAGAGCAGGAGAAAACAAGCCCACTCCCTCCTCGACATGACATCCCTTCAAATATTTAAACATGGCTATCATGTCCCCTCTCAACCTTCTCTTCTGTAGACTAAACATACCCAGCTCTCTAAGTCTGTTCTCATAGGGCATGGCTTCCGGGCCTCTCACCATTTTGGTTGCCCTCCTCTGGACCTGCTCCAGCTTATCCATATCCTTCTTGAATTGGGGTGCCCAGAACTGGACACAGTATTCCAGATGAGGTCTCACCAAAGCAGAATAAAGTGGTACCAATACCTCCCTCGATCTAGACACCATACTCCTATTGATGCAACCAAGAATTGCGTTGGCTTTCTTGGCTGCCACATCACACTGCTGACTCATGTTCAGCTTGTAGTCTATTAAGACTCCTAGATCCCTTTCACACATACTGTTAGCCAGCCACGTGTCGTCCATCCTATATTTCTGCATACCATTTTTTCTGCCTAAGTGTAGGACCTTACATTTCTCTCTGTTGAAATTCATTTTGTTAGCCTTGGCCCAGCTCTCCAATCTGTCCAGGTCCTTTTGAATTTTGATCCTGTCATCAGGTGTATTAGCAACCCCTCCCAATTTGGTGTCATCTGCAAATTTGATCAGCGTGCCCTCTATTCCTTCATCCAAGTCATTAATGAAGACATTGAACAGCACCGGGCCCAGGACAGAACCCTGTGGCACCCCGCTAGTCACTTCTCTCCAGGATGAGAATTTGCCATTGGTGACCACCCTTTGGGTACGGTCAGTCAACCAGTTGCAAATCCACCTGACAGTAGCCCTGTCCAGTCCACATCTTACTAGCTTCTTTGCAAGCATGTCATGGGGAACTTTGTCAAAGGCCTTACTGTCATCAAGATATACTACATCCACAGCATTCCCTTCATCTATCAAGCAAGTAACTCTATCATAAAAAGAGATAAGATAAGTCTGGCATGACTTATTTTTGAGAAATCCATGTTGACTTTTCGTAATTACGGCATTGTTTTCTAAGTGATTAGAAACTGACTGTTTGATGATCTGCTCCAGGATCTTTCGAGGTACTGATGTCAGGCTGACTGGGCAATAATTATTTGGGTCCTCTTTTTTTCCCTTCTTGAAGATGGGGACAACATTTGCCCTCCTCCAGTTTGCCGGAACTTCTCCTGTCCGCCAAGAGTTTTCAAAGATTATAGCAAGAGGTTCCGCAACGACCTGTGCTAGTTCTTTTAAAATCCTAGGATGCAATTCATCTGGCCCTGGAGACTTGAATTCATCCAGAGTAGCCAGGTATTCCTGTACTACCTCTCTACCTATTCTGTGCTGCATTTCCCCCACTTCCTCACCTGCTCCCCAACCGCCAGGTTGAGTCTTTTTATCCTTTTGGGAAAAAACTGAGGCGAAGAAGGTGTTGAGGAGTTCTGCCTTTTCTCTTCCTCCTGTTATTAATTCACCATCTTCCCTGCACAATGACCCTATCATCTCCTTCTTTTTCCTTTTGCTGCAGACATATTTAAAAAAGCCCTTTTAATTGTTTTTAATGTCTCTGGCCAGCCTAAGTTCGTTCTGTGCTTTAGCCTTTCTGACCTTTTCCCTACATCTCCTGGCTACTTGCTTATAATCTTCTTTTGTGATTTTCCCCTTCTTCCATTTCCTGTACATGTTTTTCTTAACACTTAGCTCAGCTGAGAGTTCTTTCGTCAACCATTCCAGTTTCTTCAGATGCCTTCCATTTTTCCTCTGTAATGGCACAGTTTTAGCCTGTGCCTTCAGTATCTTCCTTTTAAAGAACTCCCATGTATTCTGAACTCCTTTCTCATTCACTATTCTTGACCATGGGATTTCAGCCAGCAACTCCTTCAGTTTATAGAAGTCTGCTTTTTTAAAATCTAAGACGAGTGCCTGGCTACACTTGTCTTCTCCTCCCCACTGAATGCCAAATTCTAATAGGGCGTGGTCACTCTCTCCTAAAGATCCAACCAGTTCTACGTCATTAACAAGGTCTTCCCTGTTGGTCAGGATCAGATCCAGAATATTTGATCCCCTTGTCGCCTCTTCCACCTTCTGGACCATGAAATTGTCTGCAAGACAAGCAAGAAACTTGCTGGACCTTGCCGCCTTTGCAGAGTTTGACTGCCAACATATATCCGGGTAGTTGAAATCTCCCATTATTACAGTATCTCTCCTTTTTGAATGTGCAGTCATTTGGTCTAGGAAAGCGCCATCGAGGTCTTCAGTCTGGCTTGGAGGTCTGTAGTAAACCCCCACTATAATATCCCTATTGTTTCTCGCTCCCTTAATTCTTACCCAGATGCTCTCGACCTGGCTTCCGGTGTTCAAGTCATGGATCTCTTCACAGGTGAAAACATCCTTGACATATAAGGCTACTCCTTCTCCTCCTTTCTTATTTGATCTGTTTCTACAAAATAGGCTATACCCCTCTATTCCTACATTCCAATCGTGAGATTCATCCCACCAGGTCTCAGTGATGCCTATCAAATCATATTTATTTTGTTGTACTAGGAGTTCAAATTCATCATGTTTGTTTCCCATACTCCGTGCATTAGTGTAGAGACACTTAAGTCCCTGTGCCCTTCCTGCAAGTCCCATAGCATTGTTTCCACCCCTCCCACGATTGGATGCTATTCCTACTTGGCCAATATCATTTGCGCCTTTTTCCCCTGCACTTGCCAAGTCCTTGCCCTGAATAATCTTGTCTCCCTCCCCAGCTGTACTTAGTTTAAAGACCTCCTAATCCTCCTTGTGAGACTGTTTGCAAAAACGTTCCTGCCAAGTTTCGTGAGGTGCAGCCCATCCCTTGCCAGAAGCCCATGTTCATGGAATTTCAACCCATGATCCAAAACGCCAAACTGTTGCCGGTGGCAAAATGTGCGGAGCCAGTTGTTGACCTCTACTATTGTCCTTTCCCTTCGTGCACCATATCCTTGAACAGGGAGGATTGATGAAATAACCACCTGCGCACCAAGGTCCTTAAGCTTTCTCCCCATAAGCTCGTAGTCCTTTGTGATGTGGTGAAAGCTGCGCCTCATAGTGTCGTTGGTTCCAACGTGAACCAAAATGAGGGGCTTACGGTCAGTGGGCTTGAGCAGCCTGGATAGCCTCTCTGTTACGTGGTTTATCTTGGCTCCAGGAAGACAGCAGACCTCTCGATTGAGCTTGTCCGGTTTGCAAACTGCCGTTTCGGCTCCTCTGAGCAAAGAGTCCCCAACCACCAGAACTCGCCTCCTCTGAGGCATGTCCGGGGTTCTTCGACAAGCAGATTCTTCCAGGATTGCCTGGGCATTGTGTTGAGGCTGAAAGTGCTGGTCTTCCCGATGTTGGATGCTGTCCTGTTGGTGTTCAAGTTCCTGTTGCCGAAGTTGGATTCCTTCTTGCTGATGTTCTGTTCCCTCCTCCTGGTGTTCCTCATCCTTTATAGCACCAAGAATGTTGAATCGATTCTGTAGTTTGAGAGTCTCTGTTTCCTTCCTGGCCCTTCTACTTCTCTGTGTGACATTCCTCCAAGCATCACTTTCCCGGCTCATGGAACTGATTTCCTCATCTGGCAGCTCTTCCGCATATCCGGTCTTCAGGAAGGTCCTCTCTGCCCTATCCAAGAACTCCTCACCTTCCCTAATAAGATGAAGACTAGAAACCTGTGCCTCCAGCTACCGAACCTTGTCCTCCAAGAAGGTCACCAGCTTGCACTTGCTGCAGGTGTACCCAACAACATCTTGTGGCAAGAAAAGGAACATGCCACAAGTGTTACAGGTGACAGCAGCAGCTCCCTTCCCTTCCATACTTGTTAATACAGAGAATTGGTTGTTTCTTTGACTAATGCCTTTGTTGCCCAGTCACTGGGTTTTTGTGGATAGTCTTTTGCAGACTAAGATGTAGTTGAACTATATCCTTTCTGTTTTGTAATAATGGATTTAATAGAGCTTTAGGGAATGTTCATTGTTTTTGATATTTGTTGATAACCCAACCCTGACTGGTGCTTCTATACCACTTTCCCCCAAACTTATTTAGATAGTTCTTTGGTCTTCATGAAGTTGTTTACAACTGCTCTCCAACAGATTCTTCAGCCTTCCAAAAAGAGGTGTATTTAATCTGAGATCTCACAGCATTGAAACTGGATGCAGGTGGACTCCACACTCCAATTAGTGTGACTTCTGGAGGCAGGGGAATGCATCAGAACTGGCTTGGTTTTGCTTACTTTTGTTTTTTGTTTTTGTTTACTTTTGTATCACAATAAAACTTATTTTGCAACCTTCACAGTATTAAGTATTTTTGGTACATCTAGTGGTAATAATGAGGCAATGGGAAAAGAACAGAAGGAGGTCACATGAGGCAACAGCCTATCTGGAAGTACATTTGGGAAGAGGTATGAGAGGTATTGCAATACACAACTCAAGTAGGATGCCCACAAATGAATAGAAATGTGCCATCTTCTTATTGAAGATTTTTTAAAAAGACACGTGCCAGAAGAGTATTTCAACAAGGAAATGGCTAGAAGTAATATTAAATAGTGCAGTACAGGTCAGCACAAATAGCCAGTCTGGATAAGTTCTATGATTCTGAACAGCTTTTCATAGCTCTATAGTGGCTGACAGGTGACTTGAAGGCACCTACACAGACAATGGGAGCAAAATATATATTGTCAAAGCAGAGGGTCTTTGTATCATTTTCTTCCATTTAAGTGTTACGAGGCTCCTCTTGGTGGTAAAAAGCAGGAATGACAGCCTGAGCAGCATTTTTTTTTATTGGAGGCAGTGGCTTTTCAGTTGGTCTAATAAAGGTATAAGACCTCTTTAGTTGGTCTAATAAATACTGTATAAGACCTCTAACTCACTGGAGGAAATGTGGGATACAAGTATAACTAAAATAAAGAAAAAGTAAATGAGGTGTGTGTTTGTAGGTGTGTATAGCGTCAGTATTTCCTTTACCAACTGCAATGTGTGAAAATGTGCTTCCTGCTGTTTGCCCCAAAGTGGCCACTTATTCCTATGTTGTCTTCAGCACCAGATGATACTTCTATATTCTTTGCAGCAACCTGTTTGGAAAGTCAGACCCCTTCTGCTTTCCTTTTGGCTTTCTTTCTCACTCCAGCAAGAAGAAATGGGAAAAGTTGCCTTTATTTATTTGTCTTTCTTTCAGCATGGGATGTAACTTACAAACACAAGTTAAAACAAAATAGGGTATAAAAGTTTAGAAAGCACTAATCCAATCAAATTAAAACATTGATTTAATAACTATTTAAAACACATAAAATACATATTACGTATAAAAAAGCCAGCACACCCCCTGGACATCCTTCTACCTCCAACTAATTAAAGGCTGAACAAGCAAGTCTTTGGCTGCTGGTGGAAAGAGAGCAGAAGAAAAACCAAGCAAGCCTTTCTTGGGAGGGAGTTCTATAACCTAGGAGCAGCTGCTTAGAAGGCTGTGAATCTATGAGGGTGGTAGGACAGAGAGAAAAAGCCTCCAATGAAGACTGTAAAACTCAGGCAGGCTTATATGGGGAGTTACAGCCTTTCAGATAGTCTGGACCTAAGCCATATATGTGGCACTTTGAAATGTGCCCAGAATTGGACCAGTAGCTAGTGAAGCTGTTTCAACATGGGAGTTATATGTTCCCTATTCAACTAGCCTTGGTCAATAGTCTGGCTGCAGCATTTTGAACCTGCTGAAATATCTGCTTTCTAGACCAGTGGCTCTTAACTTTTTTTATTTGTTATTAGAGACCTGTTGCAAATTTAATTTTTTAGCCAGGGACCCCCAAGACTTAACTCAAGATTTAAATACTTAAATTTAGATTTAAATATAAAAATATTTAAGTTTTGAAATATTTATTTATTAAAGGCTTCTGGAGACTAGGATTCAAATCTCTGTACAGACACTAGGTGGCTTTGGATAAGTCACATTCTCTCAGCCTCAGAGGATGGCGAAGGCAAACCCCTCTGAAAAAATCTTGCAAAACAGCAACCACCACCCTGTGATAGGTTCACTTTAGGGTTGCTGTAAGTCAGAAGTGACCTGAAGGCTCATAACAACAAAGTGCTGCTGACAGGGGGAAGTGCTTTCTGGACATTAGGTCTCTCCCCTTTGAAAACTGGCTTAGGGAAATCCAAAATCATGAAGATTTTCCTGGCAAGATTTGCTGACTTTGTCTTTCTCTGAGTGAGTTTCCATGGCTGAGTGAGGATTCAAACCCTGGTTTTCAGAGTCATAGTTTGGGCATGTGCACATGTGTCTCTTTTGTCAGGGATGTGACAGTGTGTGTATGTGTGCTCAAACTGCATCCACCCACTCCGCCACATTCCTATTGCTGCTGCTGTTGGTGTCCAGCACCAGGACTTCATGCTCTCCAGGATAAGAACCACTCTTTTAGACTATAACTCCCAATTACTGTTAGTCTTGGGGCAGAGGGATCTAGGAAAAATGATCACAAAGAAACTTTTTCATGCTCTGGGGGAAAAAAAAAGGTAGTGGCTATCCTGCATTTCTGTGACTTTTGCTCCAATAATCTTCTTGCATAAATACTTGACATATTTCCAAAAAATGGCCATAGTATGAGACATCAGTTACTTCACCAACCTCTGTCCCCTCTAAGCATGATAAGGTTAAATCAATAGTCAGAGCTAAAATTTCCTCTTGGTCTGGTGATCATGGATTTTTTTTTAAAAAGAAAATCATGAATTCTTTCCCATTCCAAGTAATCTGTCTCCTTCCAGACAGATTAAGCTCTATTCTAACAGGGTTTGCATACTAAAAACCTAGCAGTTATAATTTCAGCCCTCATCAGGTGTCAGCAACTGAGCTCTTTTCTTTTCTGGTGAACTTCCTGCCCCTCCCCTTTAAGTGTTTGATATTTTTGTGGTCCAGTAAAGGATCTGTTTTTGGCTTTTGCTCATGGACTACACAGCTGTGTTCCTTTTTCTTTAAGTGTGTTCTTCCTTTTCAGTCCCTGTGGTTTTAAACTTTATTTCAAAATCCTTTTTTTAAAAAGTAAATGGACTCAGATATGTGACATGCAAGCATGAAGGCAGATTGGCAGAATATAGGAAAACAATCTATAGGCGCTATGCATTTTAGAGTCATGATGTAGTTAATGGAACATTAAGGAAAGGTTGGCAAAATGAAGTTATTCCTGATTCCCTCTTCTTGTGAAGTTTCATTTTTCTTCTTTTCTTGCTTAAGGGGGGAGATGCCTTGATGTGCACAGATCTTACTATGGCCTACTCAGTATTCCACACTCTCCAACTGTCCTGATTTGGCAGGGACAGTCCTTCTGTGGCCCCACTTTCTCAGCTGCTTTCAAAATGTCCTGGTTTCTCCCTCTCCCTCCAACTTCTCCCTTTGCCCTTACCTTACTTCAACAGCTGCAAACTGAATTCAAAGTGCAGGTGGGAGGGAAGAGAAGGGACAGGACCTTGCCCTTCAGAGTAAGCTTAGACAAAAGCAAACTGTTGCAACTTCTACTAGTTTGGTGTTCTTCCTCATTAATACCCTTTGTCATCTGAACATATTCTGCTATTGCTTCATCATGCCTGGTTATGGCATTCACCACATTGCTTTCAATTTGTTTTTATCTGATAATTCTCTGTCCTGAGACCAAAACCAAATGATCAGGACAGACTCAAGATATTTTGCTGTCTAAGGTAAAAAACAAAATGTCCCCCCAATCCATTACACCAGCCGTGTAGGGATGGGGGGCGATGGGGGTAGTTTGCCCCCAGCAGCAATGTTTTTGGGGTGTCCCAGCTCATAGCCATGCACCCGCAACCACAGCTATGCCCTCATGCACTGTAGCCCCCCTTCTGCCCCCCCTCCACGCACTCCAAGCCGCTGCATTACACACAGAGATGTGTTACCTTTTTGTAGGTTCTTACTGATACGCAATTAGGTTTGTGTTTGTTCTAATTTTTGAATGCACCCTGAAATAATCCCAATGCTGGAAAAAAAAGTGGTATGCAAAAAAATAAGATAGATCACCACCGCCACCACTATCATTGTTATCTGTTCCATGTCTGTGTCTTTGATTCTGCAATCTCCAGTTGTAATCCCATTTTCTCTCCCTCACCCACAGCTATGTCTGGCATATTGTTCTCTAATTGTTTATCAGTTTGAATCTTAAAGAGCCATACATGAGTAAGCAACTTTTTTTTCCAGCCTTGTATTCTTACAAGATGGTAAGCAATGTTTTTGTATCAATTCCAATGTCCCATTACAACAATTTTATCATAGCATTTCTTATAGTCTGTCTGCATCAGTCAATAACATTTGGTAGAGTGTGAAATAAAGGACAGGGATGAGGAGGGAAGGAATAACAATGACAACAGCAAATTTTTCAACACTATAAAACTTGGGAAAATGCAGGCCAAACGTATTATGGCAAAAGCCTCTGAAGACTACTATTCATTTTAGATCTTGCCTTCAAGGCTGAGGAAGGGTGATGTGAGATCGTATAGGCCACTTGGTTGCTTGGCTGTGTCAAAAGGAAGTTCTTCTGCATCATCTGTCCACATAGCTGCTTCATTTTGAAGCCAAGTCATGAATATCTTTTGGGAGTACCTTGACAGTGTACCTGCATGGTAGAAATTGGACTAGATGGCCTTGTGGTTCCTTCTAACCCTATGATCCTTTGTATACACTTCTGTTTTTTTAATATTGCAGCCTTTAACAGGTTTCCAAGACAACATCTTTTTTCTGTGTGCCCCCCCCCGAACTGTCACAGTTCCTAAGGACACCGAAAAGGTAAACTTGAGAAATCTCATAAAAAGCAGTGCTAAGCTAAAGGTAAATACAGGTGTGTCTCAGTTTAAGATGCTTCACTTTACAGCACTTCACTAATACAGCACTTTTCAGTGATGCAGTACAGTGGCATTTTGCTACCTGCACTCAGTTAGTTTACAGCCTTTGTGCACTCTGTGTCTCAGTGCCATATTCTGGTAAAAAAAAAATTTAAATGTATTTTTACTTTTCTTTCTTTCTTTTGGCCTAGTGTTATTGCACATTTTATAAACGATAGTGTAAATATGTTTTTAGACTTTTATATGCACTGGCAAGTGGAAAAAAAAGCTGTGAATTGCTTTATGGTGATATTTGTTTTATGGTGATGGTCTAGAACCTAACCAGATTACTGAGGTAATACTTGTTTCTAAGAAAAGAGAGGGAGGGAGAGAGAGAGAGAGAGGGAGACAAATTCAGTTTCGCATGTCAGAGAGGTAATCAATTTGTTCTGGGCTTTAGTGTGAACTTCAAATAATGGCCCTTTCCTCACGGGGGGGGGGGGCGAAACGGGGCTGCACACGCAGGGGCAGAGCTTCCCCACGAGCGGGTTGCTCCGTCCCTGCGGAGAGCACGGATCCGCCATTCTAAACGCCGCCGAATTTCAGTGGCGCTCGGCGGCGTTCGGCGGTGCTCGGCGGCGCCAGAAATGGTGGCCGGCGGCTTCCGGCGGCGCTCCGCCAATCAGGACAGCACGCCAGCTGGAAGCCCGCCCCCGGGCAGATCTGCAGGGATGCGCTACCGCGTCTCTGCAGTTCTTCACCGGGGGCTGCCACGGGGCAGCGTGGGTGAGTTTTATAAAAACCACTTGCGAAGGTGGTTTTTATAAACTCACAGCGCCACCCCCGTGGCTGCGCTAGAGCAGTTTGAGGTCTAGAACCTCACTTTTTTTTAACTGCTCTAGCACACCCCCCGGTGAAAAAGACTTCCAAGAGAGGTCGCCCTAGCGTGGGCAATATGCCCGTGTGGAAATGGCCAATGTATCCAAGGTTCTGAACTCTATCCCTCAGTTAATCTTCTCTAAAGACTAAAACCTAGAGAAGATTCGGCACTCCATTATGGCAGAGAAGGGCAAGAGAAAGGGAAAGGTATAATGTATAGAAGATAGGCCAGGAGTAACAAATAATATCAGAGTGCCTAAAATCTGGTTGTTATGAACAGTCTGCTTTTAACTAATTTGGGTTTCTCCTTTTCAGTTTATTAGAAGCTTTCCGTGAAAACTCTGCATGTAAATATTTAATTTTGCAATGGAAAACAGTCATAAACTTATTTGTTTTTAAAATGAAAAAAAGGCCATATTTTGGTTGTGGGTTGATTAAAATTAGGTCACTGTATCAATTTGTGGTTTGAACATGTGTGTACGTGCATGTATACAGCTATCTTGACCTTCGTTTTGTATAGTTAAACTTTTTAAAAGTCAGTTGTTGCAAAGTCTGTGGTTTAGTAGTTAATCTCACATTTTGAAGTGTGGGTTATTTGCTTATACTGGGTAGTAAGGTGTGTCTCTTTAGCTGAATACCATTGACAAGCTGTATTCTCTGCTGTCTCAAACTAGTCCTTGAATTTTTTACTTGTGAGTTTAATTCTTACAGCAGTAGCAACTGGGTTCGTGGAGACAATACATCATCATGCCACTGGATGGCAATATTTAGGCAGTAAATGCATTCAAAATACAAGTATTAGAATGCAAGAAAACAAACTGGTATGGATATTGGTATACAAATAGGGCTTGACTTTGTGTCTTTATGTGTTTGACTAAATGCAAATTATATCGGGAAAGATGTAAAGACTTCAAAATGGGGAACAGTGATCAAACCTGTTTCTTAATATGCCTAGAGCTGATAAAAATGCTGTTTATTAAATTGTTGCACTTGACCAACATCCTGGAGCAGTACAGTATTCTGGGGGTTTAGTGCTTATTCAGCTTTGGCTTTTTTTTTTTTAAAGGAATGCTCCTAGTGTGTTGTAACATTTGATTTTTTTTTTTTTTTTTTAAAAATATGGAAGTTGAGCATTGATGGGCACTCGCAGAGCCAACTGGGCTGTCCCACATGAGATGACTAGAGAGATGTACACTTGCATCTTTTGACAGAGGCCATTTCCGCACAGGGTAAGTAGAACAGTGTGGTGTGACCTCTGGCGGAGGTTGTCCGCACCTTGGGAGCGGACTGGTTCAGACTACTTGTCGAAGTTCCGCACTTCAGTCTGCTTAAGAGCGACCCGAAGTGGTCTCGCAGCGTGCTTTTTAAAAACCTGTTTTTACAGGTTTTTCAAAAGCACGGAGCGCGCCACTCTGTGCCACTCTGTTCCCACGCTCCGGTGCAGATTTGCAGGCACGCACCAGTGCGAGCCTGCAGATCTGCCAGGGGCAGGCTTTAGGCCGGCAAGCTTCAGCGGTTGGTGGGGAGCCTCCACCAACCGGAAGCCGCCATTTTGGACGCTGGAGCAGTGCGGAGCGATGAGCTCACACTGCTCCTCGTCAGGACAGACCCAAAGAGACTCACCAAAAAGCCGGTGAGTAGTGGCAGGGAGCGTTTCCCTCGCCGTGTGCAGAAAGGGCCAGAATGTTTTACAAGGCCTCCCAACTGAACTGTCACCTTCAAAAATCTGGAGTCCATCTCCTTCGTTCCCACCTGCCTACCCCACTCCCCATTCTATTATCCTTAGCTCAAAGTTGGACATTTTGCCCCTACTCCCTTCCCTGGTTGGTTTTTCCTATTCAGAATGTTCTCGAGTATATCAAGAAGCAGTCTTCAATTAGCTCCCATAACCTATGCTATTAAGACTCCTTTGTCAAATCCAAGACTTTGGCCTGGCATTGCCTTAAAGAAAACCCACAGTGACAATCATAATTATTTATACCTGCTACGAAAAGTAAGAAAATTACAAATGATGCTGGGGTACCCCTAAGTGCACATTTTTTTGGAGGGGGGAGGAGAAGCAGTTTCCTTCAAGTAATTGAGATCCTCACCTAATTGTCTGAAAGGCAAGTAACAATTATTCTGTGATAAACTTCTACTTGCCCAGATGAGTAATTTCTTAAGGTGTATTTTTATCATCCAGCTCTCTTCCAGTAGATAGATGAAAGAAGCAAATAAAGCTTGTGTTACTAATTCCAGAACTGTGTAATAATATCCAGACTTTCTGTGTAGGCAAACACACTGTCCTTATGGATCTGCCCCACAGAGTACCTACCCTTGAGATCTGTCATCGTATCCCACCAATATTGACAGATGGCTGGTAACTTCCATGTTAGGGGATGCGGTGTTATGAAGAGGTGCTGACTCCTATCTTAAAAGTTATTCAGCATCTTGGTAGACTCTGGACCTCTTGGTCCACAGAGGCAAAGCTGCCTGTTAACTAGGCTTCTCCTCAGTGATGCTGATATTCCTACCTGCGAGAGTGATCATTTCTCTGCCTGGCTACATTCTTCTACTGTCTTATGGTTTTGAATTTTACCTGGCTGCCATTTCAGTTGTCTTCTCTTATAATTTTAGATATGTGAATGTATTGTGTTCTTTTTGCAATTCTTGGGTCCCGTTATTGTTAGCAAGCTCATGCACTGAATACAGAGAAGCAAGGCAAAACAGCTTTATAATGAATAAATTGGGCTCCCAGTTTTAACCTACCTTAGATGACACAGGTGAGAATAAAATGAAATGGATTCTGGCTTTTCATTTCTCTGTTAGTCCTTGGAGGAAGCGGCATGACCATTTCTGCATCACCAAAATCGAGGGCAAAAGAGAACATGGACTTGAGTAAAAATATATGTGCTGATCCGTATGTATAGAAGTAAACTGATAAATAATTATTAAAATTTAGATGGAAATGCAATATATCTCTCCTTAGTGGAGAAATTCACAGCCTGTGTCTCTGCTTGGTCTCCTGTCTGGGTACTGACTATCGAGGGGAACTCTTCATTTTTATGGTACTTTGTCTCTTAAGCAGACTTGAACTAAAGATGGTCAAGCAGGGCAGAGCTGATCAAAGCTGTGGTCCCTGAACTGGTCTCAGTCCCTGAGCCATTGGCTGCTGGTCCATGGTGAATCTCCGAGGAACAGAGAAACAGTTGTGGTTATGGGTACAAATATGGTGCCAGTCCTGGCACATTAGAAAAAAAAAATTGATGGTTCCCCCCACCATCAGATAGCTTGAGAAGTACTGAAGTAGGACACATGGATGTCTGAATGGAATGCAAATAGGACAAAATAACAAAATCTTCTGTCTGAGCACATTACAACAAATGAAGATACAGGGATCTGAAATAATTAGAAATCTCTTTGCTCTGGTATTGTGGGGGTCATAGATTAGGTGAAGTACTGGAACTCTCTGGCTGAGAATTTTAGATGCCCCTCCCTGAACTGCAAGACCCATAGGATATTGCCATAGCTGTTAAAGTGGAATAATAAATGCTCTAATTTTGGAGTGTGAACAGGTCCTTGGAGTGTAGAGGTGGCAGATAGATTGATCCTTTAAGTATATATATGTACTCACAACCCAACATGTTAGGAAGAGGCTGTTAAGATGGTCAAAATACCATCAGTATGTATGAAAAGACCTCCAGACTCTGGAGAAATTATGAGTATTTTTCAGAGGCATTATTGGCATAATACAGAGTGAAGGCACATCAAAAATGGTCATTAAAATTTCAGAAGAAACAGAAGTCTGGGAGAAAATAAAAATGTTACATTGGTTGGAGAAGCAACACAATAGTCAATAAGCTGGGGCTTCTGCTTGGGGAATTCAGCTAAACATGCTAATGGACACAAGCAACAGGGCTAACAAGGGATGGGAGAGGCTGGTACAAATTACCAGGGCTTGGTAGTTCAGCCCTGGGGCCAAACTGTATGGTATATGACTTTGTCTTTAGGTCATTAATAGAGGGATCTGATCTGGTGAGGGCAGGAATATTCATTCATTCATTTAATTTGTTTAACTCATTTAATTTATACCCTGTCCAGGGATGGGACCCAAGGCAGCTTACAAAATTTTAACATGGAGGTGTAGCTTTAAAAAGCCTCATTTTACTTAAGGTAAAATAACCATGAAATAATCATTCTATTAAAAAGGCAAATGATATTGTTTAAATTACATTTAAAATATAATTGTAAAATATCAGATCAACTAGAGCAAACAACAACAACAACAACAAAAGGAAGAACAGATGCTAGCTGTTCTCGTAACAGATTGAGCATTTGGTACATTTGGTACATAGAAGAATGGTCTCCAAATACATACTAAAAGTTGCATGGGTCTATCTATTATGAGCATCGCTGGCACCAATTCTTCTTAACTTCGGCTCTGCAGACAAGATGACTGGAGATGAGTAGCAGGTGAGCTACATAAAGCTTATCTCAAACCTTGTGAGTGGTGGGCCTCCTGAGCTTCCATGACATCTCTAATCTTGTGGGAGCCTGGAACTCTGAGAGGAGGTGCTCCTTTCCTGAAACTTAGGGCCTCTCAAGAGACCTGAAGCAGGCTTTGGCTAGTACCAGCCTGTTCTGTTTGCAGCAGAAAGGGCTGTCCCATATTGCTGTCAACTGTAGTTGGAGGGCCAAAGTTGTTTTCACTGTAGCCCAAATCCATTCTCAGCATCTCTGACAGGCAGAACGAAGGCTGCAAAGGCTGTGAAGCAAGAGACTGATAAAAGAAACCATGTCTGTGGTTCAAATCAGAACCGGCAGGGTTTTCTTTCAGTTAACACCATGCTAACTATGGTTGGGATTAATTTGACATCTATAGGTCAACGGTATGGTCTCCTAACTGGAGAAGGAATGCTGAAATGGCATCAAATAAAGACAGCAAAAACCTCAGAAGTACAAAAAGAGTGGTGTATTAATCCATCAAGTATCAGGCAGTACTGCTTGGATCAATGCACAGGGTACCCAGGGGCAGGAAATCTGTGGCCCTCCAGATGTTGGATACCAGCAACCTTTAGCTCCAGTAATAATAGTGAATGGGTAGGAACTGTGGGAGGACTAGTCCAACATCAAGAAGGTCACATTTCTGGGATAATCAAAAGTGTTGTTCATACAGTCTCACAGTTAGTTTGGAATGGATCCCCAGACTCCCCTTTCATAGTTTTCAACTTACTAACAACTTGGTCCATTTCTATGATGTAGAACCTGAAATTAGTCATTTGTATCCTGTTTCTTTCTTTGTCAGGCCCCCTGGAAATTGTATGAAACCTCCATATGAAACCTCCATATGTCTTTCACCGCAAATACATGTTGCCTACACTGGCCTAAATACTGTAAAGGTACCAGATTCTGTCTAATCTTGGAAGTGAAGCAGGGTTAGCTTTGGTTAGTACTTGATGAGAGACTGCCAGTTAATACCACATGCTATAGACTATATTTCAGAGGAAGAAACTGGCAAACCATCTCTGACTATTCCTTGCCTAGGAAAAACATATGGAATCCATGAGGTCCCCATAAGTGACTGGAAGACACACACATACACAGAGGCCTTCCCTGTAGGGTTGCTAGTTCAGGATCATCTCAGACCCTGAGGTTTCTGGGCCAAAACCTGAGACCTAGGGGCAGCCCTTGCTGATGTCATTACATATTTATGCATTTAGTATTAATCATAGTTGCTCATACTTTGTCATTCAAACGCACATACACACATGCACACACATGCATGCACACTTTCTTGTTTGGAACTTAAGACAGAAATCTTAGCTAAAAGATGAAGGTGAAACAAGGGCACTATTCCTTCTCACATATGATAGGGATGAGGATTTTTAATCTAGCTGTGACTAGGTTGTCTCAGGTGGAAGGGGGAGGGTTAGCTATTTGGAATGCCAGTGCAACGATTCCTGTTTACTAAGCAACAGGAATAGCATCCCAAGAGTGAAACCCAGCACAGTGGTGGGCATTGGAGAGGCTCATGGATGAGAGGAATTCTATATAAGGCAAAGTTCCTGTGACTTGAGCCTTCAGTGGGAACTAGGCCAGAGAAAGGTAGCTTGGATGTGATTAAGCAACTGAGGAAAAGACACAAGGAACTGATGTCTGAAGCAGGGATTGATTGTCAAAGTCTGCCAGAAGCTTACACTGTTAATGCATAAACACTGCACTGTAACTGAACTCAAACAAAACAGTTTATTTCCACTATGACTACAATAAATGTTGCAGCTTGTTTTATAACTAGTTTTATAACACGTTTTCTAAAGTCATTGGTTTGTCTAAAGTTGTCTGAGTTGTCCAAAGTCATTGGTAATAAGTAGAATATGCTATCTTAAATGAACAGTTTGGTTCCAGGAACACTTAAAACTCTGGCCTGTATACAAAGGTTGTGATAAGAGGGTAGTGTTAGGGAAAGTGATGTTGAATGGGTGCCTTATTGGACTGGGACGGTCATGCCAATCTGAGAGAGAATAAGGGCCTATTTCACTAGCCTGCTTAACATGTACCCAGAAGGAAGATGTAGGGGGGGGGTGAGCTTTGGCACTCCAGTGCTTGGGAGGGAAGAAGGAAGCTAAGGGCCTTTCTGCACTTCACAATTATTGCACTATAAGTCCACTTTAACTACCATGGCTTCCCCCTATGGAATCCTGGGATTTGTAGTCTTGGGAGGTACTGGAGCCATCTGGCTGAGAATTCTAAATACCCCTTCCTAAACTGCAAATCCCATGATTCCATAGAACAGAATGGTGGCTGGTAAAGTGTAATCATCATGCAATAGTTGTGTAGTGTGGAAAGGCCCTAAGTAGTACAAGAAACTCCCTGGAGAATCTTTCCAAGTTGTAGCAACAAATGAGTTAAGCCTTGCAAAGCTGACCTGGAGATCTCAATGCAGCCCTTTCCTCTTGCCTGGAGCTGAGCCCAGAAAAAACTATATAATATTTCCTGCCTTGAGATGACCCATGAAAATTGGAGTCTGAGAGATCTGCCAACTCTATTTCTCTGTTATTTGCCATGGAGGTGTTTCAAGTTGTTCAGTGTCCCATCAGTGTTCCAGTTTAGGAGAGGAGCAGTCTTAGAATTTATAAATCAGTCCATGAAGAAGACCTAAATTCTTGAGAAAATTGTTTGTGATTAAGGAAGTTGTGGAAGCTATTTTCAAACTCAGAAATTCTGGCTAATTACTAAGAATGAAAAACAAGAACTAACATGGGATGATGTGTGAACAAGGAGTTTATCATAGCTACAGAATTTCCACTCAGCTACAAAATTTGGTCAGTGATCTTGGGCCAGAGAGTCAGGCCATTTCCATACTAGAGTGTTATAGTGCTATTATTCCACTTTTAACATCCTGTGGAATCCTGGGCTTTGCAGTTTAAGGAGGGGCCTTTGAGCTCCTCCCTAAACTGCAAACCCCAGAATTCCATAGGATGTTAAAAGTGGAATAATAGCACTATAACAGTCTAGTGAGGAAATGGCTTCAGTCTCAGCTTAATCTAACTTAGAGGGTTATCGTAAGGATGAAATGGAGGTGGGGAAAACGTGTGCTGGCTAGAACTCCTTGGAGAAAGAGTGATATATAAATATTACAAATAAATATACATAAATAAGTCTTATAATAAATAAATCTATTGAAAAAAGGTATTAAAGACTATGACCTTTCACAAATTGCATATGCCTACAAGCATAGAGAGCCAGCATGGTCAGTAGTTTGAGTATTGAACTAGGACCCTGGAGAACAGAGTTTGGTTCCTCACTCAGCCATGGAAATCCACTGGGTGATCTTGGGTGAGTCACATTCCCAGAAAATCCTGTGATGGGTTCACTTTGGGGGTCTCCATAACCTGGAAATGACTTTGAAGGCACACAACAGCAAATACAACAACAATCACAACATAAGCATATATAAAATAACCTTCTCTGCTTTGTCAAAGCTTCACTGTGGATGGCTGAGAAACAGTATGAAGCTTAGTGATCCAGCCATCCCTGATTCTGCATAATTATACACTCCTCATTAACCTGAGCACACTGTGACAGTTACAAAAATGCATCTTGATGGGAAACAAAATACATATCTGTAATGGAAGGACTTGGATTTGAGCTTTATCCGATTTTTGTTCAAGTGCAAATAATTTCCTTTTTTAAAATATTTAATCTGCTTCAGGCACAGTAGGGAAGAAGAAAGAAGGTGGTGTACTAGCTTGTCTGATGAAGCAGGGGCAGCCATAACCAGGAACTCCCTTCAAAGAGATTTTCAGTCTGGAAAGATTCTTTTCCTAAGGGCTTTGCACTGGAGGGTCTTTTGAAGATTTTTGGATTTTGACTTAACAGGTGGTCTTAATTCTTACTAGTTTCTCTACTGAGCTGAAGCGATACAACTCTACAGGAGGCCTGTGTGCTTCGATTCCTGGAGGAGACAAAACCACAGGGAATCTCCATTTTTCGTCTTCTGGTTTCATAGGTGATCGGAGTGGTTGCAGTTCCCTACCACATCCATCCAGCAAACTCATTGCTGGAGCTCAGATTCCAGTGGAGTTGCAAACAGCCCGTTAACTTGTCAGGAACACATTTTTTGCAATAATTAAGACATAATTAAGTTGAATTACATTTGTTATGTGACAAGGGATACTTTAAATTTTGTGGTGGGATTTTATTGATATTTAGTTACCTTTATAATTACAAGGCTGTATGGCCAACTGCTTTTCTTCCTTTCCCTTTTTCTTTCTTTCTTATTTCACTCCAAGGTGGTTAACTAGAATGTATTTTATGCCAAGTGAGCAGCTTATAGCATTCAGACATTTCTTTTAAAAAGTAACTACTTTGATTACTCTTAAGAAGTGGGAAAGTGAAGAGTTAACATAGTAGTAGTAGTAGTAGTAGTAATAATAATAATATCAATATCCCACTTTCTTACCAAAATTGAGACTCAAAGCAGCTTACAATTTAAAAGAACAACACAGTTAAAAAGATACAAAACGTGAATCTTAACTGAACCTTAAAGTAAGTATTAAATGTTAAAATTAAAAATAAAAGGAGCTGTAATATTATTAAGCTGCCTTACTGAGTTTTTTTTACTATGATTATAAATAATCACTTTTTAAAAAATACTTTACAATTTCTGTTCATGAAGAATAAACCCACTTCCTTCAGATGTCACCTAAATAGTTGAATGGAATCTACCTGTGTGCACAGTTCCAGTGCTATATAATCTCAGATTAGATATAACACAGAAAACATGAAGAAAAAGAATCTCTGGCTTGATGAGACCAAAACTGGGTCTTCCTGAAAATGTTACGTGGTACGAAACCAACAGTGCTCATTGCCTTGAGAGCACAATCTCCATGATAAAGCAGGGTGGTGGTAGCATCATGTTGTGTGAATACTTTTCCTTGGTGAAGATTGGGGAACTGGGCAGGATATAGGGCAAGATGAACAGAGCCACATATAGAGCACTTCAGGATAAAAACAGTCTGAAACAGTTTCAGTCTGCAAGAGATATAGGACTAGGGTAGAAGTTCACCTTCCAGCAGGATTAAGACCCTAAAACACAGATTCAAAGTTAACACAAGAGTGGTTTCAAAACAATGATGTAGTCAAAAGTTATGCATCAGTCTTGTTGAGAGTCACTGGCAAATGGTCCCCATCCAACCTGATTATTACTGATATAATTTTGACAAGAAGAACGGACAAATATTGCAGCTTCCAGATATGCAGAGCTAGGAGTTAACCAAAAGACTCACAGCAGTGTTTGTTGCCAGGTACTGAATTGAATGGTGAATACTTATTTGTGTGAATACTTAAGAGTAAGAGTTTATTTTTGTGCCGTATGTGCATCTTCACTGTGTTGAGTATCTTGTGTATATCCAGTGGTTAGAATGCCAATTAAATCCATTTCTGTTTCAGGCTGTGACAGCAAAATGTGGGAGAGTTGGAGTGGTGGTGAATTTTCTGCAAGACTCTGTAAGTGGTGTTGGATTCTGAAGCACAGGTGACAATCAACCAATTCCCTATTTGGTTTGGTCTTTGCAAAGTAAAATACTGACTATTGTTTCTACCACCTAACAAGAACTTTTAAAAAATTGATCTTAGTCACTAGATGGCAGAATGGGCCAAGCAATGGTTTAGACATATACAATTATCTGCACGTATTCAGAAAACAGCATGGCAAGTAAGCAGTAGGCACAGATAGTTGTATTCCACCATCCCTAACAAAACCCCAGTCATAGCTGCTTGTGGGTGTCCTAAAGTTTAGGTTATTTTAATGTGTGTGTGCATGTGCGCTGTGCTTTGATTCTTATTGTTTTCTAAAAATGTTTCTATACTATTTTAAATTAGTGGGTTTTTAAAAATATGATAGGTTATTTGTTTTTAAATGATTTTATCATCAGTTTTTTTAAACTGGATTTTGTTTTAATCTATGCCACCTTTAATCCCATGTCAGGAGAAAGAAATGATATAAATTCAAAGCAAACAAGCAAGTCCTAGCAGTCAATATGTCTGCATCTTGCCTCTAGAGGCAGGCTGCTTGCAGCTGAAAATATCTGAGCCCTTATCTGATCCTTCCCATCATTTCATCCACAATGATGGGTGCTTATAAGTTGAACAGTGTATCCGTAGTGTGACCACCTGCCCATAACATCAGCTTTGAGGATGTGGGGCACATTCTCTACATGGGAAAAGTAGCAAATACCAGTGCCTTTGATAAAGGCTAAAACAAGAGTAGGGAACGTCTGGCTTATAGATGTTTTGGACTATATCTCCCATAATCCCTTACTATTAGCTGTGCTGATTTGGAGCTTCTGGGCACTGAAGTCAAAAAATTCTGGTGGGGGGCGCAGATTCTTCACTCTTGGCTAAAAATAGCATAAGGTTGGCTGTCCAGATCTTTTGACAATCGTATTACACTCTAGTTCAAATTAAGATAATGTTATGTTTTGTTATGTTTGTTATGTTAAGATAATGTTATGTTTTATCCTGGACAAAGGAAGCATGATTAATCATAAGGGAAAGTAAACTATGCTGTGTAGAGACCCATAAAGCTTCCTGAAACAGGGAAGACCTGAGATTGCTCTTCCTGAAAGTTCCTTCTTTTGTATAAAAAAATTAAAAATGAAATGATGGTAATGGTGTATAACCTATAAGGGGTCTTCTTAGGTTATCAAAATGTGCTTGATTTTTTTGTTTTGTTTTGTTTTGTTTGTTTGTTTATTTATTTTTTAAATGTAAAGCTTGCTGGTAATATGCTAACAGTCCACTTATGGAAAAGCAAGAAAGTGAATTAACAAGTCTACTGTAACAGATGAAGGATGAGCTTTTGCAGACTATGTTAATAAATAAAATAACATTTTAGATGTTTCCAGGATTTGAGAATTAAGCTGCTAATATTATGCAATTTATCTATATCTGTATATATTTAAAGTGGAAATGATTTGTTTGGAATGACTTTTTTGTAAAAAATACAAGTAAATATGTGCAAACTGTAAAATATATAGACAAGAGAAGATATTAAAAACTGGCCAATAGTTGTATTATATGTTATAAATTTAATCACAAATTTATGTATCTTAATTCAGAATCAAGCGCCACAGTTTCCATTGGACCTTATTCCCATGTAACTGGGTGTAGGATTGTAGCCTTTCTGTTTCTTAATACATGGGTTTGTCATTCTTAATGACACAGCGTAGGCAAGGCTGGGTGGTATGGCTGAGCTGGATGGACATCCTGGGCAAGAAGACAGAGGGAGAGCCAAGCTGCATTTTGTGGCTCCATGCTTGACCGTACTGCTTAGAGTGACTTGCTTCCCATCCTGTTTTTTAAATTTCTCGCCCCTGTCTCAGGTTCCATGGGTTGTTTGATAGTGAATTATGAAAATCACCTTCCTGCACTGTCTGAAATTCCAATATTCTAGATTTTATAGAAGTACAACATACTTTGTACAAAATATAACATTTGCATTTTTTTTGCAAACTAGTCTCAACATGCACGAAACATATATAAATATGCACAAATTCTTGAAAATTGTCAAGATGTGTTCTCATCAAAGGCAAGACAAAATTGGAAATATCCCTTATACCCCTAATCTGCATTCTACAACACCACATAATCATTTGTTAATATGCGAGCAATGGAAACACCAGGGTGAATTAATTTTCCGTCAGTTCCTATCATTTTAGGTTTAAAATAGGTTGCTTGTTAAATTGTAGTTTGATGTTATTTGTTCTAGCTAATAACCAGCAGAATTCAATCTTTACTTTGAGGCAACATTACTGGGCAGTACCTCCACTTTCTATTGTTATTATGTACTGTTATGATGACTCCAACTTATGGAAACCCTATCATAAGGTTTTCTTAGCAAGATTTATTCAGAGGAGTTTTGCCATCACTTTCCCTTTAGGCTGAAAGTGTGTGACTTGCCAAAGGTCACCCAGTGGGTTTTGGTGGCTGAATGGGGATCTGAACCCTTGACTCCCAGAGTTTTTGTCCTGTACTCAGACCACTACACAGCTGGTTCCTACCAGCACTATTAATTACAAAACAGAAGTGGAGTCAAAGATGCTATTTATACCAGGATTGGCTCAGCTCTTGGCTTTACCATTAGGCTCTAAAAGGCAGTGGTAGGCACCAGATCATGTCTGTTCTTGGAAACTAAGCAGGATGTGTCCTGGTTAGTACCTGGATGGGAGACCATGAATGAACACCAAGTGCTGTACACTATATTTCAGAAGTAGGAACTGCCAAAACCACCTCTGAGTATCCTTTGGCTAAGAAAACCCTATGAAATTCATGGATTGACCATAAGTCGACAGGTGACTTGAAAACATGCGTGCTCACACGTGCACACACACAGGTTGCATGGGCTTGTATGAAAGAACATGGCTTTTTAGACAGTCTCATAAAATAGTGGAGACAAGAGTCTCTGCCGAAGAATTTTGAAAGATGTTTAGCTTTCTCAGTGTGCAGAATACACAAAATTGGGAACAAAGGCATAGGGGATCTGTGACTAAAAACCAAGGAAAAAAGCAAGGGGCAAATGAGCTGCTGCCCTGTTTGTAAATTAATTAGCATCTGTGGTGACTGACTGACTGTCAGCCACACCAAGCCCAGGGAGTCTTTGCATAATAAGAGCACATGTCTTGTTCTATCACAGCATTTGGTGTATAGGCCTGGCCTTGACAGAATGCACACTCCTTCCTGATTGCAGATGATGATGAATGAGCAAGCTGAGACTCTCAGGATTGCCTCTTTTATTGCAATATGTTCATGGCTGTCATTCACTCTAGAACAAACACAGCAAAAGCAGTGGCAAAGCCAAGCACAGGTAATTAAGTCCACCTGCAGAACCTGAGTGCAAACATATTGGTGTCCTGATACCTGTCACCAGCCAGCCAGCAGCTTCTCTGGCTCATTTTCAAAGACCCTTTTATCTCTGATCTGGAATGCTTCCATTCTGAAGCTCTGCTTTCCAGTCATAACCATCTCTGGCTGCACATCAGGAGAGGCGTTCAGCTAGACCTTTGCATTTTCCCTCTTGTGTTTCTGTAGCTCACATGTTAACAACTGATTGTGAGGTGTTGTAGAATGTAGAATGGAATGTAGAATTTCCAATTTTGTCTCGCCTTTGATAAGAAAGGATGTCCTGATGCCTCTTGACATGTTCCGAGAATTTTTGCACATTTTTGATGATTTGTTTCGTATGTGGAAACTTCTTTGCACAAAAATTCTGCAAAATACAATTTCCATTTGTGCAAAAATATGCATTTCTGTAAAATACCATTGTCTTTCTGCCAGGTCTTAGCTTTGTGCAAAATAGTATTTGTTTTCTTTGTGTGGAAATAACGTTTTTGAAAAAAAAAGACCCAAAGTGCTAAAAAGAATTGGAAAATGCATGAAAAATTGTGTGATCTCCTCCAGTCAGGATAAAAATCATGAAATGTTTCATGCTCTTTGGTGAGAGCAAAAGAACTGAAGGTTTACATGCTACTAATTCAAAGAGTGCATGCATTATTTATTTATTTAAATATTTCTTTATATTACTTTATATATTAACAATGTTAACTATTCTTAACTATGTTAACATTGCATGCCTCCCAAGTGTCCTGATTCAGTAAAGACAGTCAGGATTAATTCTCTGCTATCCCACATTTTCAGCGGCATTTAAAATGTCCCAGTTTTTCTCTCTTCCTCCCACTTTCCCTCTTTATTCCCAGCTTGCTTTAATTGTAGCAAACTAGTTCAAACACCATCAGGTTGTTGTGTTGGAGTCTTTGGTCAGTGGAAGAAAGTTCTAGGCTGGACCCTCAGCGTTTCAAGGGAAGGTGAGGAAGGGATCTTGCCTGAAATGTTGGACACCCACTGCCAGTCAGAATTGACAGGAATGGATTAGATGGTCTGCCTCAGGATAGGGGAGCTTTTTCTGTTACTGTAACTGCCCACTGCTTTTCATAGGGGGTGCACTTGATGTTGAAATAAAGTACTATATATTTTTTATCTCATGTTTGTTTCTATATGTGGTGGGAAGCAATATGTATAGTAAAAGAAACATCATCCTTTTTTTTTTTTTTTGAAAAATAAAGAGGAAGCCTCAAATGAGCACAAACAAAACAAAGATCTGAATCTCTTATGGAGATGCACAAGAAAAAACTAAGAAGTGAAGCCACTGAAGAAAAGAATAAGCCCAAAGAGAGATGGCCATTTGACCATGATCAGGAGCTCCAGGTTCATCAGTTGGATGGAGCACAAAAGAAAGCTCTCATAAAGTGATCTAGAGACTTGAACAGTAGATTTTCCCATGGCAAATCCAATATGTTTCTGTAATATAAATGTGAGATGAACTGAAGTATAGTTTGATACTGTTAAATCTCAAATACTAGTATATAATTAAAAAACCCTTTTCTGTATACACAGACAGAAAAAACAAAACAAAGAAAACCCTCAAACCCAATTATGAAGTCATCTGATTTTTTCCCCTCAAAGTTCTACACTGTTCATTACAGAGAAACTAAGCCCATCATTCCTCTTTGAACTGGTTTCTGAGTCAGTCCATAAGGCTACCTCACACAAAGACTGAGACTCTGCAGACTTAGGCTTTACATTAAACCAGAGAGCACATTGCAGATGTAAAGAACCTGGCTGCATGCTCTGTATCTCTGACTCTGCAAGGAGACTCGCAAGCTGAGAATACAAATCAGAGGGTGGTTTGCTTGCAACATAGTCTGTTGGGAGATAACAGGGTATCTTTGTGCACTGCTTCTTCATCAATAACAGATGAAGCACTATTCCCCCTTGCAAGTGATTATCTTTTTCTCCACCACCACAGGGTGGGGGGTAGGGCAGCTCAAAGGGAGGAAGAGGACTGAGGAAGGAATGCCCCTTAGCCTGCAAGTTGGTAATACTTTGGAAGATGCTGTGTTTACAGAGGAATGTTTGGGATGCTCCATGGTTTCAGACTAACATAAACAGTGTTGTGTTAGGGCTGCCCCTACTATTTGACAGAGTAGACAACTGCCTCAGGTGGCAGATGCTGGGAAGCAGCAGTGGCAGCCCCTCTCATAGCTGTTTCTCTGGAACTCCCGGCGGTTCTGTCTCTTGGAGGAAACCTCTTCACTACCTGCTGCCCTCTGGCGTTACACATGATCCTGTTGCACTACCAGGACTGAAAAATTCAACTATCAGTCCACTCAGCTTTCCCTTAATCTTAGGAGCAACATGTCTTGGACCACACCACACTGGATTGTACACATCAGTGGCTACGTCTGAACAGTGCTAGCTTACCCAACATTTCTACTTAGGCATCCATTATTTGTATCAATGCAACATGAAGATGCATACAGTTGATGTATTCACAGTCCCATTTCAGTTTTGCCTCCTGCTTGAGGAGATAAGGGGAGGGAGACAGAAGGATATGTCATGTCTTTCCAGAGCCCTTTTCCTGATAGTCAAAGGAAATATAGCTTATCACATTTATTGCTAAGATATACATAGCAATTGTGACATGAGAGCTCTTTTCGTGCAACTGGGGTCTTTACCTCTCCAAATATATCTGCTGCACACAGTCTACATACTATAGCTTGAGACATTTGTGTCTCACCCACAGACCCATGCTAGTTGCCTGTGACTGATGTACTTTAAATGATTATCTATGCAGTCTCACACGTGGACTCTGTGCCAGGACAAACAGCATTTTGGGAATGTTCTACTATTTAAAAGGAGCAGAGCCACACATATCCATTATGACACAATTGTCAAGTTCACTAGCGTTGGCTTCTTTGGCCTTTACCTTCCATGGGACAAAGGAATTCAGTCAGCTTGATAGAGAGGTTGTGAAAGGGTGACTGAATATGCTTCTTAAATATCTGAATTGACAAGCAATGATACTCATGCCAGTATCTGTGCAAAGAGAAGCTGTCTGTAATATATCGTGTGTTTTTTTGGCAACTACAAATATATGGGATTTTGAAACTCAAAGCAGGAAATATTGAAACCTGTACTGATAAAGAAACATTTCTACCTGCACTGTTTTTTCTTTAGGTAACAGTCTCCTTATCAACACTATGCTATAGTACAAATATTTGAAATGTGACTGTACCTCTTATGTTTTTCTACAGGAGCAACTACATCAGCAGAAATGTCTCAGTCAAACCCCAGTGTGGCTGGAGTGTTTGGCTTTGTGTAACAGACCTGAGCTGGTGCTTCTGTAGATAATGCTTCAGGGTAAATTGTGTACAATGAAATGACATAATCTTGCATTGTATTCTCAGATTGCCATCTTTTTATAGAAGCATTTTGTTTGCTTCTAATTTGTCTACAGCAGCCTTCCCCAAGCCAGGGGTGGGGCTCCAAGTGTGTTTGATTGCAATTCCCATTATTCCCAGTCAGCAGAATTGCAAATAAAGAAATCAAGAATGTGAACATCATACAGTACTGAAGTCAGACAAAATGATGTAGGCACTTTGAGCCAGAAATCAAAACAGTATGGTTACAGTTGGCCTTCAAAAATGTTACTGTCCCACTGTACCCAAGATTCTGTTTAACATGTAACTGGTATGTGTAACTTCAGGAAACCATCTTCTTTTAGTTGCAGTGGTTCACACATAACTGTAAATCATTTTATGGCTTGTTGAAGTCTGTTGTTGTGTTCAAATCTGACCTCACAAGTAACTTGTTTTGTTTGCCATAGTTTTGACTTATAAATGCTAGCCTTTTAAATCATGGCTTATTGTTAGGTCTGAACTCAGAATCCTAACTTATTCCTGGCCTGGTTTCACAGCTGTCTATGCTGAAATGGTAGCTGGCAAAAAAATGCTGGTCATCTGTATGATAAATTGTGTCTAAGCAGCAAACTGTGACTAACAAAAATCACATCTTATAAGAATGAAGAATTGTTAATCTGAAATCAAGCTGAAGGATTTAATTTCAATTCACAAATTAGAAAGGGTCTGTTTCTCATTGTGTACTTAGGACATCTGACTACTGGGGTAAGCTCCAAGATTTATTATTGAGTCATAGGTTTAAGTTATATGAAGTAAGCACATAGCTTGGATTAGTTTGATCATGTGAAAATATAAAATGAAGGGAGCATTTGAAAAATCACCACCACCACCAGCCTGCTGGTATTTTCATATAGATGGTGAGGCTCTCTTTAAAAGAGAATGCAAGCAAAACTCTCCAGCCCTGAATGCCCAGCTGTGTGCCAAGAGGCAGCTGTTGGTGTTCATTAAATAATCAAATGATCCTATGAGCTGAAAGAATGCACCCATAGAGGAGGCGATGCTGAGTCTCTGATTGATTAACTGCTCACCTGCTTCCAATCAACCACTGCTGGGGACAGACAGTTCTGCTGTATTTCTTCACAAAGAGTATGTGGTGGAAGTAAAGTATTGGTTCAGTAACATAGGTGGAAGCAAAGCATCACCCCAATCTACAGTCAGTGAGTCAATTTCTTACAGGCTTTGACTTTCTCCTCTTTCCTGGACACTTAGAATGGCACACATAATTTTTTTTAAAGATAATTGTTGGTTCAAGCTCACTTTGGCCTATGTACAGTTAGTCTCAAGGAGAGTGGACCTGTTGAATGAATGTGACTTGTTAAGTCAACAGTTAGGTAAGTTCCATTGATTCAGTTGGCTTACTCTAGTTGGGAAGGACTGTTGGATTTAGCTCCTACTAAGCTTAATAGTTGAGTGGGGACTTGAACCCAGGTCTCTGTCCCTGTGGATAATAAAGAATCCATGACACCACATTAAACATGCAAAGTATGTTGTGCAGGCAATAGATACATACATGCAGTAATCTTGTTTGGGAGGACAATTAAATCATACTGCCAGTACAAGGAAGCATGAAAGTCACATTGTACCTGAAATGGTTGAGGAAGATAGGGAAACCTAAATTCTTTTGTTGCTGCAGTTATCTTGTAAGGTGACTAATCCAGCTTTGAGGAACAATAAAGACTATGGTTATGCTCCATTTAGACTCATAAGGGCTGTGGAATGCTCCATCAGGGCCAACAAGGGCTGGATGGAGCATTATGGAGACATTAGAACTTAAGAAAAACCCTGCTGGTTCAGACCAAGGGGCCATCTGCTCTGGCATCTTGTTTCCTGCAATGGCCATCAACATCCTTTTAGGAAATGTGGATGGTAATTAAACTGTTATGCCCTACCAACTGGCATCCGATGGCACTGGCATTCTTTCCTTGAAAAGTTCAGAACCCAGAAAAGTTATTTATTTATTTTATTCCCACCATGGACTTTGGATCTGTTGGCTGGGAGTTTCTGGGCCATGCAGTCCAAAATGTGCCTTTTCCAAGCTCTGTTAAAATAACACATTAGAAATATTTTTCAAAGTTACTCCAGTACATTTCTCTGGATGCCATCTACACCCCCCATCTGCTTTATCTTAATCCAATAACCTTAGGCATGACAGCAAAGAACATGTCTCTTTCTTCTATAATTTTCCACAACTTTAAATCTCTTGAAAATGACAAAAGTAACTGACGCTTCTATAAAACAGGACATCAATCAGATTCTGCGTGCTTTTTGAATTACAATAATATAGGGAACATTTTTATTCCAAACAGAGAGCTGTCTCTTTTATTTATAGATTTTTCAGTTGGAAATGAGATGGTAGTAAAATCTTCCCTTCTATATCTTTTTCACTGTATGAAAACAGGGTTACAGATCAATTGATTTACCATCACAATCGATTAGGTGACTTTCCTACTATCTCTCCTGTGGCAATAGACAGGCGCTTGTATAGATCTTTCATTAGAGAAGTCATTGAAAAGCTAAGGTTCATTGGAAGCTTAAATGGCTTGTAGCTGACTCATTAGGCCATTAACCAACCATTAATATTGTTCAGCCCTCAAAGTATTGCAGATAAAAATAGATTCTTATGTTATGGGTTCCAACACTTAAAAATAAAAATAAAACCTTGAAATGGCAAGTATGCTTATGAGCTCTTATTAATATTGATTTCAACAAATGGCATGCCATATGTGAATTTATGAAGTCCCAGTGTGGTTCACAACCAAGGAAACCTGGGTTCAGTGCTTTCCTCAGCCATTAAGCTTATCTGAGTCAATCATTCCCGGCCTCAGCTAGTTAAGTTGGTTATTGTAAGACTAAAATGGGTTGTCACCATGCATCTGCCAGCTTTGCTCAACCAGTTTTGTTGTTTATGATGACTGTGTGGTGTTGATATGATAATGTGGCATCTGACATGCTGATGCTAAGATGTTCTTAGTTAAAATCATGTGGGGTTGCTGCTGCTGCTTGGATTACATTAGATTAGTTTTGGGCAACTTTCTGTTGGAGGTTGCCGGTACTCAGTGGTAGCATTGCATGGCTCTTTAGGAGTTTAGGCACAGCATGTTTGTTTGTTTGTTCAAACCCCGGTCTTCCTGCCTCACACTGGTATTCACTTTGTTCTCTGGGGTCTCATCTGCTCACACCTCTCTCACTGCCTGCCTGCCTGCCTGCCTGCCCTCCATGAAGCATGTGTTATAAGAGCTCCATCTAGGTCAGTGGTTCTCAACCTGTGGGTCCCCAGATGTTTTTGGACTTCAGCTCCCAGAAGCCCTGAGCATTGACCATAGTGGCTGGGGCTTCTGGGAGCTGAAGTTTACAAACATCTGGGGACCCACAGGTTGAGAACCACTGGTCTAGGTGATTTGCTCCCGTTCTCCTGATACAATGTAGTACTATTCCTTTTTCTTACTTTCCTCAAGAAGATTAACTTATGCTTGATTATGCACAAGTATTTTATGTATCTTATGAAGAGAGCTAAGTTTGATTTCTTTATCTGCTAGATTTTGGGTGTGGAGTGGAGAAGGCTGGTGAACTATTTCAACTTCTGCCTAGTGCATTTATTCTCTGCTTGAGGGATCCATTAAAATCTCTCAGATTTCCCAATATTTTCCAGTGGTGGTGAAGCTGCACTGAATCTATCTCAGTCCACCAACCAGAACACCACTGTCATTGAAGGGTAATGGCTGAAGTGCCTGCATTAGCAGTGTCGTCTCGCTATGGGGTCTGAAAGTGCGAAAATGACGTTCCACACCATAGTCCTCCAGAATGGCAGGACAGAACATCTCTTTGCTTCTGGAATGGAATGGACATAGGAAAACCATTTTTGTTGGGGCTCTGAGAGTTAATTTTGGCAGCCTTCACATGGAACTGTCTGGGAGGTGACATGTGCCCTCTGAGCCAGATGTTGCCTACTGAAGTGTGGGCAAAAGAAGACAATGAAAGCAAAGCATGGGAGGAGAACTGGTGCTGAGAAGTTGTAGCAGCATGAAACAGAGCAAAAAAATAGTGTTCAAAAAACACTCATGTTCAGTGGTCTCTTTGAAGAAAATGGCTCTCTGAGGAAGCTATGCTATTTACAAAGAATCAGAGAGGGCAAATGTGATCTTCAACAAAATGCTGTTCTACGAAATGGTCCAAATAGTCATCCCCCGTTTCGGAGTATTCCACTGTAATCTTCATCATCCCTCTCTTAGTTCCTCTGCCACGGCTGTCCTGAAAATGAAAGATATGTCTCAGGGAACCCTAGGGATTCCCAGTACACTGTCTGCCCCAGCAGAACCATGGATTCAAAACTCTAGCAGGAGTTCTTACTACCATCATCATTAAAACTACTGGGTGTTTTCTCCTGGGCGACCCAACAATCAATCAGAAAGTGCGAGGGAAGCTGCCTGGCAGTGGAAGGGAGATGCCCTACCAACCAATCAGAATTGGGTGGGGGCGGGCAGTCTTTGAATTTTGTGTTGCCTTATTGGGAGAACCTGAGTGAATTATGAGAAAAGGAGAGGCAGGAACAGAGCACTCAGGAGGCAAGGAGAAGTTCAAAGTTTTTTCTTCAAGCCTGCCTGTGCCTTAAGAAAATTGAGGAGGGAGTGTTTCTTTATCCATGTGAATATGAGTGCTAAGGGAGAGTGCTGTGCATTTGTCTGAGAAAGGAGAGGGAGTATACTTTGTGAGGGGAATAGTGTGTGTGTGTGTGTGAGTGTGAGGTGCGGGGGGAAGAAAGCGAAGAAGAAGGAGGGAAGGATGGATAATACAATCTGCCTTCACAGAGCAATAGTTCACTTACAGTAACAATGTTGTCATACACATATATATTCAGAAATAAACACAGTGAGTTCACTAAGACTAACTCATATGGATATGTCTATCAGACTGTAACACATGTAACATATTAATAAGCCATGGGAATGCATCAGATTTCTTAGTGATAATCATGTCTTTCCAACTATATATATATTTTCACTAATTCTGATCTATTTGCCTCTTGAGGTTGACAGTGGCCTTTTCTGCACTTTGTTTTTGCAACAGAGCAGAGCGTCCTCCAGAGAGGACGTTTGCACTTGGGGGCAGACTGGGTCCGGACTACTTTCTGTACTTCCGGACTTCAGCCTGCTCTGGAACGACCAGAAGTAGTCGCTCGCTCTGCTATTGAAAGACCGCTTAAAACAGGTCTTTCAACAGTGCGGCGCACCCCACTCCGTAGCTGCGCTCTGGTGTAGATTTGCAGGCTCGCACCAGCACAAGCCTACAGATCTTCTGGGGGTGGGCTTTAGGCTGGCAAGCTTCACCGGTTGGTGGAGAGGCTCCACCAACCGGAAGCCGCCTTTTTCTTCCCCGGAGCAGTGTGTAGCATGGCCAAGCACTACTCCGGATCAGCCTGGATCCTCCGAGAGAGCATGCCAGTCCGGTAAGTAACAGAACAGGGCGTTTTCTTTACCAAGCGTGAAAAAACCCAGTGTTACATGCTTCCTCTCTTGCCCAACACACCCCTTTTTATCTTAACAGTCTTGGAGAAGAGGTTAGACTGAGCCCCTTTTCACATGACAACTGCATCCTGGCATGGGGACATGAAAGGACTGGGACCATGATGACGCTTCTGCATGATGTCATGGTAATCCCGCCCTTCTCCTGTCACCAGCCAGTGCGATTGCAGGGTAAATCACTGATGAAGTTTCTCCATTAATGACCCCTGATTGTGCAACACTCCCATTCTTCCTGGCTTTGCAGAAGAGCAGGAAGTGTGATAGAGGCACTTCCTGCTCCAGCACAGCATGGGAAAGAGCCCGGCTGCACTGCAGAAGGCAGGCACGTGTCACTCATGCTCCCTTCCACAGGGAGCCAGTTGGGTGTAGAGGGGAGTGTTCCTGTTGCACTCCCTTCCCACAAGAGGTGCTGCTGGGATCATGACCGGAGGATGATGGGATAAGGTAACATGCAGAAATGGCCTGAGAGGCTGTGATTGCCTCAAGGTGACCTCATGAGCTTTATAGAGAAGCTGGGATATATCCGAATCAGATGTATAAAATATGTTGAGCAGACAGGGTGGGTATGAACACAGAGCACATGCAGTGATTGTCTGAGAGAAAACAGGATCTGGTTGATTCTACATTAATGTATAGGATAATACTTAAAGTCACACTGTGCACACACATACACAGGTAATTATGTTTATTGATTTAAGTTTTTTTCTTTTTTCCCCTAAATTTGCTAGATAAATCCAGAGGTTGCACTGCTTAAGATATCTGATGTGTCCTTCCTCATTAATGAGTTTTGCACTCGACCGCATCCTTTTGATCACACCCTCATGATGTTGCTTAGTCACATGTCTTATAGATTCACAGAGTGTCTCTATCATCTTCTGTGAAATGTTGGAGAGTGTGACTGAGCATGTTCAGTTGCATAGGGTTTTTGAGTCTCCTCACCCTTTTCATTCCGTTAAATATAATTCTAGCTAATATTATCAACTTTTTTAGAAAGCAGGCCCTTCATGCAAGGATAGAGAAAGTGTTATCCTCCAAAGACTTAGGAACATCAGCTATCATTATCCTGTATCCCAGGCCTATGGAAGTTGTTATCTAACAAGTTTGGGATGGTCCCATACTTTCTACTGTCTCTTAATGGTTTGGGAAGCAGGATGTATGAAGGTCTGCCCTGCCCTACACATGCTTGTATTCTTATGGGGGTTTTCATTCAGCTTTGCCGTGGGATGTAGGATTGAACCTTTTTGTTTATGAGATTCCCAACCTTGGGTGGCCATACTTATTGGAGTTTTCATCATGCTGTCAAAAAGGGTTTATTATTCACTGCACATTTGCTTTGTTTCCAGTCCTCTTTCATAGGTATGTATGTGAATGCATGTGCACATCTGATTTTAATACCTGATTTCTGATTTTGAGCTCAGTTGGTGTTTAGTCTTAATACCTTTCCTGAATTTTTCCATAAGCAAGCATGATCATGTCTAGCTATATTTAAGCCACTTATTCTCACATTTTAGAGTGACTGAAAGGCAGAATGGAGAATAACATTGTTTAAAGGAAAAGTGGGGTTATGTGCAGATAAGAAAAGGTCTCAGTTTTCAAATGCTGGGGTTGTCACCACAGCCTACAGCCTGGTGATGCTCCCCCAAGGAGGCAATGTGTCTTACTTTTAAAAGGACAGCTCTGGGCCCTGTCATACTACATTGTTATAATGCTATTATTATACTTCAACTGCCATGGCAACATTCTGTGGAATTCTGGGGTTTGTAGTTTAGTGAGGGCCAAGAGCTCTCTGGTTGAGAATTCTAAATGTCCCTCCCTAAACTGCAAATCCCAGGATTCCATACAATGAGTTAAAAGTACAAGAACAGCACTATCACAGTGTGATGTGATAGGGCCTGATATCTTTAATTTGAGCAACTGCCCAGTTCATGCCTGGCTTAAAGACAGAGAACCATCAAAAGAAAGAACTGTAGTCTTTGAGCTGCCCTTCAACAGCTTGCTCTAGGACAGCAGAGTGAGCAGCAATCATGTAGCTGTCACCTGGCCACAGTATCCCTAGTGATGGTGAATAGTATTTCTGTTTAGTTTATGGTAATTATATCCCCTTTTGCATCTAAACATATAAATTAACATGCATCAATTTTATGCAAACCCATACCTTCTTTTAGGTGATCTATTTTTTTTTTCCCTTGAACAACGCGTAAGTGGCCATCCAACTCTGATGGCATGTAACGCCATCTTCTTGCTGAGGATTGGCAGATCTAGGTCCGCTCAGTGGATAGGTTGGAGAAATTAGCAGAGAACAAGGTTCTGCACACTGCCGCAAACTCTTGGGATAGAAAGATGAGATCAAAATGACATCAATATATAATAAAGTGAATACAGTAGTTGCCATTCATTCCCGGGAGCAGGAAAAAAACAAAACAAAGCTGGGTGAAGAGAATGGACAACAGTCTTAAGCTAAGGGCAAAAATGTATCTTTCAGCTCTGGCGCAAGTTGGTCTGGCTCCCCCTCTTACACTTCCTACAATGAGAAGGAACAGAATATACAAATTAAGCTTTGCATTCCCAGGGGCTCTTGCAGCATGGAAACCTCCCCTTTCTTCCTAGTACTCATCATAATGATGAGCATTTTGCCAGTAATAATTATAAATGGCAATTAAGTGGGAAGGCGTTTGAAACTTTCCATGTAAAGGAATGTTAAAAAAAAATGAACATATGTTCTGAGAAATAAAATAAACTTCTGTTGGTGCATTGGCACAGAGCCACTGAAATCCTGGTTACTATCGATAATATAAAGAAAATACATCTCATGGTTTATGCGGCAGATAAGATAATATAAGCAACAAACTTGCATTGCTTACTGCATTGCTAATCTCCCAGCAGGTCAGCTATAATGAATGCACCAGTTCTCACACATAATTTTTAATAAGATAACTTGCTTTAAAGTGAGGCAGTCAATAGGCCCGTTTGCCAGCAGATTTCTCCACAGGAGAAACAGCCATAACACAATATCAACTGTTTTCTTCTGGCTGAACAAAAATAAAGCGTAGATGAAGGTGGGTGGCAATGCAAACTATAAATTTAATGGCAGATGCACATAGAGGAATGGGAGCAAAAAGGGATGTACAGTTAGGAATAGATACAGAAAGGATATTTGGAACTTACTCAAAATGTGCCTATAGCCATAAAAATCTGATGACTTAAAAAAATGCAAAGGTCTGAATCCAGTTCTTTGTTTCAACCATAGCAGATCCATGAAATAAATGGTATTTACTTAGGTATTGACCCAACCCAATGAATTCAGTGGGTTTGCCCCACTTCACACAATTAGACATGAAGAAAGGTATTTTCTATGAGAAAGGCTCATAGTTACAGTACAGAATGAAAGACATTAATTCAGTTATATTTGGACATGTATTTTTGCAGTTCTTGTGGGACTCCCCCTGATTTTAATGGGGGAGTGGGAACACGTCTAATGTCAGCATATTCAGGTATTTGTTTACTTTTTGGTGTCCTAGGAAGATATACCACTGATGACTGCTCTGATCCTGTGTTTAAAAAATGCTTTCCGGTGATTGGTTCTCTAATCCCCTCTTTGTGCTGACTTCTGCCATTGCAGTTCCTCTCCCAATTTCCTTAATAGTTGTTGTCTGAAACATTGTGGGAACTTAAGATCATGGATATTGGCCAGCTACCTAGTGCTGTCTAATGACTTCTTAAGATGGGGCAGTTGTAGTTTGGAGGCGTGGTATTTGTGGCTGTAGTCTCAGGGTTTTTTTTAAATATCCAAACAACGTTTTTGTTGTCCTGACTATTTTTTGGCAATTTCTGTCATGAGCTTCTATATTTCAAACCCATGCTAAGGTGGATTTCTTTTTAATTATGAGACCTATGAGAATAGCGTGTTACCTTCTCTTAATCATTTCTTGTATTTTTTTTGGAGTTATAACACTATAGTGCAATAACTGGGTGTGAAATTGCACTTTTTGCATTATAACTCTTATTACCTCTTCAGAGAGGAGAAAATTTACCTTTCAAATTTTGCTGACTACCTCAGCAAACCATGCCCCTGTTTAAAAAAACAGTTGAAGAGTCATTCTAAACTACCCCTCAGAAGAATGGAATGAGTGAATATAGAGTCAACAACAACTGGCAAAACGTGGAAAACCCCAAAGGGTTATATCATGAGTACTTATGTCTTTTTAGAGCAAGCTAGAACAGTGGTTCTCAACCTGTGGGTCCCCAGATGTTCGTGGACTTCAGCTCCCAGAAGCCCTGAGCATTGCCCATAGTGGCTGGGGCTTCTGGAAGCTGAAGTCCATGAACATCTGGGGACTCACAGGTTGAGAACCACTGATCTAGAAGAACCCAGAAGATATTGCAGTTGCCACTGTCAGAATCTTTTTAGAGCTCCCTCAAACATGGAGCTGATCTGCAGCAGGAGAGAGAAGTGGAAGAATCCTGACGTGTGTAGAATGGGAGGTACCACTTCAAATTCTGGTTGGGGAGGGGACACAATGCTTGGACGTTTCTCATCTTAAAAACTTAAAATTCCTATAAGTCTGCCAGGAGGAAATGTTCTAACATAACCGTTTTCCTGAATGGAATTTTTTAGTTTTTTGTCTTTTAACATATGAAACATTAAAAAATGAAATTTTATTGTGTAAGTTGTGGTTATACAACAAATTCTGCTGCTTTATAGTTCCGCCAAACAGCTCATTCTCACCATTTTTGCTGTATAGCAAGCTTCATACAACCAGTTGGAATTACTGTTATGTAGAGATGTGGTATCCTACCTTTTGAAACTTCTCTTTGTGTTATGTGAAATGATGTAGAAAAGAAACAAGGCCTCAGGAAATAAGAAAGAAAGAAAGAAAGATGATTTTGTTATTGAAAATAGCCAAATGTATTTTGTCCTGGAAATATTTTTATGGCTTTCTTCAGGGGCTGCTCAGGATCCTCCGAGAGACTAGGTACAAAGGACAAACCCTTTTCCAGAAACAGTAATTCTTGTGAACTCAGAGTCCTAGTTGAAGGATTAACTACAGCTAACAGAGTAGGAGGAGCCCTGTTATGTATAAATCCCTTGCTGTTCTTGCCATTCCTGCCCATCAGAGCCATTTTGCCCACAAATGGATGAACAGTGATAATCCAATTTCCATTTGAACTCTAGCCTTGAATTAACCATTAGTGTGTAATTATGTTTCAACAAATAGGACGGAATATGTACCATCTTCTACTTCTGTCCTGGGGCTTCTGAGAAATATCTGATTGGTCTGTTCTAAAGACTATGCTCTGGATTTCAGTATGATCTGACAAGAAAGATGTAATTTTGCACATAAGGGCTGTCTGTTCCTATACAAATCTGCATGGAATCTGAGATCTTCAGTAGAAGCCTTGGGTGGTTAAGCTGGTAAATAGACAAGACAGAACTTTCTATGTAATAGCACCTTGGCCATGGAAGTTCCTCCCAAAGGAAGTCAGACTCATTCAGTTCCTCTAGAGCAGTGGTTCTCAACCTGTGGGTCCCCAGATGTTCATGGACTTCAGCTTCCAGAAGCCCCAGCCACTACGGTCAATGCTCAGGGCTTCTGGGAGCTGAAGTCCACGAACAACTGGGGACCCACAGGTTGAGAACCACTGCTCTAGAGCCTCCAGAAGGCAATTGAGACTGCATGTTTTTAAATGGCCTTAGGTTCTCAAGACCAGGATTGGACTTTAGTGTGGCTTGCACTGTGTGTGCCTTTTTAAAACAGATTTAAAAGTAGTCTGTGTAGCGTATGTCACCTTGGGAGCTTTAGCAGTGTGGGAGGTGATAAACAAAGTAACAAAACATCCTATTTGCATTTATTGTTTAAGTGCTGATTTCCTTCCTAGATAATAGGATTTCTTTTTGTGCTATTCAAAGTAAAGAGTCCACAATGAAATTGAGTACCACTGTTTCTCAGAAGCAAAGGAATGTGTAGATTTGGGGAAGGGTTTGGGAGGAAACATACATGAGAAAGAGGCTCATATTGAGAGCATAATAATCTGTTCTAATCTGTAGCATTCTGTAATGTGTGCCTTACTCCACAGGCAATGTCTCAGCAAGAGAAGAACTACCTACCGTTTTTCCATCAAGGGCAGCACACTTGGAAACCCAACAAAAGCAACACAGGGAGCCGGGCTTCATGCATGCATCAATAAAGGTTGCCATGCAACCTATTGTGAGAATTTTATCAGCAACAGATGGACTTTTAATACCCTCCTAATCCATATTTTAAATACTGCCTTTGTGCTCTGCCTGATAAATATGATTAAGTGAAATCTAATGACAGTATTGGTGGCAAAGCTATAGTTATAGCTGTAGCTATAATTATGATATCATGTCAAATGAAAGATGGGGAATCTGCTAAAAAAGTTCCACATTGTGACTTGCCTGAGAATAAATTTTCCTGATGTATTTTCATAATCAAAGTAGAAACAATCTCACTATTCTTTTATTGTGATTCTGATTTCTTATAGAATGATCCAATAGAATCCATTCTTCATTCTCCAACAGCACAGAATGTACAATCCCAGTTTTATACAGACCATCTTTTCTCCCACACTTAAAATGATCGTATATCCTGTTAGCAGTGACCAACAAGTTATCTTTGGAAGCTCACATGAAAATGGAGGCCATCCCCAGCAAAGGCAACTCTAACTGTGCAGGTGTCAAGCTATTCAAACAAGCAGCTGTGAAAACTTTATAGAAGGATATTGCTGAAGGGGCCATGCAAAGCTTCTGATGCTTGTTCTTGCTCCATGCAGGAAATCCACAGCTAGGTTATCCTCAACAGCTAACTGTCTAACCTCTGCTTGATGTGCTTCTGTGAGATATTGATTGATTGACCTCATTCTTGAGTTCTTCTTAGTATCAGTAAGGATTCTTCTATATGTTCAACAAAAATCTGTCCTCTTGTAACTTAAACCAAGACTTTCTTTGCTCTATTTCAAATACTTTGGTACTGTCTCAAACCAACATTTAGAGATCCTAACTGCAGAATGGGGGTTCCAGCTGCAGAACTCTGTCTTTTCTTCCTGAACAGTAAAGTGCATTGTATTTACAGACTTCAGAATATCTCAGTGCTCCCCCTAGACCCTTTAAGATAGATTCAATCTGCAATTGATTATTTCTGATGAAAGTACATATGAACCAATAAGTTCCAAGAGAATGATTATGCAACGTTATTTTTATAGTCCCTAATATCAATAGGAAAGTAAAGATTATGAGGGCCAATTATCTGATCCCAATTTATTGCATACATGTATTGACTGCAATAATAATCCATTTTCACATGAAACCGTAATCCTATAGGAGTCTCGATATGGTGAAACTTGTCTGCCAATGTAATTGCTCATTATGGAATTTGTGTATCTGGGAGCAGGACCTTATGAACATGATAGTGTGTGGAGACATTAAAAAGGCCAGGCCAAGACTGCTCTATGTGAAATTTAGTTCTTAACAGCAAGAAACAATATCTTGACATCAGACATGTCAATGTATATTGACCCACTTTGGTTTTTTGCAGATCAGCATCTGATAATGGTACATTTCTTACAATTTAGAATTTTTATTTTGGAAGTGAATAGCTCAAGCACGGCAGTATAAACAGACTTTGTTATATCAGAGCTTGGAAAAGTTACTTCTTCTGTCTACATTATCTTGAATTCTCCAGCCAGTAAGGCCACTGTCATGGCCACTGGCAACCTGATAAAGTGCTTGTTGTAATAAGTGATTTTTTTCAAATAACTAACAATTGGGGAAGGAAAATAGCAGGAAAGGAGCTCACCTGCTTGCATGTCATAAAGGGTATACCATTTGATTTCTGATTTAGAAGGGAAAAAACAAAACAAACTGTCAGTTTCATTTTCATGGCATTTTCCAGAATCCCACAAGTGTACTTTTTCTCAGCCTACCAGGTTAAAAAGGCTTCCCCCCTCCTACCCACCTGGGCTATGTCCATATTTTTGCATGTATCACCGAATGTATGCAACTTTGTATGCATTTAACTGATGTAGGCATTCAAAACACACCTTCTTTGGCTAAAGGATATTTGTGTTCATTTTCAAATAAGTGCATTTTTAGCGATGCACATTTTCCAAATGTACATATGGTTTTGTGCAGATATTTTCTTCAATAAAATGCATCACAAGTCTTAGAAATGTACGGACTTCTGGGGCAAGAATTGCTACAGCCCATTGCAAGTGTTGGGAAATATGAAATGGACATTTTTGTAGGGGCTCGATCAATTTCATTTTCAACCTATTGGATTTCATGATATCAGAAATCCATGTGATGGCCAGTAGCCAAATGTTTTAGTTCAGTCCAGTTCAATAGCATACTACATACTACCACTATAATTCTCAACAACTGGGAAAGGTTCCATTGTGGTTCATTTGAATATGCATTCATTGAATTGTACTCTGGAGCTAATATTCTATTAGATCACTCACACAGCATAAAGCCCTACCAGTCTAATTGCATTCATAGTCTGGAGAAGGGTACCAGGCATCTCTTTGGCTTTGTGGAACCTATCAAATGGCTCCTGGGCACTGTTTAGCATCCTTTGGTGACTGACGGGCTATGAGAGATAGCTGAGCACTTTTTGGCTACCACTGCACAGCAGCAGCAGCAGCAGACGGAACAGCTTTGACCATTTAGACATGGACAAAAGATTCTTCTCCTTTCCAAGCTGTCCAGTGGCAATTGCACAGTGCTCTGGGGTACTTGGTCAATCAATGTCCATAGATATGTGTTCAACTGCGTCTGGGAGTGGTCTGGCAGTTGATGTGCAGCCACAGCAGCGGCATCGTCCAAGGAGGTACTGAACATTTCTTTAATCAGTCTCTTCCAAAGTACTTAAGTTGGTGTAAACAGCACAACTGAGAGTGATTTATGACAGTGTACGATTCTAGCTATAATATTCAAATCATATAAACACAAGATGAATGAGGTTGTACAATTTATTTAGTGAAAAGATGGTAGTGCTGTTTTTGCAGTTACCTGCTTGGAATAAGATTTTATCTAACATCACTATCTCTAAACAGCCTTCCCTGCCTTGGATTGCTGTGGCTACATGGTTGGGAAAGAGTATGGATCTTAAAGGATCTTGCTGTGAGATTCTCATATGCTGCAGTCTCTATTAGGGTGTGGTGTGTATTAATTAGTAACACTACAGCAGTACATCATTTGGAATTAGGGGTAAATAAAAGCTAAAGGTGCTTTGTGTGCTCCTTTACTGGTCTGAGCAGGAGAGGGGTGTCATGGTGGGTCTTAGACACGTATCTCTTCTTTGAGATTTTTTTTTAAAGCCCCAAGTATTTGGGGTGAGACAAACTCCTGTGTCCCTTTTAATAATGTTCCTGCTTTTGCCAATGGGAAGGAATGCTGGATAAGAAAGGGAATATATTTCTGATTTCTCTAAAGTGACCTTCAAATTTTGATGGAGGGAGGAGTCATGAATTATGACAATGTTTGCAGGTATGCCCCTAAAGATCAAACCAAACTAGATGATTCACTTAGTAGCACATTTTTTGAAGGGAGTGCTCCCTCAAGTGGTAAAAGATGTCTTTCCTCCATCCCCACTCCTTTAGGGTGCCAGCCTAAGAAGATAAAGTAGTAATAGGAACGTGTCATAACTCTTTGACATAGGCTAGTACCAGTGTCAGTAGTCAGCTTTATTTCAGAGGAAAGAACCACCTCTGAATATTCCTTGCCTAAGAAAGCTCTATGAAATTCATGGGGTTGTCATAAATTGACAGGTTACTTGAAGGCATATACACGCAAAGCAGTTTATTATTGCTTGAACCATAGATCGTTTGCATACAAAATGAATGAGTAAAATAAAAAAGTGCAGCATAGAACAAATAACATAAAGATCTAGATAAATAACTTAAATGGAACTTAAATAACTTAAATGGAAAATGAATATAAATATTTTAAAAAATTCAGTAGGATTGAAATACATCAAAAATCAACAAAGACACTGCATTTAGATGAAAACATCACCGGAACAATCAATTGTGATGTCAGAAATAAAGTTTGCCTGACTTTTCAGTGCTGTAAAAACATAAAGAGAAACTTTGTGAATTAAAGTAGTGCTGGTATCAGACAGAACACACAGGCACGCACACACACCCAAAAATCCTTAATTTCTAGAGTCCCATAAATAGAGGGCAAATGTGGTATAAGCACATCTGCCATCAGTCATGGCTGTAGGCATAGTTTCAAATTGCAGGACTGTAAAACCTTGCCTGGATTCTGGAAGTGTAAGCTTTCTTTTTGATGGTCATATCTATATACAATTTTGAACATTTTGCATTGTTAATTAGCCTGTCTGTCCAAATGAGCACTAACCACCCAAAAATACACTCATTCGTTTGAACTCCGGATTGAAAAGTCAAGTGAGATAGCATAACAATGAAGTAAATAGTAATCTCTTAGACGTAGGGTTTTGTAGTTTCACAACTTTAAACAAACAAGCAAACTGTTCAAAATATAACTTTAGGAGACTAATAGAAGATTATTTTAAAATTCTCCAGTAATTAAATAAAATGAAATGGATGCATGATCTTATGAATGGAAAACTGATCAGTCTAAATCAAAGCCATAGGAATGCCAGAGGGATGAATTCAAAATTCCAAAGGGACTCCATTTTAGCCATCTGAGAATCATTGCATCCGCAGACAACAGTGTCATACAAAATCTGGGCAATGACTTTGCCCTGGAAAATTTTAAGGGCTGGATACACAAAGTGCCCTCCTGCACTGCTATAAATGTTTTTTTGGTTTTTTTTGCAAGGGAAGCAGAATACAAAAAGCTAGGTGGAGGAGGTGAAGGAATGGATTAGAATGGTTCATTCTGGCCAGAATCCTGAACGGGAGGATAGCACTGCAGCTTTTGGTTGCAGACTGCACTTTGTCTTCTCTGTGATTGAAGCAATAAATAAGCAGGCCTTCAGAATTTTGATGAATGTGTATATACCACAATATTCTTATACCGTATTTTTTTTTTAAAAAAAATACCATAAGAGTTGCTTGTTTTTGCAACATTCATTACTATGCAAAGACATGGTACATCGTGTCAAAGATGCACTGATTAACTCCATATTATGCAATGGTGCTTTGAATTTGAATAAAACTCCAAAAGAAGACTTGGCAAGATGTATCGTGTCAAATGAAAGGCTCAATATTGTGCCTTGACAGAATACATCATTACAGCTGCGAAGGATGGATCATGTCAGCATGGAGTATAAAGCCATTAGCACTAAGATTCTTGACATGATCCGGCTTAATAGTTTTATATCCGTATTGAAATGACACATTTTATATTATGCTAAGAGCACCATGTATTAGCAGATCAGGTCTCTCACTTTCTTTTTGAAACAATTTATTCCACTGAGCACTGAACGTGGGAAAAGTGATGTATTGAACACACCTCTTCAGTTGTCTTTTGAATGCTACTTGCTAGCAAGACAGGTGGGGTAGGCAGGTATAATGTAAGGCAGAGATAGCACTCATGCATGTGTATCTCTGAGATGTAAAGATATAGCACCCAAGTCTCTTTTTGATACATGTATTTGTAAGAAGGAACATCAGCATATTTTGGTTCATATAGGGGACTTCTGTTATGGTCCAGGCTTGGAGAGTTACCTTTTTCAACAACAGATGGTAACTTCCAAGTGCTGATTGTGATTCATTTTAAAGGCTTTATGTACTTAAGTCTAGGGAAACTACATAGGTCATCTGTCCTGGGGGAAAAAAACATCATTGCTTTCAGGGAAATAGTTGGGAATGTCAGCTTAACATTAAGTACTGATTGGAAATAGTTACTGTTAATTATATTTTCACATTTATATATTCCAATTTCAGAAGAATGCAGAAAAAGTGGAAGAAACATGAATCAAATGTGTGTTGTTGGTTAAAATGCAAGAAGGGAAGGATATTAGACATGACACAGATGCATTATTTTTATATCTAGTGGTGTGGAATTATTTGTTAGACTGCAAACACATAGTCTTCTGCCTCCTTGCAAAGCTGTGGGTATGGTACTGTGTCTCATCTTTCTCCTGCTCACCAATTCCCTTTCCCCCAACTCTTCCTTGCTCTTCCATTCCCATTAGGATCCCTCGCATGTAGCTGGGAGAAAGAAACTCAACAGAGGGGCTAACATGGAAAAAAACAACTGGTGGAGTATTTCATCTTCTTCCTTCTGCTTCTCTAATGCCCTCTTAGTGATGTTTCCCATCAGTTGCAAATACTGATTTGAACATTTTTGTGTACATGTGCTTTCAACTGGACTGGTATGCAAAGTAGTGAACAATCATTGTGAAACTACAGGGAGGTTTAATGGCAGATAGAAAAACTTAGTTGAAATATGTTTGCATTATAAGTAGACAACAGAGAGATGATGATGGGATGTCCAACGATAGACAAGCTTTATTTTGCTTACTGTTGATCCTACTATGGATGCATCTGTATATTTTAGAAGAATAAAATGCAAAGGAATCTAAGAAGAAATGACTGGATTGAATTACTAAATGGTGTTTTGATTATGAAGGGTAGTCCCACATAGAGGGCTCCAAGTACTTCTGGTCAAAAAGCATTGCACATCTGTTCCACCTTTTCCTCTTTGATGGCTTTTTTGTTGGAAAAAAAGATGTAAAAACATGGGAGGATTACAGATGGAAGATATTGTTCAGAGCTCCTGAAGAAATTCCATGGAAGATCATCAGTGATTTCCCAGTAAAAGCCTCATCTAGACAGACCTTAAGTAAGACGACAAGTACGTATATTTGACTAAGTTAACATAACAAAGCAAAGCAAAATTTCATGATACGTGTGTGTATGGTTTGAAGTGTTTTATATAACTCAGTCAAGATTTCTTAAGAACTGCTGCAATCCAACCAACAATGAATGTCTCTTTCACTTTCCACAGGGTCAAACCATACGTTAAGGAGAATGATAACTAATCATTAACCTGTTTTAATCAGATTTCCTCAGAAATGCTTGCTTCAGAAATCAGACTTGCAGATTAACCTTGTGGTTAGCCTTCCAATGATTATAATCTAAAACAAACCACAATAAATGCAAGATATATAAGTAAGCAAAATCATATGGTATGACAAACAGATGTCTTTCATTATACTTACATGAGCACCTCCCCAAAAAGGGGCTAAATATATCAGCTACTCTGACCCACAGAAGGGTAATTTACAGGGGCTTCTTCTTCAAAGTCATCACAATGACTTATCTTGGGCTGAAACTGCCCACCAAAAACACTGAAATATGCTTTATTTCTTAAAAACTTACATATGCAGAGAACTGCACAGATGGTGCATTTATATCCAAAGAATGAGGAATATCTAACTTCAGAAAAGTGTTATCTGAACCAAAGTGACTTGACAGCTTTTATCTCAATTCCTTGACTGCTGCTTAAGAGGATTAGTGACACTGGGTAGCTTCATGAGAGTAGCTAACGGTAAAAGGATCAATTGCAACTCATAGCTAAAAATCAATGAAATGTGTCTTACTAAATCGGACTTATCCTCAGGTCACCGTAGAGAATGCATTACTTTGCCCTTATTTAGTTACACAATTAGAGCCCAGAAATGATCATAAATGAGACTCCTTCAAGTCCTTTGAAATAGATAGTCTTCACATTTTTGTTGCAATTAGAGGTTAAAGAAGCTTCAGAGAGTGAGCCAGCAAGATGCCCTCTTGCCAGAATGGATCCTGCTGCTTTAGTGATTATTTCAAGTTCTCTGCTGTAGGAGGTAGAGGAGGGATCGCATCTTTTTCAGTGAATACGTGAGTGAGTGAATGAGTAAAGAGAAGTGAGGGAGAATTTCTAAATTTAAGTACAGTGCTAACTTAGCAACAAAACAGAAAGTTGTATTTGCAGAGAATATATCTGTGTTCTGTGTACAAGTGCATAAATGGTAGAGAGGCAAGATCTGATGAAAGGGGCAGAGGGAGCCCCACTGGGCTGCACAGTGAAATGGAAAGAAGAGATTATTAGATCCAGAATCAAAAGTTGAAGCAGAATATGGGTGGTAATGGACCTCCCTTTTGTCTCATATTTTTCTGTGCCTTTGCACCTTACTTATATCTTTTTTAGAAACAGAATAGTGTTTGGTTTGGGGAGGGTGTGTATTTGTGTGTATGTGTGTGTGTGTGTGTGAGAGAGTGAGTGACTGAGGGAGGGAGGGAGGGAGGGAGGGAGGTGAGTGAGAAAGGAGGGAGACATTAAGCAGTATTGCCTATTGAAGGCGTGGCATGCATAAGATTATGTTGCAAAATTCTCATTGCCTCTTGGCAAAATGATATAGACTACTCAGCTACAGTGAGAGTGAGAAAAAATGAGAGGTAATGTGGTTTAGCCATCTGTAAGCCTCCCTCTATATCAAAAATGGGCAACTAGTGGACTTCCAGATGTTATTGGGTTGCAGTTGCCATCATGCAGTTATATAGTTTGAGGGAGCCGCAATTAACATCTGAAAGACTGAGTGCTTTCTATAGTGAAGTTGACCTTTTATTCTAAAAGAAGCCCTGAATCTGGATCAGGATCACTGTGTAGAGGTAGGAGGGCATTAAAGTTATCCCTCATATATTTTACTTCAAAAATGTGTGTGTGCATGCACACACATGCAGATATATTCACATATTTTTTGAGTAAATGCATGCACACACACACTATGGAGGTTAAAAAAAAACATGCATAGGGTTTTCCCCCATTTCTAAAATCACCATGTGAGGTATGTTGGATAGGTAAATTATTAGAAGCAATAAACTAGATAACCAGCACGTGTACTGATGATGGATAACTGTTAGGAAGGTCACACTTCCACCCTCCACTTATATACTTGCTAGCTCTGCCACTAATGATCCCATCCCAAAGTCAGAGAGCAGGGGCTCTTCAAATGTTGGACAGCAGTTCCCACAGTCCCATAATCCTTACCCTTGGCTTTTGCTGGTTAGCGTTGATGGGTGTTGCAGTCCAATAGTATCTGGATGAAGCCACCTTTTATTTACCCAATCCTATATTCTCTGAGCTCATCTGTCAGGCAAGCTTGTATGAATGGATGATATCCATTTTATTATGAACACTAAAAATCTTTAAGGAGGTTGGATTGTTGATTACATCAGAAAAACAGAGCCATGAAGCTGCCCCTTCTACTTTAGAATGAGGTGCTCTGTCAAGGTCCTTTTTTAATTATTTGATATCGAGATTTGGGAACAAAAAAGGTAAAGCATGGAGGATAACTGGGATGAATTACTCTTGATCTGCCATAGCCCATCCATCTGTCCATCCATCCAATAATTTATAAGCCACATTTCAGGGTATCATGATGGCAGACAAAAATTCATTAAAATATAAATGATCATAGAACTTAATCATACTGTTAAAGCAGCAATGTACAAACAGAAGAAAAGCAATGGATTAATCCCAGCAGTTAATAAAAAGCATGATGGAATTATTTATATATTCCATGTGAGTGGCTTGTTAATTTTTTTCATTATCCATGACAGTAAATTCTGACAGCAAAGAAAGACAGAAGTTATACATTAAATTAGAACAAAATATTTTGAGCAAGGTATATCTTTCCTTTGGTTGGCACAAATGTATCAGGTGGAAAAGAAGCTGCTGCTAATTAATAGCTCAGTTTTATAAATCACACTGCATCAAGTAGAGTTTACTTCCTGAAAAATGTGTTGAAATTATAATCCTTTTTCTTTTCTTTTCAGCATCCTAGTTCTTCTCACGGGATGATATGTTTGTATGTGTGTAAGCAGGTCTTTTTCAAGGAGTCAGAGAGTGTAAAAGGTCAGGGAATCAGAGAATGTAAGAGGTCAAACAAGAAACAAAAGCAAAACATTAAGAGAAATGCTGGTAGTTGTGGGGCACCTTTGCGTGAATTACTTTTGATCAGTAACAGTATGCCCTTGCCTAATCAGCCTGCTGTTAAGAATATGAAATATAGTAATTATTGTCCTAGTGTGTATTAAACTAACTTAAAATATTACCAGGATTGCTTGACAAATCCATTTTAATGCATATAAATGACTTAGGAGAGCACCAGAATCCTTACTTAAAACAAAAGGGAGGGGGAAATCTATAAGGTATTGTTATCTAATATACAGTGATCCATAAAAGAAAGCTATTAGCTCTGGAATTAAAGAAGAAGATGGTGTTTATTAAGTAAAGAAATACAACAATATTACTTTTAAGTGCCATGTATTCATTTCCACCATTAAGGATTCCAATGTGAAATGTAATAAAGAGTCTCTAAATAAGGAATAAGAGAGAGCCAGCATGGGTGCAATAAACTTTTCACAATGGGTTCATAAGATTATACTAATTAAAGATAATCTCGTTTGAACTGTTTCTACATTCTAGGGGAAAAAATAATAATTTGATGTCATTCTGTTGGAAAAGTCACTGATACAAAGGCTCTGGGGTAATGCTCAAAACCCCCCACTCACATTATGTGTAATATTAAAAATTAGGGCTGATCTATGAGACGGTCTTAGATCTAGTCGTCTCCCCTCCACAGATCCACCACATATTCCGTTAAGCCTCCATAATTATCTTCCCTTATCTGTGACAAGCACAGGCTAATCAGTCTCTTAGGGAGTTTCCTGCAAATCATTGGGAAATGTGTTGTACACTTCACATTTCTTATCAAGCTATTTTGTACTTGGTGTCACATAGGAACTGACAAAAGTTCATTATCATCACCATCTAGATGGGAATTACTCCAAATTAAGAAATAGCCATTAAAAAACCCCCAATTTTTTCAGTGAGAGGTGGTGGGTGGGGGGAGATTGACAATCTTGAAACATAGCTGAGAAGGTCTTAGTTAAGAATAAAAGCAATCTATGGTTTTAGCTGACTTTAATCCCATATTAAAAGATTAGAAAAAAACATCTGAAGAAATCAGAGATAGTCTAATTGAGGGTCTCGCCTTTAATCCTGCAAGTATGCTCCCTCCTGGATACGAAGATCTGTCAGTATGGAATCTTGGGTATTCTCCAAGGAAAAGGAAACCAGAAGGAATGGACATACAACATATTCTCTTGTATGAGGCGGGGTAGAGAAGGAGGGGAGAGAGAAAGGGAGGGAGAAAGTTGATGGCATCCACACATGACACTATAATATATACAAAGAAAGAAAGAAAGAAAGAAAGAAAGAAAGAAAGAAAGAAAGAAAGAAAGAAAGAAAGAAAGAAAGAAAGAAAGAAAGAAAGAAAGGAAAACCTAACTGGATGATTCAGTTTAGAAGAAACATTGTTTGATTGTAACTGCAATTTATTCTGTTCCCAAAATGTTAATAAAAATTGAAAGAAACTAACTTTCCATTTAAGGATATCAGCAATCTTTCACATGAAGAAGTTCTTTCTGTGCCAACATTTCCACATATCTGACAGATGTACAGGGCAGGGAGTGAGGAAAAATTGCCATTCCCATACCATAATGCTGTTAGTTTACATGCTATGTGTTACAAAGCAATGACTAGAGGCAAGAAAGCAAAATTGGAAACTGCCATTATGCCAATTAAAGCGGCTATCAACGTGCTATAACTGTGCAGTGTGGAATAGACTGGTGATGGGTACAAATGTGGACAACTTTGAAAGGCAACTAGATAGATTCATGAAGGGTAAGGCTATCAATGACCACTAGTCATGATGAATATAGATTTCTTCTAATGTCATAGGCCAGTGGTTCTCAACCTGTGGGTCCCCAGATGTTTGTGGACCTCAGCTCCCAGAAGTCCTGAGCATTGACCATAGTGGCTGGGGCTTCTGGGAGCTGAAGTCCACAAACATCTGGGGACCCACAGGTTGAGAACCACTGTCATAGGCAATATATCTTTCTGTACCAGTTGCTCAGGAACATGAGATGGAGAGTGCTGTTGCAGTTCCATCTTACTTGTGGATTTCTCTGACGCAAATGGTTAGGAACAGAATGGCCTTCATTCTGATCCAGCACAGCTTTTCTTGTTGTTTTGTGCCTTCCAATTGTTTCTGACTTAGGTGAACCTATCACAGGGTTTTCTTGGCAAAGTTTCTTCACAGAGGGTTTGGTTTTGCCTTCCTCTGAGGCTGAGAGAGTATGACTTGCCCAAGGTCACTCAGTGGGCTTCCATTGCTGATTGGGGATTTAGTCCCTTCAACTATTGATCCAATCCACTGTGTTTTTTTAAAGAAAAAACTTCTGACCTCCTGAAGTTGCCATTTTGGTGGGTGAATGGGTATGTAGCAAGACATGAAATGGGAGAACATTTAGAGATCAGTGACAAGAGTGGAATACACAGACAAAATAATAAAATATTACTGTACACTAGTAGTGCTTTCTTTTTAAATTTGCATCTCTGCTTTTAACCCTTGAGAAGGAAAGTCACATGAAAAAACTAAAATCTTTTACAGCTGGGAATGCTTTTAATTGAATAGGATAAATATAAAGGAGAGTTGAATCTGTTGCACTGAATGACTAGAAAATTACTGAGATTCATGTTTCGAAATTACAGGATGATGTATTGATAATAAATGTACGCTATATGAGCCTAAATGTGTGTTCTCCATTTGCTATTTTACATACAGATATAGTGGAGTATTAAATTACAACACATTTTGAGAGTTTTCTTTTATTTCTGCCATAAATAATCTCAGATATGGAGAAGTCATTCTGAAAACTTTAATAGGCAATTTCATATTTTGTTAAGAGTGTATTACATGTGTCTCCTAACTGGGCTCTAGTTGAGGCACTGCAAAATCATTTTGTAACTTAAGGGCTGCTGCTTCACACATGATATTTTTAAACAGGCACAGCTAAAAGATTTTATATGCACATGCACAAAGGTAATTGGCTGAATCCAGCTGGGGCATATACTAGAATTCAGAATAGTGGCTATGTTTGCTGGAGAAATCTGGATATTGTACCCCAGAAGAGTGACTTTTCCAAGTTCCAATCTATGGAAATAATCCATTGAAATAGATGTGGAGTGGCACATGCAGGTGTGCAGGTGCGTGTCACCAGGAAAGATAGTTCAAATTCAGCAGTGGGAGTCACCTATCTTCACAGGCCTCTCAAATCAGACTAGGGACCTGGGGAAAACAGGATGGGGTCCCTAATCTTCTCTGTGGTATTTATACACATAGCAGAAGCAGTTGCTGAACATGCATATATAATAGCCTTTGGGTTGGATGTCAATAAGCTGAGCCACAAGCAAAGCCCACTGAAATCATTGAGATGAATTAACCATAATTAACATAAATCTCCATTAACTGTCATTGGACTACAGCAGGGGTGGGAATCATGTAGACTTTCAGAATTTGTTGCACTGCAACTCCTAGCATTCTCACTACTAGGATTTCTGGGAGTTGGGTCCAACAGTATAGAGGGCTACATGATCACTGGTCCTAGACTGAAGAATGGCTAACTTTCTATGAGATGGCATGAACATATCCACATACCTCATGTCCCATATATTTTTCATCCAGCTACTAATAGCTGGAGTTGAGTATGGTTGTCTGCCAGAGCATGGGAAAAAAATTGTGCTGTATTTCTCAGAATTCTCCAGCATACCTGTGCTGGTAAAGGATTCTCAGAGCTGTTTTTCAAAGAGGTAATCTTTCCAGACTTTGCTTTGCATTCCACCTTTACAAATATCGCTAAATGTAGAATACTTGAAGTGGCTCTTCATACAAATTTAATGGCTGAGATACTGGAAAGGAGCTGCATTCCTAAACCCAGGCCAGAAACCTGAACCCTCTTGCCTGCATCTCATGTCACCTTATTTCTCTGTAGGAACCATTTGAGATGACACAAGGTCATCCCAAAGCCATTCACAAATGCAACTTGCTTCCAAATGCAACTATTTAAATAATGCAAAGGAGCTCTATTTTAAATTTATCATGTGACAGACCTGGAAGTATGCTACTTTGTTGGAACAGAATTCCCATGGTCCCTTGTCACTGACCATGCTAGCTGAGCCTGGGGACAGTTGAACTCCAAACATCTAGAGGGCAAAAAGTTCATCACAGTAGATCAGAATTAACTCGAAGGCCTGAGAATCTCAGAGGCAGTATATGACTGTATATGACTCAGGGGGAGGACACAGATGGGGTTCTGTTGTCCTTGTGTTCTGTTTATGGGCTTCTCAGAGGCATCTGATTAGTCACTGTGGGAGCAGTATCTTGACCTGGTAAGTTTCTGGTCTGATCCAGCATGGCTTTACTGACTGTGTATGTTCTGGTGTCTTTGGACTTCAGCTACAGTGGGGACATAGCATAAATGTCATTGACAAAATAGATATGTTTCACATTACTAAATATCACACACATGCATATACTTGCCAGTTAGTACAATTTTAAACAACAGAGCTTCAGTTATTGGTCTGCATGTCAAGTATTTTGATAGTTACTGTTACCCATTTTCCCACAATATCGCCTGCCAATATCTTGTGACAGTCGCAAGCTCTCTGAAAAATCTGCATTTCGTCTAGCAAATCTGACAGGTTATTAAAGCTGCCAACTTCAGTATGGAATAGTAACTGCAATCAGTCCTTAAATTATGTTTTGATCAATAGGATTAAATGTGTATATAGTGTAAAAATTGTTCTGTTAGTCCAATAAATGACAAAATAATTCAATGGCATGTAAATGCAAACATTAGATAGTTGTTAATGAGACTATCAGTGATATTGCCTGATAGATATATAGTTTAGCATTTAGTATTAATATACCTTTTATAAACCTATAATATCTTTGTTTATGTGATATTAGTACTGAGGACGTAGTTCCGTAGGATACAGCCATAGCCAATGTACTATGATTGTGTAGTGTGGAAGAGATTGTAGAGTTTGCTAACCTAACAACATTGGATTGCCCCTTCTGCCTGAGCCAGATGACCCATGTAACTGCTGCTTACCTTATCAAAATGAAGCTTTTGGAGAAAGCATTTAAATTAAGCTTTGTTTTTCCCTGAAATATAATTTGGCTGTTTTCAAAAATTTCCTCTGTTTTTTTTTTGTCATTGTTTTTTTTTCCTAGTCAATTGTTTAGAAACGTTGTTTGTAAGTTCTTTTTTTCTAGTGTTACAGAGAATGAGACCCTGAAAAACATTCATAACTGGAATTTTTATATTTGCTGTATTCCCATTTGTTGATCACTTTGCCTGCCCCTTTTCTGTCTGTGCATCCACTGTTCTGCTGAATGATGAATTAGATAGTGTTAAGTTACTGCAATGCCAGAAACTGAGGAAATGGAGGAAAAATTATTGAGGGAGCAGAATCCTTATAGCTATACCCTTAGTTCTTCTGAAAGCCTCCAGGAATGGTAATTCACCTTTTGAAGAGACTGAAGCCCCAGCACTATATAACGTTAAAAATTGCCCATTTTTTCAAAACTAGAAGTAGACTTCTTCCCACCTCCAGTTTTGTCCCCCTCTGCTTTTTTTCAATTTTGGCAGCCTGTGTGGCCCCATGGAGTGGGCAGAAAATTTGCCTCTGGACTGTCACAGTTCCCCATCCCTGTGTTATAGCCTTGTTAAGATAAGCATGTAATTTTGTGATACTCTCAGTATGAAATTCTTAAATTAGCTACTGTATTAAATGAAAATGTTTAGCTTCCCCATGCCTTTAAGCTCAAGTCATAACTGAGTGATATATTTAAATTAAAGCTTTTAGTTAAACGGCTCATATCGTCCAAGCCTCAAGGATCTCCTAATTCTCTAGGCACAAATCTTGGAAACTTTCTCTGTAATTCCAAAATCTAATATCTGCCAGCCTCAAGCGATTATAGTTTCCAGACATATTCAGCTAGGTATATCCACCAAAGGACAAGTTGGGTGAATCTGAGTTACAGCTTTGAAATATATCAGATGTTTAGTCTTTTCAATATTTTGCAGACCTTCCCAACTTTCATATGAGATTTGGGAGAAAAGATTTTTTTTTTCACACTGCCTTATTCTGTGAAATGAAACTTCTACCCAGCAGTGTGGGCTCTGTCTGGATTTGCTGAGATGATCAAAAAGTGTAGAAAAGGCTTCCTTGCGATGGATCTTTACAAGGAACTTAGCAAAAATGAGGAAAGTCACTTGGTAGACCACAATAAATAACAATATTTAGCATCAAAGCAGCACTCAGTTCAAATTATCAAAGCATTATCAGCAATTCTCTTTAAGGCAGGTTAATATTATTTCAATAAATTTTGCATAAACACATACACAAATATGCAAACAACTAACTAACTAACTAAATAAATAAAAATGTCCCATTGATTTCAAAGGCTCTTCCCTACATATAAGTCTATTCATATCTGCTATCTATTAATGTCCAGGTGGATCAGTCTCTCCACTTTACAGATGCAATACTATTCTAATACCATAAATTATAGGATGTCTGGAGTAGACCATATGATGCATCTATTAACCTCAAGATACACATAAATATGTTATAGAATTTTTTAATTTCTTTTTGTCACCTCTCATTTTACTATAGTCTATTATTTTAACCATCTGTACTTTCTCTCTTTCTTTTAACCACATCTGTAATGAGGGAACAGCTAGGAGAGGGACAAAGTATACAAATGACATAGTATACTAGAGTAAGCTCAGGGAGGCTGTTCTAGAAGGCAAAGCTAGCTAGGGAGGCAGGGAGATGTTAAAATCTTCTCTCTCTTCAGTAGCCCAGACCAAATTGGCCTTCTCCCAGGCAGGAATATGTATCATAAACTATTAAGCCATTAATGTACAAGAACCACTATTTTTTGATGCAAGTTTCCAATCCAGATGTGAGTGGGGGAGGAATGAAACCCTGCTATCGCCATACAAGGGTCCCAGGTCTAGGCAGGAATCCTGAGCTTATTGTGCTTACTATGAAGGCAGCCTAAAATTAAAAGACATAAGAGGTAGATACAGCTTTCAAATAATGACACGAATACCACTGGTACTCTCAACTAAAGTAGAATTGCACCAGTGCTGATTCACTGTTCAACAGTAGATTGAGTGGGCTGATGCTAGTGAGGTCTACCAAGATTATCCAGGCCAAAGTCAGCAATTGCCTTTGGTAGGTATGTGGTTTGCTTAAGGTTTGATGAGAATTCTGAAGCCTAAGGACTACACATACCTCTCAGGCCTTTTTATGGCTTCTGAACAGCACTTACTTGAAGCACTCTGTGCCAGGAAAAAGTAGTTTAAATATGGCCATTTCTGCTCCTGGAAGCCTCAAGGAGCTGGGTTGTTGCCTTAAAACAAGGCACATACTCCTTGTTCATTGTTTTCACCAAAAAGCTTTTAAAACAATAAAAATAAAACTGGAAGTGGACTTTGGACCACTTCTAGCTACCCTCCCCCCGAGATAGGTAGGGTGGCTCAATATGATCCTGGGGGCTGCAAGATGCTTCCTGGACCTTTGGAACTTACCCACTCCAGGCTTATGGCTATCTGGTTAGTTTATGGAAGGCATTTGAGCCAGGGATTTCCAGAGTTCATATTCTTCATCATGATGTTGTACCAGAAATGTGGTGCTTAGGGGTATGTGTGTGTGTATGCATGCATGCACGTGCACACATGCACACACACAACATCCAACATCTGACCAGTAGTTGGCCCAAAGTTCTTCAAGACCAAACAAAGAAAGTGAGGGAGGATGTCCAACCAACTTCACTTTGTGTATTAGTGAGTGAAATTCATGTAATCAATATCAACAGGTATCTCTGTGTCTATCTGACTCTGTGTGTGCCTTTAAAACCCCCCCACAAAATTGTTGATATTTTGAATGGCAATCTGGAATTAGTTGCTAGTGTTCTGAGATCATGCAGGTACTATCTTACACAATTCTCCTCTTTATGAAAATAATAGGGGAAAGCCAGTTGACTTGCCTCCCTCCCCTCCTCTAGATAATTGATCGTCTATGTGTGTGTGAAACTCATCTGTGTATTCTGTTGAAGATCTTTGGCTATCGACTTTTGTGCTCTTCTAGGAATCTGAGAAAAGCACAATCCTTAGGGAAAGGCCAGACTGACAAGTTGGAAAGGTGGGTATCTATAATTATGTCAAAGTTTAAGGTTCTCTCCAAGGTCATGGACATAGTATGATTTCCTCGTCTCAGCCATACTCATAGTTCCAAAAGGATATGCCCTTTTTGTTTTATTTATCAAGCTCTTTATGCGTATTCAATACCTGCAAATCTTTGCCATCATTATGACTCTATTACTAGCGTCTAATTTTCCTATTTAATGTCTTTCCCCAATAAAATAAACCTCCCATAAAAAGGGGCCTCGTCTCAAACCGTATGCATGATTTTCTAGCTATGTGCAGTTTTTGTTTTATTCATTGGGTCTTAGAGGCTATGGACACATTAAACATAAAGGGGAAACTGAACACAAATCTTTATAAAGTCTACAAGGAAGAAAAGAGAAGACAACTATTTGTTTACTGGAAATTCTGTAGGAGCTGAAACTGGTTAGCCTTGAGGCAAATCTGAAGAATTTCTTTCTCAATTTTACTTCAGTGGGAAAAGGGTTGCATAGTGTCTTTACTGGACTATTGCAATGTCATTAGTCCTGAAGGAGCCCTTCAGAAATTTTAACCAGGCTGTCATTACCAACTGTGGAATGGATGTGGATGGGAAAACAGAAACAGAATCTGAGTGGAAAAATGATCTTGGACAGATGTTAAAACCATAGGATGGGTAGTTAGATTGGCATCCCACATGACATTCTTCAAGTCTGCAATCCCTGTCTTGGGACTTTAGTTTATTCTTAAGCTTCAGGAGTAGTAGGGACAGGTTTTATTTTGAGGAATATAGTCACTTGCCATTCTCCATTTTCATAGGCAAAGTACTGCCAGTTACTCAATGAACTATCCATCACCTTCATTACCTTTCATTGACGCATATGGCCCTTAAGAGGTCTTGGCACTGAATTACCAAATAACATGGGAATCTTCATATCAGCAAAGCGGGCAATTAAGTAAAAAAAAAAATCAACTGAAGATAAATTATCAGTATTATCTATTATTACTTTAGTGGACAGTCCTTCCAAGGTCTCAAGGATGTAGATGGAAGCTGAATGTGTGAATTGACTCAAATGAAAAGTGTTGTGACTAAAAGAATGGGGGTAGGTTCAAACAATTCTTTAGTGGGGCAATCATACATGCAAGTTGTGACTTGGTGTTGCAGTCACCAGGAGATGCTTGTGTGTATGTCAGCAAGCCCAAAGGAGATTCTGACAATTTACTGAAATGGGCATGGAGCTGACAATGGACGTCTCCATATGTTGTGTTGAGTCTGTTCAATTTAGGCAAGTCACCTCTTTGCAAACCTGAACACTGGTATTAGAGTCACACAACATGGCTGCACATGGAGAGAGAGGTAAATTGCATTGGTTGCCATCGTGATGTTAGTGACAAAATACATCTTATAAGTCTTCTCCCTTAAAGATGGCTTGTGTTTCTATATTAAAAGCTAAATCTTATCTTTGTGTTTTACTGGTTGAAAATACCCAATCAAAATTAAGCACCACCAAGTTCAATGAAGCTTATGCTGCATGTAGTGATGTGCAAGACTGCAATCATGCTGACCCTAGCAAAGTGCATAGTCTACGACTGTTTGGTGGACATTGTCACAATGAGCTTCTCCACTTCTAAATGAACCACTATGACACTGGCAGGTGCATCTTTATAAATGGCAGTGTATGAAGTGGTGCTTGACCATCACTCAAGAATATCAACAGCACTGCCCCACCCCCCAAAAACAATAAACCCAACCCAAGGTATTGCAATTTTCTGGTTAGACGGAGATGATATATCATGTTTAACATTGCTGTTAGAAATGCTCTTCTATCATGCACTTTCTTCTGAACATACACATTGAATTATGAATGAGGTTCTTTGGATGGCGTGTAGAAAAATCTCTTACAAGGCAAATAGCACATCTGGTTTCGGCAGAAAAATTAGTGCATTGAAAAATAGACATGTGAAGCAAGAATTGGCACTGTTTTCGTTTAGATATAAAATTATTCTCAGACTTTTAAAACACTTGTTATCTTATTGTCTGGACTGGACAGGATGAGCATCGAAAGTCACAAGATGAACCATATTTAAAAGAACCCTCATCACTCCCAAGTAATATAAACAGAGTGGGCTAAATCTGTGTTAGTCTGACAGGTTCACTGAAATAAATGGGACTTGTTATTCACAACTAAATAAAATCTCATTGATTTCAATGGATCTACTCTAGATAGGACTAACATTGGATTTAGCCCATCATTTCTGAGCTGGATCTGTAAGGCTCTAAACCACTGTTCCAAAGAATGCAACATAAGAATTGCCTTCCTAGATCAGATCAGGAACCTACCCAGTTCAGCGTTCTTTGTCAAAAAGCCACCGGTTAGAATCTGCTGGAGGCATTCAACCATAGCATGAAATCAATAGCCATCACCAGTTGTTTCCTGTAGCAGCTGCTATTCAGTGGTACACTGCCTTTGAAAATGGAGGTTCCACTTAGCTATTGCAGCTAATTAGTTATTGATTGATCTGCTTTCCACAGCTTTGTCTCCTTCATTTTTAAAGCAATGGACACCTATGTAAAAGCCATTGAGTAATTACCACTACATCTCATGTGAGTTTAAACCAATTTAGGATCCACTGAGCTTCTAACAAATTAATGAGGAATTCTCTTGGTCACAGCCACACTTCTTTTGGCTGAAACAGAAAGACATCATTAGCTGTCCATCCCAGCAAAAACCAGTAGACGTAAACAGGTGGTTTTACACCTTTTCATTGAACTTGCTACTTCTGTCCGGCAGCTGCAGACACACAGTGGTTATCGGGACTGGACAGGATGAACATCCAAAGTCATAAAAGGAACAATGGTCAGATTTTTGAACATTTTATCTCTGCCCTTTGTCCCTTAAATTTATACCATCTAGCTTGGTGAGTTCTAGAGAATTCAAAAGATAGCACTACAGTTCTGACATTTTAGAGGTCCTATTAACACTATGACCAAATTCTTCCTTTTGCTTGTTCTGATGTCAAATGTCATATGACATTGTACTAGGTGACTCAGAGTTCTAGTACCAGGATAGGAAGCGGGGGGGGGGATCCCCTTTCTACTTTCCATATACCTTCCATGATTTTTCATCCTCTGTTGTATCTTTCTTGATCAATCTTTTGCTCTTTTAATTTTGCTGATGGAAGCTGCCTTGGTCCCCAAGTCAGGAGAAAGGTGCCATACAAATATGCTAAATAAATAAGTAAATATTTTCCCCTGTAATAAAATTACAGATCTCATTTCCTTCTAAGATGAAGGTTCAAAACTCATAGTCGGTTTAGTTGTCCCACACATTATTTTTTTTCTTCCTAGGTCTGTATTATCTTTTTTAATTTATCAGTTATTATTACATTTTTTCCTTGCCTTTCCACTGAAAAATAACACTTAAGGCCGCTAACATCACTAAAGCTACTGAGAACAATAAGACCATTAACATTATTAGATGAATCGAAACCATTTTAAAGGCCAAACTGAAAAGATGCATCATACTTTTTCTAAAGAAAATGGGAACAAATCACAACTCCAGAGGGGCTATATTCCACAATATAAGAGAAAGCCCTTACTTGCATGCCCATCAGCTGGGCCTCCTTAGATGATGGTACTATCAAGAGGCCATCTTCTGATACAGTAACACAGTTTTCCTCTTTTCCTACTGCCTCCCAAGTCATTCCATCTTTTCCAGCGAGTCATGTCGTCTCATGATATGTCCAAATTATGACAGCCTCAGTGTAGTCTTCTTAGCTTCTAGTGAGCATTCATGACTTATTTGCTCTAGGACCCATTCATTTGTTTTTTTAGGGATTCAACTTATCTTTAGAACTCTCTTCCAGCACCACATTTCAAATGAATTGATATCCTTCCTGCCTGCTTTCTTCACTCTCCTGCTTTCACAACCACACATAGAAATGGGAAATACTATGACATGGATGATTCTGATGTTATATTTAATGACATACCATTATACCAGTAGAGTTCCTGGGACTCATTTTTATGCTGCTTCCAATCTTAAGGAACTTGAATAAATATAGCAATGAGGAATCTGAACTGTGAACTGAAATGTTCAAATCTCACCTACTGGCATTAGGCAAACTTCGCTCCCACAGCTGTTTACAACAGAGGTGGGCAAGTGTGCATGGGGAAGAGGGGCATGAAGTTTGGGCAGCTTTGGAGGGTCAGTGGAAGCAAACCACTTTGGTTTGGACCAATTTTGGGGCAGTCTGGGGTCCAAAATCACCCCCAAATCAACCTGATGTATATATATCTAGGGGCTTTGTGGGACTTCTAGGGCAATTCAGGGACCAGACTTGTGGCATGTGGGTTGTGGACTGCACTTGCCTACACCTGATTTACATTATGAGGCTAAAAATGGGGGCTGAGTTTACAGGGCTGTTGTGAAGATGGTTAATATATTCTGGCATTTGTGGCTTTGTAGGATTTTTTTTTTTGGCCCCTGTAGCTTATTTGCATATGTGGCCTGGCTGAAATTATTGCTGCTATTCATCAGTTACCACTGTTCAGCTATCTCAGTACCTCAGCTTTTGGCACAGGTGAAAGTACTTCATAGTAAAATGACTGAGCAGAAAAAGCAGGTATTAACTGGGAAAGAAAATCAAAGCTCAACTGGGCTTCTGGAAAAATTGTATCTCCTTCTGTGACAGCTTTGGTTTTAAAATGGAAATGACAACGCAGCCCAAGTCATTATCCCTGTCATCTCAAAGCAAAAAGCTCGTGGTCTCCCTTACAGTCAGATTTCTCTCTCTCTCTCTCTCTCTACACACACACACACATACACATGCGTGTGCACACAGAGCGACATGTACTGTTTACAGTTCCTACCAATTTTCTGTTTGTTGCATTGCCAGCAACTAAAATGTCTTTCTGAACAATTAGCTGATCCCTTTTAAAACAGGGGTTGTGGGAGGAGGGATGAGAGAAGGGGTGGCACACAAAAGGAAAGGCTGTGTACAGGTGAGGACTAAGCAGAAAATGTTGTAGCAATTTGCTGAACATGGAGGCTTATTGAGGATGCGGTCCTGAATAATACACGCTAGCTTTGCTCTTCCTTCCTTTAGTCTGTGCAGAAGAGAAGTTATGAATCATTCATGGTCTCCCAGCTGAGAAGGGCTTCAAAGGGGATGATTCTGATTGGGCGTCCTGTGTGAATTGCCAGGCTGCAGAATCCCCTATACCCCTAGCACTGGAGGGTTGAGGAAGCACTTTCATCTGGGCCTCCAAAGTGTTTAGGGTCACAGTTCACCAGGAGATAACGATGCAGATGTACATTCGGAATTAGCTGCCGAGATACCTGTGTAGCGCGGTGTGGAAAAAGTGAGCCAGTGAGATCCCAAGTGGCTGCTGAGAATCAATTACTGTATTCTGAATACAAGGTTGGCTGCAGGGGATAAACAGATGTCAGAGAATTTTTTCCCTAATAAGACCCCAGTAATAGAAGAGCACTGTCAGCTTCACTTTGCATTAAAAAAAAAAAAGCCCATCTCATTTCCCATTTACATGACCAATTTTTTATTGGGCCTCTAAACAAAGCCATTTCATAGAACTCTTACGAATAATTATAATGAACATTGTAGTCTTTGTCACAACAATAAGATCATTTAGTGTATATTTGTGTGTATATACACACATACACATATAAATGTATATGTGAGTTTTTTCAGTAAGAGTAACTGAAATGGAAAACTTACAATTGTAATGCTAAAGTTCTTGTTTTTTTAAAATACTTTCAATGATGTACAAAAGAAGAGTTTGCAAATTTCTTTTGCTACTATAGTATATCACAACAATGATGTTTTGAAATCATAAACTTTTCTTCACAAGAATAATAAAAGAAGCTTAACTTTCTTTATAATTTTTCCATGCATGTTTTATCTTGGTACTATAAAACCTGGTTCGGTTGTGCAGTTGATAATATGCTTCCCAACTTATCATCCTTCTGGTCATCCCAACCAGAGAAGAAACATGGAATTAATGGAATTTACATATGTGTTGACATTCAACAGTTGATTCAATAGGTCTGCTCTAGTTGGTATTAGCAAAGATCCAGGCCTATTGCTTCCTTAATTTTCTAGACATTTGCAGACTGGTTTTATGGAAGTCTTCTTGTGACAGTGGTTTATATTAGGTCCTAAGAGATGTGCGCTCCCATGTTATATAAGTTCATGCCTGTAGAGATTTCCCCGCAAACCTCATCTGCTCTCTTCACTTTGGGGGTGAGGAGAAGAGATTTATGAGAGGAAAACTGGTGGTGATTTTCCATTCCTTGTCTTTCAGTGACTGCTGTGGCTTGTCAGGCACTATTTAAATTTTTTGAGGGCTGTTTCTCAGTGCATACCAACACAAGTGTGTGACTGTGAATAATCATATCATCTTTTTTGCTTCAGTACCTGTATTCCTCCATTGTCGCACAAGTGCACATCCAGAATTAAACAACAACAACCACTACAACATATAATGACAACATGATCTCTCATTTCACCCACAGTCGGTCAATATGTGCAATGGTCCCAATTTTGGGAGAAAGGTGGCTTAGAAATACAATGAAATAAATAAATAAATAAATAAATAAATAAATAAATAAATAAATGTGCTTGTGTTGTAAATACAAATTACAGAGCATATGAGACTTCAAAATTCCTCCTACTTCTCCCACAATTACATAACTATACATTATATTGTGGCACTTGATCCCATTATAAACACAGCAAGGGCCCTTTCACATTGCAGAATTATAGCACAATGATTCCAGTTTAACTGTTATGACTACATCTTGCCAGTGTGGTTTGAGCATTGGACTATCATTCTGGAGACCTAGGTTTCAGCCCTGGGTGGCCTCAGGCAAGTCACACACTCGGCCCCAGCCTTAGATGAAGGCAAAGGCAAACTCCTTCTGAGCAAATCTGGTCAATAAAAATCCATGACAGGTTCACCTTAGGGTTGCCATGGATCAGAATTGTCTTTAAGGCACACAATAACAAAATAACAAAATAACAACAACAACAACAACAGTAACAATAAATGCTGATGCTGATGCTGACTCTAGGGATGTGACCTGGTCTAAAACATATTGTCATACTGGAGTTTATTTCCAGTCCTCCCAAGCCTGACTTCTACCCTTGAAAAGGAGCTGGAAATTCCCCCAGCGTTTATTAATTCTTGCTGCCACCACCCACTGAATTCTGAATATCTGAGCAGTACAGTGGGACACTGCTCAGTGGATTACCAATCTCTATGTTAAGGACCTTTCCTTCCCTCTCACCTCCCCCCTTCTGAGTGAGAGAAGTCCTATCTAGTGTGTGCTGAAGGATGGCGTGGGAATGGAGAGGAAACAGAGGTTTTACAGAAAAGCATTTATTCAAGGCATGCAAATAAGACAATAATACACATGAGAGGCTTCCCCCTCCCAGGTACACTTAAGTTACAAGTAGTTACAGAAACAGATATAAAAGCACAGATACATTCTCTAGATCAGCCAACTCCAAAATAATAAACAGCCCTAACGTGACTAACTATCTTATTCCTAGTTACTCACAATTAGGTTCACAGGCTTAGATGGTCTAAAAGAGAAGAGGGGCCAGGAGGCGAGGCATGCCTGCAGCCTACTACTGGCACAGATCCCATCTCTCAGAGGTATCCCTTTATTCTCTCTCTGCCACATGGTCTCTCAAGAAGTTTTATAACTTCTCCCTGGAAGCATCTCGAAGCATCCTGAAGATGCTCACCTCTTTCCTTTTTGATTGGTCGGTTCTAAACCCTGTGACCTGTGATGCTCCCCACATAAAATGTAATCTAATCCCAACACCTCATTAACCCTTGGTTTACCTAAAGAGGGAAGTATCCCCCTTTAGCTAAGTCTAGTTTGGGAAAACCCCATTATCACACGCCCCCCAAATCTCAGACGGTCTGGAAACAGCTGAAGGCTGGAGCCACACCGGCTGGGTTTCCCATCCTGGAACCCAAGAAAGGAAAAGTCAGAGAATACATGCAAACACACAACAGTACAGGTTAACCATATTATCAATAACAGACATTAAAGCTCATCCCTCTTAACCTCCCTCCAGTTCTCTGCGCGACAAGGAGTCTGCAACCACATTAGAACTTCCAGCCACGTGCTGAATGTCAAAGTCAAAGTCTTGTGGGACAGGCTCCATCGTAATAACTTCTTGTTATTTCCCCCTGGACTGTATGGAGACATCAGAGGGCAGCATGATCATTCGGGAGAATGAAGCGACGCCCCCAGATATATGGTCTCAGCTTCTCTAGCGCATACACAATGGCATAGCATTCCTTCTCTGGTATGGACCAATTGGACTCCCTTGCAGAAAGCTTCTTGCTGAGGAACAGAATGGGATGAAAGGTGCCATCGGGAAACCCCTTTTGAGAAGACTGCTCCAATGCCTCTGTCAGAAGCATCTGTAGCCACTATGAACAGCTTGTCAAAGTCTAGTGCCATGAGCACAGGATCTGCCATCAAGGCCTGTTTCAAGGCTGCAAAGGCTTCTTGACACTCTGCTGCCCATTTCACTATCTTAGGCTTTTTGGGGGCCCTTTCCATCTTTTAGAGGTCCCGCCATTTGGCTATAGTTGGGCACAAATCTCCTGTAGTACACAGCCAGGCCGAGGAAGGACTGCACCTGCTTCCTGGAATAAAAATTTGGCCAGCTATTAATAGCTTCCACTTTGACTTGCAGTGGAGTGATAATCCCCTGTCCCACTTCATGGCCAAGATAAGTCACTCTGTCCAGTGCAAACTGGCATTTTTGCTTTGACTGTACCCCCAGCATCACTAATGCATTGGAAGACAATTTCCAAGTTTTAGGTGGTTTTCCCCAGGAGTCTGAGAAGATTGCAATGTCATCTAAATAGGCAACAGCAAAATCCCTGCACCCTCTTAGCAAACAGTCCACCAGCCTCTGGAAAGTTTCAGGTGCCTTGCGTAGCCCAAAGGGAAGAAACATTGAACTCAAACAGGCCCATGTGAGTGATGCATGCTGTTCGATGCTTAGACTCTTCTGCTAGGGCGATTTGCCAATAGCCCTTAGTCAAATCGAGGGTGGATAAGTACTTAGCATGCCCCAATTTCTCCAACAGTTCATCCACTCTGGGCTTTGGAAATTTTTCATGTCACTCATTTAAAGTTTTCTATAGTCCAAAAAAACGTATATCCGCCCCCCCTTTTTTTGGGCACGAGGACAACTGGGGATGCCCATGGACTGTGTGATGGGCGAATGATCCCCAGGTCCAACATCTTTTTTCACCTCCCCCCATCGCCTCTTTCCCCTTTGGTGACACCCGTCATGGCTGTTCTGCTGAAGGCCTGCTGTCATTCCTGCGGCTACCACATGTTGAGGATCTGTGGTGCGACCTGGGATGGGGGAAAAACCCGGGGTGGTGAACTTACCCGTCAATTTAGAGAACTGCTTGCGTTGCTTAGCATTGAGTCTTGGGGAGGGTTTAACATCTTCCAAGCTACCACCCTCCCGATCATAGAAAGTACCTTCGGGCCCAAATTTCTTCCTTCTCATCTTCCTGGACTGAAAGTGTGAGAAGATGATTGGGCCTCTCATAGAAGGGTTTCAGTGAATTCACATGATACACTTTTGGCTTAACCCTAGAGTCTGGAAACTGTATGAGATAGTTCACTGTCCCAATGCATTCTTGCACTGTGGTAGGACCTTCCCAGGAAGTTTTCATCTTGTTAGACTGGAAAACCCTTTAAACCATTCACTTGGCCTCCTTTCTCAAAGCAACGTTCTCTGGCATACTGGTCATACCAGGTCTTCTGTTTCTTTTGTGCTTTTGCAGAGTCTCATGAGCATCTGCCCATGCTTCTCTGAGAATATTCTGCAAGTTAGTAACAAAATCAACCACATTAGTCTCTGCAGAAGGGATAACTCCCTCCCACTGACTTTGAACCAGCTGTAATGGCCTTTTCACATCATGGCCATAGACCAGCTCAAAACGTGAGTAACCCAGGCTTGGGTGTGGAACAGATCTGTAAGCAAAAAAAAAATTGCTGAAAGCGCCAAGTCCCAGTCATCGGAATGTTCATTCACAAACTTCCCGGATCATGGCCCCCAAAGTGGCATTAAAACGCTCCACCAACCCATTAGTTTGGTGATGGTAAGGTACTGATGTAAGATGGTGCACTCCATGTGCCTCTAATAGGCGCTGCATGACCTTGGAGTTGAAATTGGAAGCTGCATCCGTTAAAATCTCTGCAGGCCAACCTAATCTTGCAAAGATGTCTGTCAAAGCTTGGGCTACTGCTTTAGCTGAGATCCCACCCAGTGGAATGGCTTCTGGCCAACGAGTGCAGAAGTCCACAAAGGTGAGCACGTACTGTTTTCCCCCTAGCAGTCTTCCTGGGGAAAAAGGTCCCATGATGTCCACAGCCACTCTCTGGAATGGGACATCAATGATAGGAAGTGGTTGGAAAGGGGGATTTCCCCAAATCCTGGGATTTCCCTACTCTCTGACAAACTTCACAGGATCGGACATAATGGGTCACATCCTTGCCCATCCCCTCCCAGTAGAAGGACTTTCCCAATCTGTCCTTGGTTTAGTTCACCCCGCATGTCCACTAGGATGATCATGAGCCAGACTCGAGAGTTTGGCTGTATACTTAGAAGGCACCAGCAACTGTCTCTGAGTGCATATGCCCCCCCTTGCTACCTTTTGGGCCAGATTCATGATATAATGGGCCCCTTTTAACGATTACAAATCTCGGCCCCTTCGTTGTTGGAGAAGACTTTGCCTCTTCTTTTGCTCTGGTCCAGGCAGTTTTAAAGGCCCCTATCTGCTTCCTGGTTTTTCTGGAACTGCTGTAGCTGAACAGGAACCAGCTGTTCCACCTGGAGTGGCAGACTCGCCTCAGATTCTCATTGCATTGCAGCTTCTCCAGGTTCTTTTCCCCTTTGGGGCCTAGTGTCCTCTGGAGTTTCAGCTGCTGTTGAATCCCTTGCTGGCTTTGGAGTCAGCATTTTTGGGATTCTCCTCCTTGCACTAACCTTTTGTATTCAGGCAAGTTGTCCAGCACCTAACTCTGCTCGGTGCCCACCTGAGACTCTCCTGCCCCTCCTGGGCAGCGCTGAGTCAGGTGTAAACCGGAATCACTGACTGCTGAACAGGGACCAGCTAAGACCGGGCTGACCAACCTCCTGGCATGGAGAAGTTTTTCCCCTGGACTTCCGCCAGCAGCTGCTCCTACATCCGAGGTATCAGCATGGATGGTCTCGATTTTGGGGGCCACGATGTTGTGGTGAGAGTCTGCCCCAGGTCCTGCCACCTCTTCAGGCAGGACCCCTTTTGGTGTAGCAGGAGACAGTGACTGGGGGCTAAGTTTAGGCTGGTCCTCAAGTTGCAGTGAAGACTGACCTCTGCTCAGGCTGCGGGTTGTCATGGCATGCCGTCTGGACTCTTTCCGGGCCTGACTGGCATGGAAGACAAGATCATCACCCAACAGGGCAGGACATTCGAAGTCATCATAAACCGAAAAACCCCCAAAACACCCTTCCAGCCCTTTATGAACAGGAACACATGCTGTTGGTAGTTGAGCTGGAGGAGCTCTGAAGGCTCTGACGGTGATTCTAATGTTGTCATCAACAAGACCAGGATCCAGATATGAAAATGAATAGCAGAAAGTTGAGCTCCAGTGTCTCTGTAAGCAACAACTTTCCTGCCTCCTACCCACAGCGTGTGCCTTCTGTGAGTAGGGATCATGTCAGGATCAGGAGCAATTTAGGAATAGTGGCAGTGTCTCTGGAGGTCGACGCAGCCACTAACTGGGCCAACTTTGGCTTCTGCTTACAGTTGGCCTTAATATGTCCCCAGCTCCCCACAGATAAAGCAAATTTAGGGTCCTTTTTCCCGGCTGGCCCTGAGCACCTGCCACAGACCGCTGTTCGGAGTGGGGTTGTAACTTTATGGTAGAGCTGTTCAGCTGAGGCTTCTTGTTAGTGTCATTTAGTGATTTACCTTGGGCAAGAAAATTTTGTTTTTGACAGTTCGTCGAGGGATATTTTGGTGTGATTGTTGGTATTCCTGCTTGTCTGTAGAAGGCATTACCATAGTAGGCTGGAATACCTCCTTACCTCTGGAAGCAACAAAGCGATCTGCTGCCCTGGCAGCCTCTTCTAGCATTCTAGGCTCTTGTTGTAACACCCAAAAGGGGGCAGTCTACGGTGATATGTGGTTCAAGAATTGCTCCAATGCTATCTGGAACAGGATATCTTCCTTTGTGGAAGCCCGAGATGCTCGCATCCAAGAGTCCAGTGCTCGCTGAATTGAACAAGCCATTTCCTTTAGGTTGCACCAGGTTTCTTCCTGGTGTCACGAAAGTGGGCCTTAGCCTTTTCCGTTGTGAGTCCAAGTTTTTTTTTGGGTTAGGGCCACAAATTTGAAGAAATCATTCATGTCAGCAACGGACATGCTGGCTTTGACTTCTTGCAGAGTCCCTGTGAGATTAAGACGAAGTTCTCTCATATAATTCTCCTCAGGAATCCCAAAATCATTCACTGCACGAACAAAGGAGATGAGAAAAGATTCAAAATCATCTGAGTCCCTGTAAGTTGGTAGCTGTCTTATGCGGGGGGAGAGCAAGTCGTGGCTCTTGGTTCCGCTGGGCAGCCATCTGGTTTGCAGTGGAAGCCTGTCTAGAGTTCAGGCGCATATGTCCATTGTCTTATCCAGGAACCCTGAAATTTGTTCAGCTGTTAACTTGTCATCCCGAAGCCTTATTGATTCCCAGAAAGCAGCAGGAGAATCAGCTGTTGCTGGTATAGGGGATGCCTGTGCTGAAGCCCCTTGCTGTGCCAGATTATGACCCCTTACAGGTAAACTGCTTGAGCAGATGAGCTATCTTTGTAGCATCCTGCTGTGTGACATTGCTGCCACTAGGGGTTGGTGCAGCTTCAGCATCCATCCTGTGTGATATCAGTCTTCCAGGCCTAGTTTCACAGACTAGCTAACTATCTATGTGCACATGAGATCTTCCAAAAAAAAACAAATGTCTGATTGGCTGATCAAAAGAATTTACAGTGCTAGAGCCCCAGAACCAAAGAAAAGTGGAAGAAATCTTAAAGGCTTTCTCTCCTCACCACCCTTCTGCTTTCAGCCCCCCTTCTCCTCCTGAAGGAAAAAAAGAGAGAAGAAGAAAAAACTCTGCCTCAGTGACTCAATGAGTTACTTAGCAAATTCCTGCTACCAGCGCCTGCCATTCACTTGCAAATTCACTGAGCAGACTGTGAGAAGGGGAAAAAAAAAAAAGCTGCTGACTCAATGCCAGAGTTTAGCAGCTTTGAAAATCCTGAAAATCACTTCTTTCCCCAAACATAGGTTTTGTATGACGAAAGCATTTAGCTCTTCACCAAAAAGTCCCTCCCTCCTTGCCAGAAGGAGAAAACCTATGAAAGCCTGTTTAGACAACAACGTCCCCTCCTCCACTCCCCCCTCCAAGAGACAGTGAGAGTGAACTGAGACTGTGTCTAGAAGAACCGGCTTTCTGTTCACTGCAAACGCCCCCCCCCTGCCTGAAGGGATGGAAGGGAAAAATAAAGCCAGAGATCACCCTTACGGCAAGAGTGGCTCTCCATGAGCAGGTAGGCAACTCCGCCCCCCAACCTCCCCCTCCCCCTCCCTTTCAAGCCGCAAGGAGGGAGAGAAAGGAAAAAAAAATCTCCAAAAAAGTCCCTTTAAACAAACAAAGGCTGTTTAAACAACAAAGGCAAACAGAGCCCCTTCACTCACACTCCCCCCCCCTCCTGAGCTTAATTCCTTCGCCGGAGACACGGGGATCTTTGGGGAGAGACTCAAAGCAAAGCCCCTACTTTCTGCAATTTAACCCCCAACTCTCCAATTCGAAGGCCACTGTCACCATGTCATACTCGAATTTGTTTCCAGTCTTCCCAAGCCTGACTTCTACCCCTTTAAAAGGAGCTGGAAATTCCCCCAGCATTTATTAATTCTTGCTGCCACCACCCACTGAATTCTAATATCTGAGCAGTACAGTGGGACACTGCTCAGTAGATTACCAATCTCTATGCTAAGGACTTTTCCTTTCTCTCACCTCCCCCCCTTTTGAATGAGAGAAGTCCTATCTAGCTTGTGCTGAAGGATGGTGTGGGAATGGAAAAGGAAACAAAAAGGTTTTACAGAAAATCATTTATTCAAGGCATGCAAATAAACAAGACAATAATACACATGAGAGGCTTCCCCCTCCCAGGTACACTTAAGTTACAAGTAGTTACAAAAACAGACATAAAAGCACAGATACATTCTCTAGATCAGCCAACTCCAAAATAATAAACAGCCCTAACGTGACTAACTATCTTATTCCTAGTTACTCACAATTAGGTTCACAGGCTTAGATGGTCTAAAAGAGAAGAGGGGCCAGGAGGCGAGGCATGCCTGCAGCCCTCTGGCACAGATCCCATCTCTCAGAGGTATCCCTTTATTTCTCTCTGCCACATGGCCTCTCAAGAAGTTTTTTTAACTTCTCCCTGGGAAACATTTGAAGCATCCCCAAAATGCTCACCTCTTTCCTTTTTGATTGGTCAATTCTACCCTGTGACCTGTGATGTTGACCCACATAAAATGTAATCTAATCCCAACACCTCATTAACTCTTGGTTTACCTGAAGAGGGAAGTATCCCCCTTTAGCTAAGTCTAGATAATGGGAAGCCCCATTATCACACATATTAATTAATTTTAATTTTAAAAGTATACATAGCCTGCAGTATCTTCTACAATCACTAGGTTGAAGACCCAATTAACAGTAAGGGAGATGCCATTCGGCCTGGTATATCCATTTTTCCAGAGGGCATCTGTCTTGTGGTCACTTCCTTTTACAGGCCACCTGAATTTTTCAAAATGATAAAAGACAAAAAAAAAAAAAAAAAACTGGTTACCTGATCCTGTAAGTGGATGGGGTAGTTGAACTTGTAAATGAGAGGGAATGAGAAGAAGGAAAAGGTGAACAAGCACTGGGCTGGAGTGGGGAAAAACCAGCAACTAACTGACTAACTAACTAACTAACTAACGTATTTATTTCATATCCTGCCTGTCTCCCAAATGGAAACCAAATGATTATAATAATTTAAAAAGATACCACTAAAACATTTAGTTTTCAAAAGTTGAAAGTAAATTAAACCATCCAGCTATTAAAATATGCTTAAAACAAGTACAAATCTTTAAAATGTAATATGAAACCAGATTTAAAAATACAGATTAAAAAGGAAATACATCACACCACTTTATAGGACAACTCCACAATTTAAATTCAAAATCCAAAAGGCTGCCTGAATAAAAATGTCTTCAGCTGCTGGTGGAAGGAGAGCAGGGAGGGGCCAATTGGACCTCCAAGATAGAAAAAGAGTGGAATGTGGATGAGAGAAGAGAAAATGCAGAGGGCAAAAAGAAAAGAAACTGGAGTGACAGGGAGAAAGATTACTGCACCAAACTGCAAATCACAGATCCCAAGTCGGAATTTCATTGTGGTGTCACACCTGCATAACTCTTGATTACACCAGTGGTAGTACTTGCTAGATGCTTGTGTAAGGAGGTATCCAATACCCTTTCACACATGCACATTGTGGTTCATTTGCAGCGGAACAGCTCTGCTCTCAGAGTCTGGAACCACGCCTATAGCCACTGGAATGTTGCAGCTGCTTCTTCACTAGCATTGCAGGGTATCTTATCCTTACTCTGCATGTGGCTTGAAAAAATATGAACAGATAATAGTTGTCTGGACAAGTGATACGATATAGATCACTCTGTGAGCACACATATATGAGGATGATGTAGGAGTAGGCATGCAAAAGTAAATCAGATTCTTTCCACTTTCATAACGGGCTGAAGAATATAGGAATAATAATATCATGCCAGCTCTTATCAAGTCAGTAACAGACTCTGTGCTTCTACTGAAGAAAGGCTTAATGGAAATTTGGAAATTTTAGCATTATCAAGAACATATCTCATGTTCATTTTTAGTAACACAGTTTTAATGCATGCCAGAGGGAGTAAAATATGTTAGTTTAATTACCAACAACAGGCCTAAGGACACATTTGTATTAAATTAAGACAGGATAAAATCAAAATAAATATAGACATGAGGATGTGATCACCAGTTTAAAATATATCGCTTTTGTGTGGCAACGCTTCTTTTATTTGTGTATTTTACTATAAAAATAAAGTATAGGCATTCTAATTTAAAAACTGCATATTTTATTTGCATAATTTGCAGAGTACCCATCTAAGGTGTGATATTGTATGTGTACTTATTGGATATAAATCACATTGAGTCCTTTAGAGTATACTTTTGAGTACACACAGCTGCAATCCTAAATGCTGGAACAAGTGTTCAGTTGGCTCAATTAGGAAAAGAGATCAGATCTAAGAACGGAGCTAAAAGTCTCATTCTGCCTTCAAATTTATAGATGCAGTAATGAGACACATGTTTGTGTACTGTTGCAGAAGAAGTATCTTTTGAGTTAGCATCCACACAAGAGTCCTAAAGAGTCTTATTAACTCTATATGTCATTGTTAATTCTTAGGCCCTTTCCATACTACACTGTTATAGTGCTATTATTCCACTTTCAACATCCTATGGAATCCTGGGGTTTGCAGTTTAGGGAAGGGTGTTTAGAATTCTCAGCCAGAGAGCTCTTTGGCCTCAGTAAACTACAAACCTCAGAATTCCACAGGATGTTGAAAGTGGAATAATAACACTATAAACAGTGTAGTGTGGAAAGGCTCTGGGAATATATACAAGGCCAAGATAGCTAAGAAATTCATTAGGTGAAGGTGGGGAACCTATGGATTGTTAGATGTTACTGGGCTGCAGCTGTTAAAAGCTCTAGCCCACATAGCCAATAGTAGGGGATAACTGGAGCTGCAATCTAATAATATCTGGAGGGCCACACACTCTTCAGTCCTGCATTAGCTAAGTATATAGATGCAGACAAGGGAACAGTATGAGCCCAGGAATGGGACAAGAACTTCCCTCTGCCTTTCTGACATTTTCTTCTAGGAACTCACATATCCTCCTTCAAACAAGATTGTTTTACTATTAAAAGAATAAAAATCCATTATCATGTAGTTAGTGAAATGAACTAATTAAAATCAATTAAGTTAGGAATTAAGTTAGGAAGTTCGTGACAAAAGACCTAACTTTATCAAATTTATATTTCAACTTAATTAATTGACTTGTTGGACTTTCAGCATTAGCTTAATCCAGAGTTAAATTATTAATGAAGTTATTAATTGATTAAATGAAATACAAACAAACTTTACATTTCTTGTTAAATCCTACTTTGTTAAATGCTAGTTCTTTAATAAATGCAAATAAATAGGCACAATTAGAGTACAACAGTTTAGTTAATTCCAGAGTTAAAAGATTAAAAAAGGATAAGGTCACCTTAAGAACAGGGCTGGTCTACTTTGCATATTGGTAGAGAGTGTGATGTAGTGGTTTGAGCATTGGATTATGACCCTGGAGACCAGGGTCTGATTTCCCCCCTGGCCATGGAAACCCACTGGGTGACCTTGGGCATGTCACATGCCCTCAGCTCCAGGAAACCCCATGATAGGTTCATCTTACAATTGCCATAAGTCAGAAACAACTTGAACGAACACAACAAGAAGTTCTCCTGTGTTCTGTGCTGAGCACCACAGAGATTCTTCATTTATCTCAGCAACTGAGTTTTGAAGCTTTTATCCCTGGGACCTTTGCTGGGATCCATATGTGAATCAATAAGCTACAGAAATGGGGAGGTTAAAATGACAAAATTATAAAGGAAAAAAAAAGGCAAAATAAAGCAAGACAATTGGTAGGATGGAGAAGAAATAGGGTTTTCAAAAATCATGTAGATGTTTATTTCTCTCTCGAGTTCAAAACTGGAATAATATGTATGAGTGCAGGGGGTGGGGTAGGGTGGGGGTTGAAGTAAATCAGCAATAGTTGCACTACTAACTTTAAAGGTGCCGGCTTCAACTCCTAAACAAATTGAGCATTTTGGATAGCTCCATTCGGCTTCAGACTCAAACCCAAAGTGAATGTACCAGGCCACTGACACAGCAACCCCCAGCTGCCACTCTCTAAAGCTGTTCAATGCATATTTCTCTTCTTCAAGTCTTTAGATCTCAAGGATAAAATCCTAAAAGGATTTTTTTTTAAGGGAGTGAGAGCCAATGAACTACAATTGCGTGAACAAGCATATGGTTAGGGATTAGGGAGGAGATTGTTTTTATTTTACTTTGCGTAAACAGAAATCCATGCACATACCACATAAACCTTTATAGCTCCATCCTTTGTAGTTGACTTAGAGTAAGTCTGTAAAGGTTTATCTATGTACGCACCAATGCTGTACCTATAAATCACTTATCCAGCCAGTCAATGTTGCTAATGTGTGTGTCTACTTTCCAGTCACCTCTTGACATACATTAACTTGATGAATTTCACAGGATTTTCTCAGGCAAGGAATATTCAGAGGTGGTTTTGTCATTTCCTTCCTCTGAAATGCAGCCCACAACACCAGGTTTTCATTGGCAGTGTCCCATCTAAGTACTAACCAGGGCTAACTGTGGTTAGCTTCCAAGATCAGGCAAGATCTGGTATTTAGGTAGCTGGTCCTAATGTAGTTCCAGTTGTTTTATGATACAGATTTGGAAACAAGTCAGTTTTGCTTTTGTTTCATTTCTTTCAATTTCACCAGCATTTTCATCTGGTCAAAATTTAACGTCAGGCTGTAATACCTCCCCAGTCTTTTCTGACTTAGAAATATATGCACTTTTTTTTTAGTTTACACATTTACATAGTCCCCCCCCCTTAAAGCATGCATTTCTTTGCATTTGACTCTTTGACTAAAATGCTTTTGTGTACTTTTTTCACACAAATATATTTTTAGTTGTGCATGTTTATTGGTATTGTTCTTGAGAAAAGAATGAGAGAGGAATCTGATGAGTGTTTGATATTACAAAAATTTGATACTACAAATATTGATTAACATGAATGGCTTTTCCATCCTTGTAACCATTGTGAGATTAAACATGAGGAGCATGAAGTTTGATGGGCCCTCTGCCTCCTTGGGTGGATCTTCTTCCTGCTGTCCCCTACTGAGTACAGACAAGACCACCATGAGCTGGTACTGCCTTGTGGCATGATACATGGTTCTAGAAAGCTTGGATATCATGAGATTTAACAACACGGAGATCCAATCACATGTAGTGGCTTGAGTGTTGGACTAAGGCCCTTTCCGTACCGGGCTTTTTAAACAGTGCAGAGTGACCTCTGACGGAGGTCTTCTGCACTGTAGAGTGGACTGGGGCGGACTAGTTTTTGCAGTTCCGCACCTCAGTCCGCTCTGGAGCTACTGGAACTGGTCGCGCAGCATGTTTTTTAAAAACCTCTTTTTAGAGGTTTTTTAAAAGCATGGAGCACACAACTCTGTGTCGCTCCGTAGCCGCACTCCAGTGCAGATTTGCAGGCGCGCACTAGTGCTCACACTGCTCCTCGTCCCGACAGACTCAACCAGACGCCAAAGAAATCTGGTGAGTCTCGTTTTCGCACGGTTCCTTTCCCACATGCAGAAAGGGCCTAAGCCTTCAGGAGAGCAGGTCTCAATTCCTTTTTGGCCAAGGAAACCCATTGGGTGAATTTGGGCAAATCATATTCTCTCAGCCTCAGAGGAAGGCAAAGGCAAATTCCCTCGAACAATTTGCCAAGAAAACCCTGTGATAGGTTCTCTTTAGGCTCATCATAAGACTAGACATGGAAATGACTAGAAGGCATACAACAACAGCAGCAGCAGGAACAACAAAACAACAGACATTAGAGACATTCTCTGGTCTGCTGAGAGACCAACATTTATTTTGTGAGGCACTCTTTATTTTTTCACTGTTCAGGTCTCCAGAGGACTGGGCCTCAGGGATATTGCGACTCTCTGTCCCCCTTTTTCACCCTTGGGACAGGTGTGGATGGGCAGTGGAGGTAATCAGAGGTGAAAAGTCAGTGTGGTACAGCAGTGTACATCCAACTGCCTGAATATTCTTTAGTTCAAACATGTAAAAGGAAATGTTGAATGAAGGACATGAAGCTAAGTTACCATCATGTCCCATATCCCCAATACCTTTAGTCCCAAGCTAAATGTCAGGGATAGATAAGAGATCAGTGGTCACAGAAGCTTAGTCCAATAGTTCCCTTTGCAGCACAAGAACATTCTTAAAAACTGTTTTTTTTTTTAAAGCAGAGGGAGACTGGGATTTTCCAGAATGGGCATTCCAGAGCCCTTGGACCTTGGCTTTTTTGCTTGGACCCTATGTTGATGCCAGTCCAGAATACATGTTTTTTTAAAAAATAGTTTATTATGGTCAATTTAGTAATATATCCTCTTCTTCACAAGCTAATCATTACTCCAAAATAGAAAAATAAACATAGTGAAATACATGGGAAGAAAACAGCTAGATCCAAAATATGTTTTCTCAGAAGTAAATATCACTGAGTTGAATGGGACTTACTCTCTAAGAAGTGTGCATGGGATTGCAGCTGAAGATTCCTGGCAAAACACAAAGCAAGGAGAGGAACATTGCGCTAGCAGTGACTGTCAGTATGAGAGATGTTACAAGAGACCCACTGCTGTTTAGTGTGATGAAAGTGTACATATCTTCTGATGCCTATTAGATGAAAACTGTTCATATTCTTATTTTATCTATTAATTTAATTTACATTCTTCCTTCTCTCCAGTGCCCATTGTTGTTGTGTGCCTTCAAGTCACTTCCAACATATAGCAACCCTAATGCAAACCTATCAGAGTGTTTTCTGTGGCTGAGACTGTGTCATGCCCCCATGGTCATCCAGTGGGTTTCCATGGCCAAGTGGAGAATCAAACCCTGGTCTCCAAGGTTATAGTCCAAAGCTCAAACCACTACACTACCCTAGCTCTCATACACTCTAAGATTTCACAGATGAAAACCACAGCATGTGTGGTGAAAGAAAATCAGAGTGTGGTCAATATGGCAGCAGTTATTAATGAGGAAGGACACACAAGCTAGGAGAAGTTGCACCATTTTGCTTTTACCTGCATCTACGGCCATTTCCGCACTATGTTGTTATAGTGCTATTATTCCACTCTCAACATCCTGTGGAATTCCAGGGTTTGTACTTTACTGAGGCCAAAGAGCTCTCTGGCTGAGAATTCTAAATGCCCCCCCTAAACTGCAAACCCCAGGATTCCATAGGATGTTGAAAGTGGAATAATAGCACTATAACAGTGTAGTGGAGAGATGTCTTCAGGAAAGAGCAAGATTCCAATCCCCACCCTTCTTCTTTCCACTGCTGACTTAATTGAGTGGAAACTACTTTTGCACTTTGAACTCAGTTGGCAGCAATTGAAGTAAGATGAGGAGGAAGGCGAAAAGTGAGAGGAGAAGGAAAAAACAGTGACATTTTAAAAGCAGATAAAAATGTGGGATGACAGAGGATTAATCGGGACTGTCTCCGCCAATACAGGACCATTGGAGAGTATATAATCCAAAGACGTTTTCAATGTCTCCTCCCCTTCCTTATTTTAGTTTCAAAACAAGCCTGTGTGGTTAGTTCAAGATGTGTGTGTGTGTGGTGTCAATGTTACTCTGTGTTTTGTGGCTCAGTGGGGACTACTACATAGCTGTCCCCAATACTGTACCACTCTGGTTTTCCTTCCCTGTTTTTAAGCAAAAGGATGGATTATAAAGGGAATGAATAAACGTACAAACTACCTCTCTTTCTGAAACTGAGCCAGGCAGAGGTAGCCCTTCTGAATCCTTTCTTACAGACTCTGCTGCTCTTGCTCTTCCTTCTCCCTCCCCCTCCTGAATTTTATGGAAGCCTCTTTTTTGTTGTTGTTCCACCTGAATACATAAATATTTTCCTATTTGTTTGGTTTCTAAGAGGGAAGAATCAGACCAAGGAACAGAAAACCTCAGCCTCTCACATCCAGCCCTTCTCCCCCTTCTTCTCCTATCATGAAAAGGTTTCTAAGTAAAGAATGCCAGCAGTGACTTGTGTTGCTTCTGGGCATTTTTTTTGTTCTTGTGATCTAAAGTCCACTTATTGTGTTTTGTGTTATTTGGAGGTCACCAAACTTTGATCACTAGGGGGTAGTATGGGGCTTTTCCTTGATCTCTGAGTTCTGCTGCATAGACTGATGTTTTCTAGAGTGCAGATATGAAAGACAAACCTGGATGTTATGTATAACAGTGATGTGAAAGTGTACTTTGAATTTTTGTTTTTTAAAAATGCACATTTGTTTGCTAATAGAATTACACTCTAGATGCATAACACTGGCTATTATATTATTACTATTTTTCAATAAAACCACCATGTATTTAACTCCTTCACAGGTAGGGGCTCCGGGGCTCTCTCTTTATCCTTTTATTTTCTATCACTGTGAAAGTAATGCTTAAATTAGATCTCAGTATACTAACAGGGTTTCAAGGGTTGCAAAACAAAAAGTGACCCCAGCACCCCAGATTAATATTTAATCAACAGCTTGCTCTAGCATTGCAAGCAATTCACTGAAAATTAATTAGCTCCAAAGTCGCTTTCCCTTTAATGGAATTGTAATCCCTTTTGAAAATTTAGATGAGATAATCTGTGGAAACAAGGGCTGGGTTGGGCTCTGATGCTGGCTGGTAATGTTGACAACCCGACTTTTGTGGAGCTGTCATTGCCGTGCTGCCCGCTCGAAAAAGGGTTGCAGATTTTCTCTTAAAAGGAACAAAAACAGAGCAAGAACCTGTCCCTTCCCCCTTCTTAGCCATTCACAGTCAGCTCTTTTCATTGCCTAAATCTGACAGTGACCCCCAGAGCAAATTACAAAATTCTTCAGGGACCCTTCCTTCATCAGGGATGGTTGTGTTACGGGAGGACACTGAAAGGGCTTTGCTGTGTTTGACAACACTGAGATGAAGACAATACAGATGAGTGTGGGTTTAAGTGTGGTCCGTTGTTATTTTCCCCCAGTTAATCTTATTTTCCCAACATCCTTTAAAAAAAGAAAACTCATCGTTAATCAACATGGCTCTGGGGACTATGTGCCACTTCACTGTTCAATACAGCTCATGGTTCACTACTGAGACTAAATAAATATTCAGCTGTTGCTGTTGTAGAAGTAGTGGTCAGAGTGTTAGTGCTACAACAGCTCTTCTGTATTGCTGCTCTTAGGGTCCCGGCTGTTACTGGCATATACCTCATTTCCTCCTCTTAGTATACTAGTACTGCTACAGCTACTACAAGTAGTTGCAGTACCATAACACTGTTGCTACTGTTCAACATAAGAAGAGCTGTGCCAGATCAGATAAAGACCTAGATAGTCCAACTTCTTGTTCCCACAGTGGTCAAGTAAATGCTGGTGGGTAGTCAACAACCAACAGCCAGCAAGAGGTAGTGGTTTGAGGGTTGGACTAGGATTTAGGGAGACAAGGGTTTGAATCACTGCTCAGTCACAGAAATCTACTGAACAACCCTAGTCAAGTCGTATTCTCTCAGCCTTGGGAAAAGGCAAGCACAAACCCCCTCTGAATACATCTTTCCAAGAAAATCCCACAGTACTTTAGGATTGCCATAACTTGGACATAATTTGAAGTTATACCACCACCACCACCACTATAACAACAGAGCCAACAATCAGGATATGAGGGCAAAAAACATCCCACTCATATTCTCTAATAACCAGTAACTTCTGTACATCATGACTAATAGTCCTTGTTGGCCTTAACAGTATTCTACAATATTATCAGGAAGAGCAGATGAGTTTATATATCTCAGGTCATGATGTTCAGAATCAAGTGGGTTTTCTTGGACTGTACTGTTTCAGAGTGCAGGTGGGGTTGTATGTTTGAAAATACTCCCATTTGGAGGAGCACTCTGACCTAGGGAAAGCTAACTTGTCAAGGAAAATGATTTGGGCTAGACTTCCAACAGTGAATGGCTACCACAGGCATTTTGTCACCCACAGAGACAATTAATTTCCTTTTGTTAATTAACAAACCTCAGTGTTATTCTGGTGTCTTCTTTTTTGTAAGGAACAACATTTCCCCCCAGGATTGTTTATTTTTTCCATCAGCTATAGTCTTGCATTTATTCACCCCTAGGTCCATAATGCACTTTACAAGCTTCGTTTGTCAACTTTTGGTTCCATAGAATGGGATGGCAAACACCATGTAGATTATATAATTTATATCAATGAAATAATTGCTAGGACTTTAATTCCAGTGCAGTTTCCAGTTCAGTATCATGCACTCAGCCAAAAGTGGAAAAAGTCCCCCCCCCCAGATCTCCCACCAGCATGGCCAGTGACCATGCTGGTTGATGCAGGCTGGGAATTGAAAAGGATCTTTTCAAAGCTCTGGACTCAGAAGGGCTTGCTTTGCTGTACTGTGTGAATGCCACAGACTGTCCCCAAACCTGCATATTAAAAGCATTTTCTGAGTGAGTGGGGTAGTCAACAATGACAATGTTCATCTATTGTCCTGTGCTTGGACCATATGACACAGATTTGCCAAAGAAGTTGGGCTTCTGCATCTCAGTTTTAAAAGCACTGAGAGATTGCTCCTCAGACTGATCTGCTCCAATATTCCAAAGTTCTTGCTTCCTGTATATACAAATATTCTTCAGTGGAGTAAGGAAGTTTCCATGGTGAACTGTAACATAGCATAAGCATCTCACGGGTACACTGTGAAGCAGTATGGAAGAGTAAAGCATTTGACATGTGTCTGCATAGGACAGGTACAGGAAAGGTCAACTGAACTGATAAACAGATGAAGAAAGTAATTCCATTAGAATTCTCCCTTATGAAATCCTCATATTCTCTACTGTGCTGGAGTGAGTGTCAGCACTTAGGATCATATTTTCTCATAAAGTGGCAGTGCCCACATGTGGCAACATTCTAGAAGAAACTGCTTCCTGAAGTAGAGTATTGGAGGTCAATAGAGTGTCTTGGTCCCACACATGGCATTCTTAAGACCTCTTTTCTGATAACAAGAGTAATCTAACAACAGCTAAAAGCAATTAGACCAGGCACTTGTTAGTGGCCATACATTTCCATGCTTTGATATGGTCTAACTGGCAAAATATATTAATTGGCAGATGAGTTTAATTGGCATAAAATATAAATTATACACACTTATGGCTAAAGGCCATGTGGAAAGGGACACTGGCTAGGAGTAGGTCAGAGGTGACCTCAAAATGGCTGGGTTATAAGAATTAGCTGGGAAAGCCTAACTTGACAGCTCTAAGCTGATCCTATCAACTTCCCAACCTTAGAAAACATTAAGGTGCCCAGGTGCAGCAAGCCAGCATCCCTGCTGTGTGCATTTCCTACCAAAATCTTGCCCAATAAACTCACCCAGCCAAGACATTGAAACAATCAGTCCATTCCAGACTCCTTTTATTTTCTGTAACAGAAAGCAACTCACATCCCTTCAGGGAGGGAAATAGAGGGTAAAAATCTCCAGTTCTGAGCAACTAGTTTTGCAGTTCACCATTTGTTGAATGTTTCTCTGCCGGTTTGCATCCCGACTGTGTACTGGCCTTAGACACACAAGTCTAAGCCACACTGCTGCTTCTTCACTACTCTTCTGGATTGATAATTATAACCCCAAACCCTCAGCCTCTCTATCCATCATTTTCCTCCCTTTATCCTTCAGTTAGCTCTTGTGTGAATGTGTGACTTTTTGTATCTTATGTGCATGCACGAGTTAATTCTTCTCAATAAAAGACATGTTTAGTTTACTTTTGAATCTCTGGCTTGTTCTTTCCTGCATGACATTGTAAACATTGGTGGAAAGATCTCACTGTTACCCCTCTCTTGCAGGCCCTCAATTTTGAGCTAATTAATTACCCTCTGTCACGTGGAGGTACTGGCACCATAGGTGGACTCCTGAGTCACCCACATTTTGGGGTAATACGCTAGTCCCCTGCAATCACGCATGTACATGAGGATGGTTCTAATTAGCAATTAGAATTAGAAAAGGCCTCACTTCCAAAATTCAGACGAATCTTAGGCCATTTTCTGCACTATATTGTTATAGTGCTAGGTTCTAAGTAGGGAGGGAGGGAGGGAGGGAGGGAGGAAATTTAAAGAGACTTGGACTTGTTAATTACATTGTTAAAAGTATGCAAGAAATGGAGATGAAATAATCTTGAAATCAGGAAATGCTTGAAATCCTTGAAAGCTATGAGATCTTGCTAAAGATCAAATACACAGGTCCCATTTCAGCAGAAATATAATGTATAACTAATATACAACTTGTGGACAGGTTGTGTGTTATGGTTCTTCTCTGTTTACCTCCCTAGTGGGGGCAAAGAACATTAGACAGATAGTTCCATCTACCCATCATCCGAAGCTTCAGAGAGAGAATGAACCTGACAGCTTCCTTCAGTAACAAGCTGCTCATGCTGGTGGACAGAGGCATACGGGGAAATATTATAAGTAGTAACAGGAGACTGCCTCCTTGATATTCTGGATTGTTAAGACCAGGTGACCATAGAATTCTAGCTTTAATAGCTTTCTGTTGCATTCTCTACAAAAGAAAATGGTCTTCAGTGCTTGGCCTAGAGGACTTTTGGACTAGCCTTTTAGTAAGGGCTTGTACTAGTAACAGCTCCAGTGTGCTTTCCTCTGAGTAGGCATTTTTAGTTCACAAACACCATCCCCATAATAAGCAAGTGGCCTAAGGTGAAAAGATAAAAAAATTCAAAACTTGCAAGTGTTGTCTTTGAACATTATGGTTTTGGTCTGTGATTTTGAAACTGAAGGATGCTATTGGTCTATTCTGCAATTCAACTTTCTCTTTGGAATATGGAAAAAAAATACTAGGGGCCAAAAGTGATGGAGCCATGTGTTGATATTTGAAAATGGTTTATCTTGTGGAAGCCCTGCTTGAAACAGAAGAGGGTAGTGCTAAGAGATGGTGAACTGTTTCTTGTCATATCACTCTTCTCTCTAAGGGATTTCAACAGAGCTATAAAAATCATTGAAAAGCAATCACCAGGCAGAAAGATTACATCTTTGGAATACCAATGTCAAAAGCCACTGAACATTGCAAGTTATTTACACCCTGCTCCCCCCACCCTTTTGACCTGTTTCCACTTGTACCGTGAAAGGAAATGTAGTTTTTGCTATTAGACTCTTGGGTGAACAGCATTGCTTGGAAAGTTATATGAGGTCACAGGATGAGGAGTTCACCTCCAAATAACTCTGTAGAATCTGTTGAGACATACATTTTTTTAAAAAAACTCTCCATGACTTCTCACGCAAGGGTCACACGAACCATTGCTGGCATACATGTGCTTCCTAAACTGCTTGGGAAGGCAGCTAAGAAATCCTTGTTCTTGTCTGACAGAACATTTCTTAAATTCCATTAGAAACTACTTCATCAGGCTTTAGGTATATGCACTGCTTTCATTCATTCTGTCCTATTTCCCCCAAGGTGCAGACTGAGGATGGTTTAAAGACAGCAGGTGAGGGGCCAGAATCTAGGTTAGCCAGGTATATGGAGTCTACTACTGTGAAGCTGCAGCCGAAAAATAGGGTCAAAGTGGTCCAGAGTCAAGGTCCATAGTGTAGTACAGACAAGGAGTAGATGAAAGATAAATTCAGAAACTGTCCAAGATCATTTGCAGGGTTTCAGGATCTATGGTACAAAGAAGCCATGAAGAAAATTAATCAAACAGACCGAGATGACACAGAGTTTCCAGCAGAGAAGCAAGGGCATATTAACTTAAAACATCCAGAGCTAGTTAAAGACATTGTTCCAACAACTGTTCTACCCTCAGAGTAAGAGTGTGCCAGGAGAAAGGTGGGATACAAAGCAAACCTTTGAGCAGAAGCTGCTGAAACTCATGCCAAGGTTCAGCTGCTGGGTGTGCATGAAGAATCAGTTACTCACAAGGAGTCCTCTGCACTTTTTCAAATGAGGATCTTTAGGCACCACTGTTGCTGGCTTTGAAGTAGCTCTCACTCTGACTTGGATGCAGACTTCCCTTCTTCTGGAAAGAGGAGATCTCCAGCAGTCTCTCTGGTGGCCCAGCCATCTCCTTAGTCCAAGGAACAGGCAGATACTCTTGGTCACTGCTTCCTGGGGCTCTCTGATGCAGAGGACTTCACCAAGGTGAACATGATAGATTTATTTGTCCTTTAATAAAACAGTTCCCCCCTCCCCAGAAAGACTGATATAACCATTTTGGCTTGGAAAGCCACTCTACTGCCACCTTCTTTCCAATTTAAGCCCCAACAGATTAGAATTTTGCCATGGTTATAAATCAGTTGAAAATAGAACCAGATTACTTCAGAAAGATTCAGGAGATTACTTGAGTTGAAGCAGGTTTTCTAAAGCAGACCAAGCCAAACTTTAACTCTCCTGAAGGTACCTTAATATTTTGGAAGCAAACCAAGACACAGATTGTGTATTTGTAAAAATGAAACATTTCACCCCAGCAGCAGCAGGAAGAGGCCAAAATATTCAGATGTTGATGGGGCACAAATAGTACTATCACCGTCATTTCTCCTCTTATTGTCACAATTGTTGTCACTACTGCTGCCTTCCTTAACACTGCTCACAGTATACAGTGCATAACACTTGCAAGAATGGTGTGTGTGTGTGTGTGTGTGTGTGTGTGTTGTGTGTGGTATAGTTGGCCCCTCTGTTTTGAAAGCATAAAAAATTGCCACTAACATACTTATAATAATAGTGACATAGCTGTGCCATTTTCATTGGTTGTGAATAACTTGTAGCAATCATTGATTTCACAGATCTTGCAAACTAACCACACAGTGTCATAGAATCATACAATCATAGAAATGTAGAGTTGGAAGAGACCACACAGGCCATCCAGTCCAACCCCCTGCCATGCAGGAAAACCCTCAAAGCACTCCCAACAGATGGCCATCCGGCCTCTGCTTAAAAACCTCCAAAAAGGTGTCAAGCAGCCTAGGTATAATTGCCACATTTTACAGTTATTTGAGTTGGAAAGAGAGAGAGGTTCAAGTCAAGCACATAGTCAATGAAATTTTCTGCCATTGCATCACACACAAATGATATCATACCTCCCTGGGTTGTGAGCATTCCTTCCTTTTTGTTCTATACAAGTTGGCTTTGTCTTTAGTCTTAACCTATACTTTGATCTACTGTCTAGTTTACTGTGACTAGGAAGAGAGATCTTGTGGGATGTTGATGCTGTTATGAGTTCTTCAGCTGCTAAACAATATAGATATTTAAATATGAAGTGCACACTATATTTTAGGTGTGCCAGTGAGGGGTACATCATTGGCTACAAACTGGACATGTGTTATGAATATTATGAATGTGTTATGAATTAATTATGAATACACACACATTCATAACTAATTCTCATGCTGGTGGCACAATGCTGAAAACAATATCAGTTGTTATAATTAGTCTGCAACCCTACCTGTGTCAGCATCTGGATCAGTGGATCCAGACTTAGTCGCTGAGAGTGGATTCCTTAATCAATGGGACTTTGGTTAGCTTTCCTAAAGTGTTACTAAATTGAAAGCAACTCATGTTTTGGAATATCAATACAGACAGGATTTTTTTAAGTCATGCTTTACAGGACTGGATGACTTATACTGTTAGAAATGTGAGGGAGTGAAGAAATGTGCAACTTTGCTTGTATAAGTGTTATATCTCTCCAGAGGGCAACAGAGATAGAGAGAGGGAATTGGGATTCCTTGAGGTGTTCCCTCATTGTATTGTCTTTGTTGCATTTTCACTTGCTTAACATCATTTCCTCATCTTCCCTTCCTCTATTTTTCTCATAGGCATGTAGCCAGTAGTAGCAGACCTCGGTAATTTTCCACTGGGTGGGCCAAATTGTTTATTAGTTGTAACTTTCTCATGTAGCACAAGACCTTGTAGGAAAACCTAAAAACTTAGGTCAAAGTATAATTCATAAGTATTGCTCAGCATGTACTTTGTAGATAGCAATGAATAACAATGTACTTTTGCTGGGTCACAAAGAAAGTTCATAGGAAAAAATCATGTTTTAAAAAAGATATTCTAAATATATATGGAGTGTTATGACCTAATAAAACCATCTCTAAAGTTATTACGATTATTGAAAGGAGGCAAAATAGGTTTTTAAAACTTTCTGCTCTCCTTTCTTGCACAACATGGAAAGAACAGGCTATTGATTCAACAGCTGTAGATCCAAGGAGTAACTAATAATTGTAAACCATATTTGGTGGCCTCATTTTTTATTCGTTTCTTCTCAATTTTATCAGGTTTTCCAATAAAGATAAAGCTGTAAGAAAGAATAAACAATTGTTTCCACTAGATTTAGTAAGTATTTTGGAATAGTGCTTCTTAAGTTATTTAACATGGGGAATGGCAAGGTGTCATTCCCAAACTGGCACCATACTTATGTCAATTGGATAGAATTGTTTCTTTCTTTTCTGGAAATTACCCACAGACTGGCAGCTGATAGCTTGTGGACCAGGTCCAGTCTATGGACCACCACTTTCAGTAGCACTGTCCTGGAAGATCTCATGGGAACTAACACCTCATCATGGTTGAAGAACACTTGGTGCATGCAGTTTTTTTACAAACATTCTGCCAACTGTACTGTTGGAGTACAGTTGACTTCTGCTGGAGGGTTAACAGAATCTCAGGTTACGGAGATAGGAAAGGGCGTTTCTCGGGCCCTGGAACAAAACTGCAAGCCAAGAGCGGACAGAGTTAGGTTAACTGGCAAATGTGGCCCTCCAGATATTTTTGGCCCACAGCTCCCATCACCCATAATCAGCATAATCAATTGCAGTTCAAAACATCTAGAGGGCCACATTTGTCCACTCCTGGGTTAGATGTCCCACTAGGTTCATATGTCCATCAGGACTTAGCTTTGCTTAAACTCTATTAGGAAATGTGTTATTTTGAAAGCTAGTTTCCACCTCCTGAGACTGTAGATGCTTTGTGTGAAAGAGCCCACACGTTTTGCTTTTCCATATTTCATATATAATTTAGTCTTATTTTTGAGACTGTTCTGTATGATAAATACACAAAGAGATCTCCATAATTTATGCTGCAACTAATTATACACTTTCCAGTCACGCTTACACCACACGACACAGGGAAAACAGGACCACTTCCTCAGATAGATACCCCCAAAGAGACTCACAGAAATGTCTTTCCTTTTTCAAACAAGAAAGCTGATCCCAACTGTACATTAATTATAGCAACGGAGGCTTCTCTCCTGTACCACCACAACAATATGCAACAACTGCAGCCTACGTCCTACTGAGCACACTCTCCCACTGATAATTCTGGTTGCTCTGATATCTGTACTAATTGGTACGATGATCAATAACACTCTAAGTAGCTGCAAGGAAGAAAATCCAATTGTATGCCAAATTATCAAAAGCTTTACCAATAAACAAATCTGACTGGTAGTAAAGGTCAGCTATTATGTTAGATGTCACTGCAATATAAAAATTGCAAATATGATGTGATAGTGTGATGAGGTAGCTTAGTGAACAACGTAGAGAAGCAAGGTGGAGCCAAGTCATTTCATCATGGTTATTTGCCGCTTGCAACTCAATCCCATGCCCTCCAGCTGTCCAAATTTGACAGGGACAATCTGAACAAATCCTTTGCTATCCAACTTTTTGAGATGCTTTTACAGTATCCCGATTTCTCTCTTCTCTTCCCACTTTTCCCCTTTGTCCCGAAGTTACTTCAATTGCTGCAAACTCAGTATGAAATGCAAAAGTAGTTTGAACTCAATTAATTCAGCAAGAGGGAGAGGAAGGGAGGGGATAGAATCTTGCCCTTTCTGGTAGAGTGAGGCAAAATCAAACTGCTGCCATCTTTTCTAGCTTGTGTGTTCTTCGTCATCAATAATGTCTGCCATCTTGACCATGTTCTGATGTTGCTTGGTGACATGTGTTCCCATTTTCATTTGTGAAATGTTGAAGAGTATGCAATCCCAGAACACCCTTACTTGGAAATAAATTCTATTGATTTTGATGGCATTTGCTTCAGCTAATGCCATGACAGCTCAAACATGTGGGCTGTTTTAGCTGTTCTCTTTTATATTGTTAGCTGCTTTGAGTCCCCTTGGGAGAATGGTGGTATATAAATGATATCGCATATAGAAAATAATGTGCAAATATGCTTGAGGATCACCAACTCTACTTTAATATACATAGATCCCTTGAGTGTGCACCTTATTACCTTTTATAGGAGTAGGCTTGGTGTGAGTGAGGCCTACTGAGTAGTTCAGATCACCTTTATCCATGTTCTCCTTATGTAACCAATGCTGCTGTTGCAGGTTGTATCAGCATTAATACTAATAGCAGAAAGAAAACCAGCATGGTTTTCCCATAGAACAGGAATGGGAAGAAGGCAGCTCTTTCGATTTTGTTGGACTGCGGCTCTCAGCATTCCTTTGCATTAGCTATGAATTAGGGCTACTGGGTTTTGCAGTCCAGCAGCATTTGGAATGCTGTGTGATTCCCGTACCTGACATCAGGTGTGGCAATAACAGAGTATGCTCAGTAGGTAACCCCCCCCCCCCAGATTTTAAGCAGTGGCCTGATTTAGGGAAAGCGAGGTCATTCCAGACTGGCCCAAAAAGCCTGCTAGCTGACAAGTGTGCTTTTAACCTGCTATAGCCATGTGCTAGAGCTAGCGTGGTGTCATGATCTGAGTTTGAATGAAAGACTGTAGAAATAGAGTCATGTAATTTGAATCATCTGCCACATGTAGCTATTAGTTTCTGAGCATAGTCCTTAAAAAACAAAACAAAAACAAAACTACAGGGTCAAACTATGGTAGAGGTGGGCAAATTCTAAAGATCTGATGATGGCATCTCTCCCATTGGACCTCAGAGGGCCTATTTTAATTTTTAAGTTGCCATCCTCTAATATCAAATTAGGATCTTGAGGACAGTGCTTTCCAATCTGTCTGATGTGATGGACTGGCAACTATTTTCCCCCCTCAGTATTCCAGGCACTGGTACCATTAGGCTTATCAGATCTCAGGATCTGGCCCTGAGTCTTCAGTTTTGGTGGGTCAATTCCAGGCAGGAAACAAGAGTTCAAATTCTTTAGTTCTGAGAAGCTCAGTTCTGTGCAAGACCAAAGGTCTGGATGCAAATCTCCAATTCACCTAGGATAGCAAGGGCAGCAGCATTTTGTTTGCAGGGCTTAAGTGATTTCTTGGTGCAACTTGCAAAGACTCTTCAGAGGGTTAGCCTGTGTTTACTTAGCTTCTCTCTGCCTTCCCAGTCCTTGTGGTGACAGGGCTCACCCTCTGCTCTGCTCAGCATCCACCTTCTGTGTAGGATCAAGTGAGCTAGATTAAATAAATGTTCATAAATCCCAGGCCTCTAAGCTGAACAGTCTGTTTAGCTAATATTTCTGTGTTAATTTCCAAACAGGAAAATATGTGTGTTTGACAGGCTATGAACAGCTGTAAGTTGGTACTAAATGTATAACACTTAATGACATCACTAGGTGCCATCTCAAGGCATCAGATTTTGGCCCAGAAACAAATCCTTTATTTTCCTCAGCTCTGACTCCTATGTCATAGGTTTTTTCCTGGTATTTAGAAAAGATTTGCCATAGCTTTCCCCAATGATGTATTTAAGCCTTTTACTTGAAGTCTCAAGTCAAGTCTCAAGTTCTTGTAAGATATTTTCAAGTCAAGTCTCAAGTGTGGGAGCCAACTAACAGAAAGAAAAAAGAGGTGGTGGGGTATGGGGGGATCACTGGGCTTGCAAGGGTCTGCAGCTTTGTAAGTGGGGAACAGGATCCTTCTTGCTTCTCATTCTGCAAGCTGGAGGCGTTTGTGTCAGGATCTGTCTTCTCATTTCTGAAGCTGGGCAAAAAGAGATGGAAGCATTGTTCAATGTTGTAAAATTTTTGGCTATGTTACTGAATCAAGTACAGCAAGTCAGTCACTAAAAATACACAAGTCACGAGTAGAGTCAAGTCCGTGTATCATTTATTGCCGAGTTGGGTCTAAGTCAAGCCACTGAAGCAACTTGAGTCTGACTTAAGTCCGAGTCAATTGACTCGAGTCTACAGCACTGGTCTTCCTCTAAAGCTGACAGAGTATAACTTCCTCAGGGCAACCCAATAGATTTCCACAGATGAGTGGGAATTCCAGAGTCTTCAGTCCTAGTCCACCCCTCAAACCCAGTAAACAACATTGTTTCCTAGACACCACATCCTTCTCTAATTTCAGAAATTCTGCTAAAATATAGTCATTGTCTAGAAGCATTTGTTATTTGTAAAAGTCTAAATATATTTTGTAAAAAACAAGGTTTTTTTTTGAAAAAATCAAAGTGATATTTTTTAAAATTAAGTTTTCTGTAAAAGGTTTGACAAACAGAATGGTAGAAGCAAAACCCTATCGGTTATTGTGAAAGGTAACTCCCTTGGGAATGACAATCCTGTCTAGTGGAATGCCATGAAAGCAATGACATTTGGGTGAATCCCACCTTTGTGTCCTTATCAGTTCACAGCTTGGAAAGGTTAGGGTTTTTGGATTACAACTCCCAGAATCCCCTGGGCAGCACATTCAGTTTTTATGAGGGAGAGTCTCTTGGCCTGGCATATGTGAACAAACTTTCCTGTGCAGTGAGAGCTTGGGGATTTAATAAGTATTTGTTAAAGTAACTGTAGCATTTAATCAAATGTGGAAAAAAAGCCTCCCACCCAACACTTGATTAATAAATAATGTGTCTCAGTAAAAGTATAGACAAGGGAGATAACAGACAAGGTCCAGTAATTTGAGCCTTGTGCTTGCCCTTCTATGCAAGTGTAGAAGCACTGCCTTTTTCCTTTCAAAGACATCACATTTGAAATATTTTATTTAAAAGTGTGTTGAGATCCAAGGCTTCCATTCTGAACACACAAGCACACACTCTTCTTTTTTTTTACCCTCTTTTTCTTGGGCTTACCCTTCATCCTTGGTATTCCCCTCCAGTTGAAACGTAACTTTAAAAACTTCTACCTTTTCCTAAAGACATATCTTTTTAATGCTCTTTTTTCTTAGATCCTTATTACACTGGTTTTGAAAAACATGAGAAGAGACTTCCTCAGAGCACAGACCAAAGCTTTCTGTTTCCAGAGATGGTCAGCTGGATGCCCCTGAGAAATGTATAAGAAAGGAATGAATGCAACAAACCTTTGTTGGTATTTGTTCCCAGGCTCTGGTAATCAATCAGAGGTGTAGTTGTTCATTCGGTGATGGGCAGACTTCAGTTTTATGGGATCTGTTTTTTTTTTAATTAGATCCCTGAGACCCATCAACTGGAGGCAACTGTTTGTGTAGTGACTAAATGTAAGTGGGGAAGACATACATTAAGAATTAGGAAAGGGTAAAGGGTATCTCTCTGTTTTCATTAACAGAACTCAGCTCTTAGGCTTTTTTTTAAAAGGAAAAAAACACTCCTGGTTATCACCTCAAGTTTTATTCACTTCAGCATGTCTAGTTAGTATTATGAAACACCTGGCATTCATAAGTTCTTGATGATCTTTTCCAGGTCACACAGGGATCTACCCGTCAATCATGATCTATCCTTTTGTAAGTCACGGCTTACTCAAGTCCCATTGGTTTCAATGGGTCTACTCTTAAGTATAACTAGATTTAGATCCAACCTGATAACAGTATAAGATAAGGGGAAAGCATGTCTCTTGGAAAAGCCCTCAGCCTTCCTAGCTAGATGCTCTCTAGATGTTGTAGATGGCATCTTTCACAATTTGTGACTGTTGGACATGCTAGGTTAAATGGAAGATGTTGTCTGAAACCTGTCTGAAACCATCTGGGAAGGCTGGACTGATTTCTGCAAAACGGAACTGCTCTGCTCTGTGGAATATATATGTGTGTGTGAGTATGTAACTACACATACACACATATATTTCAATTAAGTATTGCATTTCATTTTTCAACAACAGCATTACCTTCAAGCAACAAGGAATAAATTGCTTGCCATCTAAGAAATACCCAAGTATTTCAAGCCATTCAGACTGTTGTGATTTCCTGTCTGTGTGATACAATGCATAATTTTGCATTTCTCCTATCATGTTGATAAAAAAAGTGCAACAAAACAAAAACAAAACTCTTTCCTTTTATGGTATCTGTAATATTTAAGATGAGATACCTCTGTCTCAAAAACCATCCATTATGAATCAAGGTAAGATGGGTATCAGTTCTGTTCCTGAAGCTACCTGTAAATTCTTGGAGGGGGTCATGTAAGTGAGAAATATCCTGTAGATAAATATCTAAAGAACCTCAGGCATTTGTATGTCTTTTACTAAAGTGTAATTATGACTGAAATGTAAATATTTGAGTGAAAATATTCTAAACTATGGTGCATGTATAAAGAAAAAAACCCAAACAAATGGCTTTCATTGCAGTGGAAGACTGGATCTAGATAAACCAAGAACATTCAGCCGTCCTTCAAAGTGTATATTATAAATTACTGTTTCAGTTTTTATATCAATTCGTCTCTCATAACACAGCTCAAAGAATCATGGGAACTGTAGGTTGTTGAGGGTCAATCTTCATCCTCTCCACTAATTCTGATAGATCCCAAGATTCTCTTAAAAAACAAGATTTACTTTTTAGAATCTCTCTCTCTCTCCTTCTTTCTCTTTCTCTTGTGACACAGCAGTTGGAATCCCAATGCTAAACATTGGGCTGGTGTATTAAGCCCAAATTAGATGATACCATGCATCCAAGAAGCATTTTTATTTTTTTGAAGCATAAGGAGAAACTGCAAGAGTGAAGCATAGCAGTACCTCAATAGTGGACTGTGACCTGAATGTGGTTCCAGGGAATAGGTAGATAGATAGACAGACAGACAGATAGACTAATTTTTTTGGGGGGCAGGGGATAAATAAAGTGCTTCACCTCCAAATTTCATTGCTTCCATCTCTTTGTTAAACCCCAGGATCCTGCTATTTATACCTTTCTCTACAGTTCTGGAACTGTCTACAGTGTGTGGAGGGGTTGAGAAGCTAACACGCAATTCACAAAGTAACCATGGATTTATTTGAGTTCACACATGCATGTTGTTCACCTGATGGTTTGTGGGATTAGATGACATCCTGGCACAAGGGAGACCTACTACTGCAGATAGAACTGTTTCATCACCTCATGCCACCACCTTGAACACAACACTCTCCCTCTTTTTAAAAATCATTTTAGTGCAACCAGTTCACACATTCAGGTGCAAGTTCAGCATCTGGAGAGCCACATGTTGTATTGAGCTTGGGTTAAGGACTAGCAGTTTAATTGCAGAATCAGCATCCACAGAATAGAGCCCACTTCATTAGATGTATGAAGCATTATCTGCAGGATAGTCAAAGATACACAGAGCTCTCTGGAAAATAATTGTAAGCATCTTGCGAAATTGAAAGTCCCAGGATTCCATAACACTGAGCTATGGCAATTAAAGTGGTATCAAAGTGCTATAATTGTGTAGTAGAAAAGAGATCTCACAATGTTATCATACATAGACCTGTTTGTGACAGGATGAAAACATCAATCTCTTTTCTTGCAAAATATTCAAAAATCCTTTACACTTTGCATAATAAGCATTGCAAGAAGGGAGACTGGTACAGGCAAGGAATATGCTGAATATGCTGAAACTAGGAGACTCCTGTGGAGACTCAAATACAAACTGAAGCCAGTCTTCCATATCTGAAGCCTGAGGCAGGTTAGGTTGTAGAAAGTGGTTCTATGGTGAGCCAATAGGAGACATCTCTCTTCCTCCCCTCCACGTCAGCTTGGACTAATTGGGCTGAATTGTCCACAGCATGGACACCAAAGAAAAGAAGCAAATCAAAAGCAACCCTTACCACACTGTACCACCTGTGCCTCTCTGTTTTAATCAATCTCTGCTAATCTTGGTTTAAAGTTGCATCTTTTTTTCTTAAATACCCAGCTTAACCACTGTTTCAGACTTCTACCAGGGAGGGCTAATGAGTCAGAAGGTGTGGTACTTATTACTGTAGTTCTTGGTTCTTAGTTTTTTTTTACAAGTAATTTTATTTCCACCCCCAGGTGGGCTTATTTTTAATTCAAAGACATATCAGAATATACCCCCTCCACTTTTTTATTAAAACATTATAGTATTATAGTGAATAAGTGCAATGGTAATGGACTATAAACCTGTAACTCTTAAAAAAATCAAAGAAAAAGTTTTCACCTCAGACCATAGGACAAAGCATGCCTTGGTCTGAAAAAACTTGGAACAGCCTTAATGCAGAGCCAAACTTTGCTATGAATAGCGCCCTGAAAGAATTGACCAAGTGGATATAAAGGTGACAGCAACCAGCAAAACCTGTGGAGCTGTAAACCAAATTCTCATGAGAACAAATGCTGCTTTAGACCAAACTATAAGAGCCCTCAGATGAAAGAAGAGGGATGGAGAACAAAATATATGATGAAAGATTGAAAGAGTTGGGCTTGTCCAACTTGGTCAAGAGAAGACTGAGAGGAGATATGATTGCACTCTTTAAATATCTCAAAGAGCTGTCACAGAGCAGAACTGTTCTCTGCTGCCCCAGAGGGCAGGACCAGGTCTAATGGTTTGAAGTTACAGGAGAACAGATTTTGACTGAACATAGAAGGAACTTTGTGACAGTAAGAGTGGTTTGGCAACAGAACCAATTGCCTAGAGAGAGAGTGAGGTCTCCTTTTGTGGATATCATTAAAAAGAGGCTGGACAGCTTCCGGCAGGAGGTGCTTTTGCTAAAAATTCTGAGCGGGGGTAGGACTTGATGGTCCCTGAGGCCCCTTCCAACTCTATGATTCTATGATTACATGGGTGAGATTTTTTGGAAGAACTTGTAAGAACTACATTGAACTCTCCCTATAAAATGATGCCAACTTAGCACCATACGAAGGAGGACCACTCAATCTCAGTGAGGTATCCTCCCACCTCCCAGATGTGTCAGCACCTGCCTTACAGTAGTTATTAGCTTCTGGTACTCAAACCAAGGCACTGCCTCTCTTGTTATCTCTTCCACCTCAGTCCAAGGAAGACATTCTTGTTGCTGGCTGGCTGGCACATCCTCCACTTCTCTGAGTGCTCTCTGGTCCTTAACTAGTTTCTCAGAGATGGCACATGACTGGTGTACATGATAGCAGAGCTTGAACATAAATTATTACAAAAAACCTAATTACTTGTGATCAGTTTATTTTTCCCAGTAAACAAAGGCATGGCTATGTCACACTGCAATTCTTTCTTAATCAGTGGTATACAACTCTAATCCTTTCATTATTTTTGTAGCTACAGGTCCCACTAAATGGTGGGAAAGGAATATCACCTGGTTCAAGTGTTGCCATGTGCTGCTGTTACAAGGTTTGAGATGGACAGGTGGGATAAAAAAAAGTTAGATTTTTTTTTAAAAATAGAGTGAGTTTTTGTTCCTTCAGAGAAACAGGAAAGTAAAGTAAGTAAAGTAAAAAATTCCTCTAAAATGCAACCAGGGTCTGGGAAGCACCTTAGGATGATAATTTTAATGGATTACTTTAAGTTATGTTACAAAGTAATTTTCCTAACTCTGGGTGGTAGATTTCTACCTTCAAATAAGAGTTGTTTCCATCCTAGGAAGAAGCAATAGTGTGGGGTTTTTATTTTATTTTGGGGTAGGAAACACTGGGTGGGGGGAGAGGACAAGATTAAGTTGCTTTTCCCTCCCCATGTTGGTTTTCCATTGCAGATTGCAACATTTGGTGGTGGTATTTTATGTGAAAAATAAGGAAGAAAACATTGGGGAAACAGTGCAAGGGACTGCTCCTAATGTGTCAACTGGCCCCCTTGGTTGTGCTGGAGGGATAAAATGATGTGAGGATATACTGTAATGTGCCCTTGGGAAGGGATAAGAAAGACATCTAAATAAAATAGAAATGAGTTATTGACTCAGAAACAATGAGTAAAGATTGCTCAGCATGAGATGGATGTTGGTGAGATCATAAAAATCTCCACATCAGGAAAGCATAGTGGTATTGTAATTATTTCTTTTTGTTTGTTTCTACATGGAATTTACTCCATGTACTAATTAATTCTGATGCCTGTGAATGCCAGTACTGTTAATTTTCTTCTGATACTTAGAAACTCTCTGAGTAATTTATTTGCTTTATGAATTCAATTAGAGGCTGACGTTTGCACTAAGCTGCACCCTGGGTTACCCAGCAGGAGACTATGGAACGGCATTGGCTCTGTAAGTTGGTGGGAAATTTTCCCTAAAGTATTTTATCATCTTCCCTTCCCCTTGTGTCTTTTATGTAGCATTATTTCTCTATTTAATAACAGGAGTTGAGGTGAAGGGAAAGAGCTGGCATTTAAAAGCTTGAGAGGCACAAATGTTTCCTATTGACAAGCTGTGGAGGCAAAGTTAAGTGTCCTTGTGGAGCAAAACTTGGCATGTTTTTCTAAGGGACAATCATTACGTTTATTCAGACTCAAAGAGGTAAAGCTTTTCCTAGACTGCTCTGCTTCAAGTTATGGGGGGTTTGAAGGTTCCCCCTTCATTTTGTACAAACAAAATTAACACAAGAGAGAAAAAGGATCTTTAGCCTAGATTAGGGATGGACAAAGTTTGGATCATGGGTCGTATTTACCCCAAAGGCCATTTACCAGCTTTCAGGTCTCTCTGGAGATTTCTTGTACCAACATCTCACAGGTTGAAACTCGGACATGGGTGGCCAAGCAACATCAGAGTGTAGTCAAAATGGCAAGAGGTATTAATGAGGAAGGACACAGAAGCTAAGGGGGCTGGAGCAGTCTGCTTTTGCCAAAGCCTATGGGGAAAGCAAAGACTGCCCCCTCCCTTCCCCTCCACCAACTGAGTGAATTGAGTGCAAACTATTTTTGCACTTTGAACTCAGCCTGCAGCAACTGAATGTAAGGGGAGGACAATTGGAAACTGGGAGGAGGAAAGAGAAACTGGAACATTTTAAAAGCAGTTAAGAAAGTGGACTGACAGAATATTAATAGGAATTATTTCTGCCTAATTGGAACAGTTGGAGACATCTTGGCTTCTAGGGACAGTTCAGGCTTATTTGTTCTAGGACCCATTTGTTTGTGTTTTTAGCAGTCCAGGGTCTCCTGGTCTTCTCCAGCACCTCATTTCAGAGGAGGTGATTTTCTTCCTGTCAGCTTTCTTCACTGTCCATCTTTCACAATCACACATAGAAATTGGAATTGTGCTTTACCACCTAAGTTTTTCCTGCTTCTGGAGGCGCTTAGGAACTGGGATAATTGCATGTGGGGCACAGGCATTCCTGGGCTAGTGTGGCCCATCCTTGGTTCAGTGTTTTTCCTTACGTGATTACTTACAAGTTTATCCTCCCTGGATGAAGCATGCCAGTATATGATGGTCTATAGTCTGAAAGGCTATTGTTCATAATATGATTTCCTCCTTGATTCTGCCAGAAAAACTGAACCCATGAAAGCTGTTATTGGTTCACTGAAATCAGGATCTTCAACACAGAGAAGCACCAGCTCTCCAGGGTTTCAGTTTGGCGTTCTTCCAGATGGCAGGGTCTGAACATGGGACCTTCTTCATCCAAATCATATTCTCTGACAACTGGCCTACAGTCCAAATCTTAGTAGGAAATCCTGCTACATTCAGTGGTTCTCCCAAATAACTGTACATAGGGTATGTAGCCAGGCTCTTCAAGACTGCAAGCAAAAGAAATAGGAATGGGAATGTTCTTGGATTTGCATGAAGTAAATATAAAGATAAATCCTTTCCTTATAGACCTGTCATTCAACATCTTTACATGGTAAAGTGCTGCTGGAAATGCAACATTCAAGGTTTAAAGACTAAAGCAGCAGTGTAGGTTAAAAAGAGTTTCAGTGACCTAAAATCTCCTCTGAGATATATCTGTAGAGATCACTCCACCCTTTTCCTCTGCCTCCATTTTGCTCTCTCCATGCTCCAAAAGTGGAATTAACTTACACCTTCCTTCTTGTTCTAGTTTAGCTTAGACTAGCATCTTTACAGCTGTCCTGTCTCCAACAGGGTTCTTATAATAAAAGTTTAGTTATTTCCTATAGCTGTTGGTGTCAATGTTCCTTTATCCTAATAGCTAGCAGTTGCACTCGTGCACTCCGTATCAAGCCTCACTATAATGAATGCTCTGCCTTCTTTTTTGACCACTCATTTTGCTCTGAATTGTTTTAAAAATGGTAGTTCATACTCAAGACCGATGAGATGCAAGACATGAGCTACTACATGACAGTAGAAACTCTTGCATGACCTGGCTTGTTTACAGGCTCTGTGAGTGAATTCAATAAACAGAAACTGAGTAAAGAAACATAAAGCTGGGTTCAGAATATAAACTAAATCTTTCAGTCACATCTCAAAGACACATCCTCTATTTCTTTACGCTTGGATGTAGCAACCACATGCTCAGTGGCCATATGGATTAGTTAGGACTTAGCAAAGAGCTGGCTTTCAGTTCTTTTGTTCTTTTTGCCAAACACTGAATGGGATGAGCATTTTCTCCCATTTCCCCCCTCCCTTGGTCACTTTCCAGAAGTGATTTTTCTTAAAAAGTCTCAACCCTCTTGCTTGAATCAGTCCTGAAAGCCAGTTTGTCTTCACAGCTCTCTAGACAGAAAAATCGAGCTCTTTTCCATTTTGTCTTAATATTGAGCACATAATGAATCTGATTGGCAGTTCAACCTTCTTGGCATAGACTCGTTTTTAGACTGTACGAACAAAAGGAAGACCACTGGAACAAACTGCGGCGCTTTTAAAGACCCACCTGGCAGAAATGTTAGTCTGTCTTCTGTTTTTTATTTAAGAGGGGGAAAAAAGAGAAGAAACGAAAGCAAAAGCGAGAAAGGGAAGAGAATTAAAAAAGAAAAACTGTTTTTATTTCTCAGGCATGGAAGAGGCAGCGGTTTAAACTCTTTGAATTAGTTGGAAGTCATTTTATTTTATTTTTAACTTCTGAGAACTTTTAAAGCTCAAGCTCCCGAGCCTTGCTTTATCATCATCCGACAGCGTCTGCAAAAGGAACGAGCCACTCGAAAGCTTAACTCCGGCATGTGACGTCTCAAATCTGGGGAAAGAAATAAATCAAAAGTCTTTTTGTTCCCTCCCTTCTCTGCCTGAGAACAGAGAAAGGGAAGTCTAGGGGAGAGGATGGGTGCCGCGCGGAAACCCTCCCCGTTCCTCTTTCGGAGAGCGCAGCGCAAGGCAGCGAGCTGCAAACCTCATATTCACAAGGCAAACAAAGCATCATTTTTTAATGACTTTCTGAATACATTTGTGCGTGTGTGTGTGCGCGCGCGGGCGCCGGCGCGGGTGTTGGAGCTGCTTGCCTAGACCTGCTTGTCATAATGGTTTCTTCAAACGCTTTTTAAAGCCTGTGATGTTCAAGGCCCTAGCCTTCCCCCTCTCCTGCTTGCTTTTTATGTGTCACAGTTGTCAAGTAAAATAGAGCACCTCGCCTTTGTTTCAAGATAGTACCTGATCAATATCATCAATCCGTCTCCCTCCTTCTCATCCCCTCTCTCTCTTACACAAATACACACACACACGCACACACACTCCCTCTTCTCTCTCTCTCTCTCTTTCTACAGCTGTATCCATTTCCTCCTGGCAAAAAGGGACTTTATGAATAAATGATACTGAAATGCTGAGGGTTCAGATACTAAATAATGAATTTCACCACCAAAAACACAACAACTTCTCCAATCATAAAATACCGCTCCTTCCATATTGATTGGGCTTTGGCGACTGGATGCAGTGCTAAGCCTCATTCGCCAAGGTGCTTAAAAAGAAAAAACAGGTTTCGCCAGGGTTGTGATTAGCCCTGGCTAGGAACAAAATATAATCTCTTTCTCTCTCTCCTTTTTTTTTATATTTTAATTTTAAAAGTAGGCTGCCTACCTAATGTTTTTGGCTTTAAGCTGTCTTCATAAGGGGCTAACCCCCTTTTGCAGGGGACGGAGTCATGCAAAGATTTGCCTCTCCCTGGGATGGGAACTTTGGCTTCTTGGGACATTTACAGTAAGTGTGTCATCTCTTCTGTGCTGTTGTGTGTGGGTGCTACTTGGAAGAACACAATGCGGCGAAGGAGCTGCTTGCTGGAGAAAGCCGGGGAGGGGAGAGTGTGTGTGTGTGTGTGTGTGTACATATGGGGGTGGTGGTTCTGTGGCAGGACTGTGGCTCAGGTCAGAAAACTTGCAGCTTCCATCTGTAATAGCATTGCTGATGAGTCCTTCCCTGCTTTTTTTTTCTGGGGGGTGGGAATCGCTGCAGTAGAGGGGCCAAAGATTTGGGAGCATGCCTTTTGCCTGCTCAGGATGCACCTCGATTCCCTTCACGTCCGAGTTTGCTGCTGACACAAGGTGCTGATACGCCAGGCAATGTCAGGACCTGCTCTCTCTGAGAGAGGACTCAGGGTCAAGGGAGGAGTGGAAGATTTGTGGCGTGCGTGATTGGCAAAAGCAGCTTTCTGTCAAGTTGGAGGCTAACTTTTTGGACGGCGTTGTTCCGCATCTGCCTATAAATTTACTTTATTGCCTGTTAATGTCAGAGAAGCCTCTCTCTCTCTCTCTCTGTCTTTTTTTAATTAGCTGGAACGAGGAGGTTTTGCTTGATGAAGAGTTAGGTTTGACCCACTTACAAGCTTCCCCTTCTCTCTCTTTTTTAATTTTTTTTTTTTTTAAAGAAAGTGTACATATCTTTGGAGGAGATCAATACAAAGCAAAGGCACACAAATTAAGAAATCAAAGAGGAGACTTAAGAATTATCCTTACCATTTTTTTTATTGGTTTGCTATAGATGAAATAATTACAATTGATTTGGCAGTTGCCAAAAGAGAGAGAGAGAGAGAGAGAGAGAGAGAGAGAGAGAGAGAGATAAGGTTTTCATATTAAGCAGTCAGCAGAATCTCATTTGTTCTATTGACTAGGGGCTTTTGCTTTTTCATCCCTAAAACACTTTTTGTTCTTCTCTTTCTGTTTGCCACATGTTTACCTGTTTATTCAAATGATAATTTTATATCTGCCTTGTTTTATTTATTTATATTTCTTCTCTCTCTTTTCTGTTTCTAATGGGCAAAGAAGAGAAATTGAAGGCATTAATTTAGAGCTACTGATGCAATGAAATTGAGGAATATATTTAAGCCATTAGCTGCTTCAATCTCATGCCCACAAATAATTGATGAGTTTCTATTAAAGATTGACAAGCCAGCAGGCTGTGAAGCATTTTTACTACAGCCTGCTACACAGGCAGACAATATGCATTGTGCTCCTTATCCTAATGTTTGGGATCAGCCTAGAAATGAGGGGAGAACATGGTTCTTATCCCAACCAATACTTTCCTTAAGGAGCATGTTTGTAGTTTGAAGTCATGGTGGTTGTGCGAAATAGTAACCTATCCCAAGTTACGGATGCGGCTACAAATGGTAGATATCATATCATATTTCTTCTTCTTCTCACTATCTGAACTTCCACCATGAATAATACTCCTCACCCACACCACTGATTAAAAAGTGCCAATGGATTTGTTAGCACTTAGCATGACAGAGGATAAACACACACCCACACAACTTCACTGAATTCTTTTGGTTTGTAGTGGCCTCTGTAGAATGGAATATTTCACTTAGTTGAAGGAAGGTTTTAACACACTCAATCAGGTTAAACTTTTGTTTTAGTTTGTAGAGGTGTTATTGTTGATAAAACACAAAATATATCCATCTTGAGTTTGTTCTGTCCAACATTCTGTTGTACAAAAATATTCCCCCCTACCAAGACAACTCTGCTGTTTCCATCATGTGATTAAGGATGGGGCAAAAATGAGCCATAGCATTCTTTATTGATTTATTGGCACTTAAGAATGTGAATGTAATATTCCAAAAAATCAATGGGAAGTCAAAGAAATAAGTGGAAATTATATGTGCTGCAAACTAATAGCCCGCCTGATGGATGTTGATGCAGATGTTATATCCATGTTTGGACATAATTAAACACATGTTTTCATACTTCCTCCTTTGCAGATATCCTAATCATACTTATGCAAAGATTTGTTCTAATATGCCCAACAGGATTTACTCCCAAATAATTCTAGTTAGTGTTGTAACCTTAGGATAGTATTAGTAGCCATTTTCTAAGTTTTATTCTGGGTTTATTTCCTCTGGTTTCCACAGAAATAACTGGTTTTAAAAGTGGAAATGTGAGAAAGGTAAAATGGAAAGCATATGTTTTAGCACTGGTAGACTGGAATCCACTGACTCTTACCTGGGAATAATAAATCCACTGAAAGACAGTGAGGTTTACTTTCCATGTTACACCTGCAGGGTTCTGTTGTGAGGCTTTGAGGATGCTTACAAGTAACCAGATGATTCCTTGTTTTCATGACGATGGCAGTTTATATGATTTCTGTCTTTTAAAAAACCCAGGAAAAAAAAAAGATTATGTACCAATAAAGATGTTTGATTAGATATATATATGTGTAACTAGCTAATTGTCCAATTAGATAATCTGTTATTGGAAAATGCAATTATGCACAGCGTTATTCAAAATAAAGAATATGTTGCTCATGAAACAAATTTACATTCAGCATCTTGCACTTTGTTTTAATCATTAACTGAGTCTATAGCAAATAAATATCTATGGAATTTATCTGATTTTGAAGTACAGATATAATGCAATTTAAGGTTTTCAAACAGACAGTTCTAGTGCAGATAGAAAGATCAATAGCTCAGATGAGTAGACAACTTCACAGGGCCTAAAGTCTGGATCCAGAACACAGTATTCCGGGGTAAACTGTTGATATTGCTTATGATTGTTGTCATACTGGCTGGTACCCTGTTAGGAACATATATCAGTATGACTCAAGTGTGTATCTTCTGCAGAAAGAGGAATTCAAGACTTTGCTTGTTCAGTGATCACCCACTGATTAAAACTTGCCACTGATTAAAACTTGTGGGTACCAGGAGAGAGGCATATGTCTGTGAGCTTATGGCTACATGCCTGAGATTTAAGTCATACTCTGGATTCTTGTCATTGTGTGTCTGGCTGCCCCCTCCTACCAACCAGCCACTATATGGTAGGGGCAGGGAGCAAGAAACAGGTGAGTTTTAAGGGAGGGGAAAGGATTGGAGTTCCACTTAGATGGAATTTTATGCCTCATCTTCCGATGTAGGACCACATCCAATGGCTTACACAGAGATCAACCCATAATGGCCTCAACCTATCTTGCATCATGTGTGAACAGAAGTGCTCATCTGTAAACTTTTGTTGACTCCAGTCCACTTCATCAGATGCAATTTCGTGGGCTTGTGTCAAATGTAATCTCAAAGGTGTCAAAAGATTCTTTGTTGAAGCAGACTAATATAACTATCCTTCCTGAGAGATTTGCCAATGTATATCTCGCTAAGTAGGAAACCATCCATACAGAAACAGATGCTGTATGTGTTCTTCTGCTTCTTGGTCTTCTTGGTAGAATATGTACATATGTAGCAACCTATAGAAAAGCTAAAATCTCAGTCATTTGTGAGAAGAATAGCAGGGGCAAAATTCAATTATTCCACTCCACCTTTGTGATCAGTGGATTTACAAGGCTCTGTATACACAGCCCCCTTTCAGGCCAATTTACCAGAACTGGGTAAAGTTACTGTTTAAAACTATAGTTCTCAGATTCCCCTAGCCAGTAGTGCTCAAGCTACTTTGGATGTTCTGGGAGCTGTAATTTCAAAAAGTAGTATTTCTAAGCTCCGCAGTTCACACAGACAGGACAGAGCACATACCCAAACAGGCATTAAGGTATCATTCTTACTTTTGCTGAGTTATCTTAGCAAAGCCAAGTTAGACTTGTTGGCTTTATTTTGGTAGGTACTCAGTTTGTGCAGAATCGTAGCCTTCAGGTTTATAGCCCTCAGGCTTTTGGAGCCACGAATAAAGGAAGAATTCAGCTCAGACTTCTGGTGTAGATCCAATGTATCTGCACAATACCAGCATTGAGAGTTTAGGAGTGTTAAACTCAATGCTGCAGTGGCTGGGGCTGTACAGGAAATTATTAACCTTAAACCAGCTAGTGAAAGACAATGTGAATGTGATTTAATATACAAATAATGGGATTCCAATGATTACACACAAAGGACTGGCCCACACTAGTTGCTCTATAATAGACACTGGGCTAAGAAATGAATAGATTCAAGTATTGGTTCTACCATGCTTATGCAATTGGCTCAGTCACCTAGTGCAACCAGTATGATAGTGGAACTGCAACTTGTTTTCCAGTCCATGTAACAAGAGCTACAGTCTTGCTTGTGTTTGTGGCTCAGTGTGATATGGCTAACACTTTCATGATCAGTTATTTGCAGCAATAAGTGAGTGGCTGATCATGGGATTATGAGAACTGATTATATTATGTGGAAGAGAAAGTAGTTTCTTAACTTGGATTTTCACATACTGCTGTGTTGTATTGGGTACACACTAGAATAGAAGCCAGACAGGTAAAATTCTGAGAAGACTGCAGTCTCAACATGGCAGGAATATACTGGATTAGGAGGCAATATCTTTGTTAGGTATCATTTTATGGGCTATGCTTGCTAGCTTCATTTTGTATTTATGAATATATTTCCAGGAGAAGGATAAATAGGTGAAAATAGTTCAGTATCATGTGATTTGTTTTATCCTAAGGCATTGCCTGGGGTTACTGATACATCCCTGGCTCCTGGTATGGAAAAGTGAAATGTGCAACAATGAAAATTTTATTAAAACGTTCATTAACCCATTACAGGATGTTCGTTTTCGATTTTTTGCAAGAAACCACGATGTATCATTTTGTGTGTGTCATTTGGAGAGAGAGAGAGAGAGAGAGAGAGAGAGAGAGAGAGATGAGCCTAGCAGAGCACATGGAACGGGGGTGGGTGGGTTGTAATGTGCTGAATTATACAAATGATGCCTTGCACAATTGGCATTATTAAAATAATTTGTCATTGGATTAAAAGAAAAGAAATTTCAAGTTTTCCTTGAATATTTTTACTCCTTCTCTCCCCCTACTTTTCTCATTTCTCCCCTCTCCATTATTATTATTTTTTTAAAAATAGCAGCTTTTGTACAGTAAAGGCAGACACATTTTCAGGCAAAACCCATTTCAGACCAGAATTTCTGAGAGCCCTATTAATGTTTCATGCTAATCAAGGAGAGCAGGAAATAGAGCTGACAGGTGCTTCTACTCTGCTTATTCCTGTCTTCCTAGATTAGACGTTACTAGCTAAAAAAAGAGCCAGTGTGGCTCCTTTCCAGTGCTTATGGTGACAAGGGCAGGGATAAAATGGTTCTGTCCTTAAGTTTACAGTTGTTTTCCTTATTGCCTCATCTGATGACATGGCTGGTTATGTGGCAGCACTGATTATTTATCAAACTATTTTACTTCCTTCCATGACCTCAACAAGGCTTTGAGTTCCCTGTCTGTCATAGATTCACTGAGCATCAATGATCCCCATGTTTGTTTTGCCCCATGAAGCTCTCACTGAGAAGTGAATGGAAATGTTGCCATATCAAGTGGTAACCTAACTAGGCTGGGCTTGTAACTCTTTGAAAAGCTGGTTGTTTATAGCACCCTGCCCAACGTTGGGGTGAGGAGTAAGATTCCCCCCCCATCCTGGCTTTTATCCAAATGGCATAATTATAGCAATTTGATCACACTTTAGTGGTCATGGCTCTATGCTATGGGATCCTGGGATTTGTAGTTTGGTGTGGGACTAAGAATTCTCTAGTGCACTCAGCTCAACTGTGTTATTTAGAACTGTCTAGCAAAGAAATCTCAGAACTACATAAAACTACAAATCTCAGTATTTCACAGGGTGGGGCCTATGTCTATGGCATTTTGCTCCAATTATATCACTTTGATACTAATTTAATTGTGTAGTGTGAACATACCCTCATTCAAACCTGGGAGACCTTCTGCCAACTCCAAGGTAGACAATACTGAGCTTAGAGGGAACAGTGGTCTTACTCAATAAAAGCAGCTCATCAGGTTCTTCTTTTTCCCCTTACCTTTCTTTCAGTATAGTTCCAGCAGATCTAGACATTAGTAAGTAGTAAGTTAGATAAGAGAGCAACTTTAACTGTCATGGTTACATTCTACAGACTCTAGGGATTTGTAGTTTGGTGAGGAGCCAGCATGATGTTGTTGCTGTACGCCCCCATTCCACAGTACAGTATAACTGGTGAGAGATATTATTTCTAATATAAAAATCATACACTTATTACTGGAAGGCCTGTGGAAAAGGACTCTAGTTGGAAGTCCCTTGCTAAGACAGATGACCTCAGCATGACCAGGTCATAAATGCAAAAAGGCTTAGACTGTTGGGCTTGTGATGATCCTCTCAATGACCCAATCTTCAAGTAGGATAGCAAACAAAAATGGCCCAATGGAACAACCAGTGCTCATCATCCTGTAACTTCTTCCCATGGAAACTCTCCTTTGTTCCCTCACTTGCTCAAACATCAGGAGACTATCACAACTCCCATCAATGTTTTATCACCTGGAGTTGAGACCGTTAGACCTATCCTGACTCCTTTTGTTTCCTCTGCCAGAGAGCAACTAAAATGTTCCCCTTCAGGGTCGGAAACAGGGTACATAACCCTGGCCCCCCAGCCTGACAATTCTCAGTACTTTGGATGCACGTTGGCATGCTATGCTGTGTTAGGGCCCCCAGGTTCCTGTTCATTGTACTTCCCTCAAACCCTCAGTCTGAGATACACTTTGCCTCAATCTCCTGCTTTAGGAATGGTAATTATCACCTGCTTCATCCCCAAATATCTTCATTAGCCAACCTTTCTCTCCTTTCCCTCTGATAACCTTGTATGACTTGTGAGACTGCTCGATTTATTGTGTGTGTATGTAAATTTGTCCAATAAAACATTCTTTTTGACTCTCAGCTAGTGTCCCATAGTCAGTACCAGTATACTCAGGTAAAAAGGTCCCATGGTTACCCCACTCTCGCAGGCCTCCCTTGAGCTCTAATTCTCCACCTTTCTAAGGACACACTGGTATTGCTGGAGGACCTCAAAGTCCTCCATCCTTTGCGGTAACAGTGTAGTGGTTTGAGCATTGGACTATGATTCTGGAGACCAGGGCTCAAACCCCTGCTTAGCCATGGGAACCCATTGAGTGACGTTGAGTAAGTTGCACTCTTCAGCCTCAGAGGAAAGAGGCAAAGGCAAACCCTCTCTGAACAACTCTTTCCAAGAAAATCCTATGATAGGTTGCCATAAGTTGGAAATGACTTGAAGGCACACAACAACAACAACAACAACAACGAGTTCCAGATTTTCTACTCAAGAATGCTGGTGCAGTCTTGTATTCAGCATAGAATTAACATAGACAGTCCCTCACCAAACTTCAAATTCAAGGATTCTAAAAGCTGGAGCCATGACAGTTAAAGGGATATCAAAATGTTATAACTGTGTTGTATAGATACCAACATGGAGCTGTTGCCACTTAGTGTCTTTTTATCCTCTGCTCACAGGGAGAGTTTCTTATCTATTTCAGGATTATACTTTTCAGCACAATATGTGATGAGACATTCTGCGGTGTGTGTTCACTGCTTCCCGCCTCCTGAAAGCCAGCAATCTGAGGAAGAAAAGGGGGAATGCACTACAGACCAATATCACATTGCATATAATTCAAAATGAGAATGCCCAGAGAAAAGGGACAGAGGCTGTTTGATGTCTCTTCTAATGTTCTGCTCCACCCCTAGACAATAAGAAAATTCCTTCTGAGTGTCTGAAAAGCACACATATGCTCCGTTGTTTCTGACAACAACTTTTTTAAGTGCCTGCTCTTCATGTGAAGAGAAAGCCAAGCCTGGGGGAAATGTGCAGAACGGGAACTCAGGTCAACTGCTTCTTAAGGGACCATCAGTGGCCTGATGAGACACCTCTACCAGTTTATCTTTATCCTTGTGTAACATTTATTATTAGCATCAGTAACAGAGAGCCAGCATGCCATAGTGATTTGAGTGTTGGACTAGGGCTCTGGGAGACCAGGGCTGGGATCTCCATTCAGCCTTGGACACCCATTGGGTAATCTTGGGCAAGTCACATTCTCTCAGCCTCAGAGGAAGGCAATGGTAAATCTCCTCTGAATAACTCTTGCTAAGAAAATACTAGGAGAGTGTTGCCTGAAGCTGGAGTGGACTTGAAGACACATAACACCAATAATCAGGTGCATTAATATTTTGAATGTTATACCGCCATCTGTTTCTTTGGAGAAATACATACAGTATGTAAATGCAATCCATCTATCAGTCAAATATTCTGATGTTTTCCCCAAGGGCTGCTGCAATGATAAAAATCATGGTAGCTGCATTCATGGTGCCCGCACAGGGAGACATGGAAACATGAGAGTGTAGCAGAAACCTGCCTCTTGGGCTAAAAAGTGCTTATGCAAAGGTGCCCAGTGATTAGTCCAAACTAGGACAGACTCTGACTCAATTGCTTAATGGGAACTCAGTACTTATGTAAATCCTACTGATTCAATTGGTCTACTTTAGTTGGGACCACCAACTGGATTTAGGCCATGCTGGACACTTCTGCATAAGCACTTGCCAGCTAGGCAGCAGCTTTTATATGTCTCAGCCAGACAAGCCAGAAGGGCTGGCTGAACTGGGTCTTGAAAAAAATAACTCCCACATTATAGTGTGTGCAATCACACTATTCAGCTACTGATCCTTTTAATAAAATGCATTTTAAATAAAGTCTAGGTTTTATGTTTTTTTTTTAAGAAAAGATAAAGTGGAAGGATTTTGAAGTTGTTGGAACTATGTAAATTTAGATATATGGAATTCTGAGTCCTGTATATCTAAACTTGGTGAATGATCTACACCAGGAGTGTGTCTCTGTTGGTTCTGCTGTTCCTCTCAGCAGTTTTCAATAGCATTGACCATGGTATCCTTCTGACTCACCTTCCAGGGATGGGCCTTAAGGGCATACTGCCTTTCAGTGGCTTCATTCCTTCCTGGAGAGCTGAACTGAGAAGGTGATGCTGGAGAACTCCTGTTTGAACCCTTGGTCTCTGGTCTGTGGGGTTCCTTGAGACTCGGTCCTGTCCCCCATGCTATTTAACATCTGCATGAAATAGCTAAGAGAGTTAGTCCAGAGTTCTGGGTTCACTGTCATCAGTATGCAAATGACACCCAACTTTATTACTCTTTTCTACCACAAGCCAAGAAAGCTGTTTTGGTCCTAAACCAGTACCTGTCATCAATAATGGACTGGATGAGGATGAACAAATTGAAAGTTAATCGAGACAAGATGGATGTTCTCCTGGTCAGCTGAAAGGTAGATTAGGGAATAGGTATTCAGCCTGTGTTAGACAGGGCTACACTACCTTGAAGATGCAAGTTTGCAACTTGGGTTTCTCTTGGATTCACATGTTCTATGTGGGGCTGCCTTTGAAGAAGATTCATAAACTTCAACTGGTCCAAAATGCTGCAGCCAGATTGTTAACTGGGGCTGACTACAGGGATTATGTAACTCCCCTGTTGCACAGCTCCACTGGCCGCTGGTCCATTTCTAGGTATAATCCAAAGTGCCAATGATGACATTTAAAGCCCTACACGGCTCAGGTCCAGGTTATCTGAAGGGAGGTAATCTCTCTTATGAACCAGCCCGGGCTTTGTCATCAGCTGAAGAAGCCTTTCTCTCTGTCCCACCACCTTCGCAGGTGCAGCTGGTGAGAACATGGGAGAGGGCCTTCTCAGTGACTGCTCCCAGCCTCTGGAACTCTCTTCCCAGAGAGGTCAGACTGGCACTCTCCCTACTATCCTTCCGCACGCAGGTAAGGACGTTTGTATGCAGATGGGTGTTCAATGTGTGGTTATATGTGGCCTGTCTGATAGAAATGTGATAATTGTGTTATCGATGAATATTTGAGTTTTAATTATGTATTTTAACATTATTTTCATTCTTTTTGATTATTTAATACAGATTACTTAATACAGATGTTTTCCTTCTCTGTGCCCCTGTCATAATTATAAGCATAGACTTTCCCCTAATTGATCACTGATATAAATGTTTGGTATCTTAATTTAGAAATACATCAGTAGTCAACAACCAAATTAGCTTCTCTGGCAGAAAGCAAAATGTTCAGGACTGGAGGTTGAAGAGCTTCCTCTTTGACTCAACCTTTGGTCTTATTTAGATACCATTTCATGAAAACTTAAACGTGTTGAAGCTTACAATTTGTTTACAACTTAGTAAACAGTGCAACAAAAATAAATCATATGAGGATAAGATGAAATAAAATAAAATCTACTTTTGGACTGCATTGGAACAATAGCAACTGTTCATACAGCAGCTGTATTAACACTATTTTAAAAATTGTTAAAAATTACTAATCAAGTAATTTGCTTGTACAATGTGTAAAGAAAATGTGTATTCCTGGGACATTCCCAACATAGGTGCCTCATTGGCCTTTGTTATGGATACTAACTCACGTTTTTCTTTTTCTGTAGAAACATCCAGCCTTCATTCTCTGATTTTGCAAATTCATGCCCACTTAAAGTTCTTGATTGTCCTCAAAAAACTGTCTCCAGCGCAAGAGATCATTAGGTGATGGAGCCCATGAGTATGCATTTGTCAGGTTTGGCAGTTTGCTAAAAAAAAACACATAAAAGTATAGTAAACATTTAAAAAGTACATATGATAAATATAGCTGAAAATGTAGTCAGGACAAAGACAGTTCCTCTGAGGTGTTGAAAAGAGACCTGACATTAGGAGAAGGGTTTCAGGGATATATTAATACTTCTGGGTATAAAAGGCCCCATTCAGCTCTCAGCTATAGCATTGTAATTTGTTTGCATCTGCTGTGGCTTCAGGGTGGCAGAAAGCAAGAAGAGGAGTAATGGGGTATATTATTGCCTTGTGGAAAAGGAACATTGTTGCAGGGGAAGAATGTTGGCAAATATTCCTTTCAGGGAACCTGAGAGCAATGTGACCATACTGGGCTGCCCTTCAGTTTTTGCATACTTCAGTGTTGCATCATTGTACAGAGTTCAGTAAACATTAGCATAGATTCAGTTTCAGAAATGGCCCAGGTCTTGGAAAAGTTACTTTTTGGGGGCTATAGTTTTCAGCATTTTCCAGTCAACAGGGAGCTTTGCTGAGCTCCAAGGAAACCCAGAACAAAACAAAGAAACATGCATATTCTGTGAGATTTCATGGAAGCTGGAGTAAGGCTGGCATGTAGATTCAATATAAACGGTCAGATCTGTGGGATTCAGGTCTCATGCATTCATATTGACTTTTTGTTTTAGCCAGTGGCCCCCAATACCTGTTGGCTTAAGAACACAGAGAATGGCAAAGGAGCGAATGAGTGCAGGAAATCATGGCAATTTGAAAAACAACATTACCATGTTCAATATAGATGTATTTTCCCTTGTCCAAGAAAAGGTGGAGAATGGAGAAAACCACATACTAAACTGCATTCTTGTGATCCTTGTATTTGTCTGCAAAGTGCAGATCAGCTTGGTTCACTTCAAAATACTGTATGGACAAACAACATATTTCAGCATTCTTACTGGCGACTGAGCCAGATTCCGCTTCCTGTTATGGAGGGGTGTGAAGGATATTGCAAGATTATGTTTATCTTCATCTTTCACTGCCCAAGAAGGTAGATCTCTTCCTTCTTCTAAATGACCATCCAGATGCAGCAGATTTTGAATACATAATCAAATACAATACAATACCACTGAGGTCCATCTAGACGTTCTCAACCTGTGGGTCACCAGATGTTTGTGGACTTCAGCTCCCAGAAGCCCCAGCCACTATGGTCAATGCTCAGGGCTTCTGGAAGCTGAAGTCCATAAACATCTGGGGACCCACAGGTTGAGAACCACTGATCTAGAGGGTCATACCCTCAAATGGTCGCAATCCTCAGTTCTCTGCCCTTTCAGCAGCTTTTAACATGTCCCAGTTCCTTTCCTCCTCCCACTTTCCTCCTTAGTCCTCAACTTACATCAATTGCTTCAAATAGAGTTTAAGTACAGAAGAGGAGGGGATGAAATCTTGCCCTTCCCAGTAGGCTCAGGCAAAAGCAGATTCCTGCAGCCTCTCCTAACTTTTCTTTTTTCTTCATTAATAACTTTTCTCATCTTGATCACGCTCTGCTGTTGTTTGGCCACATGAGTCTTGGTTTTCACCTGTGAAAATTTGAACGGTACGGCGGGTATGGTGGTGTAAAACACAATACAGGATGGGAGGCTGCACACTGCACTAAAGAAGAATCGCCATGTTTGGAGGGTTCCTGAAGCAGAAATGATTATTTTTGGCCATTTTTTACCTATTTGAAGGGAAACTTTAAGGACATATGGAGAGTGCCCAAGACCTGCAAAAACAAGGGTCACAGGATTCTTGTGTCTGTCCTTAACTATGAGTGAGAAAATTCTGGAGCCTTTAGTTTTCTAATTGTTACCATATTTGTCTCAACTAGATGTTAGAAAACCTCTTACTTTGTTGTTTTAACAACTCAGAATAAATTTGAAGGGGAAAAAAGGGCTTGTATCTCATGGGTGTTTATGATCAGTTTAATTAAATCTGTTTAAAATAAATATATTCAAAGTGGTGCGAACCCCTGCTGTAGGCATACTTAACACTTGTTTGATCCTTGTTTACATTACTCGGTGTCAGGAAAATGCCATCTTAAGCATGGGTTAAATCAGGTAGCAGGAGAATTTTGCTGTACATGAATTATAGTCATAAAAGCTATTGTCTGGCTAAATTATCTGACTCTTTTCATGTAGAGAAGGCCCAATCTGATTTACAATTTAAAATTATTAGTCTCTATTTTTAGTTCATACAGTTGAATTTTACATATGCTCAGCAGCAGAACAGGCGAATATGTGAATCTATGGCTCTGTTCAGATTTTTACCTGAGCCATGAAAGTTTTTGGAAACTGCCCCAGTGAGCTGTGTGTTCAAATATTCCTCCTGTTTCCTCCTACCACTTATGAGAACAAAGATCCTTTCATACTCCATAATTATATGACTATGGTCATTTCCACACTACACTGTTATAGTGCTATTATTCCAGTTTCAACATTGTATGGAATTCTGGGTGTCTGTAGTTTACTGTGGTCAAAGAGCTCTCTAGCTGAGAATTCTAAATGCCCTTCTCTAAACTATAAACCACAGGATTCTATAGGATATTAAAAGTGGAATAATAGCACTATAGCAGTGTAGTGTGGAAAGGCCCTAACCTATGTGTGTAACATAGACATCTGTAGACTGGATCTACTTCACTAATCTGTGAAAATTTATGCCATAAATTTCTGTCTCTCAATTACTCTCAAAGGTACTACAAGATCTGTGTGCGTATCAGTACAGACTAACTTGACAATGTCTTTGTTCTAAGCAATATTAGTTAGCAAATAGGATCTGAAACCATGGTTTCATCTTCATTTATTTGAGGAATGAAATAGAGGCTTGTATAAGCCACAGACTCCATGTGGCTCATTTCTGGTGACCTAAATCATGTGTGAGAAGCCACAACAGGTGCAGGGGCCAATTTTCTGCCTCTGGGACCCTCTGGAACTGCACAGACTATCAAAATGCCAGTCAAAACCAAAAAACAAAACCTGAAGTGGCCAAAAGTCCAATCCTTATTTTGGAAAAAAAAAGGTTTTTTTTTTAAAAAAATATTAAAATATTAAATGGTGCAGGGGAAGGGCAGTGAGGGCAACATATTTGAGAGGTGAATTAATTTTCCTGGATACTTACAGGAGATGAAATTCACCTCTTTAATGCTTGGTGGGCTGGTAAGTTGCTGAGATCAAGGTGGGACCACAAAAATACCTTTGGGAGCCATGTGCACTCTAGAGCTGCACCTTGACCCTAAACCAGTGGTTCTCAACCTGTGGGATCCCAGATGTTTGTGGACTTCAGCTCCCAGAAGCCCCAGCCACTATGGTCAATGCTCAGGGCTTCTGGGAGCTGAAGTCTAAAAACATCTGGGGACCCACAGGTTGAGAACCACTGCCTTAAACCATTATTTCTGCCAAAAGTGGGGAACCTTTTATTGTTGTGGTCAGTGAGGTCTATATTGCTTCATGGGAAATCTCTTTAGGGCCTCATAACAGAAGTGGGAACTAGTGATGAAAGAAGTGAGGCCAAAGTGGGTGTGGCCCAGAGCTGGCAATCTGTTTCTGTTACCTATCTTCTCTACCCACATAGCTTTCTCTCTTTCTTCCTCTGTCCCCTTTCTCTCTCTCTCCCCCTCTTTCTCCTTATCCCTCTGCCCCCTTCCCTTTTCCTCCTTCTCTTTCCTTCCAGTCTATAAACTCTAGATGATCATCCAAACCAGACCCATCCCATAAGAGGAACATTTTAGCACTAATTTGTAAAGAATGTATAGGCCCACTTGTAAAGTATGAATAACATGATATATATATATTTTGTCTATTTGTTTCATTTGAAAATATAATCAACTTGATGTTCCTCAGGTAGAACATAGGTCTAATTATTCATCAGTAGAAAAACTAATAGCACCAAACTGGTATTAGGGTCAGTGGTACCCCTCCCAAACCCCATAGAAATAAATTACCTGTTTAAAGTTACTGAGGATACCACTTGCAATATTTTCAAAAAATCTCACCATAATACCTTGCAGTGTAAAGTGCAAAGGTGTACATGAACGGTGTACATATAAGGCCAATATAATGGTAATAGCTGAACAAGTATAACAGTCATGAGCTATGAATTTCTGGTAACAACAGCAACAGCAAACCTCATACACCTGGTAACCGTAACATAACATTTCCCGATGTTTGCAAGTTTTGCAAGTTTTATTATCATCTTGTGATGATTGTTTTCTCTATGCACGGAGGCAATAAACTTCATTTACGTGGAAAATGCCTGTTGTATACAGTATTGACTGAGTACTGAAAATCAACAAAACAGATGACATACTTTCTCATATTGCATGCATTCCAAAAGGTGGTTAGCATGATCAAACAGCCTTAGCATACTTTCCAAGATTCTCCCTTTTCTTTACATATTTTGGTCTCTTTTTACTCAGTGGAAAAGCACAGTGATGGAAAGAATTCTTTCATTTCTAAGGAGATCAAAACTCCAGAGGGCCATACTATTGTTTCTAATTATAACTGTTCCTTTATGCAGCCAGCAGTGCCTCAAATCAGATCCCAATTCTTTTTCAAACAACAAAACACTGTGCATTGGAATCTCGCATAGATGGCAGCTTCAAACCAACACATTATAAAAGAATGAAATTCTTTAATTCCCAAACCAGTTGCTACTAATGTATGAGTTCTTTGCTTTGACTGTGATGTTACTGGACTTCATGCATGCCTACAGAAAATGCATCCATTATCAGTGCTTGTCAAAACGCTTCTTACATACATTGACTAATTTGATTGAGAATATCTCTATATATACTTCCCTGCTGAAAAAGTATGTAAGGTGGGCTTGCAGTCCAAATGAGTGTTTTTCATCTTTTTTTTTCATCTTTTCCCCCCTCTTCACATCACATCATCAGTGACAATGGGCTGGGTCACATATTGATAGTTAAATGTGTGAATTGTCCCACTGGATAAGTGCTGCAGAAGGTGACATAAAATTATGTCTGTCATGTTGGATCAGTTATGATGGCTTGGGACAAGGTTAGGAAGCTGGTAGACTGCAGTTGTCAGGCTGGAACTCCAATCACTTCTAACAGAATAGCCAGTAATGGGGAATCATGGGAGTTAAAATTCACCAATATCTGCAGGGCCACAAGTTGTCCACCCTGGTGTAGAGGAAAATTGCACATAATGTTAAAACTGCACATAATGTTAAATAAATAGTTTGGCACTGAATGTGCTACAGGGAGCAGCTGAACCAGCTAGAACCAGGATCATGGCACATAGTTTAACATGGAAAATGACAACAACAACAACAACAACAACAACAACAACACATATGTGTAGCTATTATGGATACCAACTTGAATGGTCTTAAAATATAAGCTGTTATTTAGAATTGCTTTATATAATCTTTAGTACAGGTATATCTCCGACCCAGTGTGGTGTAGCAGTTTGAGCTTTGGACTATGATCCTGGAGACCAGTGTTTGATTCACTGCTCAGCTGTGGAAACCCACTGGGTAACCTTGGGTGAATCACACACACTCAGCCCCAGAAAGTCCTGTGATATGTTCACATTAGGATCACCATAAGTCAGAACTGACTTGAAGGCACACAACAACAACAACAGCAGCAACAACAACAGGCATAACTCACTTAACAAAGCCTCTGACAGAAAAGGTGAAGGAGGGTTGGGGAAACACAGACTTTTGGCGTTGGGTTACAATTGTGTCTGCAGTAAACAGTGCATTAAAGCCTGACCTTGAAAGAGCAGGACTCGACTCTCACTGATTCTGCTGTAGCCATCTGTGCTTGACTACAGTGAGCAGTGTAAACAGCAGCTGGTTCTTTACTGCCTGTGTGAACAGCAAAACAGGGAGAAAAGAGGACAGCAAACAAGCCTGCCTCACCAGCAACCCCTTCCACGTGTTACCACAGTTTAGATCTATGAGTCTGACAACCAAAATCAAAATCATAAGAAAAATGGAGGATGGGGAAAGAAAAGAATCCATAGATGCATTTTGGGAAAAGTTGTCAAATGGCCTCCACTGGGTTCAGAATGTTTCTGTTTAGCTTTGCAAGGCTGACATAACCAGATAGCTTCTTTTTACATGTCCATATTGTTAGTTTTGAATAAAAAGTGCTGAGCTACATCTTTTTTGTGGTACAGGAATCTATCTCTATTCTTTCTGTGCTATTTCTGGCTCTGGTACCAAATTTTCTGTGGAACAAGTAATGCCAGGAAGACATCTACTTTGCTAACTGAAGTATATCTGTGCTATCCAAGACAGTATGATTCTGTGCGGAGGACATGAGAAATATGAGGTGCAGGTGTATTGAGGTCTTGCGTCTGGCCTTCCCATGATCTAGTTGGTGGCTGAACTTAATGTGTTAGATATGCTTTTGGTATGATATTATGGAAACTCGCAATTATTCATACATGCAAGTTATCACTAATTGAACATTCATCTGGTCATGGGGCCATGAATAGTCCTGTGGTCACTACAATCCATGGTATTTCCCTTTCTTAGGAACTGGAATGTATATTGAGTGTTTCTAGTCTGTGGGCCATTGTTTTGTTTTTCATATTTGTTGAGAGATTTTAGATAGATTTTAGTTAGAATTAGAGTAGATTCTGTCTTTGTAGCTTGAAGCAGCTCTATTGGTATGTCATCTGTTCCTAATGATTTATTTCTCCCAAGTCATCTGCGTATAGCTTCCATTTCACTTTCTTCCAGAGGAGAGAGCAGAAGGTGAGCTGGGTCTGTGAAGACAACTTTGATAGGTGTTTTTGCAGGACTGTGGAGCGGAGTTTGTTTGCTTATTTCTCTGTGTTTTTTTTTTTTTTTTTTTGCTAGCGCTGGCCGTGTGCTCTCCCTGAGCTCACAACCTATTGTCAGCTAATTGTTTGTTAGTTAGTTAACTGTCAATCAAACTAGGGAGAGTTAATCAAGCTAGGGGGAGAAGCCAGCTAGGGGAAGGAGGCTTTATTAGGAACTCCCAGCGGCGCAGTTTCATTCATCTACTTCAATCCTTCAAGTTCAACCATTCAAGTTTAGGAACAATCAATCCTTATAGCGACTGAACAAATTTAATAAGAGTTCAACTGAGCTTGGTAGTTAGCTGAGAAGACATAGCTTATACAGCTCAAATTAAGAAAGGAGGCCCAGTTTTTGTTTTTTTCTTGTTCTATTCTCTGTATTATCAAGTATGGAAGGTGAGGGAGCTGCTGCTGTCACCTGTAGCACTTGTGACATGTTCCTTTTCTTGCCACAAGATGTTGTCGGGTACACCTGCAGCAAGTGCAAGCTGGTCACCTTCTTAGAGGTCAGGGTGCGGCAGCTGGAGGCACAGGTTTCTAATCTTCGTCTTATTAGGGAAGGTGAGGACTTCTTAGATAGGGCAGAGAGGACCTTCCTGAAGACCGGATATGCGGAGGAGCTGCCAGATGAGGAAATCAGTTCCGTGAGCCAGGAAAGCGATGCTTGGAGGAATGTCACACGGAGAAGTAGAAGGGCCAGGAAGGAAACAGAGACTCTCAAACTACAGAATCGCTTCAACATTTTTGGTGCTGTGAATGATGAGGAACACCAGAAGGAGGGAACACAACATCAGCAAGAAGGAATCCAACTTCGGCAACAGGAACTTGAACACCAACAGGACAGCATCCAACATCGGGAAGACCAGCACTCCCGGCCTCAACACAATGTCCAGGCAATCCTGGAAGAATCTGCTTGTCGAAGAACCCCGGACAGGCCTTAGAGGAGGCGAGTTCTGGTGGTTGGGGACTCCTTGCTCAGAGGAACCGAACCGGCAGTTTGCAAACCAGACAAGCTCAATCGAGAGGTCTGCTGTCTTCCTGGGGCCAGGATAAACCACGTAACAGAGAGGCTAGCCAGGCTGGACAAGCCCACTGACCGTAAGCCCCTCATTTTGGTTCACGTTGGAACCAACGACACGGTGAAGTGCAGCTTTCACCACATCACAAAGGACTACGAGCTTATGGGGAGAAAGCTTAAGGACCTTGGTGCGCAGGTGGTCATTTCATCAATCCTCCCTGTTCAAGAATATGGTGCACGAAGGGAAAGGACAATAGTAGAGATCAACAGCTGGCTCCGCACATTTTGCCACCGCCAACAGTTTGGCTTTTTGGATCATGGGTTGAAATTCCATGAACATGGGCTTCTGGCAAGGGATGGGCTGCACCTCACGAAACTTGGCAGGAACGTTTTTGCAAACAGTCTCACAAGGAGGATTAGGAGGGCTTTAAACTAAGTACAACTGGGGAGGGAGACAAGATTATTCAGGACAAGGACTCGGCAAGTGCAGGGGGAAAAGGCCCAAATGATATTGGCCAAGTAGGAATAGCATCCAATCGTGGGAGGGGTGGAAACAATGCTATGGGACTTGCAGGAAGGGCACGGGGACTTAAGTGTCTCTACGCTAATGCACGGAGTATGGGAAACAAACAAGATGAATTTGAACTCCTAGTACAACAAAATAAATATGATTTGATAGGCATCACTGAGACCTGGTGGGATGAGTCTCACTATTGGAATGTAGGAATAGAGGGGTATAGCCTATTTTGTAGAAATAGATCAAATAAGAAAGGAGGAGGAGTAGCCTTATATGTCAAGGATATTTTCACCTGTGAAGAGATCCATGACTTGAACACCGGAAGCCAGGTCGAGAGCATCTGGGTAAGAATTAAGGGAGCGAGAAACAATAGGGATATTATAGTGGGGGTTTACTACAGACCTCCAAGCCAGACTGAGGACCTCGATGGTGCTTTCATAGACCAAATGACAGCACATTCAAAAAGGAGAGATACAGTAATAATGGGAGATTTCAACTACCCGGATATATGTTGGCAGTCAAACTCTGCAAAGGCGGCAAGGTCCAGCAAGTTTCTTGCTTGTCTTACAGACAATTTCATGGTCCAGAAGGTGGAAGAGGCGACAAGGGGATCAAATATTCTGGATCTGATCCTGACCAACAGGGAAGACCTTGTTAATGACATAGAACTGGTTGGATGTTTAGGAGAGAGTGACCATGCCCTATTAGAATTTGGCATTCAGTGGGGAAGAGAAGGCAAGTTTAGCCAGGCATTCGTCTTAGATTTTAAAAAAGCAGACTTCTGTAAACTGAAGGAGCTGCTGGCTGAAATCCCGTGGTCAAGAATAGTCAATGAGAAAGGAGTTCAGGATGCATGGGAGTTCTTTAAAGGGAGGTACTGAAGGCACAGGCTAAAACTGTGCCATTAAGGAGGAAAAATGGAAGGCATCCGAACAAACCGGAATGGTTGACTAAAGAGCTCTCAGCTGAGCTAAGTATTAAGAAAAACATGTACAGGAAATGGAAGAAGGGGGAAATCACCAAAGAAGATTATAAGCAAGTAGCCAGAAGATGTAGGGAGAAAGTCAGAAAGGCTAAAGCACAGAACGAACTTAGGCTGGCCAGAGACATTAAAAACAATAAAAAGGGCTTTTTTAAATACGTCCGCAGCAAAAGGAAAAAGAAGGAGATGATAGGGTCACTGCGCAAGGAAGATGGTGAATTAATAACAGGAGGAAGAAAAAAGGCAGAACTCCTCAACACCTTCTTTGCCTCAGTTTTTTCCCAAAAGGATAAAAACACTCAACCTGGCGGTTGGGGAGCAGGTGAAGAAGTGGGGGAAATGCAGCACAGAATAGATAGAGAGGTAGTACAGGAATACCTGGCCACACTGGATGAATTCAAGTCTCCAGGGCCAGATGAATTGCATCCTAGGATTTTAAAAGAACTAGCAGAGGTCATTGCGGAACCTCTTGCTATAATCTTTGAAAACTCTTGGCGGACCGGAGAAGTTCCGGCAGACTGGAGAAGGGCAAATGTTGTCCCCATCTTCAAGAAGGGAAAAAAGAGGACCCAAATAATTATCGCCCAGTCAGCCTGACATCAGTACCTGGAAAGATCCTGGAGCGGATCATCAAACAATCAGTTTTTAATTACTTAGAAAACAATGCCGTAATTACGAAAAGTCAACATGGATTTCTCAAAAATAGGTCATGCCAGACTAATCTTATCTCTTTTTATGATAGAGTTACTTGCTTGATAGATGAAGGGAATACTGTGGACATAGTATATCTTGATTTCAGTAAGGCCTTTGACAAAGTTCCCCATGACATTCTTGCAAAGAAGCTAGTAAGATGTGGACTGGACAGGGCTACTGTCAGGTGGATTTGTAACTGGTTGACTGACCGTACCCAAAGGGTGGTCACCAATGGCAGATTCTCATCCTGGAGAGAAGTGACTAGCGGGGTGCCACAGGGTTCTGTCCTGGGCCCGGTGCTGTTCAATGTCTTCATTAATGACTTGGATGAAGGAATAGAGGGCACGCTGATCAAATTTGCAGATGACACCAAATTGGGAGGGGTTGCTAATACGCCTGATGACAGGATCAAAATTCAAAAGGATCTGGACAGATTGGAGAGCTGGGCCAAGGCTAACAAAATGAATTTCAACAGAGAGAAATGTAAGGTCCTACACTTAGGCAGAAAAAATGGTATGCAGAAATATAGGATGGGGGACACGTGGCTGGCTAGCAGTACGTGTGAAAGGGATCTAGGAGTCTTCATAGACCACAAGCTGAACATGAGTCAGCAGTGTGATGCGGCAGCCAAGAAGACCAACGCAATTCTTGGTTGCATCAATAGGAGTATGGTGTCTAGATCGAGGGAGGTATTGGTACCACTTTATTCTGCATTGGTTAGACCTCATCTTGAATACTGTGTCCAGTTCTGGGCACCCCAATTCAAGAAGGATATGGAAAAGCTGGGGCCGGTCCAGAGGAGGGCAACCAAAATGGTGAGGGGCCTGGAAGCCATGCCCTATGAGGACAGACTTAGAGAGCTGGGTATGTTTAGTCTGCAGAAGAGAAGGTTGAGAGGGGACATGATAGCCATGTTTAAATATTTGAAGGGATGTCATGTCGAGGAAGGAGTGGGCTTGTTTTCTGCTGCTCTTGAGACCAGGACAAGGAGCAATGGATGCAAGCTGCAGGAGGGGAGATTCTGCCTGAACCTCAGGAGGAATTTCCTGACAGTCAGGGCTGTCCGACAGTGGAATGTGCTGCCACAGAGTGTGGTGGAGTCTCCTTCATTGGAGGTTTTTAAGTGGAGGCTGGATGGCCACTTGTCAGGAGTGCTTTGAGGGTTTTCCTGCATGGCAGGGGGTTGGACTGGATGGCCCTTGTGGTCTCTTCCAACTCTACATTTCTATAATTCTATGATTCTATGATTCTTAAACTGCAGGTTCATCTTCATATGATTGTTCCTTGATTGGATCCTTTCATCTCTTTTATATATTTCATCCATGTATTATTTCTATAATCTTTTTTTTTATTTTTACAGGGTCAGGTAATATATTCCCCTGCTAACTATATAGTATCCCTACTCTTGGTCTGAATTTCCTTTTGATTTCTTGGATCTTGTAGAAGAAGATTCTTGTTATTCTTTTTTTCGTGTCACTTTCTATTTCTCTGTGTTTATTGTTATAGCTGTGTTCCTTGTCCCTGAGCACAAGTCAATGAACAGTTGCATTTAGGGTTCTGGTTCTTTTTCTGTTACTTTTTGCTTTTCATCTCTGGTTAACTGCTTGAAGAGATTCATCTGTCATTAATTGAAGCTTCTCTTTCTTTTTGGTTACCAATAGTATCTCTTTGTATTCCTCCCTGAGAATATCCTTGGCTTTTAGTCCAGAGTTCTTCTGGGTCCCAGTCAATTAAGCATAATAGTGCTATATTCTACAGGGATGTTCTTCAGGTTGTATATTGGCACCATGATTGGATTGGATTGGATTAGCTTTACTCAAATTTTTGATATTACCGTTTCGTGGTCTGTGTCACAGTCTGCTCCTGGTCTTTTTATCACAGAGAAAATAGAGTTTCTCCATCTTCTGCTTCCAATTGTGTGGTCTGTTTGATTTCCATATTGGCCTTTGGTTGATGTCCATGTATACTGTCGCCTCTTTGGTTGTTTGAAGAATATGTTTGCAGTGAACAACCTGTTATCTTTATAAAAGTCAGTCAGTCAGCCAGTCAGTCTCCTGCTTCATTTCTTGATCCTTGGCCAAATTTTCCTACAATCTTTGAGTTTACTCTGTTTGCTACTTTTGCATTCTAATCACATATGGGACTAATAACAAGTTCTATTTTGTTGTGTGGTCAAGTTCCTCCTGGATTCCAGCAGAGAATCTCTCAATTACTTCTTCTTCTGCCTTTTTACTTGGAGCATAAACTTGCATTATGCTTATACTGATGGATTTTTCCTGAAGTCTTGTTGACTTATTGACATGATTCAGTCAGACTTTGCATTATACACTTTGAGTGCTTTTGCTAATGTCTCTTCACTATTAATGCCACCCCAGTTCTTCTCAGATTTTCCTGAGTACAATATTGTGTCACTATTTGAGTCAAAACGTCCCATTCCTCTCCACTTTAGCTCACTTACCCCAAGTATTGCAATACCCCAAGTACTCAATTCTTGTTCTACTGTGTTTCGCTTCTGGTGATTCACGTATCTCACATTCTATGTTTCTATAATGTATGTTGTGCAGCTCCAGACTTTCCTTTCACCTCTGAACACATCAACAGCTGAATGTCCTTTTGACTTGAGTCTAGTTGTGTCATTAGCCACAGCGCTATACATAGCTGTCCTCTGCTGGACTCCAGTGAGTACCATCCGACCTGTGAATTTTGTCTTCTGGCACTATCTCTTGTTTCCTTTTTGGACTGTCTTGTCATAGGGTTTTCATGGTAAAAGGCATTCAAAAAGGGTTTACCATGCTTTCATCTGCATAGTGCTCACAAGCCTCAGCTATGGTGGCACAGTGGTTGTCTGTGAGAGAGCCTCTGCCAGTGTCACACTCTACTAGGTGTCTCCCATTAGCTGTTTCACACATGTAGTTTGGCTTCTTAGCAAAAGCTTGTGTGACACAAGAAACCCTACTAACAGCACTGCTGCTATCATCATAGCATCTTGTCTCATGGGAGCACACAGTCCCACCACCATGGAAAGATAGTGCCATTGGTGGGCAGGTTGTAATACAACATATTGTAAGAGTGGTGGATGGCCTTTAACTTTCCAGGTGGTTTTGACTTGGCTTCCATCATCTTTTTCTTTGTTGGCTGTGCTGATTCAGGCTGATGGAAGATGAAGTCCAAAATATTAGGAGGGGCAAAGTGGGATAACAGTACCACACTATTCATTATTACCACATTGCCTCTGGCCTCCTATTGCCTTGATTCCCTTTCATTTGTGTTGTCACCCTGATAATCTGCACAGGGTTTTAACTGTGAGAGGTTTCCCAGTTCAGTCAGATCTTAGAAATACAGGAAGAAAAGGCAAAGGTTAGCTGGTGTGAGGGAGAGGATGAGAAATCAACAGACAACCTGCAACTGTTTCTCTGAGCCTTAGTGAATTTGCAGAGCAATATTAGGAATATGCAGGCAGTTTCTGTCTTTTGGAAACCAACATCCAATTAAGACAGAATTTTGCCTAATCCTTGTATGTTAAGAATCACTTGAGGTACTAAGTAAAACAGATGCTTCATGCATCATTTGTAATAAAACTTGAAATTATTTCCATCAATAAATAATCTAGACTTAGGTTTTTGCTGTCAGATTCCTAATGAAAGCATTCTGCAAGCTTACCCCCTTATTTTAAAAAAAGTTTATTTGGAAGAAAGTCCCGTTGAGTTCTGTAATATTTACTGGAATTGCTAGAATTGTAATTTACTAGAATGTACTAGAATTGTGACATTGAAACAGTATAGGAAATAACACAGCTCATTCACCCGTTGAAAACAGGTGGCTTAGAAGTGATAGGTTGTTCAACAAAGGGATGTAGTGGAATTTTAGTCAGCTCCATTTTTTTTGCACAAACATAGCAAGTCTGCATCTTCCATACCTATATGAAAACCAAAATGACTTTATACATAGAAATCTTTGCTTTTCAGCCTGTTACAATCTTTTTTTTAAAAAAAAAGCACACAGAAAATGTTTGTTGAAATATATGCACAAGAAAATGTGCATGCTAGGGAAAATGCACACCAAAATATATGTACTGGGAAAAAAATGCTCAAAAAATATCTGACTGAATGCTTAAAAAAACTGTGCACATGGTAAATGTAAACTTGCATAGATTACACAAATAAACATAAGAAATGCACACAAATTTTTTTGTTACTTTTTTTGGCTGTATTTTATTGTCTTTACTCTGACATGAACATCGTTCAAACAAACCTTCAATCAAAAAATGAAAAATTAGGTGGAACCAAAATTCATAAATTTACTCATGAAGTAGGGTGCCTGATAATGAGCCCAGTGCCATTCATCATCTTTAAAAATGATCTGGATGATGAAGAAGAAAGAACACTGATCAGACCTGCAGATGACACTGAACTGGTAGGGAAAGAACACTGATCAGACCTGCAGATGACACTGAACTGGTAGCTCATAGTTCAAAATACAGAATTAAGATTCAAGTTGACATTAACAGATCAGAGAACTTGTACCAAAAACCAAAATAAATTTTAGCAGGGAAAAGTGTAAGAGTATGTATTTACAAGAAAAATCAAATGCATGCTTATGGGACAGTAGAGACAGCTGTATGTGTGAAGATCTAGGAGTTTTAGTAGGTCACCAACTAAATGTGAGTCTACAGAGTGATATAACCACGAGTAAACAAAGACACTATTACACTTCATCAACAGGAATATAGTGTCCAGAACAAGTTCTGACCACTCTATTTTGCTTTGGTGAAACTGGACATCCCAATTTCAAAAGGATATTAACAAACTAGAATGTGTCTGAAGTAGGAGAACTGGAATAATAAAGGGTCTGGGAACCAAGTTCTGTGAGGAATGAAAGAGATGTGTATATTCAGCCTGAAGAGAAGACTGAGGGGTGATAACAATAGCCAGCTTCAAATATCTGAAGGTGTATCACATGAAAAGGAAGCAAGCTTGTGCTCTGCTGCTGGTGGGACAAGAACCAATGATTTCTAATTACAAGAAAAGAAATTTTGACTAAACATTAAGAACGTTTTAAGAATTAGCTGTCTGACAGTGAAATAAACTGCCTCAGGAGATGGTGACCTCATCCTCAGTGTAGGTTTTTAACAGAAGTTCAATGACCATCTAAAATACTGCATCTGCCTATATGAGACTGCTCAACTTGATAAGGTCCTCAGGGGAAAGATTTTTCTCTGTCCCTCTATTATGGCGCTGTGCAGCCTCCATGACTGGCATGGTTTAATTGGCAAATAATACTTGATTGGCACCATATTAATTGGTGTTGATATAAATGATACCTGAGGTGATGGAAAGGTCATGCAGGAAGAGGCAAATTTCTGACTGTAAATGTAATGTGACAAGGAAGGTCAGCCCCACCTACCTGTTACGCAAGAGACCCAGTCAGTTCAGGATAATAGCGCGGCTGTTCTGAATACAATAGGCATGAAACACCAAGCTGGACTCTCAGACCTGCAGTAGGGAAGTTCTCACCAAATTGTCATTGTCTAAACTCTGGTCCCTGTGCGCCTGGAGATTTTCCTATTATGCTCCTACCTCTCTGCAATATTCAGCTATTACAACAACCATTATTCCCTGGCACTCAAACACTAAGCCCATTAACTCTCTCCGGATTTCACTGTTTGTGTTGCAACTCCCATTATCTGCTTAGCTGGGAGTGCGAGTCACAATCATACCCTTGGGATATTTTTCGGGTAGAAATGCCCCTGATTTTAGGCTGTCTAGTGCAGTCTCTCACCATTCCAAACACCACTCTGTCCATCTGATTCCCAAATGAAAACTGTCCTTAGGTTCCTGCCTAAGCCACATCACTGCTTTCTCTGCTCTTCTCCGGACTGGTAAATATTGCCCGTATCCCTCAACATCCTCTTTCCCACTTTCCTTCCTTTCCTTCAGTTAGTCCTTGAACAAGTGTGTGAGTGTTTAACTGCTGCGTGTGTGAGTGAATTTATTTCAATAAAACATATTTTTCATTTACGTTTCTACTCTTTGGCTAGTTCTTTTCCTGCGTGAGCCCGTAAACACTGGTAGTCAGATCTTGCTAAGTTGCCCTTCTCTCACAAGCCTCATATTTTTGAGCTAATTATTTCCCATTTTTGCATGGAGGTACTGGCATCGTGGCTTGGCCCTTGTGGCACCCACAGTTTGGAGTAACTCGTCTAGTGTCCCAAGTAGGTTGGTAAGGGCCTTCTCAGTGGTTGCTTCCAGCCTGTGAGAGTTCATCTCCCAGAAGATGAGGATTTTCCTCTGTTTGATCTTTTTGCACCTGCCTGCAAAGATTTTTTTAAAAATTAGTTAAATTGATTTTGTTGTATGCTGCCCTGAGATCATATGATATAGGGTGGGATATCAATATTTTAATATAGTAAATCATTAATTGTGAGTTCCTGCACTGACAAGGGATTGGGAGGTCCTTGACATCTTTTCTAACACCATGATTCCTAGAAAATAGTATGGAAGAAATAAAGTGGAGAAACTTAAAGCATGATTTAAAGCACATATTGAATTACAAAATAAGCAGGTATAAAAATAAAACAGATTTTTACAATATACTGTATATTTACTATGGTTATTATAAAGCTCAGTGTCAAAGTACCCTGTAGAAGCTTTTCTCTCCTACATTGATACCCCCTCCAGATAATGTGTTACAACATTCCTGAAGAATTTCTTCCAAAGCTGTTAAATCAGAGCTTGGAAAAGTTATTTTTTCTGCCATTATTCTTGAAACTTCTCTTGCAGCCTGTGTGATCACTGGTTGTTCCAGGAGCTGTAGTTCAGAAATGTAACTTTCCCATACTCTGCTTTATACTAATCTTTGGATTTTTTCTTCAGATGACTCCTGGCTTCCTAGTGAATTAGTGAGCTCCCTCTGTAAGTATCTGTTGAACTGGAAACTTAAGGTACAAATGGAAGTTCCAAGAATTTAAGTGATTACATGGAACTGGAAGGAAGTCACACAACCATATGGTAGAGTATGGTCTCCCTTAGTCAAACCCAGTGGAGCAATGCAGTTTGTGTCATATGGTACTGTAGGATGCCACTAGTCATCTTAGTAAGGTTTAAATGTGTATTTTAATTAAAGAGCACATTTAATTTATGGACACTCATGCTCTGTTTAAAATCTGAGGCACGTTCTGATTGTCATTGACCAATGCAGTCTGGCAGACTCTTTCAGGGGTATCTCCTGCTCTGTGGAAGGTAACCTTCCCCCAACAAGCTTGTAACTTTTCATTCCTGCTATTCTTTTAGCCTTTGACCAGAGCATAACTTGTCCAGAAAGCCTTTGGATTCATCTTGCTCTAGTTTTAGATTTTATGTTAGGTATTTTGGCCTGCTCTTGATTGTGATAATCTGTCACATTTTGCTATTGCTTTGGGATAGTTTTTTTGTCTGCTAGCTTTCCCCAATCTGATGCCTTCTAGATGTTTTGGACTACATCTCCCATAACTGCTGGCAAGAGACCGTGTTGGATGAGGCTCATGGAAACAGAAACTGAAAATGTTTGGAGGGCATCACCTTGGGGATGATTATTCTATGCTTGATGGTATTTCTATTGTTCTATTGGATTCTTTTTCTAATGTATATTACTTCTGTGATGACTATTAACTTTTTATTCTGATGCACTGCAGTGGCTTCCTCACCATTATATGGAATGTAAGAGAGGACCCTCCATTAGCATTCAGAGGGGAATAGGGGACAAAACTGATTGGCAGTTTGTTTAATTCATTTGAAGGTTGTCACAGGCTCTGACAGAAATATCTTCCATATCTTTCCGTGGTATCAGGCTCTGCTTATCTTTTCAACAGGCATACAAATCTCTTAACTCATTGATTCCATGGCTTTTATGCTGCAAAATTAGCCATACATGATCTGTTTGCCAGTATAGTGAACACTTGGCTTCTCATCGTTAGGTGTGAGAAAATACCTCAGGATGTCTAGGCTTTTCCCGCATTCAAGCTGATATTATGCTTGATGTTAATCTGAGGTTGATACTCCAGTGAACAAAGCTGAACCAATGGTAAAAGACTTAAAGTGTTAACTGAAAGAAATTAAACTGTTTATTGATACCCAGTGCCTAATCTAGGAACATTAACAAAATAACAGTATGAACATAAATGATTATGCAAAGAACATAAAGGAAACTCTGTCAAAGCACAGTAGGACTAATCAAGGCAGAGCAATGCCTCTGAATGAATAATGAACAAGACAATTTAATAGGACCAAATTGCCATGCAATATAATGAACAAGCATTTGAATAAGAATCATTGGCAGAGTAGTTCATATCTGAACAAGATGTGTAATCATGTCCTACATTCTTTGTGGTTGTGTTATTTGCTGTCAATTTGTCTTTGTCTTATGACAGCCCTATGAATGGGAGATCTCCAAGAGTCCCAGTCAGCAGTAGTCCTTTGCAAGTCTTGCAAATTCATAGTAGTAACTTTCTTGATTGAATCAATCCACCTGCCACAAGATCATCTTCTTTTCCAACTGCCTTCCACTTTGCCAAGCATAATTGTCTTTTCCAGTTACGTTATCCCATGAGATGTCCAAAGTGACAGCTGCAGTATAGTCATTTTCACTTCTAGTAAGAGTTCAGGCTTGATTTGCTCTAGGACCCATTCATTTGCCTTTTTAGCAGTCCAGTGTATCCATAGATCTCTCCTCCACTGCCATATTTCAAATGAGTTGATTCTCTTCCTGCTATGTTTCTTCACCATCCAGTTCTCACAGCCAACCTAGTGCTCTATATTCTGCCCTATTCCCTTACATTTTGTAGGTTTTACAGTGGTCTTTCTAGCCCACTTAATTTAAAGCAGCATGCCTCAACATGGTGCTATCTACATGTGTTAGACTACAACTCTCATCATCCATAGGAAGTATGTGCCCTTTAGATGATCCTACTTAGAGCTGAAAAAATAGTTTCATTTTCTCCCCCATTTGAATATTTTAGCATCTCAAATTGTTTCCATCCCACACTTGAATACATTTGCACATTTATATATATGTTCTAAAAATGGACTGAAACGAAATTCTCCACCATACACAGTGGCAAAATTCAATAAATACAGCTATTCTCACCATGGGGAGGATATGTTGTTATCTGCTGTCAGTTCAGATGCTGAAGAAGAGAAGTGTCTCAAAACCAAAGAAGTAGCAACCTCAGTTAGTCCTAATACAGTGGAATAGAAAGGGATTTGAGCTGTGGGCATGGATATTAAATGTTAAGTTCCTTCCATATTAAATGCAAAGAAATGTTCAAATTTTGGTAAATTATTACCAAAATTTAAAATTAATCCTCATTCACCCTTAATGTTCAGCATTTTAACAGCAAGCTCATAGCTACCAGCCTGACATAACTGGGCAGCAGGCCAATGATTTTTCTGTTTCCAACAGTGGAGGTGGAAGATTGAAGGAAAACAAAAACAATGGGAGGAAAGTAAGGAGAAAAGAAGTGATGAGCTCTTTCCTGGATATCTAGAAATCCTTTTTTAGATTGTTGCGATAAAGAATCAGAATTTTTGTTTTGGAAGTATATAGTTCTGCTCTCTATAAGTGACCAAAATTTTCTTTGCCATGCTGGCTGGGAGATTCTGGCAACTGTAATCCAAAAAAACACATTCCTGAAACCCTGACCCATAAGTGATTCTCTGCTTTCCTCAAAGGAAGCAAAAAGCATGTGGAGAGAAACTAGGAATCTTATCCTCTCATGTTCAGTGGCCACAGGCCATTGAAATAGCATGATGAGTAAGAAATAGTGTGCCTGTATAGGGCTCTTCCTATTCATCAGAATGGGAATGATTGGCATAAGCAAGCATCCTATACAGTAAATACTTGAGGGGAATCTTGATTTCTTGTTATGCGCCTTCAAGATGACTTGTGTTGGCCCTATCATTGGGTTTTCTTGGTGATATTTATTCAGACAAGGTTTGCCATTGTCTACCTCTAAGACTGAGAGTGTGTGACTTGCCCAATATTAGGCAGGAGGTTTTCATAGCTGTGCAGAGCTTCACACTTTGATCTAGTACTTAAATCACTACACCATGCTGGTTCTTAAATCATGTCTACAGATGACCAAAAGAGAATGGAAAGGGGCTAGTTAGACCATAATAAGGGGTCTCTGTTTCTGGTTTTGGTGGCCAGTGGCACAATGATCTTTTTGGGAATATAGATTTGAGATTTTAAAGCTTTAAGCAGATTGTTGGGTTCAAGTTCAGTTTAATCCCTCATAATAACTATAGCATAATAACTCCACTTGGGAACACAGATGAAACAATCACTTTTTTAAGGACAGGGATGTGCATTTTTGGCTTCTTCAAAGAGAATGTCAGCAGTGAACTTGTCAGAAATGTAGTTCTTGAGGAGAATTATATGTGGTGAAGGAGGACACTTACCTATATGGCAATCTGGAGGTCCACACTTAATGAATCACAATCTGGACCTCCAGATTGCCATATAGGTAAGTGTTATTTGACTTGAATTCTGTTTTTCCTCCATCTGGGACTCAAGGCAACTAACAAGAAGATAAAAATCAAATATCCTTCCCACAGGTTGTCGTATTAAAGTAGCCTTCCATAATTTAGTCTTCTCTATCTGTCTTTGAAGTACTGTGTGTGTAGTGCTGGGTGGTGATTGCGAGAGTTTTCATCCAAAAATGATCAGGGCATGCCAAGTTCAGGGAGTCAGAGCTAAAGCCAGCATGTCTTTCATGACTCACACAAAATGAACAGCTCTCTTGTCTTTCTGAGTTATGCATTTGTGACATAGGAAGAGTGGCAGAGGTTTCTTACTTCATGCTCCAGGACAGGAAGTCCCCATCTTCTTCTGAATCTTCCAGGAAAGGCAGACATCATCTGATAGGATTGTGTGTCTTTGCCTGCTGCATACAACACAAGGGGATTGAGCTGTCCTGGGACAAAGTGTAAAGGGTGGTGAATGTCTTTATTCCGTTAAAGGAACATTAATGCATTTACTTCACCAAAAAAAGTATTAGGTGGGGAGGAAGGATAGATGCAACCATTCTGAAATTCTAAGAATTTTCAAAGGGTTAAAAAAAAAGTGGCAGCTCCCACAGACTGTCCATGGAGGCAGCCATCTTTGCCCCAGAAATGACACTAAATTATTGTGACATAATGTTCTCCAGGGGAATTATGTTCCCAGGAAGGCTGTTGGTAGCTCAAAACTGCTGCTTGAAAGTAAGGTAAATTAGGGTCTGAAGGTGAGTTTAGGATTTCCAGACTTCAGGGTCCAGCCCTGAGTCTCCAGTTTCCATGGACCATCTCCAGGCAGGAGATGAGGGTGTAAATTCCACACTTACATTGGACTTCGTTCCAGGTAAGAAGAAAGGATTGTGTGCAATCTCCAACTCAGCTACAATTTGGAAGGGTTTAATTGGTTTGTTGCTGCAACTTGGAAGACTCTCCAAAAGGTTTATGTATGCACTTAGCTTCCTCCTCCTCACAGTTCCTCCTCACAGATGTGGTCATGCCAGGGCTCACCCTCTGCTCTGCTCTGCATCTGCCTTCTGGTTAGAAGCAAGTAGACTAGATAAACTGTTCTCCATCCTGTCTTCCTAGTTAACTGAGAAGGAATAATTCCTTCATTTCACCTTCCTCTGGAAACGGACCCTTCAGTTAAGATTTCTGTCCTAATTTCCAAACAGGAAAATATATTTTCTATGTGTGTGTGTGTGTGTGTATGTGTGACAAATTGTGTACATATGTGGTTGGTACTTAATTCACCATGACATCACCAGAAGTTGTCCCTAAATCTTGGGTTTTGCCCCGGAAACTTCAGGACCTGGGAAAATCCTGAACTGGTAATTCAAGATAAACCCCCTCTGGGGTGGTGGAGGTGGGGGTGAGTAAAAAAGAACAGGAAAATAAGAATGGTAGCCTTTCTTCCCTTCCTTCTCCACTTGCACCAGCCATTATAGGGTTCTGATTTAGTAGTAGAAAGTGGATATGGAGAAAAGCCCCCAAAAATGTAGAAGGATGATAGTTAGTAAATCATGGAGTATTCAGGATCCTGAAAAAACAAACTCAGACAGAATCATTTTTATCTCAGAATAACAATTGATCTTAAAACTATCAGGTTCTTCAGGCGCTTTATACCACAAGTTCTGCTGATATCACTTGAAACTGACTTGCTTGCAGCTGATAGAAGGAGCTGGCCTAGTGTCTGAAATAAATCATTAATGAGCATGTAGCAAGATATGTTTTAATGATTAATTAACATTGCATGGGGTGTTTTTTTTAAAGAAATCTATTTGTAACATCTCTGTATATCAAATGATAATTGCAATATTAAAGCTCTCTGATTAAAGCAATTAATTATATGCTTAATTTATTTACTAATTAAGTTTTAATATATGTATAGTTAAGTAATTGCTAATGAGTGTTTTGCATTGGTAAAACAGCCCCAGCATTAATGACATAAGAACCACAATAAAACATCCTCCTCTATGGACTAGATGGAAAATTGAACTTCCTTATTTGAAAAGAAAAATAATATGGTGTACATCTGCACTCATTCAGACATTTGAATACAACATTGACTGTGGGCATGATCCACCAGGACAGTAACAGCTTTGCAGATAACATATTGGAATGAACAGACTGCTGCTATGCATAGTTATATACAGATCTTGTTCATTTCAGTCCAAATGGGCTGAAATTGGTAGCAGTACAAAAGGCCAGTCAAGGGAACAATCCCAACCAAAGAATATGGCTGTTTAATAGCAGGGCTGTGTTAAGGTTTATGTGGACTCTAGGCAGCCTTGTATTTGACTCCCCAGCTCAACTCAATGTGCCACTAGGAATCTTTTTCATAGGCCCTAAAACCTACATTTTTGTAGGCCCTAGACACTGTACCTAAAGTGCCTAATAGATAAGGCAACCCTGACCAATAGAGGTATTACCTTAAAATGGCAGAGCTCCAGCTTCAATGGGCCCCTGTTAGGTGGCCTAGCTTTGGTGGATCTATTTGATGGAAGTATCTCTCTATTCTGTGTCAGTCTGTGAGGTGGCTGGAAGCTACCATTAAAACTGTTCACACTATCTTTCAATAGTATCACTGTGGGGTACCCTGAACATTACTGGTAACATAGTGGCTCTTCAATCTTGCCCTTGCTGTTGATCAGAGTGTTAGGGGAGATATATCTTTCAATGAAGAGAACTGAAGACACACATCAGCAGTTGGCCCCTACTGAGGTTTTGAGGGTGTGTTAATGCTGGGCCTTCTTAGATTCCAGGCAGATTTTTTTTTACAAATGTTTGCCTCTTCCATTTTGGTCTTCCTCCTTTCTGTTTTCTTCCCCCACAAGAAATGCAGTCTGGTTTTTGGCTCTATCCAGGAATGTTCCAATGAGTTTGCATCCATATCCAAGGATCAACATCTGTGAAAGACTGCATTTGAACTATGGACTCAGTGGCTAGCTATCTTCTAGGAGAAGTTGACCTAGGCAATGGGCATTACGCTTGAGTCCAGTCTTCCGTTGCCATAGTTTGGCTACTTGCTTTCCAAAGAGGTCTAAGGTGTAATTTAAGTCATTGTATATTCTTCCCCGATCCATTTCCCACACCTTCCCTTGGTCTTCTGCCTCAGCACTCATTTTACATTATAAATCTTTTGTGGTAGGCACCTGTCATATGTGTTCTGTGTAATTTAGACGTCATTATATAAATTGATCCTCCTTCATCTCCTCCCATAGCAAGTGGCAGAGGTTTTTGTTTGTTTGTTTCTTGTTTGGTTGTAATGATGTGAAGAATTCTGGTATACCTGGTTTGTTCCTAGTTGTAAGCAGCATATGACATAAGGAGATCCTTCACATTGACAACGATGCAAAAGAACAAGGAAGTCACCAAAGTGGTGGTTGGTCATAGAGTTCAGTATCCTCAGAGTCCCAGTTTTCATTAAAAAGCAGAAGTGAGCCAGTGTTTTATAGTGGTTTGAATGTTGAGTCAGGACTCAGGGAGACTATGATTTGAATATCTGCTCAGCCATGGAAATCCACCGGGTGACCCTGGACAAGTCATACTCTCTCAGCAGCAAAGGAACACAATGGTAAACCCCTTCTGGACAAATTTTGCCAAGGAAACCCTGTGATGAGATTGCCATAAGTCAGAAATGGCTTGTAGGCATACACCAACAACAAGTAAAAACAAAACAAAACCAAAAGTCAGAATTAGGCAATGCCATTATTTGGAGCAACAAAAAACTCACAAATATATGTGACCTTTTTGGGATCTCCAGAAGTCTTCATCAGGGTAGATGGTACAAAAAATTAGAGGAGAGGGAGAACACAAAAATGTGGCTGGATGTTGTAGTCAGATTAACTTGCAAGATGAAGATAGCTGAGTGACTGAAGAAAGGTTAGGTACAAAAGTGACAGTGTACACCTAGTGTTTTTTTCAGTTTAGTTTTTTTAGTTTACCAAGTTTAGCAGCTCTCCTCTGAAAGGCAGTTTTTAGCAGTTATGGTTGAAAAGAAGCTTGAAAAACATGACAGTCCTTGCTGAAATGATCAAACCTGGAAAAATACTTCTTCCTTCCTTCCTTCCTTCCTTCCTTCCTTCCTTCCTTCCTTCCTTTTTAAAATGACATCTTCTAGAATTCTTCAGCCCACTTGGGTAGGAGATTCTGGGAGCTGAAAACAGAGAAAAGAAACTCTTCCAAATCTATGAAGGCTGAAAGGGACAGGGAGAAGACACAGTAGGCTGTCACATCCCTTCTTTTCAATAAGAGAAGGAAGTGTAAGAAAATGTATGTGCAGTAATTTACCACGCATACCCCTGGGATAGGGAACGAATGTCCCTTCAGACGTTGCCGGGCTATTGCTTCCATGATCCCTCATCATGGGTTATACTGACCAGGTGACAATAAGAAATGCAGGCCAAAAAGACCTGGAGGGCCAAATGCTCCCTGACTCTGAAGTATGTAGACCAGGAACTTCAGCATTCCTTAGCGCAGAAGTAGTCACTGTGTAGAAATTAGCCTTATTTTACCACTTTCCAGTGATAGAAGGCAAAGGGAATGGTTGTTTCCTCCTGTTTCTACCTTGGTTCAAAGCCTCCTGGTGCTGAGCAACAGCTGGGTTGTATGGAGAACTGAAAAAAGAGCTGGTGCAGCTGTGCTGATGGTTGAAGACCCTTGTGCAGGTTCAGGGGATCAGCTGTCCCCACAACTTTTGCACTCTCCAAAATAAGGAAGGCCATAGTTCAGTGGTAGGCCATATGCTTTGCACATCAGAGGTGGTACTAAATTGAATTGCCAGCATCTCCAGGTAACCCTACCCTGAGATGGCAGTGAGACAGGTAGAGTAGGCAATGCAATGTTGGAGGAACACAATACTATCCTGGCTTGGTATAGGACATCTTCATACATTTCATCTCCCCAGTCCTTTTAATCTGTCCAGTTCAGGGCCCAGTAGAGTGTCAAACTGAACATTATATAAATCTTGTTTTGTTGGAATTAAAAAAAAATGACAAGGTTTCAACATCCCCCCAACCTGATAGTGGTTTTGGACTACAAATCCCATCATTTCATCAGCACAGTCAATAATCAGAGATCATGTGTGCTACCAACCTAAACATCTAGAAGGTACCATGTCAGGGGAAGATGCTTCAACCCGCAGCAGTGGGAGCAACTGGCACAGTGGATCACAAGGGTGAACAAGACGGAGCAAGATCACAAGGATGACTTTGTTCAATCTTTCCTGACCCATACAATTAAACACAGAATAAAAATTGAAAAACATTCAGCTTGTAGGATTATTTTTGTTCTAATGGAAGTCGGGAATCAAAGATTCATACACTTTTTTTTTTTTTAAAAAAAAAAGAAAAATCTGTTTCCTGGTATGTTTTCATTTTAAGCATACATGATCAAAACAGAAGATATGTTACTTGCAGATTCTTTAAATATCTTCAGACAAAGAAAGAAAGGATAGGCTAATCATTCAGTGTACTATTTAGACAGATATACATTTCCTTAAGAGCATTATCATATTTCCGTCTTCTATTTTGGTAACAAAGTAGGATCATAAATATTGAATTATGAAAAGTGGTGGTGAGAATCTAGGAAATCAGATGCTTAAGGTGGCGCTTATGATCACTTGCTCTTTTGTGTCTTGTGCTAACCGCAGCTGTCAGTAATTCATAGGCAGTTGCTTTAACATTATAGGGGTTCTTTTTTTCCCCTCCAGAGTCTAATCATTTTATTTATTAACTTCTAATAGATGAATTTGAAGTTTTGTTGGTTGCGCTCAGTGTTTCTATAGCCAGGTGGCTTTAAATATATCTTGGCCAAATAGGTCCTTTTTTCTCCAGTCTTTTTAAATGATTTCCATATGCTGACTGATAAGTTTGTTGTTATTGTTGGCTTGTTATTACAATCTACAGAGATCTGTTCTGAAATAAACACCCCTTGGAATAAGGATGTGCAAAACTGTCCCCATTTATTTTTATAGACATTGCTGCTTCTTAAACATCTGAACATTTCGTTGTGTATTTGGGACATTTATTTGCAAAAATAGATCAGCTTTTTGTTTTTGTTTTGGGTACTGGTTGAATTTTCATGGTTTCTGAATAGCTCTTTCACGTGGTGTCATGAAAACACCCACGCAAGGGTGAGGTGTTCCTGAGGTACACAAAAGGGCTATTGTACTGGGTGGTCTCTGTTCAAAATCGCAGGCTGGCTGTTAGTTACTCTGTTCATCATTCCCCAGTTCCCATTCATAAGTACAGATCTAAGCAGTCCAACTGAAATAACTGCATTAACTTTATACTTGGTCGTAACAGGAGCAGAACCATTGGTTTAAATCCTATTCATTGTATCAGTGGAATATACTTATTACATCAATGGAATTTATATATGTGTTTACCTATCAATTTGCAATTGACTTAATGGGCCTGCTCTAGTTGGGAATAGCCTTTGGATTTAGGTCACTGAAATAAGTGGGGTTTAAACTGGATGTGCGTAGAGTAAATGGGCCTTTCCACACTACACTGTTATAGTGCTATTATTCCACTTTCAAAATTCTGTGGAATTCTTGGGCTTGTAGTTTTACTGAGGCACAAGAGCTCTCTGGCTGAGACTGCTAAATGCCTCTCCCTAAACTGCAAACCCCAGGATTCCTTAAGATGTTGAAAGTGAAATAATAGCACTGTAATAGTGTAGTGTGGAAAGCCCCACAAAAGATCAGTGTGGTATAGTGCTTAAGTACTGGACTACAGCTCTGGAGACCAGGTTCAATTACCTGCTTGGCCAAGGAAACCCACTGGGTGACCTTGAGTGCATCACACAGCCCCAGAAAGCCGTGTGATAGATTTGTCTTAGGGTTATCATAAGTCAGAAATGACTTGAAGGCATACAACAATAAGAATAATAGCAATGACAACATTGGCTGTTAACTAGTTGCTGTAGAAAGGACTTTTAATGGAGGTGCTGCACTGTTGTTCTCACTGTTTTATTTTAAATCCTTTTACCTTATTTCAAATTATACTGTTTTTAATAAGGCAGTTTAATTAATTGTTTTTAAATTGTTGTTGTTTTAGCTCTGTTTTGTTTTAATTTATGTTGTGAGCTGTTTTGGTTCTGTATTAGGAAAAAGGCAGGACATTAATCAATCAGTTGCATTTGTGACTTTATTGTATATAGCCATCCAACCAACCAATTAAATATGTTAAGATCACCATCATGCTATCTCTCAGTTTTCTCATCTTCTGGTTAAGCAAACCCAATTCCCTCAGTTGTTACCAGTAAGTCATGGCATCCAGATCCTTTAAGCATCTTTACTGCCACCATATGGACATGTTCCAGCTTATCAGTATCCTTCTTAAACTTTTTATTATATTTATTATTTGTTTATTGATCTAGCCACTGAATGAAACAACCACACCCTCCCCTCTGCCCATACAGGGATTGTTTTATACTGCTTATGATTCAGTTAGTTTGTAATGTTTATCCACATATATGAATATCTTACCACTTGGTGCCAAAAAGGATTAACACAAGGGGGGTGGCTTACTCTGGATCCTGCCTATTGATGGTCAGGGACAACAGTGCTTTTTTTTTTTCCAAAGGCACAACAACATCTCATTTAGCAATCGGCACTCCTCTCTGTGCCTCCTTTCATTTTTCTCTCTCTGTTTGCCAGATTCAGCACTGATCTTGTGCTGTAAAGTGTGCTTGTCAACGAAATATGTCAACGAAGTTTTAAAAGACAGTCTGAGTTAAAACACACACACACACACACACACACACACACACAACCCACCCTAAAAAGTAAATTATTTAAGTAGAGTTGTAGTTGCAACTTGAAAGAATTCTGTTTGGTGGTTTTCTTTACATCATCTTGCCAATGGAAGGAAAGCTCTTGAATGTCTAACTAGCAAGACTCTGTCATAACTAGGGCTGACAGTTCACATTGAAAATTCTGTTTTCTTCTTTCCCAGGAAAGCAAGTCAAAGTTAAACTAACAAACTATTGTTGGCAAGTGCCTTTACCTTTGTTTTCAGCTCTTTTTATAAATTAGCCATTTGGGACTTTTCTAGGTTACCTTGACAATATGTTTCTCAAACTGAGGGCTTTTCTTTCCGTTGCACTATGTCATCTTAAAAATAGTAAGTGCTTTTTAAAAAACTGACAACAGAAGGAAAAAACACAACCACACACACCAGAGCACCTGGGTTTGAAGCAGATAAGAAGCCAAGATGGGAACATTTTGGTGGCATTGAAACTAAAATGAAAGACATAATAGCCAATTCAGTATTAAAATTTGATTAACACACACACACACACACACACACACTAGCATCTTACCTTTAGCTGTAAAAAGAGAAATAGTTGAGCTATTAAAATGTCAACCAAGTTTAAAAGATACTCTGAATTAAAACACACGCACACAGACACACACACACTCCTCCAAATATGTAAATTATCTGAGTTATAGTTGCATCTTGAAAGAATTCTGTTGGGTGGTTTTCTTTATATCATCTTGTCAATGGGAGGCAAGCTCTTGAATAACATTAGACATCTTGACCACACTCTGGCAGTGTGTTGCCACTTATATTCTGGTTTTCATAGGTGAAATGTTGGAGGGTATGTGAGACTGATCTTTAACTTGAGGTCACATGGTTATGCATTTTTTGCTTTAGTTGCAAGTATAACAAGATAGCCTGGTTGTTTTATAACTGTAGGGACTCATCAGCCTAATATGATGAGAACCATCATATCCCCAGCCTGTGGAAGACTTGGCCACATTGAGCTGTCCATTTGTGTATGCCCTTTCCTCTCCTCTTCCTCTTTGGTGGACAGAAGAAGACAGAAGAAATTAAGCTGTCATTCCATTCAGGGAATTGTGGTTTGTTTAAGCTAACAAATATTAGCTTAAACAAAGAGAGCAAGCCAGGATCAAACCACAGTTTCACATCCTGTCTTGTTTTAGAGCCACAATGTAAATCAAAGGTTGGTACTCTCTGTGGCTCTGGGTGCATTTTTCCAGCACTGCACTAGTTTTCAAATGAAACTGGAAATGCCTTGTTTTAAAGAAGAGTAGTGCTCTCTTGGGATCCACAATATGTGTGCGCGTGCCTGTGTGCCTGTGTGTGTGTGTGTGTATGTATGTATGCATTTGCTGGTGAGATTATGACAAAAGTGGACTTGACAGTCACATGCACATTGCAGATAGGATGATTCCCACCTCTGGTTAAAAAAAAAAAAAATCCCCAAATTTATGTATGGCTTGTTTAAACACAGAAGTAAAAGTTTCCATTTGATTCCTGCAGGATGAGATCTTTATGTCCTATGTTCTGCTAATGGTAAATTTCCCTATGGATATGTCCTTAAAATCATAGAGTCATAGAGTTGGAAGAGACCACAGGGGCCATCCAGTCCAACCCCCGGCTATGCAGGAACACACGTCAAAGCACTCCCAACAGATGGCCATTCAGCTTCTGTGTGAAAACCTCCAAAGAAGGAGAGGAGACTCCACCACACTTTGAGGCAGCATATTCCACTGCCGGACAGCTCTGACCGTCAGGAAGTTCTTCCTGAGGTTAATGTGGAATCTCTTTTCCTGTGGTTTGAATCCATTATTCCTTGTCCAAGTTTCTGGAGCTCTGGAAAACAAGCCCATTCCCTCCTTGATATGACATCCTTTCAAATATTTAAACATGGCTATCATGTCCCCTCTTAACTTTCTCCTTGATTGGTCAGTGAAAAAAATAGCATTTCTATGGCATCTTGCTTTTATATTTTGTGTCACATATCACATAGCATCTTGCCTAAATACTCAAAAGTGCTTCATATACCAATTCTACAAGCTTAGCCAGTATTGTGACCTCCCCAGAAGTGGGATCTGCAACAAAATGTTGCAGAGTATTCTTGCTTCCTAGACAGGAGTGAGCAAAATGAAACCCTAAAGATGTTCCGGGAGTTCATTTCCAAGAATTCTAAAATTCTAGGCTATGCTGTCTGGGGCTGCTAGGAGTTTCAGTCACACATTCAGTCTAATATCCAATCACTCACTGGTGGATTGTGGCTCTGATTCAATGATATGGTAAATCTGCTCCAGGTTTCAGTCTGAGCTTTTAAGTAGGTATCCAAGGTGCTAAAGCTATTTGAGAAATATAGCTGAGTGTCTCAGATAGTTCCTTTTAAAGTTCAGACTACAGCCTAAAGCAGATAACCACCTCACTGACAATGGAGCCACTAGCTGCTACTAATGTCTGCATGGACCACTTGAGTTCTCCCTTAGAAGGGGTGAGAGGACAGAGGGGGTGGAAATGCTGGAGTTGAGAGATGATTGTTTGTTAAAGGCTATCCAGGAAAATTTATTATTGAACTATGATCTGAATGAGGGCTTTTCTGCTCACATTTCATATTTTCTGCTGCTAAACTATTCCTGACTAAAGAGTTTCATTCACAGAGTCTATTCTGTAATTTCCCATACATCCAGAATTTCTCTGACCCCTTTGAGCTTTTCATTTATTTTGAACTCTCCCTTTTGAGATGCAAAGTGTTTTGGGATGGTTGGTCTTGAACAGGCAATTAAGACCTATTCCTATTTACTTACTTGTTTGATACCTCACTTTCTTTCTCAAAATGGGATGTACTGCAGCTCACAAGATTAACTAAAAAAAGGTATGTTAAAAAGCACAGAAAAGTACAATAGGAAAACACAGCCAAGCAAATTGTAACATTAAAGCACAACTGAAGTGAAAATTTTTGAGCACATTTTTTTTAAAAGAATGCACAAGGTAAAAAGCTCTTTCCTCAGCAGCCAGTCAAATGCCAAAAGCCTGCCTGAATAAAATGGTATTTGATTGCCAGTGGAAGGAGAACAAGGAGGGAACCTGTCTAACTTCCCTTGGAAGGGACTTCCACAGTCTCGCAAAAGTTCAAAAAAATGTTACCCTGATTTCTGGGGCTCCCGGGAGGGACACCTAAGTGTGCTCCAAATATTACAAAGTTGGGAATTAGCAAAGAGCACAAGCTAGCACTACGAGAGGCAGGGCAATGTAGCGAGATCTTTTACCCAGCGTCTACGGGGTCAGGCCAAATCAAAGAGCAAACGGATGTAAATAATAATAATTGTTTTATTGATGTACAGCCAAACACGTATATGCAACACACTCACATCGAGAACTATTGAAATAAAGGGAGGAGTTGGATAGAGGGATTTTAAGAGGACGTTTTGTATGGGAAATACTACACCTGTCTTGAAGCTCGGGTAGTCTGAAAAAGACGTTCGTGGAAGTGAGGATTCTCAGCAAGAGGAGCTGAGGGGAAGACTCGCTGGACGAAGCAACAGCAAGGCGGGATGGAAGCCAAGAGCGATCCGATGAAGTGCTCAAAGTCAAGGGGTCTTATAGGGGGAAATGTGGCCGCAGGCTAGTCTGTTCTCAGGGATAACAATGAGTTTCGGGCTGGAGACAAAGTCTCTGAAAGGTCAGTATTTACATGATTGAGTTATGACAGAGTTGTCAATAGAGTAGCCGGTATGCAAACGCAGAGTGCTTGACAGTTGAGTATTCGGCTCGTCAAGCTGCCTGCTCAGGGCAGGGAGTCCTTTGTAAGTAGCGTGCATACACACTATGGTACTTGCCTTGAGGTCTCCTAAAGCGGCAGTCTGGCTATTTCTGGCCTGCCTGTATTAGTTTGGAATATTTCAGCGATTTGCGGCCGTGCCTGTATGCGTGCTTGTCCGGGGGCCTCACAAGCACGTGGGAAGGAATGGGTAAAGAAGGCCAAATTATTGATATCAAATGATATCTAATATCCCACAAGCTAGGGCTAGAAAACTGCGGTAACAATCCCTCCCTGAAAATGGGTGATTTGGGGACAATATTGAACATTTTCCAATTCATAATCAACACTAGTTTTAGAGCCAAATAGGGGTCTAAAGGTTCAGAGGTAGTATTGCTCCATAGGGAAAGGGAACTTTCAGGGAACACAAAGGGTTCTATCTTATAAATACATTCCTAACTAAACCTAAACACATTCACACATACATATATCAAGCAATAGTCAATAATAAATTGTCCCGGCAATTGAGAGTTAGCTGTAAATGAGCAGTCATGGTAAATAGCACAATGAAAAACAGTTGAACTTGGAAGCAAAGCATGCCTTCCAAGGAGGCACTGCAGGAATGAGCAGAGCAAAGTGGTGATGGTTACAATGTATCCAATTTTGCAGACTAGCTAACAATTGAAAGCTAACTATCCGCTGCGTGCATCTTGCAGATCTTGAAGTGAGGAATAGTCCATTTGGAAAGGCAATAGTCCTTTTAAATCTGAGTCTTTGGCAAAGCAGTCTTTTATCTCTGTTGGGAGGTGTCTGGATTACCTCCCCCATGGTCCCACAGCTACAGCGGAGGGATCAAGCATCTCCTTGGACCGGCTCCCGAATGGAGCTGTGATCTTTCTTCTTCACCACCCCCCACAGTACCCGGGGGTGATGGTCAGGTCCGGGGGTTGTCCCGGTTCTCCGGAGCCGTCAACCTGTAGCTATTTTGCAACCAAACCGACAAAGAGGTTATCCAATACATCGAAAGAACGCAAATTACCAGCTCAGAGCCTAATGGGAGTTCAGGTTGAACCCTGAAATTTTGTTTCACTATAACCAAAAAATTGAAGAGGGAGCGAGGGCCCGCGCCAATCCGTCCAGCCCTGAGGCTGCCTTAGCCAAAGTCATCCCAGAATGAGGCTGGAATCACATATCCAAAGCCATTCCAGAACAAGACTGGCATCCAGTTAGCAGACAAATAGCCAAAGTCATCCCACACAGGATGAGATTCCACTTAACAGTTTGTTCGCCGAGGTCAAAACAACTCACACTAACAATAAACTTATTTACAAAGTATGAGCCTCGGAGCTCTCAATAAAACCGGCCAGCTTGAAGCTGAAAAATCTGTTTCTTGACCCACAGTGTGAGGCCAATTAAGCATAAGGCGAGTATGACCTGAAATACAACTAATATAATTACAGGGTGCAAGGTGAAGTGGGCGATCGCTTGCCCCATGGACGACCAACTGAAGGTGTCCCACCAGGATTGTTGTGATGCTGTTTCCAAATCTTCTGATGATTCAATGATTACCTTGGCGGAATGGTTAACTGTTAAGGCAATCTGGTGGAGGGAGTGCGATACCTCCAGTACAGTGCCAAGCGGGTGAGATTCCACAGCCATGTAGACACGGAGATCTCGTCTTCATGGTAGAATTTAGTTTTTTTCCCCCCAAGGGTATGCACTGGGGATATGTAACCCTCCAAGTGCTCCCTGCCTCCTAAAGTTGCCCACACTTGCTAAAAATAGACAGACAGACAGAGAGACCATGAAATTTGGGAGTCATTGCCATTATGACAGAATCCCTGGTGCAACTATCACCTCTCATCTATGTGAATTGCAGGTTGTTCTGTTAATACGTTGTTGATGTGCATAGGTTGTATTGGACAAAGGTTGTCCAAAGGCTTTATTGTGCTGGATTATGTATGTGTTATTCTGTGCAAGGAATGCATAAAAGCACTCCAACATATGTTTCACATGTTTGAGCCTCCACATTGGGGTCTTAAGCATTTACATGGATCACCTTTAACCTTAACCAGAAATATCACTTAGGCCATTTCCGCACTACACTATCATAGTGCTATTTTTCCACTTTCAACATCCTGTGGAATTTTGGGGTTTGTAGTTTTCTGAGGCCAAAGAGCTCTCTGGCTGAGAATTCTAAATGTCCCTCTCTAAACTGCAAACCCCAGGATTCCCTAGGATGTTGAAAGTGGAATAATAGCACTATAACTGTTGTAGTGTGGAAATGGCCTTAGAGAAAGCAGGTAAACAGATAGAATGGCTTTCTCTAACTGCAGTTTCACAGCACACAGATTTATTCCACAAGAACATCTAAAATTCCCCTTCAACTCACTGGCTTCATAAGGGATAATATTTGTTTCCACAATCCAGGGCACCTGCATACTGGATGATGAAAATGACCATGATTTATTTATATAAATGCCATCAAAGTACATATAGGTATCTATGTCAAAGTCAGAAAAGAAAAATAACTGTTTGCTTTAAAGGAAGGATAAGCAACTTCTATAATCTGTTAACATTACAATGGTTTTTAGAAAGTACTTTACAAAGTACAAATTTTTGGGCATGATAAATGCTTTTCAACAATTTAAATTTAAATATGGTGACATGCAGGCCATTAAAACTTCCACCCTCTACCATTAATGAGGTCTTCCCTGGGCCCCTTTTGCACTGCACAGTTATAGTGCTATGATTCCACTTTAACTGCCATGGCAACATCTTATGGAATCCCAATTTTTGCAGTCTAGGGAGGTTATTTGGAATTCCTCCCTAAACTGCAAATCCAAGAGTTCTGTAGGAAGCAGCCATGGCACTTAAAGGGAGTCACAGTGCTATAACTGTGCAGTGTCAAAGGGCTACCGGCAGAGAACAATCTAGAGTGGGGCAACTGGGACTCATGCCCCAGGTGCCATGGTTGGGGGGCACAAAAAGAGGAACCCTTCCATCTTGGTCCCTCTGCCACCGCTCCCCCTCCCCTGCATGCTGACCACTCCCCCTGCTGCCTCTTGCCCCTTCCCCCACCACTCACCCCTTTCTTGTACGCTCACCCCATCCCTTGCCCCGGGTGCTGTTGAGCCTCAGTACACTACTGGCTGATGGTGCCCCTGCTTGAAGCCTTTTCAAACTTTGACTCAATTAAAGTAGATTCATTAAAATGAACGAGATTTCCTAGTCTCTACTTACATAATTGTCATTGATTTCAATAGATCTACGTTAGTTAGGACTAAAATAGGATTTCATCTATAACTCACTGCTGTCTGTAATGGGTTGAGTCCTCTCTACTCCAGTGACACTTTAGTGCTATTCAAATAATGTTTCTTCAGTTAAATGTGACCAGTGTGTTCCATTAATTTAGTAGGGCTGAGGCATGATTAGCATTAGATTGGAAAGAGCCTAAATATCATATCTTTAATTAAATATACCCCTCTCTCCTTTTCCTTCTTTGCATCTGTGGGAAGCTACTTTACAGTGGACCATCTAACTCAGTATAACCAGTCTGACAGACTTCAAGCTTGTGGGATCTAGTCTGTATTTTACTATAATACAAGATATACCAGCTAGAGCCAGACACAATGACATATACCTTAAATTAAAGATTCCTGAGCACAGAAATTTGTTTTTAGTTCTAGAATGGAAAAGAATTTACAACTCTCCCACATAAAAATCCACTCCTGGTCTCTGTCCCCACTTTGTATCCACACTATGCAACTATAGCACTTTGATAGCACTTTAACTGCCTTGTCTTCATTGTACTGGATCCTGAGATTTGTTGTTTAGTCAGTAAGAATTTTCAGCTAGAGGGCCGCCCTAATGCTGTAGTTTTGGAGAGTGCACTCCAGCTCTTTAGAATTCTAAGTACCTCACCAAACTACATATCTCAGGATTCTGCAGGATGAAGCCATGGAAGTTAAAGTAGAATCAAGGTGCTATAATGATATAAGGTAGATGCAGTCTTAATTTCAGCTGTATAATTTGGGGTTGGGGCCAAAGGGAATAACTGTGTTGTTACTCCTGTAAAATGCTTGCAGTTAAGAAATCCTTGCAGACCACCTTCACATCACAAAAGCTCGGAAGTAACTTGTTACAGGTAATGACAGCATAAAAACTTTCCTTCCCCAAAGTAACATAACAACAGGTAACATCATTCTTTAACCCTATAAAAAAAGTAATGTTATCTTTCTCCTTTTCTCATTATCTTTTGGGGGAGCATTTTGAGAAGACTTCTTCAAATTTTAGGGCATCCTTTTACTGTTCATGGTGATTTTTCTCCTACATAATGAACCAAAAAATGAGTGAAGAGGTAATGTGTAATGAGAACAACTGAAGAAAGAGTAATGGATCAATGTGACTAATGGTAAAATTTATTTTTAAAAAGTAACTTTTTAGGGTCAACCTACCAATAGATCTCCACCTGTCTTCTGCTAGTAATCAGCAGGCTCCATGGCTTCATGCAAAGGTCTTTTACTTCAGCTGCTACTAGGTTCTCTTACAGCTGTATATTCCAAAGACTGAGTCTGTCACCACCTGTATACAGAGAAGGGATTTCCTGCCACTAAGTCATCTTCTCCCCTCCACATTATTTATCCCCTGTTGCTTTCTCCTAACCAGGTGGTCCTGTTTATGTGACCCATCTTAGGCCCTTTCTGCTCGAGGAAGTTAAAACGGGCCAAGGTGTCCTGGCATGGAGGTCGTCCGCACCTTGGATCGGACTAGGTCTGGACTACTTACCTTAGTTCCGCACCTTAGTTCAATCTAAAACACCCCAAAGTGGTCCTCCAGCGTGCTAAGTGAAGACTGGAAAAATCCGGTCTTTCAATCTGGAGTGCGTCATTGCATTCCTGCTGACTAGTGCAGATGCGCAGGCTTGCACTAATGCGAGCCTGCAATCAGCGGAGGGCTGGCTGTGGGCGTGGCCAGTGTCAGTGATTGGTCCGGACCCACGAAGAAACAGGCAGCTGCCATTTTCAGCTAGAACAGTGCGGATCTAAAGACCTTGCACTGCTCTGATTCGCCCTGGACTAACGGAGGAGCCCTGCAGAAGGGCTTAAGGGAAAGTCCGCATTACTTCGGACCCAGAAGACCCGGTAAGTAATGGCACAGAGTGATTCACTTGGCTCATGCAGAAAGGGCCTTAGTCTAAGGCGCACACACACACAAAGTGAACTGCATGACCCTTGGAGCAGTTAGCAATACCAAGTTGTAACCAGAGTTTGGAAGAAATTACTTTTTAAAAATATGACAGCTCTCAGAGTCCCCCAAGTATAACAGCTGTGTCAGATGGGAGATTCTGGAAGTTGCCATCCAGAATTAACCCTTCTACGGTCTGGTTGTAACAGTTGTTAGAAGCAGAAAATAAATCAAGCAATATACTTGTGTGCGTCTGTTGGGAAACATGAGAAATAGTAATGGATCTCTTTAGAAGGATTATAAAATTGGCAAGGCTAAAGCTGAACAACAACCAGTCCCACACTCATACTCACACCCACACCCACCCAGTCAAATAAGGAAAAGAAATAAGCTGAGTCTTCTTTGGAAAACAGATAGATTAGCTTTGCTTATAGACTACTAGTGCATTATCAAGTACATGATCTGATGGAGTAGAGAGAGAAAGAGAGAGAAGAGAAAAATGGCTGCAGGTCAGAATGATGCAGGAAGAAAGACAGTGGAGTAAAGCAAACAGATAGGAAGTCAGCATAATACAAATTAGGAATTAATGAGTATAGGTGTGCAAAAACTGCTAACTCTTAACAATAACTCATGCATGATAATTCATTAATCTACCAATAAGTTCTTCCCCAACTGACTTTTCACTGCATGGATAAGATCTGGCCAGAAAGGGACATACATTTCAAAGAGCCAGTTTATCATCATTGTTGTCATGATATGGAAAATATAAATGCATGTCTTCTTTGCCTTTAAAAATTATAGACTGCATGATCTCTTCTCCCCCACCAGCTTTGTCTTCCTTTGGTACTTCTAGGTACATAATGTTGCATCCATCTATATTTTACATCTGGTGGGGAAATGTTAATGGCACACTTTGCTCTTTCTGTTTATTGAGTTTTGTGCATGTGTATGTATACAGACAGCTCACCTCTCCCCTCCTCCTAATTGACTTTATCAGCATAGGTTGTAATGTATGCCTGGCCAGTTCATTAAGGTTAATTTGTTCAAAAATATTAGAAGCATTAATTTCTAGCTGGTAGCTAATGGGTTGCCCCTAGCCAGTGTCTTGTTTTGTCATTAGTGTCAGCTTGATTATAACTCACACCCAACTGGTTCCCCCCTTCCTCTTTTCTTTTACACCATCTAATAGAATCAATGGATGTGATGAGTTGACAAGGTGCTTCTCCCATCCCCCATTCTTTCTTTCGTCCTTTCTTCATTTTTTTTTTTTTTTTGCATTTTTGTCATCTCACTAATGCACATGGCTTCAAGGCATTGGCATCCATAATGTGAGGGCAGTGTTACAGGCAGGCTGGAAGAGGCTGAAAACGGCAAAGGGCCATTTTCATAAAATATTAATGCCATTGAAAAATACACTGGAGTTGAAGACTTGTCTGAGTGGTGGAAGGTAAAAAAAAAAGAAACAGAAAAAGAAAAAGAAAATCCATTCTCCCCTGCCTTTCTGATGACTGTAATTAGCAGCCCTAATTAAAAATTCAAACTGGCTGTATATTTGAAAGCATGAATCTTCTCCCCGCGTCATGTTTATTTCCTTCTACAAAGTATTTTATTTTACAATGCTAATTGAAGGGGATCTTTTCCTTTAGCCTTGACAGCCACAGCTGGCTAGATCCAGTTTATATATCCAATAGTCTCCCTAGACTGCTTCCTTTTGTAAGCAATAAAACATCTTTAAAAAACATGTATATGCTCTCTGTGAGCCATTAACTCTGTGTCATCCATGACTATTGCAAGACTCCCCATCCACATCTTCCCCCCGCCCTGGGCCCACATAAGCACACGCATTTCCTTCACTTAAAAGTGACCTCTTGGGGAGGGGAGCTGCTTTATTTGCCACCCTACTCACCCCAAATCTTCAATATTTCATGTGGATTTACTTACATTAAATGACCACCTTTCTTAAGAAGGTTTGGCCTCATTCTGACATTATTTATGAACAACATATGCTGTTAAAAAAAGGAAAAAAAAAGAGGACTCATCCGTGAACTCACATTACTTCTGCTAGAGAAATTGACTTTTAAGCTTCACTCAGTGTAGTTATTTTGAAATTTGTGGGACAGGAGATGGAGCCTCGCCAGGGAATAGAGGACTTCAGCTGAAGTCCAAAAGGATTACAATCATGTTACTTCGAGAAGGCCAGAGAACAGACAAAGAGGGTGGTCGTTTAATGTCTCCACAGGCAGTGAAAGGTGAAAGAGCTAAATTTTAACTGAAGAATCTGTGGGCTTTTAAGCTTGTGATGGGAAAAACCACTGCACTCTTGTCATTTCTGATCTCCTTATTAACTGCTTAGTCAAGGACATGGCAACAAGCGTTTAATACACTGTAAACCTGATCCAGGCAAACTTGAGCACTTTCAGGTCTCCCTGATTTCATTGGGAAAGTCAAGCCACAAGCCTTTGCACAAGGACTTAGTGAGAGTAAGCCCCACTGATTCTGGTGGGTTTTATTTCTGAATAGACATGCCTAGGATGACACTCCTAAACAACTGCTTAAGTGTTTCCTATTGAAGCTTATGGGACTTGAAAATGTTCAGTTTTGGATGAGTCATCCCCATTGCCATCCTTCAGCAGACTGTCATCCTACTTCAAACGCACATCATCTTTATTTCTTTATTTAATTTATATACTGCTTTCCTCCCATATGGGACCCAAAGTGGCTTACACTGTACTTTAAAACAAAATACCTAAAACAATCAATGGGTACAAGATTTTTTTAAAGAAGCATTAAACAACATTTGCATGGCCTTTTTACTGTGTTTTATGGTAGAGTTCTGGAATGATAAAGAATGGAGAAAATATTTGAAATATAATATCAAAATAAAGCTGCAATCTATTGCCCCCTTGGGATTTACTTCTGAACAGGCACTTACGAGTCTACACTGCATTGAAGCCAGCAGTCTGGCCTTGGTTCCATTGACTTCAAAGGCATGGGCAGCACAATCCTTAGGCAATCACTGCTTGGACCAGAAGACCATTTCCCATCAACTTTTTTGGGTGTGTGTGTGTCTGTGTCATGCTGAGCAGGTGAATTATACTCTGGATTGTGGCCTTTAATTTTCTAATTTTATTGCATGACTATAGCCACAGAAGTCTGGTGATTAATCTTTATCTTACCCATATCTGTCAGAATTTGGCTTCAGTGGAGCCACATTTTTGACTATGCATGAAAGATCCTATTTAGAAAGAACTTAGGAAAAAAATTAGCTCACTTTGCGCTTGTATGACTAAGGTAGCAAATATGCATTTTAAAGCTTTATCCAGTTGTATCAGGCCCACCTCGAATCTCCTTTATTCATTGTATTTCTCACTTGCCTTCAACATACTGCTCATTTTCCTTGGCCATATTGTGTTATTCAATGCTTTTGAACAATTGAGCATGTGCAGGGGGTGATGCTCATGCGCTCTCTGTGATTACATTTCCTTTGGTGGATGAAAAAGACAAACCAATGCACTCTGACTGCCATTCCTTGGTTCCATTAGAGTATTAGGACAAGGAGCAATGGATGCAAGCTGCAAGAGGGGAGATTTTGCCTGAACCTCAGGAGGAATTTCCTGACAGTCAGGGCTGTCTGGCAGTGGAATGTGCTGCCACAGAGTGTGGTGGAGTCTCCTTCGCTGGAGGTTTTTAAGTGGAGGCTGGATGGCCACTTGTCGGGAGTGCTTTGAGGGTTTTCCTGCATGGCAGGGGGTTGGACTGGATGGCCCTTGTGGTCTCTTCCAACTCTACATTTCTATGATTCTATGATTGGCAATTTGGGCCAAGATTAAAGCTAGACAATTTCCTCACTACACTGTTATAGTGCTATTATTCCACTTTCAACGTCCTGTTGAATTCTGGGGTTTGCAGTTTACTGAAGCCAAAGACCTCTCTGACTGAGAATTATAAATGCCCATCCCTAAACTGTAAATCCCAGGATTCAATAGGATGTTGAAAGTGGAATGATAGCACTACAACAGTGTAGTGTGGAAATGGCCAAAGAGGAGCTTGTGCCATAGAGATGTGGGGCTAAAGTAACTTTTCCTATGGCCTTGCTCCTGTCTCTTAAGTGGTAGCTTCCCAAATGGGAACACAAAATAAGAGCAATGTGTGACTATTGTTAAAGAATGTGCTCTGTAAAACATTCCTTTAGACACCAGTTTTGAAGTGCATTTCAAATTAAAAAATGCCTTAGCCTCTGTACCTTCCAAGTTAATTTCATCATTAATACTGTGTTTTTAAAGTTTTATGATGTATTCATTGTTCACTATTCTGGAATCTTTGAAGGGCTGTCATAAAATGTTTTAAATAAAAACAGGAATTAATAAATCAATATTTTGTTAGCTCCTTGGGTCAGTCCTAGATATACTCTTGTAATCCTTGGAATCACGGTTCTATCTATACCTGCAAGGAGTAAGTGCAATTGAATGGGCTTCAGGATCTTGGATGACTCCTTTAAGTCAGGAATAAACTCAGAGTGCATTCAACACTCAACTGACATGGAAGCCTCCAGCCTCCCTTGCACCTGAGAGCGTCGGAACAGTTTAAGGGTTATTGAACCAGCTGTAGGGTACACACAGGTCTTTCCCCACAGAAGAACAGTCCAGCATGCTCGGGAGGAACAAGCATTTGTCTCTTAAGGCAATTGATGCATTTTACTTACTATTAGGACTGGCCCTAATCGACGTGCTTTTTAAAATCTGTTTTTACATTTTAATTCTGTCTTCATTTTATTCTTTCTAACCAACCTGAGTAATTTTTTTCCCCACAGACACCTGGGCTAGTTGGATAAACAGATAAAAATTTATGCTCCATCAGGAAGCAGCTACTTGCCAGATCAGCCTGATTTCATGTGGCATATCAGTTTTTTAAAAAAATAGGAGAAAGTGTGATGATAAAGTTCTTTCTGGAATAACCTAGCACAATGGTTCTTAACTTCTGCTCTTCCAGGTATTTTGGACTTCAGTTCCAAGAAGGCCGAGGCAGCATGGTCAATGGTCAGAGATTCTGTGAGCTTAAATCCAAAACGAAGACACAAGCCTGAGAACCACAGATTGAGTCATTCACAAAAACCTGGGATGCTGCCTTACGCTGAGTTAGACAACTAATCCTTTCTATTCAGTGTGAAGCACATAGGCTGGCAACCATGGCCTCTTATCATTATCTGGTTGCTACTATGCCTTGTGTTTACAAAGTCAATCCACAGGATTGCCTGTTCTCCCTAGGCTGCTCTGAGGACCCGTGGAATCTCCTTTGAGTTCCCTGAACAAAATTTCATGTGGTGCAAATGGATATATGAGTCAGGCTTTGTAGGAGTCATGTTGAGATTTGAGATTTCAATAGTGTTCAGCTCATTGATGGGTGAAATTTTCCTGTTGAAGGGTCTACATATTGGCCACAATCCAGCTCACAGTTCTGCTCGCTTAAATCTGATTGAAATCAATGGGGCTCCACTGGGTCTGAGCCTGTCCTTTTCTGGCCACAATGCAACATCTCACTAACAGAAAATAGGGGCAGAGATTTCTAAAGGAATCAGAATGAGCCTTGTACATTTTTCTATGTGCTTTTTGCTTACAAATACTGAATGGGTAGGCACAGCAGGGGAAAATATTATGCGCAGATGTGCATAAAGGCAGTAAAAATGGCACAGTGCTTTGTTACTGCAAGGTCATATCAACCACTGTACCTATTCAAAGAACTTTATTTTAATGGTTTCGTTCTTTTTTTTAAAGAAGACAGAACAAATTTTTATACTGGTCTCATTTTGCTTTCCTTGAGTTTGTCTAGTGCATGATATGTACAATAAAATATGTAACTTTCTGTCTGATTCTGTGTCTGTTTGCATCTTCCGGTGTTTTTTGTCTTTGCCACGGTCTACTACCAGGGTGAGCAAGATATAGCCAATGAGCCACATACATCTTCCCTTCATCATTAGTTTATGCCCACATCCCTGCAACTTTTGCCAGAGGGGTTGCCAGAATCCCTGTGATTCTGCTCAGAAACATAATATACGAGGAGCATCTTCTGCCCTATTTCCCAACAGGTGGGCAGGTGGGGCAGCGGCGGGTGGAGGGCTGCTGCTGCCACCACCCCTGCACCAGGTCAGGAAGGACCCTGTTGGGGGCAGAGGGCAGGGGCAGGTGGGATAGGAAGGGCATGCTGCTGCCACCACTGCTGCCTCCACACTGGGCCAGGAAGGATCCCAGCAATAGTCGGGGGGGGTGGCGGGCCAGGCGTGGGTGAGAGGTAGGGAGGTTGACTTTTTTGCACCCCCCCGGCATTGGTGCCCAGGCACACGCCCTAGTTGCCCCATTCCAGATACACCTCTGAGCAGCAGAGATTCAAAGGTTACAGTATTCCATCACATGTTTTTTCAGTGGAAGAAATGTCCTTCAGTGGGCAAACGAATACTGGAGTACATGTGTAGAATACACTTTAATAACTATACTAGTGTATAAATCCCCAGAATTATACACATGCAAATATATGTATGTAAAGATCAACAGTCTGTGCAGTGTTGTAGAGATAAACAAGGACTAACTGTTGGCAAAATTTTCTCATGCATGCTCCTTTTCAGTCTGAACCTAGAATTCTGCCAGTTCTCCAGTATTTTCAGAGGGATGCTGTATCGCAGTATGAATCTTGTGGTTTCTATGTGAAATGCTTATTGCTTTAGTTGTCGAATGTGACTTCAAAGGTCCGATTACATATTCTTGAGACACACATAAGCCATCTTGAGGAGTTTCCACAAGTGTAATTTTTAGAAAGAGTGGAATGTGTGGGTACCTGGAGCATTAGCTCTTGATTCATTCTGATTAGAACATACAGTTACCCATGTGTATTTGTTTGCTTGACATGTGCATCTAAAGTAAAGTGAAATGAAATCATGACAACCTCTAGTTGATGCCATGTATCATGTCGGTCAACCTGCAGGAAAGGAAAAACAAACATTTTGGTAGAAGGTGGAATTGCCAACATGACACCCAAATATATTCAGTAACTGAAGATCAGTTAGACAATATGTTTAGACATCAGCTTTAGTTTTCAAGCTATTGTGTTGTGGAGCTGGATCCAATGTGAGCTAAACTTGACTCTAGTCTTAAGTGACAAGTGTTCTGATCACTGAATGCAAATATATCTTCTTGTGCTGTCAAATCAAAATTAGTAATTTATGTGAGGTGGAAGTTTCTTTTCAAGTGTCCAAACTATGCAAATAGTTACCTTTTAAAAAATAATTACTCTCTCTCCTCAACCCCCATGGAACTGTCAATATTCTTTCTTACATAGAAGAATTAAAAATTTCAAAAATTCTCTGTTTTGTGGGCAAGGTTATGAGAGGGGTTTTCATGAAGATTTTTTTGCATTTGAGAAGTTTTGCAAAAATGTCATTTCTAGAAATAGGATTCTGCACAAAATTACAATGTTTTATACAAAATCTTTTCATTTTGTACAAATACAACATGTAAAAAATAAAATATTTTATACAAAATCATTGTGCTTGGCAGAAATGTGACATATTTTAGCACAAAAATGTTTTATTTATACAGACAAAATTTTCACAAAAAATCCAAAATGCAAGAAAACCTACCTGACATTAAAAATTTCTCATAATGGTTTGAGACATTTGAGACATTTGAGAGGATTTGTGACTATTCTTTACTCCCCTAGTGTGGTTATATTGTTTTCCTTGTTTTTTGTAGAGAGGACTTTCCCCCTCCTTGGCTAGATGTGACTTTTCCATTTTGTCAGGGATCATGTAGTGAATGTGTTCCTTCCGCAGTATCATTATTATTTTTATTTGGCTACATGATGATGTTGTTTAGTGTAAGATGAACTAGTGAGAACAATATAAAAAACATAAATGGATCTTTTAACAAGGAGCATCAAATATCACTCTGAAAGGTCAAGGTGTACAGGGTTGGTTGTTGTTGTTCTTTTTCAAAGACTATCAATGCTTATGATAAACCATGAGTAGTTTAAGCTCAAACCACATGTAGTCCAGTTCTCATTACAGTATTATTATGGACAACAGTCGACAAATGAAGTGAACAAATCAGTCCTACACATATCTTTAGTCAAGTTTTCTTTGAGAGTTATTTCTGGGAGTAGAAGGAAATGATAAGATGCATTTCATCCTGTTACTGTCTCATGAGCACAATGGATCCTACAATATGTCCTGGGAAACGAAAAAGATAAATCAAACCACTATTACAGTTGAAAAATGTGAATTACAAAAAAAGAAAAAAAAGCATACATTTGAAAAATGTGCATGACCACACAAGTCAGTGGAGTGAAATGCATAAAAATGTGTACATTAGGAAGAACATGTAGAAAATGGGTGTACTTTAGAAAAGTGTATACCAGTGGAAATTAAAAAAAATAGCCTCTCACTCCAAGCTTGGCTTAGGAGACTAATATTAGTATGATTCAGAGAAATGCACTGACAACAAAACTGATACATTTTCTTATTCCTTTTCAGAAGAGTGTCTTTCTAAGTGGACCTAACTGAGATCTTTTAGCATCACTGGTGTACATATGGGGCAATGAGGGTAGTCCGCCCTAGGAGGCAATTTTTTGGGGGTGCCCCACATGATGTGGCCACACTCTTGTTCGATATGGCCATGCCCCCACATGACATGGCCATGCCCCTGCCCCTCTGCCCCCTCATATCCATCCTCCCACCTGCACTCCAAGCTATTCGGCTGTTTAGCATGGATGTAAGCTTGTGTCTTTGTGTGCATGCATGTTTGTGTATGTATTTTTAGACGATGATTCACATGGTGGCCTAAATTCAACTGCTAGTTTCAGGGAGAACAGACATATTTAATCAGTGGGATTCATATATGTGTTGGCTCACTGCTTGCATTCAATTGATCTACTCTAGTGGATTTCAGCCATTGTGTATGAGGCGGGATATGAATGATAGACTTTTAAGAAAGTGAAAGTACTATTTTGAAAATGCAGGCTAATTTTAGAAATACAACCATGGACCTGCCTAATTTTAAATATTATTTCCATTATATTGTCAAGAGATGATTGTTTATTTAAATGGTATCAATAGTATATGCTGGTGGACGCACCATGTCTAGATATTAAATACTTGAGTTAACATGTCTGTTTTTAATGTTTCTAATGATAGAACTTCATGTATCTGAATTAGCAACAGGGTTCTGCATCTTGAATATGAAAGGCTTTGAGACTTGCAAAAAGCATAAGCAGAAGAGTGCAGGAAAAGGAGCATCACATGCTGCTGTGTGATAAAGGATTTGCCTATTAGTTGTGCTTAGTTTGTTTACATTTTGCTTCACAGTTCATTCATCCATGAGATTTTGCTCTGCAACTTCTTATGCCTTGCTGTATTTCTTGGACTTGACCTTTAGGAAATGGAAGTCTGCAAAAGCTGACATTATGTGGCTCATTCATTAATATGTTTGTTAGGCAGGGACCTTCTGTGCAGCACAAACACCCTCCTCCAGTTAAGTGCATTCCCTAGCAATGAACACAAAGTGTCACTGTGACCACACACTATTGTTTAGTCAAGGGTTTAACAAAGTCCCTCTAAAAATTTTGATTTTTAAATTCTTTCTCTGTATGTCCTGATGTTTCTCAGTTGGGATTTTCTACCATTTCCTTTTAAGGCTGGTATTGTATTAATTTATTTTTGCTGTCAAAATTTGCCATTTGTTAGCCACAAACAACACAGAGCTAGGCCCTTTTTTCCATGTGAGGTTTCAGTGGCTTGAGAATAGCTCTGACCTTGAAAGTGAAAGGTCATTGTGAAGTGAGATCAGAAAGCAGAAGGAAGGCAACTGTAACTCCAATGAAGATTCTGATCAATTTAAGTTCTTCACTGACATCCCACACTAACTTACATACTGTCATAGAATCATAGAAATGTAGAGTTGGAAGAGACCACAAGGGCCATCCAGTCCAACCCCCGCCATGCAGGAAAACCCTCAAAGCACTCCCGACAAGTGGCCATCCAGCTTCCGCTTAAAAACCTCCAAAGAAGGAGACTCCACCACAGTCCGTGGCAGCACATTCCACTGCCGGACAGCCCTGACCGTCAGGAAACTCCTCCTGAGGTTCAGGTGGAATCTCCCCTCCTGCAGCTTGCATCCATTGCTCCTTGTCCTGGTCTCAAGAGCAGGAGAAAACAAGCCCACTCCCTCCTCGACATGACATCCCTTCAAATATTTAAACATGGCTATCATGTCCCCTCTTAACCTTCTCTTCTGCAGACTAAACATACCCAGCTCTCTAAGTCTGTCCTCATAGGGCATGGCTTCCAGGCCCCTCACCATTTTGGTTGCCCTCCTGTCCTGTGTGTGTTTCCTTGCAAGTAAGTGCCATTTTGTTAAATGTAGTTTATTCCCAGATAAGTATACCTATGCATACTTACCTAGTAATAAACTCTGTAGAACACAGCATGACTGAATGTCTAAATGAAAATGTATAATATTGTTCTACATAGAAAATAACTGTTTTAAACCCAAAGTTTTGAAAGCTAACTTTTGGACCAGTAGCCATACTGACTTGGGTTTTGGGAAGTTGTAGTCCAAAAACAAAACAACAACAACAACAAAACCTTCATATGAGGGTATTCTTAGGTGTGCTTCACAGCTTGCTGACTGCAATGGACTTAAGTATACTTAGTACTGGATTAGGTTCTATAGATATGGTTTGTATATCATGAAGAGACAAAACAAGTAGGGATGACAAACTCTCACTGACATAGAAGTACTTAAACCAATATTAGATAACAATGATTTGTTCATGCCACTTGTAGTTTGTTGTGATACTTATGGCTAGACTCCAATTGTAACTGTGGCAAAAATCAGGTAGTCTCCAACAAAACCAAATGACTGAGCTTCACAAGCAGAGAACAGGTTGCACTAGTGCCAGAAATCTTTGCAATATTAGAGACTTCAATTCCCTAGCCTGATGTGCCACCTTTATGGAAAACAAATTGATCTGTCATAGACAATGTAATTCTAACACCTTGAGGTACAGTTCAGTGATGTCTTCTGTGCATAATCAGTGTGCCAAAGGGAAGAGAATCTGTTCATAACAGTTAAGAGATAGAGCAATCAGAAGATCTGGCAGCAGAAAGGGAGATCAGTGAAAGGTTTCAGAAGTATGGATTATTTTGTGCTGAAGGAAGGGAAATTCAACATTTGTATGGTATAAACAAAGTCTGAATTGAAAAGGAAGCATATTTCATGGAAACTGTGCACTCACAAAAAAACTTTAATTTTGATTATTATTTGTGTGTAGCAGGAGGTAGTAAGCTGACTTTACTACCAAAGGTGGCAGTGTGGGAGTATCTGCCTTAGAGTCACAGGACACCATTCACACCTCCAAGAATAGGCATATGAGTTAGTGAGTTCTCACATGAGTTCTGTTCAGCATTCTCAGTAGAGTCATGAGTTACAGAGAACCTTTACATGTATGCTTTTTAGTATAATCATTTGTATCAAGACAAATGCAGTATCTATACTAACGTCTCAACTTTCCTCAGATATATCTCTCCAAGAGGATAAGAGATCCTCCTCTCCTGCTACCCTATTCGCTAAAAGTCATATGTTATCCTCCTCTTCCCCTGCAGTGCCTTGGAGTATTTTCTAGTTTGTAGGCTGGAGTAGGTGTGTATGTGTATGCATGTGCATATATAGATATATGTGTATACAGGGCCCCTCCACATTTGTGAGGGTTCAGGGTGCAGAACCTTTGTGAAAGTGGGAAAACTACAAATAATCCCTCCCCCCACCTATCCTCTCCCATTCCCTTGCTTCTGGCCCCAGTGCTTCTGAGGGAAGAAAAAAAGAAAAGGTAAATGGCTTACCGGTATTTTCCCCTCAGAAAAAGAAGAACAGAGTGCTGAGTTTTAGCATTCTAGCTACATCTGGTCACCATCTTGAGAAAGGAGATTCCTTCCAGAGGGGAGGGTAGGAGCAAAGAGAAGGCCTGAACAGTCAGTGGCCATTACACAGCAGAATGTGCAGCCAAATGGCAGAGAGGACACACTTCCAGTAAGGGTAGGATGGGGGCTTTGTTCACAAGCCTCACAAGCCTGGGATGAGTAATGCAAGGAAATGGGAGGAGGAGAATAGGGCAGAGGAAGGCAAGCATGTGCCTCATGAGTAATCATGTTTGTGAAGGTCAAACTCCTATTTGTAGTTTGTAGGATTGTCCATGATGACATAAGGAACTTTTTAAGCTGTAGATAGTTGCTGCATCCATAAAACAATCTATTCTTTTATCCCTTTGCCTCACTGTGATCACACTTGAATCTGCTTTGTGTGACTAAGATCATCCTTGAATTTGCTTTGATATGGCTGCCCAGATCAGATCCCAATCCATAACAAGAGAGATTATGAAACAGTGAGCAAACATGTATCGTTTTAGTGTGAGGGCAGAAAGCATTGCCCTCTCTGTCATCTATCTTTGTAACATTATTGTGAATCCAAATCTGATTAACTGAATTTTGTCAAGAGCTGATTCAGAGTGAGGATGCTACTTCCAACCTTCATTCCAACTTGTTTTCATTACGCCATCAAGCAACATATGTAATTCCTAACTGGATGAGATCACTTTGTGAAGAAATTTCTGTTATGTTTTACAAATGGACCTAAAGGTCCATTTACCTATCATGTTTTGTCCAATTCCTTTCTAAAGTCAGGCCCTTTCCGCAACGCACCTTTTTGTGGAGCCGGGGTGCAGGGATTGCACAAAAAGCCTCTAGCAAGAGGCTCTCACATCCTGGTTCCTTCAGCTCCACAGCTGCCACCTGCTTGTGCGAGAGCCCCGCCTCTTCCTTCAGTTTCCCAGGCTGTACTGGGGCAGGAAATGCGAGTGCCGCAGCTCCAGAGCTCCACACATATGGCAAGTGTAAGCGGAGCCCTGGAGTGATGCGTAATCACGCACCATTTTCGGCTTACAACCGAACATGAAAAAGTGTGCGGTGTGCGGTTGGCACCTGCCAACCCCTGGAGCGTCGCGCAATTGTGAGTGCATCATGTGGACAGCTCCTCACATTCACACGAGCGGCCCTTTTGCATGGCAAATGCTGTGTGAAAAGGGCCCCAGATAAAGCCAATAGACATCACTACTTCATGATCATTTTGGGCTTGTCCCATCTGTTGCTTGATGATAATGGGGCACCCTAAACATACTTTGTTGTTTCATTAACTCTGTCTAGATCAGGGGTGGTAAGTGTGCAGCCCTCCAGGTATGGCTGAATGGCACCTCCCAGCATTCTTAAACACTGGCTAGGCTAGCTAGGGAGATTGAAAATTACAACATCCAAGGTCCAACAACAGCTGAAGGGCCACACAAGCTTCACTCCGATCTAGACCAACTTCTTCAGTTTTCTCTTGCTCTCAATGAAATCTTGTCAGAGTCAAGATAATGCAATTGGGTGAAATGGTGGAAGACATGCATGGAGAGAGGCAGGAATAAAAGATGAACAAAGTGAATGAGAGAGTCAAGACATTAGAGTAGTGACAGATTAATTGTAGAGTTCTATAGCTGCCTAATCAAATGTAAGGTTTACAGTTCAGTAGGACTTACTTGTGTCAAGTATTATGGCCTGAGTATATCTCTTGGTTTAGAAGAGAAAAGTGCCTTGGCCTGGAATACTTTGAAAGTGTGAGGTCTTATTTTGCTTTAACTGATATGGCGGGTGGAGGTGGAGAAGAGTGTCCAGTTTCTAAACAAAATTTTCTTGTGAAAGAAACTGGATTAAGGGGAAATACATGGGTAACGAAACTCAGCTCTACCATAAAGCAAAATGAAGTGGCTGTCTCAGATTATGAGGTCACCAGAGCAGGAGATTGTTGGTTCTATAATTTGTTGTTGTTGTTGTTGCGAGGAGGAAAAGAGATGTTTGTGGAATTTTCTGCCTCATGCGCCAAATTATTTGGCTGATTTGGGGTGCTATGTCCTTGGGGAAATGGAATATATTCCTCCACCTCAGGCAGTGAAATGTCTTGCGCTAGCTCTGTGGGTGCCTTTGGATCAGTCCATATCAAACTCAAGGGGAGCTTTGAGGCCTTGAGCATTACCATGGAATAAGCCCAATCAAACTCTATGGCGTTTGGTTCTGACTGAATAAAGCTTGCGTAGAATTGTACTGCTTGTTTCTTTTAGCCATCTCTTCACAAAGACTGAAACATTGTCTCCAGGGTGAAAAGAAATGTTAACTCAAATCTGTTTGTATTTCACATTATGGACTAAAGAAAATCTTTGCAGTTTGAGAATTATTCCCCACCCCCCAAAAAAGTGCAGAAAACATGATATTGAACTTTATCTACAGAAAATGTTCTTTTCTATGTAAAACATCCACATTTAAATTTTCACAGAGTGAGTTCCAAACTGTGAATTATCGTAGCAAACTGTGCAATCTTCAAAGGCTTTCTTGAAGCAAGAAGAAGCCCACTAAAATGACTTGTTGATTCCTTTGAGAACAAAATTAGCAAAGAATTATATCCCTTATCATGATAAAGTGATGATCTTTTTCTGTGGAGTGGAAGTATGATTGTACTTAGCAAAGAATAATATCCTTTCTCTTGATAAAGTGATGATATTTTTCAGTGGAGTCAAAACATTATTATGTTGTCTTTCTGTCAGTTGGGGATGACATATAAATGACTTATGAATGCAAGTTGGATTCTGTAGACTTTGGCCCTTACTGCGCAAACACATTGCTCCTAATCAAGGGTGCACGTCATCACATGATGTCATCGCTCACTTGTCGCTGTCACATCCCCATTGGTGTAAAGCATGCCCTTTTACATTACTGAAAAAAATCTGGTAATGTTCCCCTTTCTCACCAGGACGCTGTCAGCTGCCTGCATGCAGTAAGGGCTGAAGCACTTGATAGTGCTTCCTTCCACAGTACAGCACAGCACAGAAACTGACCAATCATGGATCGTGGGGTGGGGAAGAGGTGGGGGAAGGGATTCGCCATTTCCACTGTACTGTGGAAGGAAGAACAGTGTGCCTCATGCTACCCATCTGTGGAAGCCGACCAGCTAGAGTGGGGAGCATTCAGATCCTGATCCCATCTCGGCAATGGCAATGCTGGGATCCTGCCAGGATGACCCACTATTGGGGCATAGTGTGGTAAGGGCCTTTATCTCTTAGGTGTTTGTTGGATCCCTTAAAAGATGTTCTGCAGAAGTACTATAGTGTCTCCCAGTGGGTAGGAAATTTCAGAGCTTGGTAAGGTTACTGTTTTGGACTAGAGGGAATACTCCAGCCAGTATGGTTAGTGGCTATACTGTTAGGGTATTCTGGGAATTATAATCCACAAAAGTAACTTTGCTAAGGTCTAGGAGGTTTTGGATATGATAATGGACTCATTAGAGGACCATTACTCTGGAAGAAACTGTGTATACTCCATCTGCGCTTTTATTACGTATGGTACAACCCAAGTTTGTTTTGCTACTTAGGGGGCCAGATTGACAAATCTTTATGTGGGTTAGAGATATCACCAGACTTTTTCTGCTGGGAATCATGTGACCCTCCCAATGTTGTAGGGCTTCCATTGGCTCTAGCTGACATGGCCAATGTTGGGGAAGACAAGAGCAAAAATCCAACATTTGGAGATCCATGTGTTTCCCAGCGTGGTCAAGAATCTTCTTAATTGGTTTTAACTCTCTTTTTTGGCCAGAGATTGGTGGTGATACAGATATACCACCACTGTACCAACAGTCTGAATGACTATATACCACCATTGAGAGCCCTTGTTCAGGGCCTGTGGAGGCTTGAATTCTGGCAGCTTTGCACTGATGTTTGTGTCTGATGTGTATACATTCTGAGAATGCAGAGATCTAAATTCAGTTGTTAATTAATCAATGGGGACTTGATAAGTTAAAATTTACGTAAATTCCATTGCTTCAATGGGGCTCCTCTAGTTGGGATTGCCAACTGAATTTAGGACAGAAAGTCCTGAATACAAGTGGTTCTTAACCTTTTCTTTAGTGGGGACTCTCTGTAAATATAATTTGTTGCCAAGGTCCCCCAAGACTTAACTCAAGCTTTAAATATTTAACTATGGATTTAAATATTCAAATATTTATTTATATATTAAAATCATCTGGAGATTATGATTCAAATCACAATGCAGACACTGGATGACCATGTACAAAGCACATTCTTTCAGCCTCCAAGGATGGCAAAAAATCTTGCCAAAAAAGAAGAAAGAAAGAAAGAAAGAAAGAAAGAAAGAAAGAAAGAAAGAGAAAGAAAAGTGGGGAGGGAAGCCTGTGATGGGTTGCCATAAATTGACTTGAAGGGACACAACAACAAAGTGTCACTGACAGGGGAAGATTCTTTCCACCCATCATGTCTCTCTCCTTTGAAAAATGACTTATGGCGACCCTAAGGCAAACCTATCATTGGGGTTGTACTGGCAAGATTTGTTGCCATTGCTTTTCTCTGGAGCTGAGAGAATGTGACTTGCCTGAGGTCACCCAGTGGGTTTCCATGGCCAAGTGGGGATTCAAACCTTGGCCTCCAAAGTTTGGGTTCACACACACACCTGCCACCATGTCCCTTTTGTCAGGGATGTGGCAGCAGAGGGCTGCAGGTGGCAAAACTATTTCCTTATTTGCAAATGAAGAATCGGTTTAACTGCACACACACATCTGCTGCTGTGTCCCTTGGCACCCAAACCCCTGTTGCTGTGTCTCTAATGATAGGGACCCAGCAGCAGGTATGTGCATGCACCCAAATTGCTCCCTTGTTTACAAATGAGGGAGCAGTTTCAGCACCCGCACTCCTCCCATTGCTGTGTCCCTGTTGCTGCCACTGCTGTTGGACTCTTAGTGAGGGGTCTTTGGACCCCCAGGGGTCTGCAAACATCAGATTAAGAATCACTGATGTGTTTGGTTATCCTTTGAGATGGCAGGTGACTTTACCAACCACAATAGATTGCTTCCCTTTGAAATGGGGGCTTTAGTTGCTCCACTCATTGGGTTGGTATGAGCACAGCCGCAGAGGCAAGGCTATGGACCGGAAACCTCTTATTAGTCCCAGCTAGAATAAATTCACTGGCTCCAATGTCTGGTGGAATTGCTGCTGTGGGGATGGCAGATCCACTCCAGATACTACTGCTTTGTATCCCATATAGCCAATTTTGGGTCCCATGCTTGGAGAAAGGCAGGATATAATTCAAATCAATACATAATAATGAGTAAAAATCCACAGCTGCTCCAGTTGAACAGAAGCCCTGCAGATCCTGGACTCTACTTGCTATTTTTTAAAATTATATTTATATAGCCAACCCATGATGTAAGTTCTCTGGGTGGCTCACAAAACAAATACAGCATAAAAATACAATATAAAGCAAAAACAGTTAAAATACAACTATGCCTTGAGTTCTAAAATATATTACTTCCAAGACCTTCCACTTGGCAGCCAAAAGACTATCTAGATCCTACTAGGCAATATTCTTTGGAGAAGCTGTTTTGCCCTCAACTGATCCCCTGTCTGACTCACGACAGCTGTGAAAGGAGCAGCAGTAAAATCCAGAGCAGATTCACTGCCCCCACAGTGGTGGTTCCACTGGCTCTCCCTGGATTTAGCCACATGTCAATTCATTATCCAAAAGTCGATTAAGTGGGTCTGCTCTAGTTGGCGATGACCAATTGGATGCAGGCATGATTTCATATTTTCTGAGCTCTAAAGCAAGAGGAACAGCCCTTTTGTCTAAGAAATAGATTAAGAAATGCAGAACCATGTTGGTATCGGACACTTTAGTGCCACAAGGCAGCTGGTTGGTTTGATGGTTAGAATTGCTAGTGGGGCTTTTTTGCTCTTGTGAGTAGACAAGAAAGTCTGTGCCACGGCTACATACATACCCTTGAGATGATTTTTTTTGGTTACTTTATTGAGACGAATGTTACCTTGGAATCCAACAAGACACAAATATGCTTTAAACTGTATTCATCTAACAAAAATATCACGGAGCTGTACGGGCATATTTAAGACCTGCCAGTATCTATTTATGCAAGAAGTGCTCGGAGCATTCATAATTTACAATAGATCATAACAGTCATCCCAAAACACACTTGAAAAAAAAAGCTCCCAACTTTAAAGTAAATACAGCTAAGAATATCTTATGCAGCTGCCTTATAACTATTGAGCTATGCATTTCATAATTACTATGACAATGAATATGAAAGTCTTTATTAAACCTAAAATGGTTTTTAATAAAGTGATCCTCTGAGCACAAATTGTTGGTGTTAATCTACTTCATATGTTTTGCTGGGGAAGAAAGGGAGTGCATATTTACTTCAGCTAAAGCATGATAAATGTGTTTCCACTAATTTCTTGGTTTAAACTTTGCTTAATTTGTTTGCATAGATAAAGCTGCTGATTGCCTCTGTTCCAGAAAAATGCCCAGAAGTTTTTTTTGTTTTTTTAATGTAGCAGCAGGAAATCATAAATGAGAGATTCACAACACAGGTTCTAAAATGGTTTGCTTCTTACCTAGAGGAATACATGGTAAAATGAGTACTTGGGGAGACATTATGTTTGAATGTAAGCCTGGCAAGAGTTTTGCAAGAATGATCCATAAACTAGAGCAGCAGGAATCTACTGTCTCAGAATTAGGGCAAGGCTAAATATTTCCTAGCATCAGTTTTTGAACTGGGTTGACCTGTTTCAGAAGTGGGGACAAATTTTCTCAACAGCATTTTGAAAAATATGGTTGGGCTCAGAGACTGATTACTGCATTATCTGTCAAGATGGCTCTATCCAATTCAGGGTCACATATTTAATGGGATCCTATGACAACATGGGTTTGGTTCTAGACTGGCTGTTCTGGCTGAGTCTCCAGAGGGGAGTTTTCATTTCTATTCTATTCAGAAATCAAGACAAACATCAATAGCAAAATTAATGTGTATGTGTGTGTGTGTATATGTGTGTGTGTATGAGGAGGGGAACACAAGTAAGGGGGAAAGAGCCTTGCTACAGAGAAAAATAAATACCAATGTCTTCAGATCCCTGGCCTGTCATATATAACACCAGGATTATGAAGCCACCATGCATAAACATTTCAAATCCATCTTTGTTGGCTCAACACTTTCATAGTGTGTGTCTTTCTATGACAAAGATCCTTCATTTACATATAGCTCCACATTGACAGTTCTGCATCCTCCCACCTCCTGGCAGCTGTCTGGCCTTGAGGGGCCTCTGCTGCTGTTGTTTACTGATGGGGAGGGGAGGAAATGGGAGGCATTTCAGACCATAGGGAAGCAGCTGTCCTTAGCTTTCAGGGGAGGAGAAATTAGAGTGTGCTCTCAAATGACATGCACCCACATTTTACTTCCCCTGGGAGCCCAGAGGATCTAGAACTTCATGGTCTGAATTGCTTTGCCCTCTCTCCTCCCTGCCCCCCCCAATAAGAAATATCAGCAGGGGTTCCTACAAGGACTTGACTGCTGGCAAGAAATGAGAAGGTTTTGGATATATTGCAAGGGAAAGACAATAACCTTCTGCATTGGATCCAAAAAGAGGCTTGATAATGTATAGGTTACTAAAAAGATGTTGGCCCAGGTATGTTCTGCAGACAAGGGCTTAAAATCTGAGAATCCCTGGTTTAAAGAAGAGTTGAAATTGGCACTATAATTAACATTGCTGTCATAGCTACATCTTCTCAGACGTAAGCCCCATAACTCAATATGGCTTATTCCCAGGTAACATAGGTATGGAATTACTGCTTCAAAGTGATGCTGAGCATTCAAGATTTTACCTTTTCTTGCACATGGATCTCCAAATACACAGCAGCTATGTTTTATTCAGATTTCTGTGACAAATCTCCCTTCCCCCTCCCTCTCCACTAATAATTACACTCTTGTCTGAAAACCTCTGAAATGTGCCTAATACGATCCTGCCCACCGGAGACCTTTTACATCATTTTCCCAGGCGAGGGTGACCTGATCAAATCATGCTGTTGACACTGCAGCTGAAACAGCCCTCCAATAAATGAGGCAGGATTAGCCAGACCCCATGGCAAACATCAGCTCATAATATGCATTGGGAAATGTCCATAGTGTGCTGAATCTTTGCTTTGGAAGATGTGCACTTTGTGCCCGATATGCAAGAATGCATTTCCCTACATGATTGCTAAATTTTATGAAGGGTAAGTCTGAGCCAGAGTGGTGACCAGAGTATTCTGCAGTTTTATAATTACCATTACAAAACATGGACATTGATACTCAGCATGGTGGATGAGGTGGAGTGAAAGGAGAAGTGTTAGGCATCCTAAGAATCATAGGCCAAGATCTTGGATTAGGAAATGTATTGTGCATGCATGACTATAATATATCTTCCATCTACCCCAAACCCACATTCTCTTTGCTGCAGCCCCCAACACACTGAGGAGAGGGAGTGGCATGACAGAGAAACTGGACGTGCAGCAACAGGTGTCCTCTGGGACCTGCTGGGAATCTTCCTGAGGTCCCTGAGGATGATGTCATTGCTATATACCAAGCTATAACAAAATAGCTTGATGCTTTTCTGGCACTCCCATCGATCTCTACCTGCTGGGAAATGGGCTTATTGAAAAAAATGCCAGGCATAATTTTCTTTTTAAGTTTGGGATTTTTTTTATTTATAAAAACAGATTTCTAGCCCTTAAGGCTATGATGCTTGGTAAAATCTCAGAAACTGCGGAAGTGAAAGCGGGAAATTCTCAGATATATTTGGTGGAGGGGATTCGCCCATGAACATGGCTCAACAGCTGAAACTGGTTCAGAACACAGTAGCATTTTCAGTGTGGTGGTTCTCTCAGAACAGATATCAGTATGCACGTAGCCCTTTGAGAGTGCTCTGACTTTAAAGCAGGGTGAGCAACTGTCAAGGATTAGGAGATTGCTTTGGCTCAACAGGAGACCTTGGAGGAACAGGCCACCACTGAACTCCTTCAAAAACAATTTTTTAAAAAATACTGCCACCCAGTTGCATAGGGATGGGGGGGGTGATGGGGGCAGTTTGCACCCCTGAAGCAATGTCTTTGGGCATCCCGGCTTGTAGCCATGCCCCCATGTGCCGCAGTCACACCCCCATGCACCGTGGCCACACCTCATACACTGCTGCCAGGCCCCCACACCATAGACCTACCTACCTCCTGCCTTCCGTCCACATACTCCAAGCTCTGCTGCTGCTGCCACCCAAAGGTTCCCAGGTGGCTTTGGAGTGGTTTTGCCATGTTTTTGCCCCCTGGCCTTTTTAGATCTAGAAGAGGACTTTTTTTTAACAACAGGAAGTGATACAGAAGTCAACTTCTTCTTCCTGTTAGAGGGAAAAAAGCCTCACCTCAGCCTCAAATGGCCCAGATCCCCTCAAATGGCCCACATTTCCCCAGATAGCATCTGGGGATTATTTTCCCCCAGAAAATATTTGGACCCAGGGAGTTGAATTCTGGACAGAACAGTGGGCAGATGCTTCTCACAGCAGCTCTGTAGTTAGGAGAGCTTTCATAGTAAAAGTGCTGGCCAGAGGGATGTCTGGCTGGAGAAACTCCACCTGAATTAAAGGGGTAGCAGGGAATCACTCACAAGGGTCTGGAATTCCCATTACTAGTGTTTACTCACAAGTACACAGGTAATGAATGGGAAGGTCCAAAGGAGTTGTATCTCTTGTTCTTGCTATGAAATCCATCTGTTTTGCTCTGAGGGTATGATGTCTCCATACTGACAATTTTAAGAATTCTTAAACAAACTTTGGATTTACAAAAGTGAAGAATTCTTCTGGTTAAAATGGATGAGCAGAAGTCTCCAATGCTATCTTTTTTCTACATCCAAGAGTCGAATAAGCATGTTTACCACGTAAAATCACGAGTGAAACAGGAAGTTTGAGAGTTGATGTATTTAAAAGAGAAAAATTAAGGATTTAAGTGCATATATTTTCATGAACAGACTGAGTTTCATCTTATTTACAAGACTGAATTAGACTTTAACAAGGAGAAACTTCAGTGTGAGAAAATACTGGCATTATATCTTTGATGCTGGTAAGACTGACTTGTTGACTGTAATTGGCCACCTGTGAGAGAAACATTGAACTGTTCAATCTATAACTGCTGGATTGAACAAAAGATGGAATCTTCCCAGGAACTTTCTTAGGACTTCCTACAATAGATACTGGAGGCGCTACATTTTTTGAAACAAGATGGACTCTCAGACCTGAATATCAGTAAAGATATTGTTAGAAAGAAAGAAAGAAAGAAAGAAAGAAAGAAAGAAAGAAAGAAAGAAAGAAAGAGAGAGAGAGAGAGAGAGAGATTGAGAGAGAGAGAAATTGACTCTCAGTGGTCCTGACAACCACAGAAATGGGCCCATGGGGCTCTATACGCTTCATGAGCCTCAGATTTCTGGCCTCTGCTTTAGAGGCAGTTTATAATATAATTTTAGAAAAGCAAATGTCTCACTAGTATTTGAGAGCTTTCAAAATGGCTACCACCTTGTAAAAACAAAGTACATAATTGTTTTGTTGCTTTTTGTTTTAACTTTTTATTTTTTATTATTAAAATAAATTTTATTACATAACAATAAATTCTTACATATAACAATAACATGCATGTAACAATAACAATAACATACATACATTTATTCTAATCTACTCATATACAAGACATACGATCCTATCAATAACAACTAAACAACACAGATTAACAACTCTTAATACCAACCTATCATTCTTCATCCAAACTTCCTCTGACTTCTTTTGTAGTCGCTGTTGGGTGCCATATTCATCTTCTTGTCACTCCTGCTCATCCTTTATTGTAACTTCTGATTTTACTGCATTATTTGCACTTTATTCTATTACTATGTTATTTTTTCTTCTGTGTATCCTATCTCTCCATCCTATATTTTCCCAGTACATTCCTCTTCTCTTCTTTATCAATTAATATTCTAATTAGATCTAGTCTAAACTTTCTTCCTGATCTCTTGGACTTCTTAAGCCTAGTTACTCTGTCCCTATTCTGAAGTTTTTTTTAATTAAAAATTTAATTTATTATCTCCTACACCGATTTGTTCATTTATAATCTGTCTCTGTAATTTATTCTCTTCCCTCTTAATCTATCCTTCTCAAAATGAAATTAATCGTATAACCCTATCAGTGCATGATCTCCCCATTTTTCTTTCTACATAGGGTTCAAATTTTCCCATTCTTGAATAAAAGTTTCTTTCCATTTGCCCTGTAGCATTAGAGTTAATTTATCCATCTCCGCTAATTCATATATTTTAAGTATCCAATCTTCTCATGGTGGTGTGTCCTCTGCCTTCCAATACTTTGCAAACGTAATCTTTGCTGCGTATATCATATGACATCGTATTCTTAAGGTTTTCCTTTTCACTTCTTTATCTATCCCCTCCAAAATATTTAACAAATATATCTCTGGGAGCATTGGCAGCTTAATCTTTAAGAATGTTTCTATCTGCTCATTTATTTGTGTCCAAATTTTTTTGGATTTTTTGCAGTGCCACCACATATGAAAGAAAGAGCCTACCCCCTGGCATTTCCAACATTTAACTGCTTTCTTGTGTTTGGACATTTTAGAGATTCGAACCCGGGTCAGATACCATCTATAGTACATCTTAAAAAAGTTTTCTTTTAAATAATAACTCCTAGTGAAATCTTGATTAATTTTCCAAGCTTTCTGCCATTGATTTATTTTTATTGGATGTCCTATCTCTTTTTTTATTAATTTTTTAAAATAAAATATACTTTATTTAAACACCAATAACAAAAAAGAAAAGAGAAAAAAACAAATATATACATACAAAAACATAAACAAAAAACATACAAATAAAAAGAAAAACTGATACAGTCTACACTCTATTACCTAATTCTACAAAAACTACATATTACATACATATACAAGATAATAAAAAAATAACGATCTAACAATCTTCACAAAAAGAAAAAAATACAAAAATAAAGAGAGAAAAGAAAAAAAATATAGAACACCTACACCTACACACACACATACATACCTTACATACATACCTTCATATCCACCTTAAACTCCTCTGATTCTCTTCTTCCTTCTTTCTTAAAGTTCCCTAATTCTAACTTCCCCCCCCCACTTGACTTCTTTAAACAATCATTGGTAAATTTACGATTTCTCCTTGTACCCTAATTAATAAAATTCTCATACCTCCGTTTGCTGATAGAAATGATTCCACCCTGCTATTACGCCCATTTCTATAAATCCTATCTTATAACTTCTTTCCTATCTATTTTAATTTAATTTACTTTGTAGTTATTATTTCGGTTATTTTACTACTACAACTTCCCTCTATATCTATGAATTATCTTACTTACTGACTTAGTAAACATTTTTTTTAATCTTATGCTCTTCCTTCTTGTTATAGTTTCTTCTCTTAATTGGACCTAACTGACCTTCTATTTAACACCAATGAATAAACTAGCTAAACATACCTATCAAGGCTTATTCACCCCAATCTTTTTCCCATAATGGTTTTAATATTTCCCATTCTAAAAACAATCTCTCATCCATTTTATCTTGCAATCTTAAAGTTAATTTGTCCAATTCTGCTAACTCATATACTTTAGATTTCCAATCTTCTAACGTTGGGATATCTTTTGATTTCCAAAATTTTGCATAAAGAATTCTGGCTGCATATATTAAATAACAAATTATCCTCAAAGTCTCTTTTTTCACTACTTTTTCTAGCCCTGTCACAATATTCAACAAATAGATTTCTGGTAACATTTCAAATTGAATTTTAAATAATTTCTCTAATTGACAATGATTTTGCTTCCAGAATTTTTTTGCTTTTCTACACTGCCACCACATGTGTATAAATGAGCCTACTTCTTGACACTTCCAACGTGTAGTCACCTCCTTTTTATTACTCATCTTAGAAATTCTACTTGGGGTTAGATACCATTTGTAGTACATTTTGTAAAAGTTTTCTTTTAAATTATAGCTTCTGGTGAAATTTTGATTTGTTTTCCAAGCTTTCTGCCATTGCTCAATTGTTATTGGATGTCCTATCTCTTGAGCCCATTTTATCATATTGTCTTTAACTATCTCATTTTCTAATTCTAAATTTAAGAGTAGTTTATAAATTTTACTCAGCTGACGTTTTACTCCAGGTTTAATTATAACATCAAATTCAGTATCATCCAAGGATATTCCTTTATCTTTTATAACCTCTTTATATTTTTCTACTAATTGCATATGCAAAAGCCAATGTGAAGTATAACCTTCTTTCATTAATTCTTCCCTGTTTTTTAGTTTAATGTTAATCCCTTCTTTTTTGAGTATATCTTTATACTTTATCCACTCTTTTAATCGTACTTTCTCCAACCTATAAAACGCCGCACATGGGGATGTCCAATATGATAATTTTAAATATAACTTCTTCCTGACTCTCAACCAAGTCCTCAGAATCGCATTCCTAATGTAATGATCTGTAAAGACCTTATTACTTTTATGCTTGTCGTACCACATGTAAGTGTGCCAGTCATAATATAAATTGAAACCTTCTAGATTCAGTAATTTTGTATTCTTTAATAAAATCCAATCTTTTATCCAAATTAATGTCGAAGCTTCATAATAAAGCATCAGGTCTGGCATGTTTAATCCACCTTTCTCCTTTGTTTCTTTTAAATATTTCCTTTTAATTCTTGTTTTTTTCCCGTTCCAGATAAATTTACTTAAATCTTGTTCCCAATTTTTAAATGGTTTATCATTCAATATTATCGGTAAGTTCTGGAATAAAAACATTAGTTTTGGTAAAATATTCATTTTTATAGCCGAAATTCTCCCTAATAAAGATAAGTGTAGCTTCTTCCATCTTCTTAAATCTTCTTGTATCTCCTTCCATATTTTTTTATAATTGTTGTCAAATAATTCTGAGTTATTTTTAGTTATTATTGTACCCAAATATCTTACCTTTTTTACCGTTTTGAACTGTGAGTACGTCATTAATTCTGATTCTTGATCTTGTGTAATATTTTTCATAATCATCAGTGATTTATCTTTGTTAATCTTTAATCCTGCTACCTCTCTGAATTGTTTCAAAGTTTTCATAAGTGGTTTAATGCCATTTAATGGATCTTCTAAAATTACTACCATATCATCCGCATAAGCTTGCATTTTAAATTCGTATTCTTTTATTCTCGTACCTTTAATCTCTTTATTATTTCTAATTCATGGAAGGAGTCGAATATTACGTTGATACCGAAAGAAGGGAAAGGTAGACAAGATAAGAAAAATTATAGACCGATTTTGCTACTTAATGTTGACTATAAAATATTCGCCTCAATATTAGCGGAAAAATTAAAAAAGATAATTTTAAATTGGATTCATGATGACCAGAACGGTTTCCTCCCAGGAAGATATCTGAAGAATAATATAAGGACAATTATAGATATAATAGAATATTATCAGAAATATTATCAGAAAGAGCTAGCCTTAATTTTTTTGGACGCGGAAAAGGCATTTGATAATGTAAGCTGGAAATTTATGTTTGAAATCATGAATAAGATACGAATTGGAAACAGATACAAAGACTGGATTCGAGCGATTTATGATGATCAAAAAGCTTGTCTAATAATTAATGGAGAAAAATCAAAATATTTTAAGATAAATAAAGGTACAAGACAGGGGTGCTCTCTTTCCCCATTACTCTTCATAATGTGTTTAGAAATTTTAAATATAAAAATTTCGTTTTAGCTTTTAAAGCCCTCTACAGCTTGAGGATTCAGGTAGTTAAAGACTGCCTGTTTCTGTATAAACCTGCTTGAATGTTAAAATGAGAACATAAAAAGAACTCTGCTGAATCAGACTGGTTCAGAAATGGCCAGCTGTTTGCTTGATGCTTGTGAACAGATGATAATGATGATGATGATGAAGAAGAAGATGATGGTTGTTAACTTTATTTATATGCTATCTTTCCCCCAAAATTGAGTGCATCAGTACTCACCTAGTTGTGTCCCACAGCATACCACCTCTGATACCAGGGGAAATTTATAGTCATCGTGAATTGTAGCCAGTGGCAGCCTTCTCTCTGGTGAATTTATGGAATCCCCACTTGAAGCCATACACATTAGTGATTATCATTATATCTAGCACTAGCAGGAACTCAACAGTTGTGCTTTGTGATGTGTGAAGACGTACTTTCTTTTCTCTTTCCTAAATTTCCCGACATTCAGCTTCTCCTCATTCTCAGTCAGAGAGAGAAAAATTGCAACAATTTTTCACAGAAGCCCTCATTTAGAAATAAGGATGGTGTTGCTAAAGAAAGGGTTTCCATTTGGGACAAAAGTATAGCTTATTTCTGGGGGAGGCAAGAGTCAAGAAGTACATATGGACCACCTGTGCACAGCCTCCACCATCTTGTCTGTCAGGGCAGGGACTAGGGGCTGAAGGGGAAGCAGCAGGAGACCTCCACTGGCTGGAGGCTTTGCCTAGGGTTCAAAGGTAGCTATCCCCTTGCTTTAGAAGTGTACAAGGCCAGAATTCTACAGGTAATCTCAACTAGTGAACAACTATGAATCAATGGGATTTATAGAATGATAATTAACAATTGATTCTATCAGTCTACGTTGCTTGTGCTAATAGTACAATTCAGTCTTTAACGTAAAGCTAGGCCCAACCTGAACTATATAGTTGACAAAAACATTTCTTTCTCCTTTTTCTGAAGAGTTCTGTCCTTTCCTTTGTTGAAGAGGGTTTCCTCCCTCTTTTTATGTTTGTTAAGTGGAGAAATTATTTGGAAACAGTCCCATCCTCCCTGCTTTTAACACATTCAATCATTGCTAGTATTCTGCTCTTATTGGAGGGTTTCATGCATGTACTTTTCTTATTTGGAAGACTTGGGTCTTCCTCTGTATTTACCTTCAAATAACTTCATAGTTTTCAGCCCAGCTGTGATGTCCTCCAGATTAGCAGAAGCATCTACCTGGTCTCTTGGGAGCCCAGTTTCACTGGTATCTTTAGCTTTGTTATCCAAACACGCACACACATGCCTGTGTGCATGCACGCACATGCACCCCCCCTTGATTTGCATTATTTATGTAGGTTACAACCCAGATGCTCTAAGTATGGAACCACAGTTGTGCAGCATTCACACAGACCCCATTGAAGAATTCTTTCAAATATATTTTCTTGTCCCCATTCAGATGGAAATTGCTGCCTGCTCACAAAACCAGAGGCATCGTTTTCAATTGTATCACAGTTGTAAACTCACATTGCTGTATTTTGGGAAGGTTTCTTTTCTTTTTTCAGGTTTTTATGAGTTTGCTCAGTTAAGAGTATATAAAGTAAGAGGAAATAAATCTGTTATGCCTTCCTTACTTCCCTGAGCAGTGCCCTAAGGGCAGTGATACCACCTTTCTTTTCCTTTGGTGGAGAGAGTGGTGAAGATGTAAGAGTGTCTTCAGAATATTGGCTTCATGTTCAGACTGACAGGCAGAATATACATGGAGGCAAACACATGCTCCTCCAATACAGATCATTTTCTTTCTCATGGCCAGCCCCAGTTTTTGAGGGATAGCGGTTGAGCTGTTCTCTGAGCACTCCCCTTTCCCCAGCTTCTGCCACCATGACACCTGCCAAATTTCTCTGGCAATTAGCTGGGCACAGAAATGGGACTATTGGGCTACTCAGGTCCATTTGCCATGTGGTAGCTGTCATATTATGTTCCCATAACATTGAGGCAGATATAAGAGCTGGCACCAGGTAGAGATCATGAGTGCTTGGATTTCAGCCTGTTATAATGTTGTGCCAGATAACTCTAAGTGTGTGTGTGTGTGTGTGTGTGCAGGCTTTTGAATGAATACATTGCAGCCAGGGCCAGCTGCCTTCACATTTTGTATTCAGGGGCATCTGGTGGACCTAATGTGGGTGTGAGTGGTGAATGAATTCCAAATTTTAATCTGAATTTCAAAGGAGCTATCCAAGGTGCTGAAACTATTCTAGGCACCTTGGCTAGCTCCTTTAAACACTTAAACTAACCCCCCCCCCCCGGATTTACTGTCCTGCTGACATCAAAGCCACCATCCAGCACTGCCTATACTCCTGGGAACTCAAGTGAGGGCTGAACATGATAGTGCAGGCCAAGGTAAGGATTCTTCTGTATGCCAAGCGCCAAGGTGTATCACTTTCCTCTCAATTCTACAAACACCGCTGTGAGTCCTACAACCTTTCACCTGAGTTGCTTCCAGCTAATCAGAAGATGGCTCCTAACCATTCAATCCCATAAATCAAAGGGAAAGCATTAACATGTTGCGTACTGCCCCTTTACGAGGCACACCCAGAATATGTAACTCCTATGGACTAATTGGCTGAGCCCAGTGGGTGGGGAATCATTAAGGGAGGAGCTGTACTTGCAAAACCTTAGTTTAGAAACTGAATGCTTTAGATGAAGGGAGCTGCTATTCCCCAAGCATGAGGAATTAGACCCTTGTCACTTTGAATGGATTTCAGTTGATGTTTGCAGGGCAGAATTGAAGGGTTGATTCTACATCTAAGCATTTATATCTATTTTTATTTTTTTTAAAAAAATATTTATATACTTTTAATATTTATTTTAAGGGTTTACTTCTGGGAAAAACTAGTTTTTGTGTCTTGGACTGAAGGCTGAGAAAGACAGCAAAATTCAGGGACTGTTGCCCTGAGTTTTGGAGTGAAGAATCTTTGTGGGCCTTTCCTGCAAGCAATTGGAACCTTATTGGGTTTATGGCATCCTGGAGATATCTGTTTGTGTTATTGTATCACCATTTCTGTTTTTTTATATTTAAAAATGCTAATTCTAGAGCATTCTAATTGTGTTTGCAATATAGTCTTTTTAAAAACTCCATAGAACCCAAGGGGTTGTTACACTTAAGAAACTATGTGGAAGGAAGAAAATGTTCCCTGCTTTCGGGACAGAATTTATAGGCCCAAATTAGCTACCCAGGGCCAAGGTCAAATCTAAATTTGTTGCAAGGAGCCTCTGGATACCATTTTTGTGACCCCTGAAGTTCCCGCCACCAATCCCCCCAAAGCCCCAAATCCTTCATTTAAAAATTGGCATGCTTTTCAGTCAACTTTTTCCCACAAACCAAATATAAATCCCCTCAAACGCATGAAACACACACACACACGAAACACACACACACACAAAACACACCCAAGAGTCATGTCCCTTTTTTAGTTTATTTTTTAAACCAATTATAATTTAATACTGATATACATACAAAATATTATTCCAGTGAGTAACACAAAATGATCAGTGTTCAATCCACAACCAACAAATTTATTTTCCCAATAAATATATTACTGCATTTACTCTCCCTTCCACCCTGCCCCGAGAACAAAGTCATTTTTTATTTAATGGCCCTTTCCTTTGATGTAGAGAATTGTACTAAATATATTTTTTAAATAATTTTTTACCCCTTCCTTTCTTTAATTTTTTTGATTAGTTTGTTCCCCTTCCTTAACCAATCATCTCCATTAAATTGACTCATATACCCTATTCTTCTTTTTCAAGAGTCATGTCCTATCCCCAAATGCCTCTCTGTTCCTGTAAAGTCCCTCTCAAAATGGCAGCAGGAAGAGATACAACGTGACTCCCAGTATCCATTTTGAGAGGGACTGCAATGAAAAAGAGAACTATTTGGGCTTGCTGGGGGGAGCATGCCAAATATGTAGCTTGCAGGGAAAGCCAGAGGGGAAATGGCCCCTGATTCCAATGCAGTTCTCCACCCCTGCTGTATGAGCATATGAGAAGGCAATGGTTCATTTAAGTAATTATACTCAGTTAATGAGTTTTCTTAACTGATTGTTTAGTTTGAAAGCATCTTGTTTGTATATTGCTATTTCCTATATTTAGGACAACAGATCTCCATAGACGCTTAATTGTCTGATCAAAGGAACAGGTGACCAGTAGTTGAAGCAAGTGTTTAATACAAGGGTGTATGTATTGTATGGGTGATAAGCTTGTGATTGTATTATGTGGGTGATTCAGAAACTCCATGGAAGCTTTTCTCCATTTCCCACATACTTCCTTTTAAGACTATCATTTACAAAACACTATGCAGAAGTCTGACAGGTCTGCATGATAATGCCACAGAAAGGTTTTTGGTGCTTGTTGCAAATTCATATCACATGTTGGCACATGCTGTAAATTTGCTTTATATTGTTGTAATTAGCACTGACACGGACAGATTGCCTTAATATTCTCACTCTTCTTGCTTAGAGGAGGTCCTTCACAATTTGAATGCCACAAAATATCAATACTGATGTTTTATGGCAAATTCCCAGCGCAGCCTCGGGGACAAGAAGGATAGGAGTGATGGCAGTTTTTGCTAGAGAGCAGAGTTTGTTCGGCCTTATAAGACATTTATGAGGTCAGTTGTATGTCATCTCAGACACCAGTGGAGAGAAACATATTTAACCTCTACACACACACACAGAGCAAGAGATTTTCTTCAATAGGAGTAGATTTTTACGTTTTACATTGATTCTCTGGATGTATGTCTAAGGGAAGCAGATCTCCAGTGAAGATTGTAGACAGAGAATATTTCCTAGGGGCCAAACCAGCAACTAGTTCCACTGCATTTCAGGGAAATACTGAGGGAAAGGCATGATGGTATCTCCTGTGGTGGGGTGAGATTGTCACTCTTATTAAGTGCTTGAGCTGCTAAGAGTCCAGAATGTGATTTTTCACTGTAGAACAGAGAGAAAAGTCTGCATCTAATTCAGAGATGGGAATTAACTAGTTAATTAGTGATGTTCGACTAATGGAAGCATATGAGATCGATGGAACATGTGGCTAATAGCCATATTAAATCTGTACTTCAATCATTACTGGTATGATGTAGAATCTATCTGAGAAGCTTCAGCCCTGACATGTATTGCTAGTTGGACTGCAGATGTCTGAAACGTTTTGTTAAGAAAACAAAAATATAATAGGGAAATTACCTAGTTTGTTTTAAAAAATAATAATTTTAAAATCAGTGTAATTATCCTATATATATCAGAGGCTGGTTAACTCATGAAAAGAAGCTTTAAAAAAAGCTAGAGTCTGTCCCTCTGTCTGGCATAGAGAACTGTGAACTGTTGAAGTCTTGTTTTCCAGTCCATCATGTCCCCATGCATTCTAGTGATTTGAAATTACTTTACATTTGCATCTTTGTCAGAGAAATGCATGTTGTCACATATTAAATGCAGCATACAGGAACTTATTTTGATCCAGATATGCTGGCATGTTTCTTATGAAAAGTTTGTAAATATTGTCAAGACTTAGGGTCCTATTACACTACACATTTATAGCACTATGACTCCACTTGAAGAGCTATGATTCCATCCTATGGAATTCTGGGATTTGTAGTTTGCAGAGGGACATTTTGGATTCTCAGCCTGAGAGCTTCCGCACCTCATAAAGCTACAAACCTATGATTTTGCAGATAAAGCAGAATCATAATGCCATCAGTGTTTAGAATGAAAGGGCCCTTAATTACTAGAACTGTCATCCAATCAGAGAAATCAGGTCTATTTATTTTAGTGTTTAAATTTCTGTTAAGTTTTAACTTCAGTGAGTTCATAATGGTGTCCATAGTGGTCTCCTTCTATACCTCACAACAACTTTGTGAGGTATGACAGACTCAGACTGAATAGTTGGTCTGAAATCACCTACTGCATCTTATGACTCAGTGTGTACTTGTATGTGGATCTCCAGATTCCCAGTACAATACCCTAACCACTACATTACACCTTGAAATGCCTTGAAAGCTTTGGTTTTCTGTTTTGATGTGAAACTTTCACAGGTTCCCTTTGTTTTCAGAACAACCTTTCAACAGCACTGTTCCAAGATGAAACCCTTCCCTTGAATATTTGATTTTGCAACAGAAGCAAACAGGCCTAGGACTAAATAACACAGAGAACTATAATGTTTTTAAACAATATGAAAGAAAAGTGCACTTTTCTCTCTTACTGGTACATCACATATAGGCACATGTGCCCTCTAGGTGCTCCTGTAACTGACCCCTCTTCGCTCTAGCACAGCTTTTCCAGAACAGAGCTTCTAGTCCTTCTGCAAGCACTTTTGGCTAATCAAAATTTTCTTCATTTCAGTATTGCAGTTTAGACCAGGAGAATCTATCTGGGAATCAAAATTCCTTGCCAAAATGCTGCCATATACTTCAGAGATAGACCAAGAAATCCAAAGATACCTTTTTTGCAAGTACTACAGCTAACTATCTGTGTAGTTGGATAATCTATACTTCAATCCAACTATGATCAACTTGGATGAGCTCCCTGAATATTTTATATTCTCCCACTGCTGAGAGGATTGGATGCAGATATGGCCAGGCAGCAGTTAGAACCAATGGTCCTTAAGTTGGTTGTGCCTAATTTCAGTCCCAATGATTTCAATAGGTTTAGTTTAAGAGTGACCAAATCTGGATCTAGCCCGTTTTCTTAATGTCTAGAGAAATTTATGTGCAAAGTTTCCTGTACAGTGACAGAACTGGGTGCATACTATAAAGCTATCAATACTGTTTTATGCTGCTGTAGTTAAAAAAAAAATCTGCTCTTTTCACACAGTAAATAGTCCCTTAGAAATTACAGCTGTTCATGTCCTCCCATGAACATTCTGGCTTGGATGGTGACAGAAATTCTGAACTTCTCTCGGGAATCAAAACAAAAGTAGCCCTTCTGCTTTCACAAGACTAGGGATCACCTTCTGTTTTGCAGAACTCAGGAAAAGGACTAGGCTGCAATCCCTCCTCCTCTTCATCTCATCTCACCTCATTTCTCCTTCCTAGTTGAGCCAGAGGAAGAACTGCTGCTGGAGAAACCTGCTGGAACCTTCTCTCACCAATTCTACTGCCTCCATGCCCACAGGAGCCTTGGCCAGAGTTTCCTTAGCTCAAGCAGAAATCCAGCTCAAGCAGAGACTCAATTTTTCAGGTTGCCAGGTCTCAAGGCCTGGTCTTGAGTCTTGGTGTCTAGCATCTGTTCTTCAGTGCCATGGTTAAGGAGCAAGAGAACTGCATTACAGGTCAAGAAAACCGCCTTGAAAAGTGTGTGTGTGTGTATATTGTATATATATAATCATTGCTCACCACCTGTGACATCACCAATCCCAAATTCTTGAGGTTTTGACACAAAAATCTCAGGACCCAGGATAGTCCTGCCTTGGCAATTGTGATTGTCAGAGACTTTGGGCAAGGCCCAGCAATCTATGAACATTACAGCAGTTTCACCTATGTTTACTGGTGGGTAAATGAAAAATAGATCTACAGCGCAATGTTACAGATTATAAAGTAACATTCAGTTTCATCCTAGGTTCCACTGAAGTTTATAGAGCAGGTTAGCAGGCCTTGTGACTGATTGAAGACTCTTTGCTTTCTATGTGACTTGGTTACTGCAGTTGTACTGTGGCCCTCACATGTTGTCCTTAGGGAAAAGCACCTTCTCATAATGAATGTTTGCCATTATGGAATGTCAAAAGCATTTTTTTAAACAAAAAATATTCAAGGCTACATTTTAAAATATTTTGCTGTTTTGCAGGTAGTGTTCAGCTGACCTGAATAAATGCATTCTTAACAGTGAATATGTGAAGACAAATTATGTACCCATAATTGTACCCTTAGATATTTTTCTGAAACTTGCTTTCACTTCAATGAGACTGCTTCCAGGGGAGAATTTTGTCTTGGTAATTATGTATTTTTTTCTTCCGGTCAGCAATTTTTATTTTCTGTTAAGAAGTAAATATGCATGCTAATTCGGATCCCTTTTTGGGCTTTTTAAGGGGCCTTTCCTTTGAAGAAAATGAAGCCACTTATTTTGATGTAGAGTTTAGAATTCCAAATCTGATTTTGTTACCCTCAATGGAAAAACACAAATTGAGGTGAAAATTAAATTCAAATGCCAGCCTAGGCTGATCTGTGATGTGCATGTTTCTAATGTTTCTTGATGCTACTATTTTTCCATTCAGAAGGTAAGCACAAATTCATTTAAAGGCTCCTTTGTGCTAGCCTCAAGGTGTGTGCCATAGATTGCAGATACTGCACCTTTTCTCTTTTTATCCCTGGCATTGCAGTTTTTCTGAAAAAACATTTTATCGTGTTCAACACCTAAGTAAGGCTGAGCTAAGAAAAGCGAGACCAGAGTATGTGTTTTAACTGTTTTCATTCCGAGATTACTACCAAATACTTTTCTCTTGCTGTCAAATAGCTATTTCTGGAGGTATCTAAACCACTGGTGTTCATCTGGGGCCTTTCATACTATACAATTGTGGTGCTATGTTTCCACTCTAACTACCGTGGCTGAATCCTATGGGATGCTGGAATTCATAGTTTGGTGAAGCACTAGGGCCTCTGGCAGAGAAGCCTAAATATCCCTCCCTAAACCACAGATCCCAGGAACCATGGAACTATGTGGTTAAATAGTGCTGTAATTGCAAATCCCAGGAACTATTATGGCTAAGTAGTGCTATAATTGTGTGGTCATAGCACTATAACTGTGTAGTATGAAAGGGTCCCAGCTGGTAGGCATCCACACAAGGACTGTGGTCTGGCCTAAGGTAGTGCTTAGTGCTCCCTCACATGATAAAATAACCATAATGTTAATAACATGGGCCTTTTAATTCACATTTTGAGCAAAGGTGACATCTAGATGTAAAAAGGTTGAGATGATAGGTTGGATCCAGAATTATTCATAATTAGAATAATTGAAATCAGTTGTACTTAAGTTAGTTGTGTGGCTGACTAGTGCTAAGTCCCAATTATTTTAATGAGTCTTTTCCTGCTCTGAGGAGTCTAAACCTAGATCCAGTTTTATGATTCTATGGCCATTTCCACACTATATGTTATAGTGCTATCATACCACTTTCAACATCCTATGGAATCCTGGAATTTGTAGTTTGGAGAGGGGCATTTAGCATTCTCAGTCAGAGAGCAATTTGACCTCAGAAAACTACAAATCCCAGAATTCCACAGGATTTTGAAAGTGGAATAATAGCACTATAACAGTGTATTGTGGAATGGCGTAAGTCAGATTTCAGGAAACTATAACCTTCCAAATGTGATTGGCTTATAATTCTCCTCAGTATTTACTATTGGCTATAATGGCCCATGAGCCAGGGGGTTCAAGAACATCTTTAGGTCCGCAGTTTCCAACCCCTCCTCTTAACAAAGAAGAGTACAACTTCTAAACAGATGCAACTTCTATGTAAAGTTGGCTTTCACAGCCGGAATCCATAGGTTGTTGTGGATTTTCCGGGTTTTGAGGCTGTGTTCTATTAGTATTTTCTCTTGACGTTTCGCCTGCATCTGTGGCTGGCATCTTCAGAGGATCTGGTGGCATGGAAGTGAGACAGATTATATATACTTGTGTTGTCCCCGGGTGGGAGGGAGCAATTTGCATGTGTTACAGTTGGCCTGTGTGATGGCCTATTGTTAAATGGGATATCCCCCAGGGTCAGTGGGTATGTTAGTCAGGGGATATGCATAACATCTTGCCATTGAAGTCCATAAACACATGGACAAATTCAACAGGAAAGAAGAAACTTGGAAAGTAAACAAGATTTGGCTACCAGTACTGAAGAACACTAAAATCAAGACTCAGAAATATGCCAATGAACACCACCTAGACTCTGGAGGTCCCTCTACAGGGAACGATGCAATGGGTTGCTAAGGTACTTGATGTTATGCATATCCCCTGACTAACAATACACCGGGGGTGTATAACTTCTGGGCAAGTTCATTCATTCAAGTGGTCTGTGGGATGTTCTGAAGTCTGGAATAATAGTGGAAATGTGGCTAAAAGACAGCTAAGTTTGGAAAAGTTACGTGTTTGTCTGTAGCTTCCCAAATTTCCAGCCAGCAGAACTATTGACCCCTGAGGGCTGGGGTATTTTGGGAGTAGCAGTCCTAAAAAATGATTTCTCCAAGCTCTGCAAAATGGTGACACTGATTTTGAACAAGACAGAACTTTGGATAAGTGAGTCTGAAAACCTGTTCTAATTCCAATATTGTGTAATGGGAAGTGCGGGGAGCATTCTCTGTTTTCTCCCACTCACAATCAAGCTTGCGTGAATCAGTAGGGGGAAATCTGTCTATAAGCCTGCCATTCCTTCCCTCCCACATTTATTTGGCTTTGCTTGATTCCACTGGTTACTCAGGATGTTACTGAAGGGAACGGAAATCAAACTTGCTAACTGATTCTCCGTCAGCACCTCAGGAGCCCTGAGCTATTTTTACATGCCAATTTCCCATTTCAATTAGAGTAGATTTTCCAATGGTGTGAAAAATTATCTCATTTCCAGGGCATGAAACCAAGCAACTGAGACAGAGGGAGAGAGAGAGAGAGAGAGAAAGACTTCTGGTGAGGGGGAAAGATGTGGGCTCGCCTTTCCTGTGGTGTGCCGTCTCTATTAGACTTTGTAAACTGCAGCAGTTTGAAATCTTTAACCAGCCATTACTAATAAGCATATGTTAATTGTAGCAGAGATCATAAGCAGGTCAATTAGGAGGCAAAGAGTGGAACGGAATGAAATGTTCTGCTGGAGGGAGAATTCGGGGCAGGTGTCGGCCAGCACGCACTACCCTGGCAGGGGCTCAGAGCATCTTGGGCAGAGCTCATTTAATGTTTTGATTTGCTGAATTTGCATTTCAGATTTCCATCCCCTAATAGACAATCTAGGCAGCCTTTGTTAATGAGGACTCTGATTACATGGGCTGTTATAATTGGGAATAAGCGGGCCAGCCTTGTTTAGGAGATTAAATTCCAAATAAATTGGATTAAAGACAATACTTCAAGAACCATCTCCTCTTTCTTTCTCTTGTTCTCAGGAGCCAAACGTGTGTTTGTGTGTAAGTGAGTTTGGGAGGGAGTAAACCTCCATTTGGTTGGTGCATATGGCTTTTCATTTGATTTGAGTGTTTGGAGGGTTGTTTATACTGTTTTCAAGGCTGTACCTGCTTGTAGTTCAAAAGTGAAAAATCTCTGTGTTGAGCGGCATGAGACTGGGAAAGTGACCCAGTGGTTGTTAAAAATATTTGTTTGCTGGGGAAGAAAGGTTAATATGTGTTTATATAAAAAGGGTCTTTAGCTTTCCATAAAAAGCTCTCTCTAATTGTTGTACTTGTGTACTGAAATTTAATGCAGATTTTAGAATTAAAGACTTTTGTTCCAGGAGACTGGGACTAGGGTTGCCAGTTCAAGATTATCCCAGATCCTGAAGTTTCTGCAACAAAACCTGAGGCCTAGAGAAGGCCCTTAGTGAGGTCCTTAATAGTTATACCTTTTATGTTAACCACAGTTGATCACGGGTTGTCATCAGACATGCACAGAGAACATAATTTCTAGTTTGGAAATTAAGACAGAATTCTTAGTTAAATGGGCTGTTCCCAAAAAAATAGTGAAATGAGGGTATTATTCCTTCTTACATGTTTAGGGAGAAGTGAAAAGGAACACTTAATCTGGCCTACTTGCTTCTAGGCAGAAGGTAGATGCAGAGCAGAGCAGAGGGTGAGCCCTGGCTCTACAACAACTGTGACGGATGGAACAAGCTCACTAAGTTAACAGAGAGAACTTCTGGAGAGTCTATTCAAGATGCAGCAACAAATTGTAGTTGAGCTGGGGATTTGCACACAGTCCTTCCCTTTTGCCTGGAGCTAAGCCCACCAAAACTGGAGAATTTGCATCCTTTTTCCCACCTGAAGTTGACCCATAAAAACTGGAGACTCAGGGCTAAACCCTGAGATCTGGCAACCCTAATTGAGACTGGCTCATCTATTACTGCTTGTTCTGAGGCAACTGCCTATATAAGCCCAGTTTCACATCAGATTTGACCATGTTGCTAGAGTGATCAAAGATTATCATCATCAATTTTTACAGTGATCAGAATTTCCAAGATTATTTTGAAAATAGTGGTCTTGAATAGCAAAATTTCTACTTTGTCTCCTGTAATAGAGCAAGAGAGGTTAAAAGGAATTTGAAAATTATCTCCTCCTCAACAAGAAAAAAAACTGTCAAGAGAACAATCAACTATGATTTCTTGCAATTGAGGACTTTTGGAAGAAAAGCTCATTTGTAGAAGGAACTTACGTTTTCTTGTGCAGAAAGTGTTTTTGAACCAGTAATTTCTTTGCAAAAAAAGGACCTAAAGTGAGTTAATTCGTATTTTAAAAATTTCCTTGCAATCTTACCTAGGGGAAGAAAACTTTTGAATTTATTCATTTGTTCATGCAAGAATGAAAGAAGTGAAGATTTGATATCCTTTTACAGAATCACATGGAGAGATGACCAATAAGAGCACTGTTTTTCTTAGACTTTGGATACAGTCAGTTCCCGATAAGGTAGGGGTGGGAACTTTTGCAACTCCAAATGATTTGGATTTCAGCTCCCAGGAGCCTCAAGTAATATTGTCTTGTCAACTAGTATGGCTAGCTCTGTTCATGGAAGTCCTCTCTGCCTTAAGATGAAGAGTTACATTCTTCCATGAACTCAGGGAACATAAGGAGGTGGCAGTGGGGCAGCACAGGCCACCCTTTCACCAGACCTGCATACTGCCTCCATCATCTACTGAAAAGTACTGAATGGATGTTTGTGAGAATGAATGAATGAATGTTCAGGTGTTTGCCTGGGCATGGAGAGGGCTTATGGTGTTGGTGGGATGTTTCTGCACACATAAGCTCAACTCTCCAAATATCCCCATGAAGGGCTACCTTGGACATGACATTGAAAGGTGATTTTTTTTTAAAAAAAAGTTTTAGCCTTTTCCAAGGGTTCAGAAGTGTTTACAGTTTGAAAATAAAACCCAGAGACAAAAATTTGTGGAATCTTATACTGAAACAAGAGCAAGATGGAAGAAAATTCCTGCAGAAAACCTCCAATATTAACTTGCAAAAATTACTCTTTGGATTATAACTCCCATGATATCCTAGCCAGCATGGCCTCTATGAGTTATAGTCCAAATATAATCTTTTCAAGCTCAATCTTTGATCCAATTGTTGAGCAGTGGCAAATTCACTCCAGGTTTTAGTCTGAGCTTTAGAGAAGCTATCCAAGATGCTAAAGTTATTCAGAGAATGGGGTCCAGCATTTTGGATGGCTCCTTCAAGTATGAATTAAAACACAGAGCAGATTTATTGCCGCACTGACATGGAAGCCACTAGCTGTCAGTGCCGTATTGCTAATTTTCCCCAAGTGCTATTTCTACTTTCAACTTGAGTAGACCCATTGAATCCATGGGATTTACCTATCTGTTAACTCACCATTCCATGCTTGATCCATTGGATCTGCTGTATTTAGGACTAAGCAATAGAAGTCAGGCCCTGTCTGTACCTCAGTTTTCCAGTCATATCTTCCTCACAGTCACTCATCTACTGTGCCTCTGTTTTCCAAGTGGAATCCTTGTTACTTCTGTGCCTCTTGTTTTTCTAAATAGTCATTCTTTCTTATCCCTTAGCTCTTCCCTTTCCTGCCCCAGCTTGTCACAATTGCTGACGCTATAGGTGCAATTCTCTTGCAGTCCGTCCCTCCCTCAAGCATCTTGCTGAGCCATCTGTTAAAGAAAACTCACACCCTAATCCTCTCAGCTCTGAAGTGACTATTACCCAAAGACAGCTGGATGCCCTCAAACCTTCTCCTAATGGCTGCTGCCCTTATGCTTGCTTGAAGGCCTGTTTCCTTGGAACTCTTCACTTACGTTTTATAAAATAATCGAAACCACCCATTAAAGTGAAAGCCATAAAAACAGAGCTTAATTTCCTGCATGCTCGCTCTCTCTGTTCCTTGAAAACCATGCTTTTTATTCTTTACGAGGATTTGGCATTTGCTGACTTTGTAAATTCCTTGAAACATCTTGCTTTGTGGATATGCTCCTTGTTTTCTTCTGCCCCGGCTCCTAATTAGTATACATCAAATGTGTTTCTTGTCATGGCAGTGTAAGTAATATTAGGAAGCTTGCGTAGTCAGCTTAAGAAGAAGGATGCTGGTGGAGGCAGAGGTGGGCAGGAAGGAGAGCCATGGCCTCTGTTTACTTGTTTTGAAGATATGGAAAGGAACACCTGAGAAATAAAGAATAGGAAATTACGAGCAAATATGCTTTATTTGCTGTCAGGAAGACAGCATGTTAGACACTAAAAGAGTGGTTTCACTAACAGAAGCAAGGTATTAGTTCCAGTTTCATGCCAACAAGATGCCATGGCCAAGCAGTTAAGGCATTTTGTAACACTATGCATGTGCAAGCATAACTCCTCAGTCATAAGGGAAGGAATTGCCCTTGAAATAAATGGAAGTAAAGGTGAGATTGCCAGAAGCACATTCAGCAGTAATTCTGCAATTGATTAGTATTAGTACACATAACATATAACACAATTATTTGTAAGAAAAGGCATTATTTTGCATGTTTTATACTCACTCACTACTTACCTAGCATGCTCTGTAGGCCTGAATATTTTCCCTTTCCACATTGCTAGATGAAGAATTCTGTGAAACCTGAAAACTTCCATACTGCAAAGAAAACATATACATATATATACCTACTTCCTATCTCCCGTAAGTACAGCATCTGTGTGGTTTTGCTCTGATCACATAAGCAACTGTATTGCCTCTGCAGATCTCTATGACTCCTTAACCAGACCTTTCCCTTCTTCCGGTAGTGTCTTCTGCAGCCTTAATTTAAAGGCAAAACATTTTAAAACCACATTATACCATTTCTTCTGCCATTCTGCCAACTTGATGTTTAGGGTTACAATAAACAAATACCAGCCTCCTCACACTTCAGTTTCTGCAGCTGCTGTGTTTGAGTCTCAGAACAAACTGTGTATTTGCACAGGGCTTCCTTCAACCACAGCATGCAAAACATCACACAGCTACGGCATGGATGTGCCTTCATCTGTCTATGCTTGGGTTCCATCAGTGATAAGCTGCACTAGTTGTTGTGTGCCTTCAGGTTGATTCTGTGGCAATCCTAACATGCGATTTTCTGGGGCTGAGAGTGTGTGATGCACCCAAAGTCACCCTGGGGGTTTCCATGGCCAAGCAGGGAATCAAACCCTGACCTCCAGGGTCATAGTCCAGTGGTCAGACCCCTACACCATACTGACTCTCTGTGATAAGCTAGTCACCATAATATTGTCATATTCCTCTTGAGTCATGTTGTTGTGGTGATGGTAGTGTGTTGTTATTATTTTATCCTAACTGTTGTCTCAGTAGCTCAGAATTCCTGCTCTTTTTATTCTTACAAGAAACCTGTGGGGAGGTAGAATAGACTGAGAGATGGTGACTGACCCAGCCTTACCTAGTGAACAGTATGTTTGTGTGGGGATTCAAATTTGGGTTTTACTGCTGCTGGTCCAGCACTCTTAATTATTAATGTTTCAGTGGCTCTCATTGATTTTGGGAGTAGAGACAGTAGGTGTATGACTCAGAATAGCTGTATAGGGACATTCTGTGGGAGCAGACATGTTGGACTCCAACTTGCCCATTTTCTACAAATTGTAAAGATTTTTTTTTGGGTTCTTTACACCAGTGATTCTTAACCTGGGGTCTGGGGAGCGGGTGGACTTCTATGTGCTAAAATTGCTCCCTTATTTGCCAATGAGAGAGCAGTTTGGGCACACACAAACCTACCCCCACTCCTGCGTCCCTGACAAAAGGGACATGGTGTTTTTACATGTCCAAACTATGATCCTAGAGACCAGGGTTTGAATCCCCACTCAGCCATGGAAACCCACTGGGTGACTTCAGGCAAATCATGTTCTCTCAGCCTCAGAGGAAGGCAAAGACAACAAATCTTGCCAAGAATACTCTCATGATAGGTTCACCTTAGGGTCACCATAAGTCTGTTTTCAAAGAGGATATGATAACGAGAAAGAACCTCCTCATGTCAGTGGCACTTTGTTATTGTGTGCCTTCAAGTCACTTTTGACTTATGACAACCCTAAAGTGAACCTATCATAGGCTTTTTTGGGGGGAGGAGGCAAGATTTGTTCAGAAGGGAATTCTGTTTGCCTTCCTCTGAGGCTAAGAGAATGTGACTTGCCCAAGGTCACCCAGTGTCTGAGCAGGGATTTGAATCCTAGTCTCCAGAAGCCTTTAATAAATAAATATTTTTGAATGTTCAAATAAATATTTGAATATTCAAATCTAAATTTAAATATTTAAATATTCTGTTAAGTCTTGGAGGACCCCAGCAACAAATTATATTTACAGGAGGTCTCCAGTGAAGAGAAGCTTAAGAACCACTGCTTTATACCTTTAAACCAAAAATTTGGCAGATGCAGCATGAACAGTGGACAGCTTCCGTTTTCAAGCTGCCATGAACAAGTACCTGTTTAATTTAGCTCCTTCTTGGCTATTTCTTAAAATGCTGCAGCTGAAGACTTCTAGAAAAGGCAATTCACCCTTTTTGGCCAGAAACTGGGCAATCTAAGATGGGAAGTGAGGAGCCACATATAGCCTGAAGTCCATGCTTTGCCCACCTGCTATATAATTTTGTACAGGGTTGAAAGGGAAGACAAAGTAGAGGTGAGGCTAAGCATCAACAGAAATAGGAGAGGAGTGGATGAATCTAGGATAAAAAGCAAGGATGTCAGCAAATGCAGTTTGTACCATTTTCAGTCTTCTTGTAAACAGGAGTACATTGGGTAGTATTTCTTGGTATTTCTCATGTTTGTTACAAAGATACACAACTGGTCTGTCACCTTGGATAGTGTGGTCTGTTTTGCATTAAAACGGTAAGATGGTATGTCTGAAAAGCGTTAGTGTTCAAATATAAATAGTCTGAGCAGCACTCTTACTTCACACAAATTGATTCATATATAAAACCAAACCATGGTTTTGTATTACCAGGTAACGTCTGAGGAATGAAACACAGATTCACAGACACACCTTTCCCTTGTGTACCCTGATTCTTCCAGCTCACTTCTGTCTTACTTTGAATTGTACGACCTGATTTGAGGAGGTCTTTTTTTTTTTTTTTACTTCAAGAGGTGGCACAAATCATAGTTTGCTGGTTCAAATATCTCTGTAAGCTATGTTCTGAGCAAAACATGAAGTGCAGTTGGAGTATACTAAGAGAGTAGTTTCAGTGGAGGTTCACGTGGAGTTTATTCATATTATTTATCATTTAGATATACTTCTATCCCACCTTTCCTCCAATGAACTTGAGATGATATAACATGACTCCACTTCACCCCATTTTTGCCTCAAAACAACCTCATGAATAGGTCAGATTAAGGAACAGAGTGACTGACTATGATCATCCAGTCAGTCTCACAGGTAAGTGGAGACTTGAACCTTGAGATCTCCCAAGCCCATGTCTAACCCTGAGCATTTCATTGCACTGATTTAATGTGCTCCTCATGTCTCATGTATCAGCACTAATGGTGTAACAACTAAATTCCTTCCTTCTTTCAAAAATAGGTGCACATGGAATAAAATTCTACCGTTTTCACCACTTGCTGTAATGTGCAGTGGAATCACATAGTTCTCCAACATCCTCTGTCTAAAGACAGACAGGACTGGATATCTATCTGGACAGAATCATAAACAGATATTCATCTCTAGGAAAGACCTTGAGTGTTTATGTTTACAGTGAAATGCTGGAGCACATGTCTTAATGTTTCATGATTCCCTTTCATCCCAATGTCATTCACTTCGAAAATAAAATAAATGCTCTTACTGCAAACAGCTGCAAGTGGGTACTGACAAAAGTTAGCACCAAAGGGTTTCTCACAGCAGTCTCTTGAAATACACAACACCACTTGCAGAGATAGCATGTATGTATGTGGTGGGGGGAGGTGGGGGAGAATTGCTTATTTAAGGACTCTTCTCATACTTCTTTATAAAAATTGACAACAAACTTCACTTTAGGCCTCTGAAATCTTGGTATGTTCTGGTAATAATTGATTGGGAAGGGTTCTGCCAGGCAACAAAATTTTCTCCTCAAAACCAGCAGATGCCATGTGTGTCATTCTATCTTTCTAAGTTAATTTCTGGTGTAGATTAGCATTATATCTAACACTTCTGAATATTCAAAACATCTGAATATTCAGATAATTTCTGAACTTTCATGGACTATCCAGTATCCATTCAAAGGATATTCAGTTCAGGCTTCCATCATGATACATAGTCTCAGTAACAAATATTTAAATATATTCGTTGGTATTTGATTGTTGATGTTTCAAATTTGAAAACATTTCAATACTTGACAGTATCTAAAAACTGAAAATGAAAATTAGATTTGAGGATATTTTGATAGATGGAATGCAGTCATATATATACAATTTCACATCATATTTGGTGTGTACCAAAATTTAAAATAATACCCTACAGGCAATGCCAGGAACTCTAAAGCATTCCATTTTTGAACTTTTCAAATTCAGATTTATAAAATGTAAAATCTGAAAGGAAAACTGCACTGTCGGGGCAAATATAGAACATTTGCAGATATTAAGTGCACTTTTTTACAATGTTGTTCAGAAATGCTGTTAGAGAACGTTTTACAGATGGAAGACTATTCCTACCAGAAGTCCAAAGGCATGGTCTGGCTGTTCCATCTTTTTCATCTTAATGGAATTTCTGCAGCAGAAAGAAAAATAAAAGAAAGAAGCAAAAGAAAAATAATGGAGGGTGAGGAGTGGAGAGTTATGAATGGAGAAAGGCATCATGAAGACTCTGTAAAATTAAGTAAATAAGATAAGGTGATGAGATGGTAAAGGACTGACCTGAACCCACTCAAGCTTGTTCATTTGTTTTGTTTTGTTTTGTTTTTTTGTTCAGTGAAACAGGTTTGGAACATTTTTTGCAGTACTTCAACACACACACCCAAGCCTTATGAACATAGGGTTGGATCTAGACTAAAAATTATTTCCACTAGAGGGCCCTCTGCTGATGAACAAGGGAGACAAGGAATGGGCTACTGTAGTGGAAACTTGGCAGGGTTGAAAACCCACTATATCCCTGAAAACATTGGGGGAGTTGCCCCCAGATGTCCTCATGAACCTATCTCACAACATTATGGGGCCTCTTGGCACCATTTTAGGCCCAGGAGCGGCTCTTTTCCCAACAGGAAGTGACTTGGATGCCAACTTCTGGGCTACTTCCTGTTGGAGAAAAAGCCTCCCATTGGCTTGAAAGGGGAGGATATGGCAAAATTGCCCCTAGGGGCTTTGAAGGGGGCATTTGGGATAAATTTTTTTTGGGGGGATAAAAATTAGGGGACGTGAGGCTCTGAGTGTGGCCCATGGGCTACTTTTTCTCCATCTTCAATCTAGAGAAAGCTTCTAGCAGCAGAATAGGAAAGAAAGCAATCTGATTGCTCTTTCTCACATGAAACAGCATGGGGAGGAGGAATCCTTGAAGGCCACCCTCTTCCCACTCTGTGTAATTATAGTGTTTTCATACCACTTTAATTGCCATGGCTCCATCTTACAGAATCCTAGAACTCGCCTGTGATGAGATACTTAGAATTTGCTGCTAGGAAGCAATAATGCTAAAGTTCAAGGACTGTATGTACTATGGAGTGTTAAGTAACTCGCCTAACTACAAATCCCAAGATTCCATAGGATGAAGCCAGGACAGTTAAAGTGCTATCAAGTTCTATAACTGTGCAGTATAAATACACCCTTAGTTTAATAGCTGGAAGCATCTATGAATATGAAGAATAATGAAAAGTGTATTTTACAAGTATAGAGAAATCCTGGCAAGAAGAATTTTGGACTGACAAGAATCTTCACACTTCAGGAACTTATTCTGTGTAACATTTACAGATTGTTATTTTGTACATAAAACAGTATTTTCTGCATAGGAAACAATGTGTTCCGTACAGAAAATGATGTTTCTAGCACAGAAAAATACTTTTTTCCTGTTCAAAACAAGCCCTTGCAAATTTTGCACACAATAGATCTGAAACTATGAATAGTAATTGAAAACTGTGCAGTTTTTATTTGCTAAAATTAGCAACAGCAATAGCACGTGTATTTCTATACCACTTATCAGCTAAGTGCTCTCTAAGCAGTTTACAATGTGTTAGCTAATTGCCCCCAACAAGCTGGGTACTCATTTCCCTGACCTGCGGAAGAATGGAAAGCTGAGTCAACCTGGAGCTTGGCAGGATCAAACTCACAACCTTCTGGCTGCGGTACCGGCATTTAACCACTGCGCTGCCAGGGCTTCTTTACTTGTTTTCTTGAGAAGAAGTTAATGAAAGCTCACTAAAATCCTCTTGGCCAGCATTCCAGAAGCAGATTGACACCAGTTAGACGGCATCCTAATTTAGTTGAAGGTTACTAAAGGTAATCCCCGTTAGAGCAAATCAGTTGAATCAGTTCTTCAATCCTGAATGAACACTTATATATATATACACATATATCTCACTGATTCTTTGGGTCTACTGTAGTTGGGACTACGAATAGGATACAGGCCATTATGTTGAAGAGGTAGCTGGCAGCTATGTCTCTTGCTCCTCTCCCAAATCAATTTTCTGGATAAAACACAGGATGACCAATTGGAGTTGTGACAATAGTGTATGTGGGAGGATGAGGGACTTTGGACCTTCTACCCTGCTGTCATCCTCATTTGGATCAGGCCCACTGTGCCCGTGGTTTATATGGCAAATTATAAGACATTAGCAACAAGATGACTATTTTGCAATATAAATTGGAAGTACAATGAGCCAAAGCTTGTTCAGGACTGAAGCAGGAGGTAAAGGTGTCCAGTTCCGGGCACGTCATTTCAAGAAAGATATTGACAAGTTGGAGCTTGTCCAGAGGAGGGCAATCAAAATGGTGAAGGGTCTGGATGCCATGCCCTATGAGGAGAGGCTTAGGTAGCTGAGTATATTTAGTCTGTAGAAGAGACAGTTAAGAGGGGACATGATAGCCATGTTTAAATATTTAAAGGGAAGGAGCGGGCTTGTTTTCTGCTGCTCCAGAGACTACGACAAGGAACAATGGATTCAAGCTGCAGGAAAGGGCATTCCACCTGAACCTCAGGAAGAACTTCCTGACAGTCAGAGCTGTCCTTCAGTGGAATATGCTGCCTCAGAGTGTGGTGGAGTCTCCTTCTTTGGAGGTTTTAAGCAGAGGTTGGATGGCCTTCTGTTGGGAGTGCTTTGGTGTGGGTTCCTGCATGGCAGGGGGTTGGAATGGATGGTCCCTGTGGTTTCTTCCAGCTCTATGATTCTATGATTCTAGGTTGAAACTCTCCTATCCTGCAGGTTCTCTAGGTCCTGTCCTCTGTTCTTACCTAGCTTGTCCCTCTATATTTAATCAGAGGCATAGCTGCTAGCAATGTCTTTAAAGTGGTGCAGTTTTTGGCCCTATTATAGGATGCTTCCTAATGCACGACCTTTATTATTCATGGACAGTAGGCACTGTGCAGATATTCCATCTTTTTTAAAATGGATTTATGCTTACATGAAAAAAAAGAATAGGAAAAAAATGGTGAGGAAAACAGGAAGGTTACAAACTATTATCTAGGTGCCATGTAAAATTCTGAGAGCGAGGTACTGTGACTGCCCAACAACAGCTACAGCTTGGAAAAGTTACTCTTTGGACTAGCACTTCCAGAATCCCCTGCCCAAGAGGGTCATTGTCCATGCTGGCTAGGGGATGATGGTAGATGCAGTCCAACCCTTTCCTCAAGCTCTGATGAAAGCTTCATTTGGAAACACCATTAATCTGTATGCAGCCCTGAAACAATTGTGTGAGGAGAGTGCATGCTTCCAGGACTGATGGCTTTACACTGCCTTCTCAGTTCTCTCACCCCACCCCCAGTTGTCTGAAGTCTAAAATGGTAGCCTAATCAGAACCAACCTTTAAATAACTGTGTTGTAAGGGAAGGATTGCTGTTGCAGTTTAAAAAATCACTTCCTTTCTTTTTTTTCTTTTTTCTTTTTTTTTAAAAAAAACTAGTTAATGAACAAGGAATACCATACCAAATGCCATGAACCCAGACTCAGTAATTTACCCTAAAACCTTTTAATTGATATTGTAAAGCTTGTGGCTGTGTCTGGGTGCTTAATGCAGATCTGGAAGCCTTTAAAAAGTATAAAAATAACCCTGCAATGAAAGGAAGCAGTTATTGTGTGTGGTTGTGTTGCAGGGGAAAACAGAGGCTATGACATAGCATCTGAAGTCAATAGTCTAGTTGTTATTATTTATACATGAGTAAAGATTACAAATGCAGGCAGTGGCTCAGATCTCTCACCCCCTGGATCTGTGAAACCTGTCACTCAGTCTCCTGTGGTGGTGTCTTCCTGTCTCCCAGCCATTGGACCACCTGCTGCCGTGACTCTCATCTATTCCATAGCCCGAAGGCCTCGATGATAACAGCATTGATTCCAATGTACATCTAATTACTTCTCATAATCTATTCATTTCACAATAGTGTAGTGAAACATCTGTCACATCATAAACCCTTTAGTACCCTTATCAAACCATCAAAACATACTCGCCTGCCAATTGGCAGCTCCTTAGCTCTCTCTCTCCCCCTTATTAATATGATGCAAACATTGCTATGTCTTTTTTTTTTTTTTTTGGGTCGCCTTCCATGAATTTTCCCAATGGCTGGTGCAAACATAGCACTGGGCAACGGCAGTGTGTCTACTTGCCCTGTTTCTTAGAAATGCCTTTATGAATATCTGGGAGATATAACCCTAAAAGGACTTTTGTTTCTTCAAAGATAAAAGGCTCTAAATCGGGTTCTTAACTTTTACAGCCTTGGAATGGATGGCTCTTTTCCTTGGCTCCATGTGACGGATTCATTTACTAAAATAAGCATCTCAAAGATTATTGTATTTTAGTGGTATCTTGCACAGAAGAGCCTTTTACCTTTATGGTTTTTACTTTACCTATGGGTAACTAATGCCCGTACTCTTTGCCGACTTCCAAGTGAGAAATCAAAAGCAATGAGACCCATTAGCACATTTTTTTTATTATTATGAAACTGTAGAGATTCTATCTATCCCAACAGGACTGTGAAAATAGAGGTACATCTAATAAAAGGCACTGATTAGTGCACTTGGTGAAAAAACTGGGTGGAGGGAGTGCAGCAGCATGGCAAATAAATGCAGCAAGCTGAGAAGGTTTGGTTTATAACCACTTCCAAATTATTAGGAACAATAAATCTTCCCTCATAGAAATGAATTGCATATTCAGACAAGCTTTCTTCTCTTTTGAAGTGAGATTTCAAGGGGGATTGCTATTCATTTGCAAGCTGCAAACATGGAAATGTCCCTAGTTGCTTGTGGTGTGCGTGTGAGCATGCATGTGTGCATGTGTGTGTGTGTGTAAGCATCTTGGGATAGGTTAGGAACCAGATATCTTTGAGACAATAACTATTTGTCCCCCTTTTCAGCTTTGAAGGGAATGCTCACTTGTTAGCTGTTGTCACCAGCCGTGCCAGATATAAAATGAATGGTTTCCAAGAGTGCTCTGGAAATCATTTCTATTCTTTAAAGAAAACCAAAGAATTTTGAGCTGTAGAACTTCAGTTCCCTCACCCTTTTCCCATTCTTGTTAATAGTGAAATCAACCACTCCTTCTTTCTGCTTTCTCTGTTACAGAGATGTACTCAAAATTTCTCCTCATATCTACAACACCAACATGCCAGGAAAAGGCTAATCCAGAACCTTCTCTTTCACATGCTAATTTTGTAAGTGCAGAGAACACATTAAGTTTTGGGGAGACTCATAATACCTTGTCACCTGCAGTCCTCAAATGGAACAGCCCAACAACATATGAAAAGCTTTTGTACAGGTTCTTTTTTTTTCTTTAAAAAACCCGTATCTTAGATCTAAAAGAGACATCCTGTTGTTCTCCCAATGTTTTTGGACTGCAGCTCCAACAATTGCTAACCCGTGATCAGTCTGGCCAGAGCTTTGGAGAGTTGTAGTCTAAAATATCTGGAAGATGTCAAGTTGCCTACTCCTATCACATGGACATGTGAATGTTTGGACTAGACTTCCCAGAATCCTTTGTCATGGTGGCTAGGGAATTCTGGGAAATGTAATCCAAAAATTCACCTTTCAGAATTCTGTTCCTATACCTCTTAGACAAAAGGGCAAAGCTATAGATAGATCCAAAATGAACAAGTTAGCTAAGTACTGATTGACTTCAACTCAGGGGTATAATACTTTTGTTGAGGGGCCTGTGCGATCCTTGGCTTGCTTCCTAGTCCTAGTGACATTATTGAATGGCCTGAGGCCTTAGACCACCAGATTCAGAGACTGGCTCCTCTCTGACTTAGCTGGATCAAAATTGCTCTTTGAAACCAGCACATAGTTCTTGTCCTATCTGCACACTATGTGTCCTGTAAAACCAGTAGCCACATGAGACTTAGTTTTAGATTACAGATAAAGAAAAACCTGTAGAGATTCTTCAGGGCAACACAATACCTGTGGCAGAGCTTAGAGTGTGAGGAGGAGGGGCGGGAGGGGGCAGGGCTGCAGTGCAAGGAGTGTGGCCACTGTGTGCGGGGGCATGGCTGCGGTGTGTGGGGGCATGGCTGGGGTGCACAAGGGCATGGCCAGGGCACATGAAGGCATGCTATGGACTGGGATGACCCAAAAACTTTGCCGCCCAGGACGAATTGCTCCCCTGCCTCCACGTCCCTACACAACTGCACGATACAGATAAAATATATTAAAATGGATGAAAAATGCAGTATGTGATTATATTCCTTTGAGAGAAACAATAGGAACAGTGGCACTTAATTTAAAAGAAGTCAGCATGAAAGACCTATTACTATCCTGCTGTATGTTATGTCGGGCTTTTTCTGGGCTGTACCACTTTACAATTGAATGCCCACCACTATATCTATTTTATTTATTCTATAAGTATAGATAAAAGGTAGGTTTAGCCTTCTTGAAGACATGATGAAAGACAAACAGAAAAACCTCCACCCCATTTTCTTTTGGAAGAGCACTCAAATGTACACGTCTCATTTCTAAGAAAAATAGTACAGTCCTCATTGATCTCTCTCTGTGTGGACCCCAACTGCAGCCTCTGAAGTAGTACAACCCAAGTACAGGCTTATCTCCTCTGTCAAAACTAGGTCTACGCTGAGCAGCTACAGGTTCTATTCTATTCTGTCCTGTTCTGTTGTCTTAATTTCTAGGCTGGCAGCTTGGGGAGGCAGATGTGCATCATGTGTAGCAACAGAGAGTCTCCAGACCAGCTGCTCTTACATTGGGAAGAAGGGAAGGGATGGGGTGTGTACATCTGGCTTATATTCCTTCTTTTATAGAAACATGATGACCATAGATCATAAGTGGAATTATTGTTGCACTAACACTGAGTTCCAGTACAAGATTTGCAGCTTTGAAGAAAAAGTAATTGCTTTCTCCCATCCCCCCAATCTGGATTTTATCTCATTTTCCCCCTGATGGCTTGGAGCTTTTGAACACATTGTAGAATTGAAATCTTTAAATGGAATTGCCACAGGTTTGGTTATGGTGAAGTTTAAAGTAAACTAGAAGGTTTCTGCCAAGCAGAACAAGTGGAGAGTTTTGGGAATAGGAACAGCATGTTTAAGCATAGGGGACTTAAGGAAAACTGTAGGTTAATGGTTTTAAGCTTCACCTACTCACAAAAAGTGATCTCAATAGTGATTACTTTGGAGTAAAAAAAAAAAACACCTGTGGTGTCTGATCTCCATGCTATGTATTTAATGTAGGATATAGTTTAGCCTGCAGAACATCAGCAATATTCCTCACAGGGAATTTTTAACGTATTTATATTGCCAACCAATACTATTTTCTGAACTTGAGAGTGAACTGGAAACTACTACAAACTAAACTTCCTGACATTCCAATAATATTTTAAAAGCCATTTCTGCCCCAGGAACCTAAGTAATCTGAAATTCTTCTGGAAGAGGATATTATTCTGTGAAGTCTCAAGGTAACAGGAATTGTAACAGATATGTAAAGCTTTCTAGGGCTTTTTCACACATACCCGTATTATGAGGGTGGGAAATTTGTGGTTCTTCAACTAACAACTAACTTGTTGGACTGCGATTACCCATGATGTCTCACCACTGGCTGTTCTGGATGGAGTTGCAGTCTAACAACAGTGTGGAGGGCCACAAGTTGGTTACCCTTGCTTTGTCACTTAGGTGAGTATTTGGAACATATATAGCAGTTTACTGGTTACTCAGTAAACAAGGTTGTGATGCGCAGAGAGGAAGGAAGCCAGTTATGCATCACTGGCAAAGAGGAAACAATGATGGGGGAAAAGAACACAGTCTGTATAAAATTTGTATATGACACTTTCTATACATACATATATATTATAGACATAATGGCTGAGATCCTACATGGTTGAGTATAGTGTAAGTCCACTTCTGCACTACACTGTTACAGTGCAATTATTCCACTTTCAACATTCTGTGGAATGCTGGGGTTTGAAGTTTAGGGAGGGACATGTAGAATTCTTAGCTTGAGAGCTCTTTGGCTCAGTAAACTACAATTCCACAGGATGTTGAAAGTGGAATAATAGCATTAGAACAGTGTAGTGCAGAAATGGCCTCAGAGTTCCACATGCAGGATTCCGCTATGGTTCCTCTGAAGGAATCACTATTGGACTGTGATAGCCCTGTCCTATGACCATTCCCTTGCTGGTAGAAAGCAGAGGAGATGAAAGAAGTTTCTATGTTCTCATAGCCAGACCCAGATGGAAGATATTTTCCATTGAGATCCTCTGGGGTCATCTTGAGGTCTCAGTGGTCTCATTAATTTCCATCTGGCTATGGGAAAATAGATGTTTCTCTGATCCCCTCTGTTTACCACCAACAATATAATGGATGTGGGAAAGGGCAATCACAGCCGATGGGGGGGGCAAGGTGGCGGTGGGGAATTTTGTTGGTGCTGTGTGTGTAAGAGAATATCAACTTCTGGACTGACCCCTCCTAAAAAGCATGTGAAGGTATAAAGTGGATGTATGTCTAAATATGTTACAAATAGGATGCCAGCCAATAACTGTAACTGAAATAGAAATATCACCATAATGACAAGGACTGTGACCAGATACCTGTTAGCCTCTTGACTAGATGATCACCATGCACAAGCAATTTCAAGGCCAGTCCCCACTGTTCCATCTTAAGGTTCTTTATCCTTAACACTATAGGTAAACGCAAAATTCATCCCTCCTGCTGTTATTGGATTGTGACTCCCATCAGTCCTAGACAGAAAAGGCAATGGTGAAGAATACTAGGAGTTGCAGTACAAGAACATTTAGAGGACCACACTTTGCCCAATCCTATTCCAAACCAATCTTGGACTGAACAGGTCTTCATACTGAGGATTGTATGCTATAGGACTAGACTTACATAATTTTGATCCTCTATACTGCAGCTGTGTTGCTGAGGATAGTGCCTATGATAAGGATAGAAATCATTGTTTATTTTGTTCTTGTGCACAAAACAAAGGATTTCAAAATGTAAAAAATTTCCCTGCTGGACAAGATTACAGTTCTTGTTGTTATTGCAATTTGAGATTTCTTTTGCCTAAAATTCCTTTCATCAAAAAAACAAAACAACAACTGGATTTTGAGCAAAAAGCAATGTTTTCTGGCAGAAAACAGGGATCTTGTGTGAAACACACTGTGTTCCAAAGAAAAAAATGGACAGGTCCTGTGGGGTGGGGGTGGGGAGTTTGCAAAAAAACTCAAGGGTTTTACATAAGCCTTTTTTTTTCTTTTTTCTTTTTGCAAAAAGTAAGGAAGGAAGGAAGATAGCTTGTGGAAAAAATTCTCACAGTTGTCTATCTCTTTCTGTCTGGACAGGATGTCTCCATGTGCTGTGATACCCTTTCTTAGTTGAGAAAGAGAAAATCAGCAAGGATGCCTTATCTTCCTAGTCTGGTCTGGGGAAGCAATAAAAATGAGGTGGCCACCTTTATGTCTACCCTTCAACCTCCCCAAATTGCATCAGCAATAAGACAGTTTTGCATGACATTTGTATACACTGATTTGTAAATACAAAAGCCTCTTTACAGATATTTGCTCTTTTTTTAATAGAAATACAGTGAAACTCACTGGGGGCAGGGGAAATCTGTGACCCTGAGACCTGTATGCCTGCTCCATTAGCTGTCTAGATGCTAACTGCTGATGAGCATCTCTTTTTTAAAATTTGTTTTTAGCAAACAAACAAACTGATTGTTACAACTTATAAGTATACCAACACACAAACAATACAATACCTACATTGTACATATATACATCAATACACCTCATACAATATAAATGGGACTGGTATAATGCAGCCCTTCAAAAAGAGGATGCCTTTCAAAACACGAAACAATCTTCTTAAATCAGCCATGTGGCCAGCCTTGCAGATGGAGTGAGAATGGAGTCATTCTTGTTGGTTGAAGCCACTAATAGTTTGGCTATGAAAGGCATGGAACCATACAGAAATTCAGGTTGCATTCCACTAGTTCTGAATGCTGTGTGCTTATTCATACATTGGGAAAGTGATTTTAGGTCATGTGCATGACTGGGTGGAAAGTGGCTAAGCATATGATTACATGGATACTTAAGGCTTTGTTGATAGCAAAACTGCATGTATTATAAACACCAAAAAATCCAATGCCTCCAACAGGAATGACATGGTTCATGAAGATAACTGAGTTAACTTCCCACAAAAAAAAAGCAGCTTAATGACAGATGAATTATATGAATTTTGTAAGTTCAGTAACATCTTCCTTAAATTGCTTTGGTTTGGTTTCTGTTCAGGTTTGTTATTATCATATAATTGATTTTATCTGATCATATCTTATTGCGTTGTGGGCTAGGGTGGGATTTGGCTGGGTTTTTTTCCAAATGCTTGTATTTTTTTTAAATGAACATTGAATATAATATAAATTTTAAAAAGCCCAGCCTATGATTTTTTTAAGACTATGCTGTTACAAACATTCATGTTGATTTCTCTTTGTCCTATAGTTCTTGACTGTTCTTTTCTTCCTGCTGCTATTGTGTTTGCAGAGGCCTGATGTAGTCTTATAGTTAGGTATAGACTTGTAACAATAAGTACTCGTGCAATGTTTCATAAAACAGAATTTGTAACTAGTTTTGTTCTTTCTTCGGGTTGTCATCTACTAGGAAACTTGCTGCTGCTGCTAAGCTGTGTTTGAAATGGAGCAGAAATATGTGTGCCAAAGTAGAGGAAAAATAGAGCTTTGGTTTCCTACAGTTTGAATCTAAGCTGGTTTGAAATAGCACGATCCCTCCAGTAAACAGTCAGATCCAATCTTTTGAAGTGATAGAGCTTGGGAAGTTACTTTAAAAATGTGAATTAGTTACAGTTATAGCCATAGGCCTGTCTTCAGTAGTTAGTTAGCCTTTCTTCAGTAGTTAGTATTATTCTAATATCCCCATTTCCATTTTCTCAAATGAAACTAAGATGGTTAAGTTTCAGTTACTTTGAAAGTGCTTAGATGCTACAGGCTGCAGGCAAAACACATTCCTCTGTCCACCCCGTTGTTGCCTCAGCACCAACAACAGAGAACATTTCCTCATGACACTCTTATAGCGCAATGATTCCACTTTCAACCTCCTATGAAATCCTGGGGTTTGCAGTTCCGGGAGGGGCCGACTGACCCCTCCTGAAACTGCAAACCCCAGGATTCCATAGGACGTTGAAAGTAGAATCATCGCGCAATAAGGGTGTCATGCGGAAATGGCCAGAATGTGGACAGAAGCATCAGGCACAACACGTTCCAGAATTCTGAAGGACTGATATTTTTCCGTTACCATTCAGTATTTCCACATCCTCTTAACTATAAGAGTAATGAAAAGTTACAGTTACAAGATATGAGAAGTTCCCACTCCTGGGCTGGAACCCCATTGGTTAGGCTCAACTATGGTAGACCCATTCAATCAATTCTTGAACGATGAATCCACACAGGTAAATTTAACTAATTCAATGAGTCTACTCTAGTGGGAATAACAATAGGATTTAGACCATTAAAGTTATAGTCATAATGTAGTTATACTTTCATTATTGGAAAAGCAATCAATTAAAGGTAAAGGGTGAGATAGAAATATTTGAATAAATAAACGTTATTTTGAATGAGTAATTTCCAGGATTTACTCAAAGTGCAGGGCCCTTTCTGCACGGCATTTGCCATGTGAAAGGGCACCTTGAGTGCCGCGTGATTGTGAGGAGCGATCTGCACGACGCACTCACAATCACGCAGTGCTCCAGGGTAGGGCAGGCGCTGTTTGTGCACTTTTTCATTTCCAGCTTTCAGCCAAAAATGGTGCGTGATCGCGCGTTGCTCTAGGGCCCCACACACGCTTGCCATGCATGCGGAGCCTCCGGAGCCGGAGCTCCGGAGCCACAGTGGAAACTCCCAGGCTTCGCTGTGGAAGGAAGAGGCGGGGCTCTTGCTCTGTCTGCTTGGGAGCAGGTAGCTTGTGCGGAGCTTAAGCAGCAGGGACGCGAGAGCCTCTTGCTGGAGGCTGCTCACGTGATCCCCGCCCCCCAGCTCTGCAAAAAAGTAAGGTGCAGAAAGGGCCCAAGAAATGGATATGATAGCCAACCCAAAGCTTAGATGTGTATTAGTTCATTTTACCTGTTAATGTTTTTATTTTCTTCAAAGAATTCAGCTGTCATATGTGATATTTGCTGTTTTATGACAACAGTCCTATGGGACAGGTTAGGCTAGGAGATAATAACTAGTCACACAGTGATCCTCATGTCAATGGCTACTGATTTGTTCCCCAGACCAATCACAAATTTTCTTCCACCTAGAAACTATGGCTATGCTGCTATATAGACATAAGGGAAATAGGGATATTTTGTATAGTTGCAGTTTCTATACTTGGGCTGTGTTATTTTACCACATCAGCACATGAGCTGCATTTCTTATGATTCTTTCTGATACCACCACAGAACTCTTTAGCAAATGAGCCCTTTATAAATGTGAGTACTGTGTCAAACTAATATGCATACGGAAGCAGGAGAAACAGCATGGTGAAAAACTCTGTGCCTAGCCAGTATGTGCTAATTTTAATATCTAAAATGTTGCTTTGAAAACATAGGAAAAGAGGATTGATGCATGTCCACTTGCAAGTTCATTTAAGGTCTAGACAGCATGTAGAGGTATACGCATTCCAAAGGCTCCCTATACAGAACTAGGAATCTTCCACCAATCCTCATAGCTCCTGAATACATGGGTGAGGTGATCTACAACTGTATGCAGTCTTTTGCAGACCCAACAATTCATGTGAAGACTTTAATTCATGGAATACTTCACTGCTCCTTGCTTCAATACATTCATAAAATGATAGGGAATGAAGTGGAGCCTACTGCTACAACATGCGTTACATAGCATTGCTATTGTACCAGGATAGCCAGGTTTTACCCAGTTTCTTGGCATGCTCCCAGCTCCTATTTGGACTGTCACCTGCCCTAGATTCCAGGTGTTGTTATTATTTTTTTTAAGGCCCTTTGCACATAACGTTGCTGTCTTGCTTCTTCCACAGGATGGCTGCAATTGGCAGGTTGTGCTTCTGCACGACATTGTCTCTGTACCGCTGCCATCCTGTCGTGAAGTGTCGCACTCGTGTGGCATTTGCAAAACAGAAAAAATCTGTTTTGCACTGCCAATGGCACAGCGCTCCCATACTTACCATTTTGCGGAACCACAGAAGTGCAATTGTGACGCTTCCCTCTTCAGTGCAGCAAGTGTCCAGCTGCGCGGCATAAGGAAGAGGCGGAGCAATCCTCAGGGAGCAAGCAGGTGCAGGGGGGAGAGCTGCTGACACATTCCCTTCCGGACCTGAATTGCAGCACAACGAGGTGGAAAAGCGTTGTCATACGGAAATGGCCTAAGTTTCTACCCTTGTACAAGTGGAGTTATGGGTGAAAGTGTGCAATCACTCCTCTAAAAAACTATTCTCCAAGATGCAATCATACCCACCCCTAGACTTTGAGTGTATTAGCCAATGAGTGAAGTCTCACATCTATAGCTGTGAGGGTCTTCTCTTAAAATCCTCTCTGTTCTTTGAGTCAGCAGAAAAGTCTAGCTTTTTGAGGAAGATCTAGCTGAAGTCTATTTTGCAGAGCTTCTTGCAGGGACTGCACAGAAAGCAACAGAGACATTGGAATGAAGCACAAGGGATGCAACAAAGCAGGGTAAAGCTGCAGTCCAATGATTAATATTAAGTTCCATGGTATTATTTTTCATAACCAGCTTGATGTAGCAATATTATGCATTTTTAGATGTCCTGGGGGGAAAAAGATCAAATTTGATTTCATGGGGAACAAATAGTGTCGTCTGCTGCAGCTCCCACATCCCCCCGCTCCACCTTGCCTTCCCTTGCACCTTGTTTTATCACTGCTGTTGCTGTTACTGCCTCAAAGAGCTTTTTAGTTATATTGTACTGTCTAAAGGTTGTATGCCATCTTGGATCCCACACTGGGAGAAAGACAGGATATAAAATAGACAGACTGACAGACAGACAAAGACACTCCAGGAATGTACATAGTGACTTTACTAACTTGCTGTTAATATGCACAACACCCCTGGAAAGTAGATTTGCTGAGAGGTAGTGATGAGCCATGATTTGAACTCTGATTTCTCTGTTCCAAGTCCTGCACTTTCAACATGATTCTATACTGGTTTTCTCAGAAGAGTAGTTACTTTAAAAAAAAGGTACCAAGGTTGAAAAAAACCTGCTATTGTTTTAAATTTGCATAATCAGAATACAAAGAAATAAAATGCATAATTAATAATAATCTGCACAATTTGCAAGATATATGTCAGATTTGAGAAGCTAGAATATGACCACTCTTGGATCACCCTCTAGCTCCATATCCACTTGTTTCTCACACAAAGAATTCTAGAGAGAGAACTATATCAGGTGCTCAGGTGACCCAAAGTAACACAGATCATGTGGCCTAAGAGAAAAGAATCTGCACCATGGTTTCAGAGGAGACCATATCAGTCTAGTGGGATATAGGGCATGGCTTCCTTTCAGGTCAGAGCCAGCCCTAATGAAGTGAGACAACCTCCTCAGTCAAGGGCACCCTTCTAGCTATTCTTCTCTGTTGGAAGACGGAGCTGTGTGTGACATCTGGAGCATCCTGCAGCTCACATCTTGTCCTCAGGAGCAGTACAGAGGGCAGAGTTGTGTCACCAGTGCACAAGTAAAATTCAGCTGTGCATTCCATCAGGTATTGTGCACAGAGTCAGGAATGAGGCATCTTCTTGTCCTTTGTCTCAAGTAGCACAAGTCCCTGCTGCCGCTGGGGAAATGCCATGAGGAGGGTTTCACTTTCCCCTGTTTAATTTCTGTGTCAGGCTAGTGTTAAAAGTAGAGACACAATGGTGGGGAGTTGAGGTAGCAATTCAGTTTTGTTGTTATAGATCGTCTCAGATCAGAGAATCATATCTAAACTAAATAATCTCATTACTACACACTGTGAGTCTCAAGTGTTCTGTCCAGGTCAAGCTAAGTTGTGCACCACTGAAAAAAGATATGAAGGGAAAAAAAATAAATACAAAGTGAATGCTGGCAAAGCTGTATTTTTATGCTTTCCACCAAAGGGAAAAGCTGCCTCTCTGTTATGTGTACTTTTGGAATTCCCTCTTCTCTTTTGCATCACTCACTTCTCTTTGTTGCCTTCATTTTTGATCTGTGGAGAGTCAAGTTGAAATCCCAATCTCTGGGCTTCTCTTGTGAAAGATTCTTAACAAAGCAATTGCAAAAATAGCTTTAGGATCAGGGGAAGCTGTTTTCTACCTCCCCACTCCCCAAGCAAACTTTTCTTTCTTCTTCCTCTTAAAACCTCTCCAAACGTCTGTGTGTAGTCACAATTGACATGCCAGTGCTATCTGTCGCCTGATTGCTGTTTCTTTTTCAATCTTTAAACTTTGGCCCTATGACACCATACCTCAATAACATTGTTCTGTTACAATCCCAGCATTGCCATTTCCAGAATGATATCAGATTAGGAATTCTCACTTTCAACTTAAGTGGATGAGTAACGTTAATTGCCACCAATGTTCCTTCTGCATTATATCATTGGCAAGACCTTTTCCCTGCCCCACAGCTCGTGATTGGTCAGGGTTTTTTGTTTGTTTTGTTTTTGCTTTAGGCCGTACTCAGTGCAGAAATGTTGTAATGGCATGATACTCAGGTACACTATTGCATTTCGTGCTATAATGCTGAAAAATGTCTTAAAAATTTAAAAAATAACTCGAGAAACTTAAAATAAACATGGGGAAGTGATAGATTCTGAACTTGCCACACCATGGGGGTTGCTGAGGGAGGAACAAGCTGGGCATGCCCACACCCAGCCAAATCCTAGATCCGTGATGACAGGTGGATCCAGGAGGAAAGATGTTATCTAAAACTAAGGTGAGTAGATAACCATATGAATAAGAACTTCCTGACAGTCAGGGCTGTCCGGCAGTGGAATATGCTGTGTCAGAGTGTAGTGGAGTCTCCTTCCTTGGAGGTTTTTAAGCAGAGGCTAGATGGCCATCTGTCAGGAGTGCTTTGAGGGTGTTCCTGCATAGCAGGGGGTTGGACTGGATGGCCCGTGTGGTCTCTTCCAACTCTACATTTCTATGATTCTATGATTCTATAAGTTACTGGAATGTAGTGTGATGCTGACTGGGAATCTGAAAGGAGATGTGATAAACTGGCCAAGAGAGTTGTCATGAGTCTGGGGTATTAACTAGTGTTATCATATATGTAGTGTGCCAGAAAAATATTGTCTCTGCTCAACCCACTGTTGATGGACTAGAGCTTGTGGATATATTCCAGTTCTGCTGTTTTTCTTTCCAATCTTCCATTGTAGTTTTTTGTTCAAGGACTGCTGTTCTTAGGTCCAAAATGGAATGTCCAGGACAACGGTAGGGTTTTGCAACTGGTTTTGTGTATTCCCGTTCTTGATATGATTTATGTCCATTTATCTTCTGGAACAGAGACTGGCCTGTTTGTCCAAGGTAAACTGCTGAAGAGCATTGTTGACTGAGGATGGTATATATCATACTGGAGGATGAGCAAGTGATAGTACCTCTAATATTGTGGGTGATGTGATTAGGGCCTGTGATGACATTTCCCAAGTAGATACATGGCATCTGGCATCTGGCTTTGTGACAAGGTGTTGTACCTGTGTCCCCATCTGTGTTATGTGTCCTGTAAGCAAGCAACTGTTTCAGATTGAGAGGCTGTCTTTAAGAAAGTAAAGTCCTGCCACCAAGAGTCTTTAGAGGGCAGCATTATTGCCCAGAATAAGTTGTTGTTCATTGATGATGCATATGAGTGGTCTCACTTGGGAGATGTATGTGACCACTAGTGGGGTTCTGCCATTTCCTGTCTCTAGTCTGTTCTGCAGTAGATTAATCCTGGGTGCAAGTCTTGCCTTTTTGATTTGATTTTTTTTTTAAAACTTCCTACGGTTGGTACTGCAGCTTGAGGAATGCTTGTAATTCCTTAGGTTTGGGTTTGGTGGGTCTGAGAGGATGCATTATATTGGAGAACTCAGCAGTAAACTATGGATTTGGTGTTGTGTTCAGGGTGGAAACTGGAAGCATGTAAGTATATGTAGTAGTCTGGTTTGTTATATATTGTGGTGCTTAGATGTCCATTGTGTAGCTGTACAGTGGAGTCCAGAAAGTGAACTTGTTCTGTGGATAGTTCCTGGCTGAGATTGATGGTAGTGTGAAAATTGTTGCAATTCTGGGGGAATGTCTTGAGTGAGTCCTCTCTATGAGTCCATATTATGATGAGTCCATCAATGTACCTCAGGTAGAGGAGAAGTTTCTGGGGGCAGGAGTTAAGGAAGCATTGTTCTATATCAGCCACAAAGATGTTGGCGTATTGTGGTGCCATGATGGGCCCATGGCAGTATGATTAACTTTAAGGTATACATTGTTATTAAAGTGAAGTAACTGTGTGTGAGAACAAAGTGAGAGATCTTGGTGGCTAGGTCTGCTATGATCCCACTTGGAATGATGGTCCTGACAGCTTGTAGTCCATCCTTGTGTGGGATGTTAGTATATAGAGATTTCACATCTATCGTAGCTAAGATGGTGGTTGTGGATGGACTGTAATTTCTGCAGGAAGTCAATAGCGTCTTCCACATAGCTAAGAGTGTTGGTGGCATATGGTATGAGGATATTGTCCATATCTCCGGAGTGTTTTCCATTGCTTGACATAATGGGCCATCCAGGGTTGCCCTATTTATAAAGAATGTATGTGGTTAAGGTTCCTAGGGTGTGTCCATTCAGATTTAGTTCTGCACCTGGATGGGAAATTACTTGAATAGTCTGTGTAATTCCTTCTGGTATTCATCTGTGGGATCATGAGACAGGATTCTGTAAAATGTCATATTGGACAGTTAGTATAGTGTTTTGTAGGACTTGTATGCCCAGATCAAGGTGGGGAAAATCCTCTGTAAATGACTAGAATGGGGAGTACTTGGTGACAAGATTCCTGTCACTTCACCTTTTACCAAGGTAGATGTGAACAGAGCCAGCCTGTTAGGCAAACTGAAGTGGCCACTCAGGCAATAGACTTCGGTTGTCAGGAAAGGAATAAAAATTGTTAGCAGTTTCCTTTCTTATTACAGTAGGGCCTCCACATTTGTGAGGGTTAGGGGTACAGAACCCTTGCAAACATCAAGAATTCATGAATAACTCCCTTGGAGAATCAGATCTTCCTCCCTGCACCTGCCTGCTGGCTGCTGCTGGTGTGCCCACTTAGGCAACGGATGGGGGAGTGCAGGGAGGGGACGATCTCCCTTCCTGCACTCACCTGCCAGCTGTTGCTGGCATACCTGTATGAGTGACAGGCAGGGGAGTGCAGGGAAGAGAAGATCTTCCTCCCTGCACCCTCCTGCTGGCTGCTGCCAGAGTGTCCGTGTAGGCAATGGGCAGGAAAGTGCAGCAGAGTGAAAATCTTTCACCCCTCCCTGTGCCTGGGCAAAAGGTCAGGGAATGGGGGGAATGGGGGGAGGCAAGTGGGCACCTTGTGAATAATCAAATTTGTGAAAGTGAAACCCGTGATTGTAGGGGAGGGACTGTATTGTATTTTTTTTAATGGCTAGGAGGGGGAGGGGCCAGATGCTTGTGGGATTTTCTGTTCTGTGCATCAAAACAATTTAGTTGGCTTCAGGTTGGACCATCCGAAATTTGAAGACATGTTCAAGCAGAATAGATTCTGCTGGCAGGAATCAGAGTAGGGGCACATCTGTCATGTCTTGGTCCCAGAACCCAGGTTTAGACCATGACACAGATAGTGAAGTAGAAGATCAGGGTGATGTGCCAGTCCTTGAAACAGACAGTGAAGCAGGGAAGACAGGGAGATATGCCAGCTCTTGAGACAGACAGTGATGCCCTCCAGCAGCCACAACACGTAGACGTAGACTTGACAGTACCTACAACAGCCGAATGAAGATGAGAAAGGGAGCATCTACAACACTCAGAATGCTTAAATAAGAAATGCTCATTAATCAGGCGACATCTGCAGGAGGCTACTAGACCATAAATATCCCCGCAACTCCTTCAGGAAGTTTGTTGCTGATAACCAACTATTCTAGAGGAAGCAACTATTTCATCTCTTGATTCCTGGCTCATGTTTCTGAAGACCCTTGGCCCCTGTTTTGTTTGCTGACCATGCTACTTGACACTCCCTCGGATTGACTCTTCAGATTTACTGCTTTAGCCTGCTGACCTGAATTGCCTAGACTCCAACAACTGTAATCTCCTGGCTGGTAAGCTCCTGCATACAACTGGGGCTGCTGCAGTCTCTGCTGTCTAACCAACCCTAATTGAACCTTTGCCCCTGTCTGGCTTCCAAAACAATACAGCTTCTTTCAGAAACAGCCCTTTTGAATTATCATAATACAACTACTTGCAGTTCCAAGACAGATCAGAAAGGACTTCCATCATTATATTCCCTCCCAGGCATTGCTTCACACATGTATATTCATCAGCAACATGCACAAATGAGTTGTGTATCTAAATGAACTGTAACAGATCTAAAACTAAGTTCAGAACATTTATTTAATTAAAAAAATATAAAAAACACTGTTCATACATACAACTAGAAGTCATCAAGGCCTGGTTCACAAAAACATGACCTGATAAGATATTACTATGTTTGGCTGCTGAATGTATAGGTGCATTAAATTAAAAATATTTTTTTTAAAAAACAAGACAACATATAGGTTTCTTTAATAATGTTACGTCTATATGAATGGTGAGGAACCTCACACCCTAGGACAGAATCTGGCATTCCTGATGTACCCCAGATAACTAAGTCCCAGTTCTCACTACATCATTGTTCTCTGGTTTGCCAGCTTCTTTATGCTCTCCTTCTGTTTTAAAAGGGGCTATGCATCTCCTAAAGTTTAGTTACTGATGGTGGTAGTAGTGGTGATAGTGGTGTTAACTGCTACCAAGTCAGCTTTGACTGTTTCCACACTACGCTGTTATAGTGCTCTTATTCCTCTTTCAACATCCTGTGGAATTCTGTGGTTTGTAGTTCACTGAGGCCCAAGAGCTCTCTGGCTGAGAATTCTAAATGTGCGTGCCTAAACTATAAACCCCGGGATTCCATAAGATGTTGAAAGTGGAATAATAGCACTATAGCAGTGTAGTGTGGAATGGCCTTTTGACTTATGGCAACCCAACCTCCAAGTCACTCCAAGTCATCTATAGCCCTGCTCAGATCTTTGCAAGCTCAGAGCTATGGCTTCCTTAATTGAGTCTACTACCTGTAATGTGGTAGAGCTCTGCTTCAAAATATACTTTTTTTTTTTGGCCCACTAGTTCCTGACAGGAAATTGCTTGAAAATAAATTCAAGCCACCAGGCTGAAAGATGTTTCCCCAACCTTAATCTATATTGCTCATTCCTACATTCCTGCATGGATAGTGCCCCCTGTGAAGAATACACCCATAGGAACCACCCTTCCTCAGCCAGCACACCCTGAGAAATGCTCCGTTTCCACTGCTTTCTGCTCACCAGCTTGCTTCCTGTTGTCTGAAATGAACTGTCTGCTTCTAATCTTGTATTTGAGTGCTGGTTTGGATTTATGTTTTGAAACATTTCCCTTTGTTTTCCAGAAGCAAAAGCCCTTCTGGAGCCTCTATTTATTCTGACATTTCTTTTTCTTCCACTGCTTTTAATAGTACCTACACATCATACGCAGAAACTCTTGTCAAGGCTGCTATCATAGGAGACTTTGGGAATGAGGACTATTTAAAGCAGAGGGTTTGTTTTTAGAAGTTCTGCACTACTTTTTTCTTGCCTCCCTGTCACCATGATTTAAGAAAAACATACTTACGGGCAGGGAGCAGGCAGTAAGAAAGGAGCCAAAGAGAAAGGAGAAGAGAATTAACAAATGAAAACCTTTTGTTCTTAATGACAGGATATAATGGAAAACTAATCTCACACGCTATATTATTATCATCAGGCAAACTAGTTACACATATAATAAGGTTTTTTCACATATAAATTATGAATGGAATAAACCAGGCTGTCACCATGGTGTGCAAAGAATACACTACATGTTATATGTAAATATATTAGTCACCTGCCTTTTGTTTATGTGTCACAGGATTCTATTTCTTTTGTGGCGTATCCCCCCATTTCTGATTCTTCCTTTTTCCCAGTGTCCTCAGTGAAATCATTTCATCACATCCCATGCCTTTAAAGGGGAATTAATCTAGATGTTGTTGTTCTGCCTTTTATGCCTAGTTTTAAGAATGCCTTAATGCCTATGCATGCATGCATGCAGTAGTTTCATTTCAAGCCACACATAATAATTGAGCCTGGAAAGGGGAAAGCAGTGGGGAGGGAGAGGGAGAGAGAGAAGACAGCTGAAAGCTGTGATGTAGCAAAACAATACAGGAAACCTCACTGAGCTGCATTTGCACATGATGTGTTGCATTTTTCTTTTCAAATGAAGGTCCAGTTGTGTGGGACAACAGACATGCTAAAAAGAATATTGGCATGCAAGGCTCTATGCCCTTGCACATCTCATTTAAACTAGACTGTCACTACGCTCATGGACAAAGTTAGCACGCCGGCAAGATGTGATCTTTGCCTATGGATCACTGTTAAGCTAACTTGGTTAGTTAATTCTGGTTACATGTGAGATCAGTCATACAGAACTAGGGATGAAAAGAAAATTTGAAATATTCAAATCTCAGTTGGCAAAGATGTTTTCTGAGTGCCAGAAAACCATAGTAAAGATGGTTGGATGAGAATCTACACAACTGGATGAATAAGAGTCTACACAATTTGGGACTTATTCTGTGTTTTTTTTTCCCCACAGAAATGTGTTTTTTGTGTGTGTTTCTTTCACAGAAAAATGTATTTTTTCACATAAAATGACATTTTCTGCACATATACTTTATTGTCTGTACAGAAGCCAAGTTTTCTGTGTAGAAAACATGGTTTTGTATGCAGAAAATATCATTTCTGCACAGAAAATGCTGTTCTCTGCAAAGTGTGGATTTTTCACAGAATCCTAAATCCTATATACACTTGCAGAAAATGCTATTTTCTGCAAAAAGTGTGGATTTTTCACAGAATTCTAAAGCATTCTAAACTTCAGTTTTTGATGATTTTCTTGCAACAGGGAGAAAATGTCTTTCCCATGAGACTGAAATTTATGAAGATTTACTTCCCAACATAGAACTCTGCAGAGACAAGGGGTTTTTTTTGGCTTTGTTTTGTTTTTTAAATAGAATTTTAAACATTGACATTCCTATTTTTGAATAGGTGCTAATATCTGACGTATAAATGTGATTGTCAGACATACCATTGACTAGTATCTGTTTTCTTTCTAGTTTGCAGACTCAAATGTTTTTCTATAGGAAAAAGCTCTCCCTGTTTAGAAAGCTAGGCATCAGGAGAATGGAGTTAACCAAGCCTGAAAGAGAAAAATCCAGATAAGAAAGGTTGATACTAAAAATATTAAAAGTTTCAGTACTGATTATTCAGAGAATATTATTTCAATAGCTGCTGAATATTCAACAAACATTTGTTGTCTATATTTGACAAACTGTGGAATTTGATTTCAAATATTTGATCACCATTGGCCTTTTCATAGCATTTGATAGCTGTTGTGTGGGTATTTCATCTATGATTTTAGGAGTTTAATATATGATACTATATGTGATAGTTGAGAATGAATAATGTTTCACAGCTTGATTGATTAACTGTAACAGGGATTTGCACTTATTATTATAGGGATTTACACTAGGTTCTTTGTCAACCCAGAATGGCTTAGGAAAAATAAAAAGTACAGTAAAGAGAAATCTAAATGAAATTTTTTTAAAGTATCATGATTTCAAAATGCAGCATAAGAGCAATCAGTGGAAATATAACAAACAGCAGCATAGAACAAAACAGCAGTAGGAAATCAGGTCAGATTAAAAATTCTGAGACAACAAAATGACATCCAAATAGACATCAAATGACATTAAAAAAAGGTTCTAGGACAGACTTCCTGGGAACAGCAGACTAAAGTCAATGTGGAGAGCCACCAACATTACCATGGCCCTTCCCCCAGTAGCCACCCAATGTATCTTAGATGGCAGTGACACCTTTATGACATGTCACATTTTGACACTAAGGAAATGAAAGCTATCAAATGTTGGAAAGAAATCTAAAGCATTTGGTTTTTGAGTTCAAAAATTTTGAGTTTTTTGCCTCAATGTACTGAACATGTTGGACTTTTCAGAAAATTTTCAATGAGTGTGAGTATCTGTCTGAGCTGTTGCAATATCATCTGATTCTGATCTACCCAAAACATTAAAAGCTTTGCACCATGTCTATAGAGGGTCATCCCACAGTTGCCACTGTCTGACACATACACAGGGAAGGCAAAGCCTACTCACTACTCTGTATACTTTAGTCATCATTTTCAGGCCTCTGACTGTATCTCTGCCTTTGCAACTGTGTGATTGCACTTAATAGCCTAACATGTTTCTACTTCCAGGAGAAGGACTATTAGAAATAGCTCCAGCTTGGGAAGGCTTACTTCTTTCTGTCCTAAAATATGAATGCCTGTATTTTATTCCAGTAATATATGCGTGTAATACATTTTCAAAGACAGTTATCAGTAAGGCTGCAGTAAAACATAAAGAGAAAATATCAACAATCTAGGATGTATGCAGAGAAAGGCAACCAAAATTATCAAATATCTGGCAACCAAGAGGAACAACGGAGGGAGCTGCGTATGTTTTGCTTGGAGAACAGAAGAATGAAAAGTGACAAGGTAGCCATCTTTAAATATCTGAAGGGATGTCATACAGAAGAGGGAGCAAGCTTGTTTTCTGATGTTTCAGAAAGTAGAACATGAACCAATGGATTCAAATGACAAGAAAAACGATTCCACCAAAAGTAGCATCTTTACTTTAGGAGTCATTTGGCAACAGAATAGACTGCCCCAGAGATGGTGGATTCTCCATCTTTGAAGTTCTTGAAAGAGAGCTTGAATGGACATCTTTCAGGAGTGCTTTAGTTGTGTATTCCTACATGGCAGGGAGTTCAACTCGATCGCCCTTGTTGTCCCCGTCAGCTTTAAGATTTAGTGATTCTATACCTTGCAAATAACCAGTGGAGTTACATTTCTCTCCTATACCCACAAAACTCCACATACCCAATTTTAAATGTTCTTAAGGCAGTATATAGAGTACTGTCCCTCTTTTACCCTCACACAACAGTACAATGAGGTCGAGAGTATAGTGTACTGTAGAGGAGGCTGCGAGGAAATGGTTGATCCAGGATCAACTAGTGAGCTTCATGGCTCAGTGCAGTTTGAAGCAGAGTCTTTCAAGCTGCAGTCTAACATTCCATTCACTGCAGTACAGTGATGCTTACACTAAACCATGTAGATCAAAGGAAAGCACTGTATAGAGATGCAAGCCAGTTTGGTGATCAGTGACTCCTGTTCAGTTCCACAGGGAGAGAAAACAGGTTGTCGTTAGTGATGACCATCCAATATGTTTTTCTGCCTTATACAAAGGATGAATTCTCTCCCCCTCACAATGTATAGCACATGATTGGATGTATTATTTTGATGTTGGTGATAGCACAGTGTTCTCTTAGGCAGCAGGCGTGTATCCACACTACACTGTTACAGTACTCTGATACCACTGGTTAATCTGCCATTTCTCCAGCCTACAGAATCCTGGACTTTGTTGCATGATAGTTAGAATTCTCTGCTAGAGAACTTCATTGGAACTCATCTGACCTATAGGGCTATTTAGAAAAGAATTCAGAAAATCTCTTCAAAACTACAATCTCCAGGATTCCATAGGGTGGAATGATGGCATGAAAAATGGTATAATGATGTAATGGGGATATACCCAGGTTAGCTTAGCAGGCAGAGGACAGGCCATGGGGCCTATCTAGTTATGTTCTCCAATACTTTGCTGCAACTTCCTTTCCCCACCCTGACAGTTCCTGCCACCTGAGGCAGCCATCTACCCTGTTCCAAGTTCAACCATGCTACAATGGCAAGTCCAATAATCCAGGCTAGTTCATAGTTCAGTAATATGGAAGCATAATAGCATTTCCTCTCTTGGGGCCTTGTTACCTCCACCTGTGTACTCCTAAGGGCCCTGAGTCTGAGGGAAAATCAGAAAACCATCCTCAGGTTTGGGCAAGGGAGAGGGTTGAACTCCCCTTCACTTGGAAGAATTCTGTAGCAGGACACTACCTTACTCTGGTTAGTGGTAGGACTGATCCCATTAATTGGTAACACAGTATTAGAAGGGACAAATATGTTCAACAGGATGGGGGAAGAATAGGGTTGGGTTTGGGATAGGAGCCATACTTTTTCTCCATTTCAATAACATTCCTGTAAAGACAACCTTTGTTTTCTTCCATATAGCTGAATAGCTGCCAATCTCCCAGGTAGAACCAAAGTATGGATTGCAGTCTGGAATACCAACAGGATGAAAGCAAGTCTACTCATTGGTTCCAATACCTGGTTCTAAGTCCCTTTCCCATGAGGGCCTTGCAATATTCAGACCCTCTCTCAGTGCTTTTCCATCTCACTCTCAGGCAATTTATGCAACCATACTAATAATGCCCAGAGAAGATGGCTCTTTGGCACTGCTCTGCCCATGTTTCCACCCAGCCTGTGCACCAGTGCCTTCAGAGCTGGGTGATTAAAGTTGCTTATAAGGCTAATTCTGTCTTTATTTTGAGAGGTGATTAAGCGGTCTGTCTCTTTTCCCTCTTTTCTGGCAGAGGAAAAGGAGAAAAGCATGCTCTTAGTACTGTTGATATGCAATTTTCTCTCTGCGTGGGACTTGGCTGCAGAGACAGCGGTTAGAAATGAAATTCAAGAAAAAGCCCTCTTACTCTCTACTTGCCCACAAAGTGGACCATAGAATTAATATATGAGATGTTATTTCTAATTTATTTATCAGTGCACAATTTTTCTCTCTCCTTCCCTCTCCCCACTCTCGCTGTGTAGCATATGTACTCTCAAAAGCACTTACATATTTGCAGTCTGCTGCAGAGACACCAGCTAATGGGAATTGGTTTGCTTGCAGAAGTGATCTCCTTGAGTGCATAGGAGAGGCTTCTTTTATCAAATATTTCACTTGAAATGTTTTACAGTGTCTTCTCGATGGCACGCCATGGAATGCAATAAATTTCATGTTTTTTTAATACTCTCTACCTGTGTTTGCCCTTTGATGATTATATCTGAATTCATGATAGATCTCATTTCAATAATAATAATAATAATAATAATAATAATAATAATAATACTTCTTTAGCATAATCTTTTCATTAATCCAGTCCTGTTTGCCTGTTATTAATAGGCCACTGTACAATAGATTCTGCTGCAAAATTCCACCAGGCATGACTAATTCAGATAATTAATTTGCCAGAACATTAACACCATCAAATGAGCCTGCTAAACCGGTAAATTTAAAGTAAATTAAACTTAATTTGCAGGTTATTGCAATTAAGCCTGCCTTGCCTTTCTGAGGGATTTCGACATCCTGAGTATTTAAGAGGCAATCATCATGCATGTGAGTGGGCGGGCTTTTGGGCTAATTAACACAGGAGCCTAATCTGCTTTTCAATTAGGAAAAGGGGGGAATGTTTATAATGTTTCGGTGACAGTGTTGCCATTGAGTGCTGCCTAACAGGGATCGCATGGCATAATTATAGCTGAAAAGAAAAGCTCATGCCGGGCCTGTTTAGGGGTTAATGAGACACCGGCAGCTTCCCGCTGAGGAGATCGAGCCTGTTTAGTGTGGCTTCAAGAGGAAACCACCCATAGGGGTTTCCTTTGAACTGTCAAAAGGTCCCCTTGTTCTGGGTGGCTTATGTTTCATTTGTCTGAGTGGCATATCAAAAATTGATGAGCTGCCAGCAGCAGCCCTCATGCCATTAATTCACTGATTGTGTATCTAATAGTTTCATCCTTAAATACATTTGGGTGAGAGGGTAAGGCTGAGAAGAGGAGGGAGGGAGGAGATATATAGATATATATATGATGACAAAGGACTCCACAGTCCCCAAGAACGAGGTCCAGCCTTGTGTAAACCAATCGGCAGCAAATGTTAATGATGTAGATGACCTACTCTGGGTGTTATTAGCAAGAGGAAGACAAAGATGCATTGTGGCTCTTCTCTGAACTGCATTCAAGTCTGAACAGTGACAAAGACATGGCATTCATAGCCACAGAGTTTAAAAGGGAGGAGAATGAAAAGGAGAATAGGATAAATTTATCCCTGAAGCACTGTCAGCAGTTTCAGTCAGCATCTGTCTGTCTGTCTGTCTGTCTGTCTGTCTGTCTGTCTGTCTGTCTATGTATAATGCTGTGAGTATTAAAAATATTATATTCCACTCCCACAACTGTATAAATATGCTTTATACTTGAGGCTTCAATATCACCCTGTGCTGCATCTGAAGAAGTGGGTTTATCTCCTTGAAAGCTCAAGCTAAAATAACAACTCGTTATTCTTACAGGTGCTACCACATCCCACCTCCTTTTTTAAATTCCCCTCCCATCCTCCTTTTTATACAGTGAGTGAAGCTGGGTTCTTTTTTGGTAGTATTAACAAAACAGGGATGCAGGAAATGGGCAGAGTGCTAAGACTACGGTTGGTTTTAAAGGGGACACTTGTGCAATTTCTGCACTACACTGTTATAGTGCTATTATTCCACTTTCAACATCCTATGGAATCCTGGGGTTTGCAGTTTAGAGAGGGCATATTTGGCCTCAGTGAACTGCAAGCCTCAGAATTCCACAGGATGTTGAAAGTGGAATAATAGCACTATAAGAGTGTAATGTGGAAATGGTCATAGCCTTCTAATTCTCTTGAGTTGCCCCCACCCATTTTAACTCTCTCTATTTCAAACAGAAAATTCAGAATTATATGAGATGTTGGATATAACAAGAAAAGCCCAAGATCTAAGCTTTGACCTAAACTGCAAACTCAGGATTCCATAGGATGTTGAAAGTGGAATAATAGCACTATAACAGTCTAGTGTGGAAATGACCTTTGTGTTAACCCAAAGCACTTTTATATATGTTGTGCACATGGAGGCTTGGAATTTCTGTCTGGTTACATCCATTTGGGAGCTATTACTTGGCTATGAGTTGAAAACCTGATCCTTTGTAACTCATGATGGAATCTCCTATTTTTGGTCTTTTTTGATACATTAAAAAGGACACCTTTCTGTGCCTACACACAAAATGTAATGTTTGAATGGCCCTGGTTGTTCTGTGGTTTGATTGTGGTCATTTAGCTACACCAGATGGAAGGCAAGTTCTGTCATTTAAAAGATAAATTTAATATGGAAGGCGGGCCAGATTTTAATCTCAGCAAGGTAAAAAGTTTGTCCATGGGAGCCATCACATTAACAGTGTATCTCTCTTCTAAAGTTTGAAAGTGATGCATGCAGAGAGAATCAGTGTGTATGTATGTAGATAGTCCCATACCTGAGACCGCCTGTGTTAGACATCCTTGCTTGCCAGCTTTATTCTACTGTTAACAGGGTTAGTTTTTGCAACAGAACACACTTCCAGAGCCAGTTGTTTGTTTGAAGCAGTTTTGAAAAATTATGTTTTAGACTGTAACTCTCAGTCTAGGGATGGTAAGAATGTCCAACTGAAATGAAATAAAAATTCCCTGCTCTGGGCTGAAGTGCGCAGAGGCTGATCATTCCGATCTAATCCTTTTCATTTTCTAATCTGAAATCTCTGACTGTGCAGGCAACCTGTGGTTCATAGGCACCTATGGCCATTGGTCAGTCTCTTTGCAGTCTGGAGAGCCTCTGGTTGCCCTGCTTCCTTTCTGACTGCCATTCAGTTCATCAGCCATTAGCTGAAGTGGGTTGGGGAAGAGGAGACAGTGCTCCAAATCAGGATTTCCTGGTGTGTGTGTGTGTGCATGTTAAACTACTACCTTATTTGCAGTCCCAAGGCAGACATAGTGGTTTCTTTGCTGCCATTGACAACTACAAGGAAAATACCATCTGCTCCAAGGGGATGAGAGCATGGTCAAAATGATAATGTTATGACTACAATTCTGACAAGACAATAGAAGTTTTTTTTTCCCCTTGCAGTCTGTTCATTCCAGTGTACCTTTGAAGAAGGAATAGGTTGCTTCCTCACTGATGTCAGTATAACTGGAATACCTATGTGACATGTTTACAGCATGTACTTTCCCTTGTTGGATTATTCTGTAACACCAACAGTTGGTCCACCATTTTCCATCTGATGGATTCAGCGGTGTAGCTGAGCCAGGGGTTGCACAGTTCAAGTACTGGGACCTTTCAGTTAGAGGGGATGATGACATCAGTCCTTTTTATTCCCTCTGAGCTTAAAAGTAGTCCTTACAGTACCTTGGATGTGGATGGAGAACAGCTATGAGTTCTCGTTATTGTAATTCAAAATATTTTGGTCTTCAATTAACAAAATATTTTGGTCTTCAATTACCAAACTCCTGCAAAAGATGCACACACATAGATATAAATCAACATAGCTGCCTTCATTCTGGATTTTCATTGGAGCCACAGTTATGGAGTCTGCTATCATGAGTGCCTGCAATTCAAACTGATCTCTTATTGTGTGGTTTCAAATAGTTTCTGATCTATGATGACCCCAAAATGAACTTCTCATGGAGTTTTATTGGCAAGATTTGTTCAGAGGCGGTGTGCCTTCTCCCTCCTTTGAGGTTGAGAGAGTATGACTTGCCCAAGGTTGCCCAGTGGGTTTCCATGACTGAGGAGAGTTTCAAACTCTGGTCTCCAGAGTCTTAGTCCAATGCTCAAACCATTACATCATGCTGGCTCTCGAAATAATCACTGCTTCACTGTATAGATAGTTTCCTGCCCCGCCCCCATTGTCACTTTCTACCAGCAGAGAAGAAGACTGAGAGTGACTGATGAAGGAGCAGGATGGTAGATCCATCCAAAGTAGTTATTCATTAATCAGGAATTCCAATACATCTGCTAAGAAAACAGTGGTGGCTGTCTGAATCCATCCCAGGCTTTAATGTGAATTTTTTAAGAGTTTTCCAAGGTGCTGAGTACTATTCCCAAAATAAAAGAGAGTTCCTTTAAATCTCAGACTAAAACTCAAAGTGGATTCATTGCCCTATTGATTTGGGAGCCACTAGTTGTCACCATAGGAAACTCTTTAGTAGCTGAATCACACTGATCCACAGATGATTATTATGAATGACTCATAGGTATCCATACTTAATGTAACTCAACCTATAAGCTGGAAATCATGGAAGAGAAAACACTTTCCAATACTGAAGCACAAGCATTTTGAACTCATCATCCTTGCTTGTGTAGCTTGTAGGCTTGATTAGAATAATGTGATTTCTATCTGCAAATGTATTTCCTTTCAATATTTCTTAGCTTTTAGACACATCCACCACATATGGTAGAAAGTGCCCCCTTCATTCTCACACTTCCAGCACTTATTACTACAGTTTATGTATATCATTGCTAATCTTTTGGGAGGAAGATACCACCGCAAATGCATTTTATAAATGTTTTCTTTTAAATTCTGTCATGCTGTGAACTTGAGTCTTTTCTTCCAAGTTTTCTCCCAATTTTCCAGATCAATTCAGTGTCCCAGATTTTGAGCCCAATGTATCATCAGTTCTTTAACAACCTCCTCTTCACTATCCCATCTTAACAAAATTTAATAAATTGCAGATATTATCTGAGATTCTACAAATGTATTTATTGGGTATGCCAAAAGATGAATTAGAAAAGAAATACAGAGCAATCTTATTTTATATGACAGCTTCTGCAATAATTAATTACGCTAAGATTTGGAAAAAACCAGAAATACCAAATGTAGATGATTGGGAAATAAAATTGCTTAATATGGCATTAATGGATAAATTGATGATGCTATTGATCCCCTATTGATTGGTAACTTTGTTAAGAAATGGGATCCAGTTATACGTTTTAGAAACAAATGGGGAAATCTGTCGATAGCAAATTTTCTTGATTGAAGAGGGATATATGACTAAAATTTATTTCGACTCTCTTAATTTATATAATATATGAATGTATTTATATAAATGTTAATATTAGATTTTAAAGCTATAAATGTGGCAAAGCAATACTTAGGATCACATTCAAGTTTATATTAGTAGAGTCCTGATGGGTTTAAAGTGAGGAAATAGTTCCTCATTTATTATGCTATCATATTTTTCTAAAGACAATCTAGTCGGAAGTAAAGTGTAGATGTGGAAGATAGGAATGAAGATATAGAGTATGTAGGTAGATTTATGTTTGTATGTCTAGTCGTATTGTTTATATATTGTATTATTTATGACTACATTGTTTTATTTTAGAGATGGGATGAATCCAGAGTTTTCCAAACACGAATCCGGATCCAAATCCCTGGAAGGTTCTGGGAATCCACAAATCTCACAAATCTCAAATCTTTTTTAAAAAAAAGGGTTTAAAAGGCAAGGGAAAGAAGAATAATCTTGGGCAAGACATACTCTCCCAGCCTTAGCAGAAGCCTAGGCAAAGGCAAACCTCCCTCTGAAGAAATCTGGCCAGGACAATTGTCAGAGTTTTGCCTCAGGATCTCTTCCGATTGAAAATGACATGGAGGCCCTTTGTACACAGGCAGGAAAATGTGGCTTAATCTCACATTTTCCTGCCTGTGTAAACAGGGCCACATCCTACAGTAGAGACATAATCCAGGTCAAAACTGGCTTTTCTTTGTATAGCTCATTACGGCATCCTGGAGTTTGTAGTTTGATCATGCACCAACACGCTTTGGCAGAGAAGGCTGTGACACCTCGTAAAACTAGAAACCCTAGAATTATGTCAGAAAAAGGTTTGCAAGGGAACTATGCAAAGGAATCTTTCATCTGTCCTTGAAATCTCAAGCCTGTACCTTCCAATTAAATGCTGAACTTCAATATTAAATGTTCAATTTAAATATCTTAGAATACAACCCCAGATGTAATTGCTGAAATTGTTAGCAAAGGCCATTATTACTCAAAGGGAAAAACTCACCTACTTGCCATCTCCCCTTGTGTGTCTAGTCTCCGAAATTTTCAGGTGTCCTGGTCTCCCAGGTTTTCCCATTTGGTTGGTGGATTTGAAAGATTCAGTTTTCCTATTTTGGCACAGGGATTCGGATTCACGAATCTCACTCCTTCCCCAGGATTCGAGGATTCGAGGATTCAAGGATTCAGTTGCCTCATCCCTATTTTATTTAAATGCTTTTTATAAAAAAGAAAAAAAAAGAATAATGTGATTTCGAAGGGACTGTTCTTAAAAAAGCATTCAGACACCGCACTGGGTGCAAAATAGGGCATTCAAGCTCTTCAAGCTATGAACATGTATAACGCTTGTTTGGGCCGGCTAACAATTAGCCTGAAGATGCAACCCAAGGAGACATGATTATCTAATGCTTACATATGCTTAATGGGATTTTATCTGGTATGCTTAAGTAGAACAATAAAGAAGAGATTAGTTCTATCAGTTGAATCTGCATCTTTGAGACTCATTGGGACTTGGTTTCTATGAGCCCTTGACCTATATGTATTATTCATATATAGTTTCTTTATTCATATTTCTAAATTAAATTTTCAAAATAAAATGTATTGTATTTTTCATTCTCATGCACCCTTTAATCCCACATTCTGTAAAAGAATTTTTTAAAATACAGCTATAAATATAGCCCATAAATCTTTCTGTGATAATTACTAATTACTAAAGCAGCAAATACTTGTTCAGGTAAATAGATGTTAACTTGCTGTTGCAAGCTGTGCAACAAGTGACCTCAAGTGGGAAGAAGTTTCACAGATCAGCATGGAAGCCCACAATCCACTTTGTGTAGCAAAGCCTCTCCAACAGGTCTTAATGAGCAGTGAGGGTTATATTAGGAAAGGCACTCTGGAAATATGAAAGATACAGATCTTGAAAGGCAACACATTGCACCACAACTTAGAATTTGTGGATTGGTACACAATGCAATCATACTAACACTGGCATGACATATTCTCTTTTACACACTTCAGCCAACCCAGAAGCAGGCACATTCTGCAGTAATTAAACTATATTCTATATTCTACACAAAATGTTTTCAAGGCCAGGGCAGCTTGACTTAAAACACATTATAACAGTTCAGATGGGAGAATATGTAGAATAGTGCTTTTCAAGTTATCTGATAAGAGGCACTGGGACTTTTTCCCCGCAATGTGCCAGGGACTGGTACCATATTTGTACCCAGTGGCTACCTCTGTTTGTTCCCTGGATACTTGCTGCACATTGGCAGCTGATGGCTAATGGGGTGGCACCTGTCCACAGACCACCATTTTGAGTACCACTGACCTAGGGTATAAGGAATAGAAGTCAAAGATATGAGAAGGGTAGGAAATAACTGACCAGATGGTGCCACTAATAGTTAATGGCTATGGTGTCCGCATAATTTTTATTTTGGTATTTTTTAAAGGAACTATCCATGGGGCTGAAATCTACCCCCAAATAGGTTTAGCCATTTGGACACAGTCTGCAGATTTCAGACTGAAGCCCAGAGTGGATTCACTGTCCCACTGACATCAGAACCACCAGCTGCCATTGGATGGTGGCCATTCAAATCTTTCCTTGCCACTGCCAGCAACTGTTTGCCTAGCTGAATAGAGTAGGGCCGCTGTATCTGCAGGGGATTGGTTCCCACCACCCCCGCAGATACTGAAATCCACAGATAGTAGTGAATGCTCTCCCCACTTTGCTTTCCCACTTTCCCCAGTATGATCAGGCTGGCAGTGATGGGGAACAAAGTGGGCAGTGCAAGATAGCTCTCCCCACTTTGCTCTCCCACTTTCCCCAGTGCAGTCGGGCTGGCAGCAGTGAGGAACAGAGTGAGGAGTGTGAGATTGCCCTCCCCACTTTCCTTTCCCACTTTCTCCAGGGTGATCAATCTGGCAGCAGTGGGGAAAGTGTGGGAAGTGCAAGATCGCCCTCCTCACTTTGCTTTCCCACTTTCTCTATCATGATTGGGATGGCAGCAATGGGGAACAGAGTGGGGAGTGTGAGATTGCCCTCCTCGCTTTGCTTTCTCCCTTTATCCACTGCGATCAGGCTGGCAGCAGTTGGGAACAAAGTGGGGAGTGTGAGATCATTATTGCCTGTCGCCAACCGCAGATAACTATATCAGTGGATAATGAACCGCAGATACGGGGGTCCTACTGTAGTAAAATAATGAAGATTCCAAGATCTTTTTATCTTTTATGGGTAGTGTGGCACCATTCAGAACAGACAGTGGTCTTAAAGTTCTGCAAATGCTGAACAACCATTCTGGACAACCATTCAGCTTCAATTTGCTGCCCTTCTTTCAGCCCATCAGAAGACACTATTTCTCCTGGTTCTAATATAAGTGGGGAGAAAGGACTTGAGAGCCATCAGCATTCTAATGGCTTACCAGTCCAAGAGTTTGCAAGAGTTTGCAGTAGATTCATTCATATCAATATTAAGTCCCGGGAACAATGTGGTATCCCACAGGATAAATCCCATGGAGCAGCACAGGAGTCATCAGTCACTTCTGATGTAGGTCTGTTTCCTAGAGGTTGTGCCAGTGAGTCAGATTAGAAAAGGAAAGCACACGTGGTTGAATCAAGATAGGTCTGCAAAGTTGTAATGTTTTATTGTATTTTTTACATAAATGCATATGCTTTCGCTTGAGATAGATGTACTGTTACACTCTATACAACCCACTAATTATTACTGCAGTCTGGGAGCTTGGGAAATCAGTTGCAAAGATCAGCGAACAGATTGGTGTTTGTGAGCAAATTGCCTTAATAATCCCCCTTTCCAGCAATGCATTGATGAGGATTAATATTCTTGTTGAGTAAGAGTGCACAAATTCAAGACTTTTCCAATATGATTAGTCTAACTGTGGGCAGAAGTGGGGCATTTTTGTAATATTTCCATTGGAATCTTGTACAAAACAATTTGCTTAAAGGGCAGTTGATGCCTTCCTGAAAACTTTGAAAAAAGTTTCTGTGTGTCACTTTGTCTGTGTGTCACGTGCCTTCTTTTTCTTAGCCCATCATTTGTATTCTCAGAAACACAAATATACTGAATTGTCATGTTTTTTAAAAAGAAAGACAGAAAGTCCTTCATTAGTGTTTGCCTAAAGTTCATTCATCTTTCTTAGAATCAAAGACTCAAAGGGGGCCTCATGGGCTACTGAGCCCAACCCCCTACTCAGTGCAGGGTACACAAAGTTTGTGTAACTGCAGTTCTTTTTCCATACTGACCAATAGAAGTGTGACAAGGAAAGTGTTCTCAGAGTAAAAGAGAAATATTAAGAATTAAATGACCATGCCACAACTGAGACCTTAGGTTAGCTAATCATGCATCACAAAATATGCATAACCTACTAATTTATTAGTATAGATACAAATTTAGGCATAATTAATGCAATTTCAACAGAAAGAAAATATATCTCATGTTAGTGGGGATGACTGTAACCAAATAACCTGTGTGCTTGCTAAGACTGATCTCATGGTTGATGGAGAAGGCCTTCAAGGCCGATGTTCTCCTTTCTTCTGGTTCTTTGCCTATAAATGAGACTTCAACTAGACAAGACTTGCAGACAGAGGAAGGTGGGTGACAAGCACCTAATGGGATACATACCAAGATAAACTCACTTTTGTGATTCCTGCTGAATTGGGTACCCTAACACCCAATATTCAAACTGTGGAAATGAGGTGCATAGGAAACACTTTTAAAAAAAGTGTGATCATGCTCCAGGACTCTTCCTGAGGTTTTCTCACCACAAAGGAATCGCGAGAGGGCATGCTCTAGATGATGCCTACAGTTTCCAGAATTCATCAACAAATGTCACCAGTTCCAAGCTGTGCCCCTGTGCCTCAAGAAGGAGGAGATGGGAATGAGGGCGCTTGGGTAACACAGTAGTAAACTATCCTTAACTGTGTTGTTTGAATTGAGCCTCTGTTTATCCCTGCCAGTGCACACTACTTTGACTGGCAGTGACTCTCCAGGGGCTCAGGGAGTAGTTTTGCATAGGGCTTTTCCACACTACACTATTCTAGTGCTATTATTCCACTTTCAACATCCTGTGGTATTCTGGGGTTTGTAGCTTAGTGAAGTCAGACAGCTCTCTGGCTAAGAATTTTAAATGCCGCTCCCTAAACTGCAAACCCCAGGATTCCATAGGATGTTGAAAGTGGAATAATAGCACTAGAATAGTTTAGAGTGGGAAGGTCCCTAGTGTGGAGACTGCACAATGGTCTTCTGCAAGGAAAGCACCCACTCTTTCCCTGAGCTCTGCCTTTCTCCAAGGTAACATTTAGTTTGCCCTCAAAACACACAGCTTCTAGAATGTTTAATTTTCCCCCTGTGCTTCATGTAGGCTGTGTCTGAGCTGTAGGGTTACATTAAAGAAAGTGGTGAGGGGAAAATTTACTGAAATGGTTTTGGAACCTCTTAAAGGGCATGTATTTTGGTGTGGGTTTTATTTATTTTTTATTACTATTTTTCGTATGTTGTTCTGCCTGCAAGGTAAACTTCTGCTTCTTTGGTTAGGAGTGTAAAAAGAGGAAGGCAGATGAAAGCAACAGACTATATTTTTGTCAAGCTGTGACAGAAATCAAATGCAAATAGAGCTCAGTTCAAGACTGTTTGTTAAGTGTCACATCGGTGAGCATTAAATGCAGTTTATGTAGTTTTACAATGAGCAATACTGCATGTGAATTTTATTGATTTTTTTTCAAAGAACATACACAGAATAATATGCCCCTTTCAGTGCCAACTTACAAGTGTATCTTTATATTTGTGAATGCATATACAGTAGGCTTGTGAATTGTGCTTCCTTGTTCTATCACCTTATTTAGGTGATTTATTCCATGGTTCATATTATAAAAGGAAAGGAGAATACAACTCCTTCTCTTAGCAAACCTTTGTCTTCCCTTAGAGCCATGGTTTTCTAACTGTTTTTCAGGGAACTATGGATACTCTTGAAGCTTCTCAGGGGTTCTTTAGTGACTATCGCATAATGTTTCCAATAACAAGAAGAAGAAGAAGGAGAAGAAGAAGAAGAAGAAGAATTTGTTACTTAATTGATTAGGAAGACACAATGAAACGTCACCTGAACTACCTGTGTTACTCTATGGCCATTTCTGCACTACACTGTTATCATGCTATTATTCCACTTTCAACATCCTGTGGAATTCTGAAGTTTGTAATTTATTGAGGCCAAAGATACCCCCTCCCTAAACTGAAAACCCTAGGATTTCATAGGATGTTGAAAGTGAAATAATAGCATGATTACAGTGTAGTGCAGAAATGGCCTATGAAAAAAAGTTAGAATGCGTCCAGAGAAGGGCAATGGAAATGGATAGTATTAGGAAAAGCAAGTTCTGGGATGAAACAATTTGAGGAAGTCGTTTTCTTTATGCATTTTTAGCACCTTTGAGACTAACTGAGAGAAAGAATCAAGAATATGATGAAGTAGATTCAATCTACAAAAGCTTATGTTACAATCTTCTTTTTTTCAGCTAGTTTCAAAGGTGCTACAATATCCCTTTGCATACTGATCCAGCCTAATATGGCTATGTGTTATTTTTCTTTAAGTTGAAGAAAAGAAGATTGAAGGGGAACTCAACAACACTTTTCAAATATTTAAAGGACTATCACATAGAAGAGGACAAAGATTTGTTCTCTGTGAAAAGACTAGTTCAATTAGGTTTAAATTACTCCTTGGTATTTTAGCATGGATTTGTTAGTGAAAATTGTGGGCTCCCCCTGCTCTCCAGAGATCTTCAAGCAGAGGCAGGACAGCTATCTATTGGGTATGGGATGAGGATCTAGCTCTGAACTTCCTGCATTAAATACATGGTGAGTTGGGCTGGATTACCTGCAAAGCTCCTTGCATCTCTGTGGTCCTTTCCGCACAGTATTTGCCATGCGAAAGGGTGCCTGGAGTGTCGCGTGATTGTGAGGAGTGATGCCTGCACGATGCACTCACAACTGCGCAGATGCTCCAGGGGCCGGCAGGTGCCGATTGTGCACCTTTTCATTTCGGCTAGGAAGCCTAAAATGGTGTGCAATTGCGCATAGCTCCCAGGCTCTGCCGCACTTACCCTGGAGTGTGGAGCCTTCTGGAGCCAGCCTGTCCATCCCTGCCCCAGTGCAGCCTGGGAAACTCACAGGCTGCACTCGGAAGGAAGAGGCAGGGCCTCTCACAAGCAGGCAGCTTGTGTGGAGCTGAAGCAGCAGGGATGAAGAGCCTCTTGCCGGAGGCTGCTTGAGTGATCCCCATACCCCAGTGCCAGAAAAGGTAAGTGCAGAAAGGGCCTATGAATCTTGAATACCACATTTCAGAACCTCCAGAGATTCCCTAGATTTTATCATGGCAGATGTGCTCAAGTGTAGAAAATGAGTGAGGAATCTGTGCGGAAAGGCAGACCATTTGAAAATCATTAAACTATAGAAAGAAGAAATCCTACAATAATGTGTACTTTCCAGGAAGTCCTCTGTACAGGGCCAGCCCTGGTATTAGGCAGAGTGAGTTATCTGCTTCAGGGAGCAGATTTGGGAGCATGTCATGGAAGGACAGCAAATTGCTGGTTAGTTATGTTATTACTGTGCTCTTATTGCTGCAGATAAAGAGACAGTTTTGCAGGATTTTCTGCTTCCAGTGTCAAAACAACCAGTTATCCGAGAGGTACTATGCACTGTGACTTAGGTAAGGGTGGGTACCATTTCCTACTCTGCCAAGGTCAGGGAAATATCTTGGGCTGGTACTGTTCTGGGAAAACTGTTCATCTGTACCTCTCTGTGGACACCAATAAGTAGGAACATCAGGGATGAGATGTTCCAGGAGATATGGTTAACTAGTACTTGAAATAGACTCCAAAAGACTGATGTGGAGAGACAGAATCTATCTAGCTGTAAAGTGCATAGCAACACTCCCACCCCTAAAATCTCACAGGGTGGTTTTCACATTGATTTTCTTTGTGAATATACTTCAGGAAATAATCTTTTAATCTGCAAAAAAGATATGTTTTTGACAAGCTTTTCATCTTTACTTGTTGATAAGAGTGACATTAAATCAGCAAATCATTAATCCAGGTTCTTATGCTTGTATCAGAAAAATTTCTTTTTACAGGAAATGTATGAACTGATGGTGGTGGTGGTATTGTGGAGGGAGGGATAACTACCACTAAAATCCTATTAGTAGTGCAAGCTTCTTCATGTCTACCTTGAAGTAAGTCCCACTGTATTAAAATATGACTTACTCCCAGATAATTGCATATTGGGTGCTGTCTGACTTTAATATGTATCTCTTTTGCACACTTTCGATAACTTGTACTAAATTTCTTTGTAATTGATAGATGCTCTGAGCTTGCCTAGGGGCCTAATCACACATATATGTAATCCCTTGATTTGATGGTTCATGGCTGAATGAACAGAACTCACTTGGGAAGAATTCAATTTGCGTTAATGGAGGGCTGGGAATATGGAGGCCCTCTGGATGTTTTTGGAGTTCATCTCCCATTAGTCCAAGCCAATGGGAAGGGATCATGGAAGCTGCAATTCAACAGCATTTGAAGGGCCCCATGCTTCCATTCTTGAGCTAATAGGAAGCAATTTTAGAAAAGTTACTTGTGATGTATGACTTAGGGTGTGCCTTGGAATGATAACTACAATGAATTGCTTTTAAATTGTACGTTTCTGAGCTCTGCCCATGACTTAGGCCCTTTCCGCACTAGGCGCTAGGTCGTCTGCACCTTGGAGCAGACTAGGAGCCAACCACTTACCGGAGATCCGCACCTCAGTCCGCTCCAAAATGATCCCAAGTGGTCCTCCAGCGTGTTTTCTAAAGGCCGCCAAAAACAGGTCTTTATTTTCCTGGAACGTGCCATTGTGTTCCTGCTCCCTTGTGCAGATTTGCAGGCTCGCACCAATGTGAACCTGTGATCTGCGGAGGGCGGGCTTTAGGTGTGGCAAGCTTCAGTGGTTGGTTGGGACCCACGACCAATTGGAAGCTGCCATTTTGGAAGCCGGAAGCCGCTAGTTTGGAAGCCGGAGCAGTGCGGATCTACAGACCTCGCACTGCTCCAATTCGCCCTGGACCAAGGAGAAGCTCTAGCAAAGGGTTTCAGGCACAGTATGCATTGCTTCGGACCAATGCTGACTTGAGAAAGTCTAGTTTAAACACAGTTTCATACAGGCTTTTTGGACAAACTGTGGTTAGCACCAGGGATCTAGATTTTGGCTTGCATCTGAATGAGAAATATTGGCTTTTCTTACGCATTCTGCTGTATGGAGATGAGTTATTTTAGAGCATTTTTGCCGTATTAGAGTGTTGTTGTTGTTTTTTTGGTTTTTTGTTGTTGCTTAAACTGACAGAGTCAAACTGCCCAAACAATAATAGCTGATGATTTGTTGTGTGGACCTATTATAAACAACAGATAGACTGACTGTGTCTTTTTTTCCCTCTTCAACCAAGCAGTCCTTGTGCTTGTTGTTTGTCTGTGCTTTGCTTCATGGAAGGAATGAAGGTAGTTTTGTACACAGACTTTCTGTGCAAATTATGAAAATCTTAACATGAAAAAGAAAAAGTAATCCAGTCTCATGATGGAAATGAGAATTCTTGCAGAGACAGGCAAATTCTCAATAGGCTCTCTTGATGCCTCTCTTGCTGAGAATGAGAAATGTTGTGAATATTCTCTGCATCTTCAGCTCAGCTATACCACAGTTTGTCCTCCTTGAATGAAACAACAAACCACTGTTAGTTTAAACCCAGGTGTGGATGCTCTTGATCTCTTCTCTTTCTTTCTTTCACAGAAGAAGAGAAGGAAAGAGAGCATTGGCCTGGCGTTGAACGTAGGCCCTTTTCGCATGGCATTTTGCAAGCGAAAGGGCCCCTTGAGCATTGTGTGAATGTGAGGAGTGGTCTGCATGACGCACTCACATTTTTGCGACGCTCATGAGCCAGACGTGCAGCGCATACGCATTTTTTAATTTTCGGCTTTTAGCCGAAAATGGTGCGCACTCAAGCATCAGTCAGGGGCCTGGGGTGTACTCATCTGCTGTGCGAAACCTCCTGAGCCGCGCTGGTTGCGCTTCCTGCCCCAGCACAGCCTACAACTCCCAGGCTGCACTGCAGAAGGAAGGGGCGGGACGTGGGTGGGGCGCTCACAGGAAGGAGCTGTGGAGCTGAAGCAGGAACCTTGCAAGAGCGTTCCTGCCAAGGCTTCTTATGCAAAAACCCCAACCTAGCAGCATGAAAAGGTAAGGTGCAGAAAAGCCCATAGAAACCTGACCAGTGCATGGAAGGGCTCTTATGGAAGAACTATGTAATTTCTTTACAACTTTTAGCATGTTATTGACAGACATTAAAGTAGAGGAAGAGACAGAGAACCAGCAGGATGTGCTGTGTTATACAACATTACAATACAAAGCACAGTTTGCTAAGGCCATTTTCACCCTACGCTGTCCTAGTGCTATTATTCCACTTTCAACATCCTTTGGAATTCTGGGATTTGTAGTTTACTGGTGCCAAAGAGCTCTCTGGCTGAGAATTCTAAATACTCCTCCTTAAACTGCAAATTCCAGGACGTTGAAAGTAGAATAATAGCACTAGAACAGTGTAGTGTGGAAATGGCCTAAGAAATGCTTGGTTACACTCCCATTAAAATGAGTAGTAGGGTGCTGTAGTGCTTCAGTTCACTAGAATAATGTGGCCTTTGTCTGTTTCATATCAGAAGGGTTTTTGCTTACAAAATACAGTTGAACTTCGACTTTTGTGGGTTTAGCTTTCGTAGATATGATTGTTCGCAAGGTTACTATCAATAATTAAATGGCGCTGGTTCACATCTGACTGCATTTTCAAGTCACCTTTCTTTTTACCAAGGAAATCTCCCCCACTGCATGCTTACACCTGAAAGCTTCTTCCGATGCCCCTCCCCACACCCAAGAATGAGATGGGCAAGACAGAGGCAAAATAGGGTCACTATACTGACACCCCCCTTTCCCTTCTCCTTTCCCTGACCCTGTTTGAACCATGAATGCCTGCTCTCCCCACCATGCCTTGGCCCCCTTTCCACAGACACACATGTACATTCTGATTGGTGCAGTCCATAGGTTTGAAGGAGGGTTAGAGATATTTCTGGATTTTCCACTTGTGTCGTGGCCCTGCATCCCAACCCCTGTGAATGTGGAGGGCCAACTATAAATGAAGCTAATGTTTATAGTCAATATGAATAATATCAATATGTATTTTAATTTTCCTGATATATTTGTAATATTACTTTCAGCAACATTTCATGTATGTTTTCTTATTGGTTTTAAGTTGTGACATTCTGTTTAGCTCTGCATATATTCCTATTTGTTATTCGTATTCACTTTAAACACTCATTTGTTTTGTAATTATATTCCTTAATATTCTTTGTGTTTTTGTGATCATAGCTGTAGTTTATTCATCTGTGCTTGAGGACCCTGCTCTTCTGCAGTTGTTTGTTTTAAATTGCTTCATCCCATATCTATTCAGGTATAGTTCCTAAAATTCCCCCTAAGAATATTTTGTGACCCTGTTTCAGTTTTTTAAAAAATAATAATTTGTTTACAGTAATCTCTGTGCAGCTCTGATTCCTTTATTTGATTTTGAAGTTCCCAGATGCAATAGGTGTTGAAGGGCGGCAGAAGGTGGAAAGAGGTCAGATGTGCAGGATACATACAAATGAACCTTTCAAGCTTCTGTGTCTATGAAGAGGCAGTACGAGGAGACAGGAAACATTTCAACAAAGGACGGACTCTATTTCAAAGAAGTACTTAGGAGTACAAGTAATTATTCTCTAGTTGAGATGTAGGAGGAATTCATCAGTTTGGATTTTTTGTATGAGCTGGCCACATTTGGACCTGCTGAACCTATAGGGGAGCCAGAAGATATAAATAAATTGAAGTTCATTCCAGGCAAGACAGAGGTGCTCCTGGTCAGTCAAAAGACAAATCAGGGAATAGGGACTTTGCCTGTGCTGGATGGGGTTACATTCACCCTGAAATCTTAGGCTCACAGTCTTGGCATTCTCCTGGACCCAACTCTGAGCCTGGATGCCCAAGTTTCAGCAGTGGCCAGGGGTGCATTTGCACAGTTAAAACTTGTGCAACAGCTGCATCCATTCTGTGAGATGTCAGATCTGGCTACAGTGACACATGCCTTGATTACTATGACCCTTTCCGCACCTTACCTTTTCCTGGTGCTGGGATGAGGGAATCGCACGAGCAGCTTCTGGCGAGAGGCTCTCTCATACCTGCTGCTTCAGCTCCACACAAGCTGCCTGCTCGTGCGAGAGCCCCACCTCTTCCTTCTGCAGTGCAGCCTGGGAGTTTCCCAGGTTGCGCTGGGGCAGGAAGTGTGACCGACGTGGCTCTGGAGGCTCCGCATGCCAGGTAAGTGTGCGTGGGGCCTGGGAGCAATGTGTGATCGTGCGCCATTTTCAGCTTCTAGCTGAAAATGAAAAGGGGCACAATCAGCGCCTGCTGGCCCCTGGAGCGTTGCGCGATTGTGAGTGTGTTGTACAGATTGCTCCGCACACTCGCGCGATGCTCCAGGCTCCCTTTCGCATGGAAAATGCCGTGTGAAAAGGGCCTATGTGGAGCTGCCTTTGGAAACTGTTTGGGAACTTCAGTGGGTTCAAAATGCGGCAGCCAGAATGCTGATCTGGGCCAGTTACAGGGAGCACATAACTCTCTTGTTAAAAGAGTTTTACTGGCAACCTGTTCATTTCTGGGCACAATTCAAAGTGCTGCTCATCTACTATATAAAAGTCAATGTTTGTCTGTGAGTTTGTATGTTTGTCAGCGTCAGGAAGGCGAAGACCTCATACGATTGGCTGTGTGAGGCAAAAAGACGTCATATGATTGGCTGCCTGTGAGGATTCTATGGAATCCTGGGGTTGGCAGTTTAGGGCGGGGCCTTTAGAATTCTCAGCCAGAGAGATCTTGGGCCTCAGGCCGGTTGCTATGGAGATGAGGCCTGCCATCAATAAGGATGCCAGAAAACTTTCGGGAGGCATATGTGAGAAAAATTAAAGTGACATACACAACGTAGTTACAAGGTCTTCTCACCTCACACAGTAGATTGTATAGGTTCCATATGTGAGGAATCTTAAAGTCAAAATTCAAAACAAAAAATGCTTCCAGAAAAACAGAAAGCCATTGCACAAATTCAACAGAAAGCAAAAAAATCAAAAGCCAGTACATCAATGTCACTAGACAACACAGATTGGATTGGAGACTATGGGGAAAAGTTACAGGTACTGGAATAGGCCGGTTGCTATGGAGATGATGCCTAGCAGCAAGGAGGAGGACAGTTTATTCCCTCAGGATCCCAACCTCAGTCTGTTAATAACTCTGAATATAGATTGGATTGGAGAATATGGGAAAAAATTACAGGTACTGGATAGGCTGGTTGCTATGGAGATGAGGCCTAGCAGCAAGGAGGAAGACAGTTTATTCCCTCAGGATCCCAACCTCTGTAAACAACTCTGAATATAGATTGGATTGGGGAATATGGGCAAAAGTTTCGGTACTGGAAAAGGCTGGTTACTATGGAGACAAGGTCCAGCAGCAAGGAGGAGGACAGCGTATTCCCTCAGGAACCCAAACTGTGTATGTAAATAACTCTGAATACAGATTGCACTGGAAAATATGTGGAAAAGTTACAGGTACTGGAGAAGACAGTTTGGTGAGTTCTTAAGAGGAAAATAAAATCCCGAGCAACACTGGTTGAATACGCTAGTGACCTATAAACCCCTATATGGCTTAGGTCCAGACTGTTTGAAAGAGCGTATCTCCCTATATGAACATTAGAGCCCTAAGATCTGCTGGGGAAGGCTTTCTCTTGGTCCCGCTACCATCTCAAGCTCACCTGGTGAGGACATGGGAGAGAGCCTTCTCAGTGGCTACTCCCACCCTGTGGAACTCTCTTCCGTGGGAGACTAGGCTGGCCCCCTCCCTGCTTTCCTTTCATAAACAGGCAAAGGCATTTCTTTTCAAGCAGGCTTTTAAAGGGTAAGCTGGGAAGCTTTTATTTATCTATTAAGCTTTTTTTAACAAAAGCCTGCAAGTTTTTATAATTTTATATGTTTTTAATGTCTTTAACTGTTTCAAATGTTTTAATTTTTTTAAAACTTTTTTAGAAGTTGCTTTGGGTCCCACTTTGGTAGAAAAGGAAGCAATTGGTCAATAAAATATTGGTAACCTCAATGTTATGAATCACAACCCAAAAACCTCATACAAAACTCCATATAATAAAGAAAATTTCACACAAAAATTTCATCTCAGGAAGTAGTGGGTTAATTTAAACTTACCTAGGAAGCAGGGGTGAAAAGTCCTTGATAATGCTAGGAGTTTCCTGGGAATCTTTCAGGTTGAGGGAAACATCATGTAGATCTCTGAAATAAGGTCAGTTTCCACAGAAGCAAAACTTGAGACTTTCGGAGACAATTTTCTTGTCTGGAGAGGTTCACAGATAGATTTCTGCTATTAAAGATTGTTTTGCTATAGGACAATGAATGTATTTTACAGATATTCATCAACTTCACTTTGGATGGACACTTTTAAGATATACAAATGTAAAATCTACTAAATAAGGGTGCAGATCTGTGGCCCTCCAAAATATAGTTAGACTACCACTCCTATCATTCCTGATAATTAGCAATGCTGGCTTCAGTGGATGGCACGTGGCTCTCAACAGGGTAATGGGGAACCTGAGGAGCACAGGTTCCCTACTGCCCATGTTTCATAGAGAAGCACAATAACAACATGCATTGTTATAAAAGATCCTCAGTGAATATAATTGTCTGTAATTTCAGTTTGGCCTTTAGTATTTATTGAAAATGACTCAGTATTTACAGTATATTTATCACTTCCCATTATACTTCTTATATATAAGGGATGGAGGGGAAGAGATTTTATTGTTACTAATATTCTATTGCTAGCCCTTCCCTTGCGTTATTAGGTTCATGTGTCAGCTTTCTGTGATATCACAACAGTTCAGCCAATGATAGATACAGACAACACCGGTCCTTTATTAGGCAGGGTGCAAGGGCAGGTTTTCAGTTGTCTGCTGCTCTTGTATTTCCCTGGGTTGTGTGACAGCAGACGGTAGAACATAAGGATTGCTAGCAGATTATTGTCATCAGCTTGCGCTTTTACTACAGATGTGAAAATCAGGGTAGAAAACTGATATAATGTATGTTGCTACAATATATGTTATGTCACATACAAGCCCATTAATATCTCACCACCAGGTTGGTATTTCATATGAACTAGCCCTGTGTCTTAAAACTAACACAGAAAGAAGAGCCTGAGTTGAAACATAAACATGGGTGCTGACTTATACAGTGCATTTTAGCTGAATTTTCTAAAATGTAGATAATGATAATAGTAAAACCTAAAGCTTTTATTTTACAAAAGATGCGTCTTAAATAAATAAGCCAGACTGTGTCCATTATATAACCCACGCCACCCACCCTGAGAGGAGCTGAACTTGTGTGAAGCTTCCATTTCCAACTCTTGTCAATTTGCAGGAGCTGGTGTGTAAAAGCACTTTAGTAGGAAAAAGCAGCAATCTCCATGCATCAAAGTTAGATGGTGGCGGGGTTATCACTCCGTGAAAATCACATAAACATTCCCCATATGAAATATTATTCATCAGGGCAAAGCCCTCCAAGGGTTTCGCAGATGACAATAGTGTCAAGAAACCTCTTTTTGAAAAAGAGAAGAAATGTATTTCACTTCTCGGATTGCTTCTGTAGCCAGGCAGCCGGCAGTACAGCGAAGGAGGGAATGAACATAATTGAGTCGAGAATTAGCAAACCTTAAATATCTGTCGCTGCAATATCATTACCCATAAACTTGCCCTTTTCCCACCCCTTTTCTCCCCAAAGACCAACATCCCATAACTGCAGCAAGACGGAATATGTTCTTTCGAACAGCTAAATCAACAAGGTCTCACATGAGTAGTGCCGAGTTGGTGTGGTTGACTGGTTTCATGAAAAACTAATCATGTATTCATCATTGAGATCAAACACTCCCCAAGTAATTACTATCAAAACCAATCTGAAGGGGAAAATACTGAAGAAGTAACATGGCTGATCTAATCAGCTGTAGAACAGAAATGGTTCTTTTACTTTTTTTAAAAAAATGATATAAGCTTAGGTGAAAAAAATAAATAAATCTCAATATAGTAATTGTATTTTTATAATTAAGGAAGAAAAAGCTGTCTCCTAGTCGTCAATTGCTTCAAATCAACAATTGCAACTTTAGCTTCGACTACTTGGATTCATTATTATCATACATTTGTGAACTGATTTTAACTCACCCTAGCATGTACATAATAACCTTCACAGAAGTAGTGTGTTTTTCCATGACAGCTTGCAAGATAAAAATGTAAGGAGATCAGTAAATTTTCCAGTAAAAAACAAGAGCCATGGAACTAAAAGATGCAAGTCTTTGCAATATTTTATAGATCTTTCCCATTTCTGTACATCAGAATGGTGATTTTTTTTTGTTTTTTTAAAAGAACACTATCTTAATGGAAGGATATGGAATTCATTATTTCCAGTCTCCTGTCATTACATAGTCTCAGTATTGTTCAACAAAAAGGATTTTTTAATAACATGATCCATATGTAGGTATGTATTATATAAAATCTAGAATAATATTTTTCCAAGAGAGATGCAAAGTAGTGACCCTCAACCCCCCCCCCCAAATAACTCCTGTAAGTAAGAGGCAAAACATAGTATTGATAAATGAGGCATGTCCACTCCTAACTATTGGTGAAAGGAATCAGATACAGCATTCAGCAGCATGCATTTTCCTCAATATTTCATTTTAATCACAAAGCAATTACCAAAGCTGCCAAACTGATATTAGAATATCTCCACTGAGCTTCACTTTACCCTGTAGAAGTACGGTACCTGTATTTTCTCATGAGACAGAATGTTGGCTAATCTGCTGCCCAAAATCAGAGTCAAAGTAAAGTCAAAGTCAAAGTAGTCAAAGTAAAAAAGAGAGAAAGGGGGAACTGTTTCCCTTTCTTGCAATTTGAAGGTGGATGGAGAGTTTTTAGGGCAGAGGGCAAACCTTGTGATGTACATCCATGGTCCTCCAAAGCTTGTGCCCATCATGCATATTTCTTTCAAATCCTGTTATGTCTGGACAGTTTAGTTGGAGAGCTAGTGTGTTTTGCATCCCCCATCCTCAGTATTTTGCCCAGGTGCTGTGAATATATGTGAGCTTGGGTAAAAAACAGCAAACAAACAAACAAACAAACAAACACAAACAAACAAAAAACCCTTCCATTTTCAAAATTCCATTTGTAGACTCTGAAAATAGGAGGACATATTTGATTATTTATTTGGAGGCAGGTAGGTGGTTCAATGACAAAGCAGTGGTGGCATTCTGCCCTTTCTGCCCACTTTTCTCCTTCACAACAATGTTCCCATGCATCAAGTGTTGTTGTTATGAGCAGACAGGTTGGCTGCCTTGTTCTCCCACAATGGCTTGCTTAGAATGATGCTATGTCATAACATAGCTTTAGACGAGAGGGAAACAGCTAGCATCCCCACTTCAGATTCTAACATCACTACCTCTCCTTCTGAAAATAATATGACTTATTTTTATTTTTATTTTTATGAAATAAAATTCCCTTTTTCTCCTTTTTTCACTCTCTCCAATGTGCTGGAAAAGTTTCTAGCTGAAAAACAAGTATAATCATTTGGGCACAGGAGGCCAGCTTTCAATGACTTAAGTCATTAAAAGCATGGTCTGCCTCTCTCTGCAAAAACTGGGAAGAATAAGCTGTACCATGTATGTATATTCAAGCAATTTATGATCCTAATCTTTAAGACATTCATTCTCAAGACTTTCAGTGCAAACCTCACAGGGTGTTCCTCTTCACAGAGTGTGAAACCACTGATTTTATACAATCCCCACTCCCAAGCTGAGAACTTACAGCAAATTTTGTATTTCATAAAGAGGGACATCAAAATGCACTGAAATTTTCACTGGCTTTTCAGTAAACCCTGTCCAGAGGAAATGCAGATCTTGGTTGACAATTAAAAAGGAAAAAATCTATAATGCAGAGCCATTTCTGTCTTTTGTAACTAATGAAGGGCTTTTAGTATTGACCTGCAACCAGCCTAATAATGGCATTGACTCCACTCATTTAAAGTCATAAATTTAAAGACATGGCAAGACCTATATTAGAATAATAAACTCAAATGTTCATTTCAGTTTAAGAAAACATCTGGCAACCAATTGAGCATTGCAGATACTCATGTTGCATTCATTCCAGTAGTACCATATGGTTTTAACAAATGGTGCAATTCTTTTGTTCCTGATTTTTTTAAAAGCAGCTAGAGACAGATAGTAATTGTGTGTAGATTTCCCCTTCACCCAAATAGCTAAGGAAAACTAGGTGAGGTGTAATTCTTGTAAGTACATTATTGAATAGGCTCTACATCCACAACCAGGAGATAGGTAGGTGAGCAAGGAGGGGAAATACAGCTCCATGAGATCAATGGAAGTCTGTCCTGCTTGCAGAGGGATGTTTGGGGTTAACCAAGACTTTATGCCCCCTTCACCTGCTATGTCCATAGGCTTAAGAACATACCCTTTTAGATGCCTAATGTGGATTGTGAAATGTAATCTGGAAACGAAATCATTCCACTCTCTTCCAAAACTGGTTCAGAACTGATTCAATCACCTCTCAAGTTTCTCTTCTCCAGGCTAAACATATGAAACTCCCTGAACCATTCCTTATAGGGTCTGTTCCTCCACAGACAACGACCCCAAAATTGCAAATCAAGAGAGACCATAGACCCTCTCTCATCTATACTTTTGCTAATTTCTAGTCTGCACATTGCTTGACACCTTGTGTAGCTTCGTGGTTTGTGCTGCCCTGTTGGGTCAATTCTGAAACAGTTTTGTGGTGGGAGAATGGATCTTTGTTCAACACAGAGATAAGACTTGTGGAGTTATGGCAAGTGAATGGATGCTCAGAAGAAACAGCTCCTTTTGCTGAGTTATTGCTTCCTTTCTTTTTCCATTTAAGGAGGTAATGCTGCCATGAATAAAGGGAACATGTGGTTGTTGCTAGAGTTCCCCTGGTTATATATTGCATGTAAATTTGTGACTGGAGGTGGATTCATTAATAAAGTCAATAAGGAATTTATGTCCTCGACCAAGGCAGACGTAACCATAAGAGACTATTTCCATGGAAGACATTTATGAAATGCATTTAATTTGCTGATTTTATTTGAATTGAATAATTATTTGGGGGATTTAAAATGATGTTTGTAAAAGTAAGATATATTGTACCATATTAAGATGGAGCGGACTGTTAAAAGAAAAGAAAAGAAAAGAAAAGAAAAGAAAAGAAAAGAAAAGAAAAGAAAAGAAAAGAAAAGATGGTAGCTGATGTAGAATTTTAAGAGCAGATTAAAGTGATATGAATCAGAGCTTCAAAGTAATTCATTGTGGAATAAGTATTAATTATAAGTAATTCCTTTCCATGATAATTAAGGTATTACATTACAGTCATTACATTATGACTGTAACTTAACAAAGAAGAATTTCATTCATTTTATGATATCACTGTAATGTATGAGTTAATTTTATAGTTATAGGGGCTGTGATCTCACTAAATTGTGGAGAAGAAATATCACATGGTTCCAGAGCTTGGAAAAAGTTTCTCTTTTTTCACATGATAATTCACAGAATTTCATTGGGAGTTGGGAGTTTCAATATAAATGGGGTGGTGAATCTGCTTGGGACTTCAGTCTAAATATTGAAGCTATCCAGCATACTGAACAAATAGATCAGCACCTTGGATACGTCCCCTAAAACAGACATTAGAGTCACTAGCCATCTCTAGGGACTGAAAGCACATTCAAAAATATTTGGAAAACATGTTTTTTTGAGTATTGAAAACCCCTGATGAGAAGAATCCTGGACTGACAAGAATCTTGCAGTTCAGGACTTATTCTGAGCAAACATCCTATGTCATTGTTTTGAACAGAAAACAGCATTTTCTGCATGGAAAACAATAAGCCAATGAAAAAATATTAATTCCTGCACAGAAAATGTTGATTTCTGTGGAACAAATGCGTAAATGAGGATTTATTCTGTGTAAAATTTGCATAGGGTTAATTTGCATAAAAACAGCATTTTCTGCACAAGAAGTATTTCTGGAAATGTTGTTCTCTGTGTGGAAAATTCTGTTATTGTGGATTAATTCTGTGTAAAATTCACGCATGATTGATTTGCATAGAAAGAAGCCCTATTTTCCCTGCAGAAAATGCTGTTTTCTGCACAAAACAACCACATGTGAATTTTGTGTAGAATAAGTCCTGAATTGTGAATAGTCTTTGAAAACAGCATTCTCTCAGCAAGAAGAAAATTGCTGAAATTACTCATTGCTATGTTTGAGAAAAAGCTTAATGAAGAATAATATCTCTGGAATCCACTGGAGGATCCTGTATACAGCATGGCCACAGTATGTTGGATGTTGTTGGATGTGGATAGGTTCACATGTAAAAATATCAGCTGCAATTCTGAAGGGCTCCATGTGTACACAGTAGGCCCGCATGAATATCTATACTATGCTGAGACAGATACTACTACCTCTGACTAGTCTTTGGCGCCTCCCCACAGCCATTCTGTGCTTTGTGGGGGGCAGGCAGGGTCACCACAATGTCTGGCTGCATCCCCATTATCAGACATGAAATGATTACAGAAGTGCTGAGATCACCAGAGAACAGTGTGAGATCTTAGTGCTGATGTCATCATTCCATGTCTAGTTATGGGGAGACATTTTGCAATTGTACTTACTTCCCACAAAGCAGGGAATGGCCATGCATGGGGGGATTCAGAGGCTGTTCAGTAAGTCAGGGGCCTTTGGGAAATGCAGAGGAAGGAAAGGAAGGAAGGCCATTGCAATGCCCCCCAAAAGTATATATGCACATGTAAGGGAAACTTGCATGTACCTACGTCCCTAATCAGATGCCAGCCATCTAATATATAAAAGTCAAAATTTGTGAGTTTGTCTGTGTCAGGCAAGCAAAGACTTCATATGATTGTTTCAGGCAATAAGATTCATATGATTGCCTGCCTGTGAAGATTCTGTGGAATCTTGGGGCTTGCAGTTTAGGGAGGGGCCTTTAGAATTCTCAGCCAGAGAGCTCTTGGGCCTCAGGCTGGTTGCTGTGGAGATGAGGCCCAGCAGCAGGAAGGAGGAGGCCAGTGTATTCCCTGAGAAACCAAATTTCTGTATGTTAACTCTAAACACATATTGGATTAGGGAATATGGGGGAAAGTTGCAGGTATTGGACAAGGCAGTTTGGGGAATTAGAGACATGGGATCTCAAATTTGTGTATTTCAACAACATCTAACTCCTAAGGTAAGGTAATTCCGAAGGTATTTCTAACAAGTATTACCTATGAGAAAATAAAATCCCAGGCAACACCTGCTAAATACGCTAGATGAGTATAAAAACCAGCAAGTAGGCAAAATTTCTATCTGATATTTGTTATGATGCTTTGCACTTCCCACTGTCCCCCAGATAAATTACACCAGTTGCAGAGTGCTGAAGAAAATCTCTCCTCTGAACGTATTGCTTGCCTTGGGGGAAAATCCCCCATTAAGAGCTAATAAGGAGTTTCCCCTTAACACAAACACTAGCTTCAAGATCACTGTGAGGGAGGAAAAGGTTAAATGTCCCTCCGTGCCAGTTTTGATTCCATTAATTTCCATAAATGTCCCTCCACATGCTCTCCACTGGATACTGTTTGTATTCTTGAAAAGTTACTAGGTTAGATGCAAAGAAGCATCTACTGTAAGCTCCCTGAGAGGACTTTCCAAGACAGTCTATGGCATGGGAGCCTGTTGCTCAAGGAAAAGAAGTTAAAAATTTCTGTGGGCCTACCAAAACACCCATGGGCCTGCCGTAAATAGTTCCTTGACCACCAGCCAAGAGGAGGACTTGCTAAGTAGGATGCTTATGCAGTATGGTTTGTTTTGGTTTATTGATTGATTGAGTGATTGGTTGAATTTCTGTTCCACCTTTCTCCCAAATGGGATTCAAGGCATCTGTTGGTTGGGTTGAATGGAAATAATACATGGTGGGTGATTCTCAGAATGCTTGATAGGTTGCTATTGAGCCTCTACTTAAAATCTCTACTGAAGGAGAGTCTATTACCTTCTAAATAGTCCCATTATCAAACAATGTATCATCAAGAAGTTCTTCCTAATGTTTAGCCACAATCCCTTTTCTTGTAATTTGAACCCAGTGGTTTGGGTCCTTCTCCTTTTTAGAGCAATTAAAAAACAGAAAACAAATTGGTGCCTCATTTACATTGTAGCTCTTTAAATATTTGAAGATGGCAATTTTCATCTCTTCTACAGACTAATCGTACCCAATTCCTCCGACCTTCCCCCATAGGACTTGGTCCCCAGGCCCTTCCCCATCTGCACCCTCCTCCTCTGGACATGTTCCAGTCTGTTAATATCCTTTTTAAGCTTTTCAGAAATGGGCACAGTACTCCAAGGGAGGCCTAGCCAAGTGTACAATTAGTGTATGTTGCCCCAGCAATTTAGGCAGAAGTGCACTAAAATGTATTCATTCATGACTGAGCCAAATCTAGATTCTCATGCTAGGAAAAAGGAGAGAGGAGAAGAAGAAGAAAAGAAGAAGAAGAAGAAGAGCATTGACCTACTGAGCTGTCTGGCTGTAATGAAATATTAACATCCTTTTGGTAGTGCAGGAGATATTTAGAATTATTAGAAGTGTTCTCTGTCTCCATATTTTTCATAAAAAAACCAAATGTACTTTTCTTTTTCTGCTTTAATGGACAACTAAGGCTCATGCCACACATTTTTATGTCCTTAACTCCAGGCAGTATACATGGTTTTTGTGAAAGCATGCATGTGGGAGCCCCCTTTCCTTCAAGGCCCCCTCAGGTCGACATATGAAATAATGGAGTTATACAGGGTGGGAAGCACTCTTTTACTGTTCTAAGCTTCTTTCCTGTGAAGTCCTATTTGGGCTGTTTCATTTTGCCCATCTATAGATCTTAGTTTAGATCTATGTCTGTGTGGCAATCGTGTGGTCCATGGGTTGCATGCAGCCCTTTGTAAGGTCTGGTGTAGTTCTTCAGATCTGTACTAACTATTGCTCCCGTTTATTTTTGATCAAAAGGTGTCAGAAGGTCTTTGGTGGGGTCATGACATGCTGTTTAAGTTGGCTCCCCATCCAGAAACAGCCAGCCCACCCCCCAAAATGTCTGAGAAGTGACTAGAAGTAATGAGTTGTCATTTCCGGTCACCCAAAATGGTGGTTGCGGTAATACCCTGTGGCTTTTGGATTTGAAAAGTAGGCAGTGCAGCCCTCCAGCTTCTGAAGCATGCACACCTCTGTTCTATTTAGATCTGGATCTGTCTTTGGATCAAGGTAAATGCATAGACTTAGCCATAGGTTTACTGAGATACCCTCTGTTACTTTTTTTGAGATATTTTACTAGTATACCTATGATCGCCAAGGATAAGTCATTGTGTGGAATGCTGGTGTATTAGTATACTGATCAGAGAGATGGAATCATCTGCAGAACCTCACTAAACTATGTTTTATGTCAATCCTAGTTTTGATATGGCATCTAGAATATAGAGAAAATATTCATACACTTCAGTGGCTTGTTGCAAGGATTTATACGACTTGCAACACATTTCTTCTAGTCAATGTATATAAGGTATGGTTGCAACAATATGTGGAAGTAAGCTTCATTAATTTCAATAGGAGTTGCTTCTAAGTTAATGAGTATAAGATTGCAGCCTCAGTGAATAGGTTAGATTAGATTGGTATTTCCTAGCCCATCAAGCTCTAAATGTACAAATGAGAACTCCCTTTATCCTCAACCAACATGGCCATTCTGACTGATGGTGGTGGGAGTTACAGATCAAAGTATCAGGAGGGTGCCAGGTTGATGAAGTCTGATAGATTTATGGTTGAGCCTCCAGTTCACTGGGAAGCAGGTGTTAAACAAAGCAGTCTAAACAAAATCTAGCCAGAGTTAAATGCTTCAATCTAGTGATGGTCATGTATTAATTGTCTGGAGGGACCTCATAACACTGAAAGGGAATCTGAGGCCATTTCTCTTGCCCCACAGCTGAGGTTGGACAGCTCCTTTTCCCCTCTGTCCATTATAGCCATGCACTAAATTTGGACTTCTGCAGGAAAAGAAAATGTGGATAGATCTTGGCATGTATGGATTTCCAAGCCCTCTGGAACTCAGGACTTCAGGTTGCACAGAAAACCTATTAATATGGAACTATTTAAGTGCATGCTTTTCTTCTTATCCTGTTCTGACCTTGACCAGTGCTCTGCAGAATATGATGTGGCATGGCAGCCACATGGAGAGTTTAATAGGAGCAAAGTCTAGGAATAAGCTCATGTCTATTATTATTATTCCATGTCAAGTAGTCTCTTCTAGGATTTACTCCACCTGGGAAAAGTAGTAATGGAGGAAAGCTTTGGTTTGGATCCTAGCACTCTTCTCAGACAAGTCAGTCTGCATTTGCTCCCCTCTCTGATGAAAATGTGGGTGTAGGAGGAGGACGCTTCCTTGGTGTGTGTATGTTTATGTGTGTGCTTGTGCACGTGCATGCATACACAGGCTCTGAAGGCACAGTATTCAGAGCTCTTGCTTTGGGGACTTTGGTTTAAGGACCTTCTAATTCAAAAAGGTCTGATGGAAGTACATAGTGCCTATCCTGATTCTGGGAAGTCTTGGAATTATTGTCCAAAATAATTTTTTCCCAGTCTTTGGGCACATTCATTGAGGCCATGGGTTAGGCCTCTTCACAGCACTTCTGCCTCCAATAACATTGGTCCCATGGCTCTGACCTTTCTGTCTGATGCAGGGCCCAGACTGAGAAATCCTGCCATAGCTAACTCATGCCAGTCAGGGGCATAAAGTCTACCCTTGTTTTTTACCTTAAAGTAAATGGAACTCCGAAGTCTGTGAGATAGAAACTAAGAACAGCTATTAGCCTGCAATCACTCCTCATCATTGGCCAGTGTGTGGGTGGGTGAGTGGGTGGGTGGGGTGGGAGGGAACATCCAAAGGATGTTATGAAATTGTAGCATAAATTTTCTAAACATGATGGGAAGGACGGCATAGGCACAGCTGCCACTCTACCAGGCAATGGCTTTTCTTTTGTTTTGGGCCTATGAGAAAGGGTGGAAGCTCTGTACTAAAGTTCCCAAACATTTTGAGTTAGATTATGGAGAAAGAAGAAGACAGAAGACATTGCAAAATACAAGCCTACACAATTAAACTTTCTAATGATGTAGGAACCATTTCAGAAGCAGGTCAAAGTGACACAGTTCAATTCTACAACTGGCTGAAAAATGCATTTCTGATTGTTTTGATGGATGCCTTTTCTTTCACTGCCCTTTTGGTTGAGCAGTCCTTCCCCCACCTCTCTCCTTCTCCACCCTCCATAACAACAGGAAGCACAATGAAAGTCATGTTTACAAATCTTGCATGCAAATGATTTGTGAAAGAGCCATGATATGCAGCAATTTAAATTTGTTGACAGAGTTGCTAAGATACGACCCCTTTTGATTCTCTGAAATTCTGTTTGATACCGCTCTGTGCGCTGACAGCTGAAGTTATTGAACAAGAGTGAGGACTCTTTAAAAAGGTGGGGAGGGGGAGAAAATCCTGACATTTGCTATGTTTTTGGAGCCTGTAACACAACACAGAATATTTCTCCAGGTGTCGGTTTTACTCAGCAGCAGAGTGTTGAATTCAACGCCGTGCTGCTTTTCAGATCCCCTGTATGGTAATAAATGGTTTGAGCACTGAATTCTTCTGCTCCTCCCACACACATACAGTTGCTTCACAAAGGATTTATGAATCTCATAAGGTTCTTTGACATCTCCCTTTTAAGTCCCTGTATTTTTACTAGGTGCTCTTGAAATATTCATTCTCTAACATATGTACACATAGAGGCTAATGGGCAGCAAGCACTACATTCCCAGTTTTCTAAGTCTCTGATCCAGGAGAGAGGAAAGGAAAGAGACACTCTTCTCTAAGAACCATATGCTCACAATAATGACAACAACGACAATAATAGACTGCAGCAAGGCTGTCTCAAGACATTTTGCTGCCTGAGGTGGGACAGTTAATGGCGCTATCTACCCACAAGCCAAGGTCTAGAATACTCAAATACTCAAAGCCAGCCAAGTTGTGCTGGCATATTTGGTTGAAAAATAATACACCTAATTCCCTCTCAGTAATAACAATACAATAACAGCACATTAAACATATAACAATATGCTGCCCTTTCATGACACAAAAATCTGCAGAGAGAGGTGGCTCTCTTGTATGGTCTGATTAAAAAAGGAGGGATGGAAAGTCAAATTGACTTTAGTCTTTCAGCCAACATGAACATTCTAGTTATTTTTTTAAAAGACCTTCATAAACAATTATATTTTTACCTGCTCCTTAAAATGGGAAAGGGGAACAATTGTGGCACCTGGTACTGCAAGGATATTGTTCTGTCTTATGTGATGATTGAACTTGGAGAAGGCAATATTTTACTGTCTTCATGTGTTCGTGCTCTAAAGTGCTCCAAATCTCTCTTAGAGATCCTCCATCTCATCTTTTTAGCTCAGAGGACAAAACATTTCTTGATGTTGGCCCTCTTGAATCAACTACCATGCAGAAATATGTATGGAGAGAAAATCTAGGTGATATTTTTTTTTCAATTAGGAAATCATTTTCACAAGAGATGTGTAAAACAATACTAAGTGGGGGGAGAGGTGTAGAGGAAATATTACTCTTTTGTAGCCACCCTGGGAATACCAGCTGGCTACCAATAGTTACAAAATACCTTATAGAAAGGAATATAGTAGGGATGGGCCAACCGACTCCCCGAATCCTCGAATCCTGGGCAAGGATTTGAGATTCCCAAATCCGAATTTCTGTGCCAAAATAGGCAAACCAAATCTTTCAAATCCACCAATCAAATAGTTTGTTGGAGACCGGGATGCCTGAAAACCTAGGAGACCAGATACACAAGGGGAAATGATAAGAAAGTGATTTTTTCCCTTGGAATAATAATGGCCCTTGCTAACAATTTCAGAAATTACATCTGGGGTTGTATTCTAAGATATTTAAATTGAACATTTCATATTTAAGTTCAGCACTTGACTGGAAGGTACAGGCTTGAGATTTCAAGGACAGCTGAAAGATTCCTTTGCATAGCTCACTTGCAAAACTCTTTCAGACACAATTCTAGGGTTTGTAGTTTTACAAGATGTCACAGCCTTCTCTGCCAAAGTGTGCTGGAGCATGATCAAACCACAAACTCCAAGATGCCAGAAGGATTTATGCAAAGAAAATCCAGTTTTGACCTGGATTATGTCTGTACTTTAGTATGTGGCCCTGTTTACACAGGCAGGAAAATGTGGGACTAAACCACATTTTCCTGCCTGTGTAGAAAGCGCCTTCATGTCATTTTCAGTCTGGGGAGATCCTGAGGCAAAACTGTGACAATTGTCCTGGCCAGATTTCTACAGAGGGAGGATTGCCTTTGCCCAGGCTTTTGCTAAGGCTGAGAGAGTGTGTCTTGCCCAAGATTATCCTTCTTTTCCTTACTTTTTAAATTCTTTTTAAAAAAAGGATTCAAAAGAGTCAAGATTCATGAGATTTGTGGATTCCCAAAACCTTCCAGGGATTCAGATCCGGATCCGGATCCGGATCCAGAAAATTCTGGATTCATCCCATTCCTAGAATACAGAAAATAAACAGAAAACAAGAGGCATTTTCCTAGATTGGATAAAATTATATATTTCCCTAGAATTTATATAAGAAAGAATGTGTTAGTCTCAGAAGGAACATGGAAGTATACACTTCTGAAAGTGAAAACATCTGATATGTAGCTGGAAATATCAGGGTGGTAAACTTCTTGGGAGGAGTTGAGATGGATAGCAACATTTTGTAAATTGTTGCAGAAGAGCTAAACAAAATGCTAGTAATCCAATTTAGAATTGTATTGATGAAATTTGTCAACAACGCAGCATTCTATTTTTTAAAAAATGCCCAATAGGCTCTCCCCAGTGATTTGGTACTGACTGGTTGGGACATTAAACTGAGAGTGGATTTATTTTTCATTCAGGAATTTGGTAGAATATTGCCCCATAGCTTTCCTAGTATCTTCATAAGCAAAATTGACACAGAACAATTCTATCCAGGTGTACTCAGAACTATGTTTCAATGAGTAGAGTGGAAGAGCTATTCAATCCTGAGTCTTGAGGGGTCAAACGGAGAGAGAGAGAAAGACTCTTCCCGCACATACATATACTGTTCTTCACACACACTCACATGTACACACATTCTTCACCTATCCATCCATATCTTAGTGAGCAGGAAATATTGCTGGGGAGGAGCGAAGGTAGAAGCCACTCCCCAGCAAGTCTGCTGGAATTGTTTCTGTGCCACTGCTAACAGTGGGGAAGCAGCAATCTGTGAAGCAAGATGTCCCCTTCCCCTTCAAAAGTGATTACAAGGCCAGACAGGGAGCAGCTGAGGATTGAATCAAAGCTTCAGGATCTGTATTCTGAAGTAAATGATTACAGCCAAGGCCAGTAATAGCAAAGAATCTGTGCTAAAGTAATTACTACTTCCTGAGTGCTGCCAGACACATGTTGGCTAGGACAGAAGGAATGGGGTGGCTTTTAAAAAGAATTTTCTCCCTCTTCTCCCCACATTTTCCTTCTCCTTTATTTTCCGCTGGTTACAGTGGGAGGGAGACCCCCAGATCTGACATTGCTCTCTGCTCCCCCCTTCCAAGGACATATCAGGGAAATGATAGGGTTTGGATGCACTGTATCTCCCAATCCACCACTCTTGACGTACTCGTGGAATACTCCCTTCTTATACCAGAAGACCACTAATGGGGCAGACATCCTTGGTAGCAGAGTATTTTTTTTTTTTGCTGGCTACGGAAAGATTTCAGCAACTAAGCTCATTTTTCAAGGGCAGATTCCGATTCTCTGCTCACAGATGGGACACTGTGTGATATTCTACAAGATACCCTCTCAGGTACTTCAGAATTACTCCCCCTCCCTGCTTTTTTGTTCCTTTTCAGCAAAGGTACCTGCAATAATCCTTATGTTGTTGCAGCATTCATGAGCTTTAGTGGTGAAACATTTTTGAATTCTTGGCATACCCATCTCCTTCTCAGCCAGTAGGAACTCCTACATTACCATTATAGTCACAGGATGAATGTGTTGCCTCTGCTTTAATTTTGACATTAGTAGGTATTCAGGGTAGTATGGTGGTGCTTGGAGTAATATGGCTACACTTAGCATAAATCTCTTATCAAGCACACTGAATGGATACTTAAGTCCAAAACACTTGGGTTGGCACCAGATTTACGGCAACTAACTGAATATAAACCCCAGTAAAATTATTTAGTATAAAGTGGATTTGTATATTCATATACTGGTTGAAAATGGGAATAAAGCTGCCAGACTGAAATGTTACATTAGAGAACAAAGCTTTGTTTTTGAGCTAGAGTTTTGATGTTTTAAAATCAATGGCATGCTCCTCACCCCCTGTGATTGCCAAATGTCACTTGTTTTATGGACGCTCCTTATTTTCACAGTGCTGCATCTCCCATGATGTCTTTATGGGGATGGAGCATTCTCAGCTAATGGATATATAAAATAAAAAAAGACACCTGGCAATCCTAGAAAGGGATAATATGGTGGAAAGGATAAAAGGCAAAGCTCAAAATTTGACTCGTTTGCTCAAAGTTGCCCTTTTAGCATCAGTTTATCACCACCATTCATCTTTAAATACACTCATAGTGCAAGAGAAATGCTGGAAGCTCTTCTGGAGTCTGGATTCCTCCCCTCCCCTGCTTTTTTGCAAGAGAAAGGAAATTGAATGTGGCAGCTTGACTAGGAAGTGCTGCTGGGAGGGCAGAGGCAGTGAGGATTCTGAGAGCTGGCAGAGAAAAGCAGAGCCCAGGTAGATGTGAGGGACAGGAATCATTTGCTTCCTTCTGAAATATTGAAGAATGATTTGAACACAAATACCTTTAGAAGGCTAGTCTCTCTACTTTCCATCTTCTTTGTTTCCCATTAAGGTGGGATTATTGCAATCAGAAGCTGTATTGTAGACAAGCACATGGATATGTGGTGAGAGCCACTGTGCTTTAGTAGCTCAAGTGCTGCTGGTGGATTCCATCATTTTGGGGGTCAGGGTTCAACTGAAACTATTGAATCCAAAAAGCTCCCAGGGTATGGGTGTTGGAAACTCCCCACAGAGCTATGAAATTAGACCTTAACCTACCCTCTTTCTTATTCTCCTCCCCCACACCCCACCTCACTTACTTGACCTACCACACACAGTTGTAAGGATAAATGTGTGAAGGTAGAAAGCCATGTGCACTGCCTTGAGCTTACTGGAGGAAAAGTGTGATAAAAATGTAATTAATGAAAAAATACCAGAGGGCGTTTGCTTTCTTTCTCATTACTTTGCTTAAACCATTGCAGACCAGTCACTAAAAGTATGAAGCACTTCTCATGTGAATGAGGAAGTTTCCTGGAGACCCTGTTTCTAGCCTTCTGATAAATGAATGCTTTTTGGTGCCTGATGTTGCAAGTATTTTTGTTGAGACCCATGAAAGATCTGCAACTGTATGCCCTACTGAGAAGGAATAGGTACTCTTTGGCATAACTTTCTTCAAGCTTCCACCTCTCAATTCAGAAATTTGCCCATTCAGACATTCTGCTATTTGGTAGAATGTGGTGCCTGTTTCAGATTATTGATTCTGGGAAGCAGAATCAAGTTGCTGGAGGAGAGAACTGTGTGATAAGCAGCCTGCTGACCATTCACTAAACTAGCCTTCACCTACATTAGAGGGTGCTCTTCCATCACTAGTCTTGAAGAAAGATTCAGCTGCCGACTTTCTCAGTGGTTGTATGTGGAACTAAAGGGGGTCCATTCTTGTTCTTTACCTCAGGCAAGAAAATACCACAGGTCATCCCTAAAATTTGCTCTGTTTCTTTGGAAATGATTGGTTAAACAGAAGATGAAAACAGAAGTTGTAGCTTGTCTTGCAGGATCCTTCCTTGGTCTATTTTGCCTGTCTCTCTTCTGCCTCTGCTATGGGAGTATTCCTGGTAAGGATGAAAAGTTGCAATGAATGATGGGAATTAATGGTGGAAGCTGCTCCATCTCCTATTAAGAACACAATTCTAATTGGCAAACAGGGCCAAGGGCCAGCTTAGCTGAAACTGCTGAATCCAGAAAGCTCCCAGCATATGGGTGTTGGAAAGTACTTTGGACTCTTCTTGTCCTGGCCTAACTTCATGCTGGTATTTTGATCATATCCACGGGCTAGAGAAAGTTTGAATCTGGTATAAAATCAGCACCGGCCTCACCCTGTCCCTTCTATCTGTTTCTTTCTCAGTTTCTCTCTCTGGTTCTTTCGCCCTCCTATCCCAGCCAGCAGAGCAGTTCTGTTATATAGGTTGTTCTCTTGGCATATGATTGAAATCAGATGGAAAAGGGCATTTCCACTGGTTTTGCCTAATTCTCTCCCCCCACTCCCGGTCATATGCACTACCCATTAATACATAACAGTATGAAAAGATCCCTGCTGGATCAGAACAAAAGTCCTTCCTGTTCCCCAAAGTGCCCCACCAGATGACTCTTGGAAATATCATGAGTAGGACGTGAGTGAAACCTCCATCTGCTGATTTTGTTGCCTAGAAATGCCTTTCCATCATTGCAGAACCTTCTCTTTTGCCATCATTACTAGCAATTATTCACAACCATGACTTGTCTGTATCACCATCTTGTATGAATTGATTGATTCCCCTTTTTAAAGATGTCTAAGGTGACAGCAGAGCCAGTGTGGTATAGTGGTTTGAGCACTGGATTATGACTCTGGAAACAAGGGTTCAAATCCCTGTTCATTCATGGAAACCCACTGGGTGACCTTGGGCAAGTCACACTCTCTCAGCCTCAGAGGAGGGCAAAGGAAAACCTACTTTGAACAAGTTGTGCCCAGTAAACTCCCTGATAGGTTTGTCTTAGGGTTTCCATGAGCCAGAAATGACTTGAAGCCACAGAACACCAGCAAAGTTTGTAGCAATAACCGCGACTTGAATTCTGTAGTTTAATTGCATGCTGTGTGAAGTTGTCTCTTTAGTCACTCTTTCTGGAATGCTGTAGCTTAGTCTTGCATGAACAAGTTTCAAAAGTAGCTGGATGGCAGTTCAAAGGAAGAGCAATCAGATAATGAAATGGTGCTGGAAATGTTACACAGATTTGCTCAATGGGCTGCACATGTTCACTTTCCATATATCTATCAATCTACCATTGCATACTCTCAAGGGTACTAAGGCAGGCACTAAATGGCATGGATCCAAAGGGAACTGCAACATTCTTTTTCTCAAATAGAGTCAAGGCAACATATGATTAGCATTTTCTAACATGTTTAAGTACTGCCTGCAGAAAACATAGAAGCTACTGGTATGCAACAGCTTGGGCAGAGCAGTCAGTTACTCAGCACTAGCCTCAGGGCAATTGCAGATGTGATTTTCAAACCTTGGAGCCTCATCTTACCTGTAAAATCAAAATAAATAAAATTAATACAAGAGAAATAGAAAAAGAGCCGATCAGAGAACACTGGAGACATCTGAGCAGGGAAAGTATGCCCAGGGAAGCGGTTCAAATCACTGACTCCCTCCCCACCCTATTGAAAAGACTGGTTGGAAATGGGCTCACCTACTGCTGCATTGCAATTGTGGTAGAACACAATAGGAAATGAAAAAACCTAAAGCAATACCTTGGAAGTACAGAGAACAGTGGACATTGCAGCAGTCTCCCAGGAAGGCTTCTTTCTTCTTGTTCCCAGTTCTTTCTTCTATCTCAGCTACCAGAAATAAAGTGACAATAAGTGTATGGCGCACACCTTTGCTTCCTACACACCCAAAACATGCAGCTTGGGAGCTACCTGATTGCTAAATCAGGATTTTATGTGAGGAAAAATCCCAGAACAATACCATGGCTGAGGGTGACAAATGGATTGTTTTTAGGTGGCAAAACAAAACAAAGAAGGGGATTGCAAGGAGAGGAAAATGGAACAGAACCAACTTTCTCCCAAAAGCTTCCCTCTTTCCTGATGCTATGCAAACTCTATCCTGGTACAAAAGCCTCATGTGAAATTGCCCTGAGTAAGCAAGCACTGATAGAAACAGTTGTCTCTACGTACCTTCTTTTTTCTTTCTCTCTCTCTTTCCCTTCTCATCTCTCTCTGTCTGTGTTTCTCTCTGTCTCTTTCTTTCTCAATGAGGATACTGACTGGGCCCATAAGTAGTGAAGGTAAATCTGTCACTTGTGTTTTTCTCCCACATTTGATCTTGTTTTTTTAAAAAAAGTGTCATTCTCCCTTCTTTATGAAGAATTTTGTCAGTTCTTGTCAGTAAAATGAACCAGAAGGCATTAAGACCAAATTCAACAGGTACAGCTATTTTCTGCACAATGAGCATCGTGTTGTACCTCCCAGAAGTGAAAGATGAGAAGTCCATCAGGAAGAAGAAAAAAAGGTGGGAATTCTCATTCAGTACCACAAACATTCTTGAATGTGCAGGGATTGAAAAATAGACTTTTAAGAGCTAAGCAACCAATTTGGGATAGTTCTTAAGAGAAAAAAAAATAAACTGCAATATACATACAGCATGCACGGTTTAGCTTTTCCTGGCAGATTTTTTTTTCCTGAACAGTGACACTGACAATCTGAAATGTTTTCTTTAGTGTACATGTGATTCTAAACTGCTTGGATCCCTGGTCTCCCTGAAAGCAAATGCAGCTTCTACCTCTGCTTCAATTCCCTTCAATGTTACAAGGAGGGATCAGCGAGTGTTTTCTGCTGAAAACCACAAAGGTATATGTTTGAAAACTTGGTGTTATTATTAGTGACTTTCCTTTCTGTTTCCCATGCCTGTTGAGTAATCTGAGATTAAAAACTAACAAGCATCTGCCCTGTCAGAGATGTGGGGTGTATGTATATTGGTTTTATATTTTGTGTGTGTTTGTGTTTTTGGCTGAGGGCCCATTGGACGTTCCTTATCAGGAGAGCCTTTATGAGTAAAGTGAGAAGATCTCTCAGCAGCTGCCAAAGAAAATGAGCAGTCATCAGAATGGGCAGACCTTTGGCTTGGAAGGCACCTGGTCTCCCTGAAAGGCTTTTGATCACAGTGGTTTCTTATTCAGATTTGACTTCACATTATAGATAATCAATACCTCACAACTGTCCAAGTCCCCGGCCAGACACACATCTCACAATCAGGCAGGGAAGCCTACTAATTGAAGAAAAGTCAGAGACACAGGTACCATTGCCCTGAGGCCATAGACCTGCCTCTGCTCTCTCCTTCTCCCTCACACGCCATTCACCCTCTTCTTTCCTCCACCCGCACAGGATCTGGGAAATGGTGGAAATAAAATTTAGAGACATGACAGGAATGGGAAAATGGGATCAATTCCTGTCACTTGCTACCAATGTTTACTGCTTGCCTATGTCTGCAGAGAGTTTTATTTATTCCCTATTCTCTCGGCCCCCCACCCCCCTTTCTCTCTCCTGACTTAGAGGAACTTAACCTTTTGTAAATGGGAAGGTGGTATCTTCATGCATTTTAAATGGCCTCATCTTCCAGTTTCAAGATGAGTTCAGTTTTCTGGGAGGAAAAGATTGGAACGTTGGCATTTGTTTATTAAGATGTTCACCGAACATTTTGCCCTTCACACCTATCCCTACCTCCAAATCTGCTGACGTCTGCTGTTCTAATATCCGATCCATGATAATTCAAAGGAAACCTTTTCTGTTAATTTGATGAAAATGATCGAAAGTCATTGCAGGCTACAAGGTAAACAGGGGGGTATTCCTCTTTTCTCTTCAGCTGTTATTTCTTTTCCAATAGTAGCCTGTTTAGGGGCTTCAGAATTGGCCTTTGTACAACTACTGTTATACAAATCAAACATAATTTGCCCTGCATGTGTTTCAGAAGGTCAGGTGCTCTTTTCTGCTCTCTGCAGAACGCTCTTTCTGAATTTTTATTTTCATACCAGAAGATATGGGGTACAAAAAACAAGATAGGACACATTTTTCTACATGGCACGATAACACAAAATCACATATACATATTTTGTATCTGAAAAAATGTATTTCTTCTCTCTCTATCCTTTTCAAAAGTAACATGATGTTTTCCACAGGTATATGTGTAAATATCTCTGCCAATGTTGAGGGCAGCAGAGCCTTCTCACACATTCACAGTTACTACTGAGTGAAAGAGAGTGATGCCTCTCGTTCAGGACAGGGTAAATTCCAGTGCCAAAAGATTCTGAGGAAGATTTCGCTGGCACTTCTGCACACAGCTAGTGATCCAATTAGCACTCTGACCAGAAATCTGTGAAATAGAGCATGTAGTGGATCAGAACTTGTGTGTAGGAATCCTAGAGCTATTTGCCACTGGTAGTGGAATTTTCCGTCCTTTGAAGTGGCACTATTTTTTCTGAGTTAATATTGTAAGCACCCTTGACCTTTACATCTCCAGAGGTTTACATTTAGGCTGTATTCCTAAATATACTTACTAGAATACTCACTACCTTTACTAGGAAACAACCCTAGCATTAGATCTAGGGAGGTGGCTTCTTCGGGCAGCTGATATGATATGCCATGAAAAGGAAGCAAATGGTTACTTCAGTTTTACTATAATATGGAGGGGAAGAGATTCTTGTGTATTTCTTTTTCAGTTGTCTAAAATACATGAGTAGCTTTAGGTACTGTGCACTTTAACTTTGTGTGTTGGCGGGGGTAGGTCATATGGCATTTGAACCCGGAGATATCAGAGACTAAGAACAGAACTTGCACATAGAAGGCATGACTCTCCTTCAGCAGTATTTACCCCCACCCCAGTTTGCTGTGACTGAAAAATGTGTTGTAAGCCTCCTCACATTCTGCAAGAAGGACTTCTTTGGTAAATACCACTACCGAGCAGAAAGTACTAGATCTACTTGATAATCCTAACTTGAGGGGACCTACTGAAAAACTCAGCAGTTGATTCAGTGTGGCTAGTCAGCTTGGGATGGGGGTAGATTTTGTTTCATTTTCATTTTTATATATATAAGAATTGATCCAATTTGAAGATTTTTCATATTTTGGATGGAAACAACTTGAGATTCTTTTTTTTTTTAAAGTGCATCATAGGAGAAACCAAAAATTCAGTTTTAAGTGTGCAACAATCTGTTCAGTTATGTGCTCTGTGTTCAACATTAGGATTCAGTGATCACTTATCATGGAACATTTGCTTTGCTCTGGCTTTGGGTTAGAGAAGGACAAGAAGCATCCAGTCCCCTCCACCATCAAGAACTTACTCAAATTCACAGATTTCTTCATAAACAAGAAAGAAAGAAGATGAGAATTTAAAAAGTTTGAAAATACATGAAACCCAGGTGCATAGCTTTGAAAGCTTAACTCTTAAAAGCCAAGTTTTCAATTCCTTTTTATTCCGCCATATTAGTGCTAAAAGTTGCTACCTCTTTTTCTTCTCAGAGCCTCTTCATCTTTAATGCCCATGTGGCCCTCAAATACAATGTGGTCCTCTCCAACAAGAGAATAGCTGTATGTTGCTTATTGAAAACTGGGAAAGCATTTTGTGTTTTTTTGAAGTAGCTACCAAAATTCATAATTTCTATCATCTGGTCAAAACAGATTGATACAAAAAAAGAGTGGGGCAGAAAATGTGCATGAATATGAAAATGCTTTCCCATGAATATGAAAATATGAAAATGACAGATTTCCCATCTCTTGCGCATATACTACTTATGCATACACATCAAGTAACAACTGGGATGACTTTCTATGAAAGTTTTCTATAGCTTCTTATTGACTGCCTTTGTTACATGCATAAAGCAGCTTGGGTGGAGCAGGAAGTTAAGTGCAATTAGCTCAGACATGTTCTGAGTAGAGATAAACATTGTTGAAATAGTTTGTTGATTTAGATCAACACAGCTAACTGTATTTTTTAGATTCTCCTTTAGAGTATGGCTGTGGCAACTGTCATGATGTTCTTCAAAAAAGGCCAGTGTACTACTAGAAACTTGTTGGAAATGAAGCAAAAGTCATCACTTAAAGATTTTTATCACCTATCCTTAATACAGTTCTTTCATTAAAGCCTTAGTTTGTTTCTTCAGTCACTGGTGTCTCCTTAATTAGAATTGCTATCTGCTGCACGTACATGCACTACATCAAACTGGCCAGAAATCTCTATGCACTAAGTTGGTATATAATCATAGGAATATTGGCCCAACTGCTTCCCATCCCCACGTACTGGTCAGCAGATGCTACAATCGATGGAGGTCTGTTTCTCCAGAAGTGGCTAATATTTCCACACTCTCACATGAGCAATCTCCATTGTGACGGGCAGAACAGGGTCCCTGTCACAATTTCCCCACAGTGGAGATTGCTTGCACGGAGGGAGCAGGTAAGAACATCAGCTGCTTCCTTGATGAGAGGAGAACAGACCCCATCGGTCACAGTGGCTGCTGACCATTAAGTGGGGTTTAGGAAGACTTTTCACAGTCCCCATGTATCCCTTAAATGAGGAGATATATCAAGATTATGAGTATGAAGCAATCATGAATGCATAACTCTTGGTCACATATTTGTAACTGCCCAATAGGATTCTGGCCTTTGTTGTTGTTGACTTTATTTGTATCATACCTTTTTGCCAAGACCCAGACTTAAGATGCACTTGCATAGGGATGGGAGGGCAGTTTGCCCTGGGCAATGTTTTTGGGGCAACCCGGTCCATAGCCACCCCCCCATGCATCCTGTCCATGCCCTTATGCACAGTGGCCATGCCCCTTCCCGTTCCCCTTCCACACACTCCAAGCTCCGCCACTGTCAAGGCAGCTTATGTATTAAAAAGGTGACAACTAAAAATATACAGAAACTCAGCATTAAAACCAAGTTAAGCTAAAAACTATATTAAAAACATATATTTTAAAAATATTTTAAAAGTTAAATATAATGCAATTTAAAACAATACAAAACTCGATGCAGTTCTGGATCATTCCCTCTCCTTTCTGGTGATGAATTTCCACTTTTTAAACTGGTCTGCAAGTGGCCACCCAATTGTACAAATGAGCGATTTGAACCAAACATCTTTGTACATGGAAGCACTCGAGTGAATCCCTTCTGCTTGTCTTGCATGGATACAACGTTTTGCACTGGGCCTGGCTTTAAATTGGCCTCAGCCCAAACACTTAACTCTGGTGCATGTCAGCATAAAGAGCTTACTCCACTAAAACGTCTCCCAGTAGGTTGTCTTTTAGGCCTTCATCTGCAAACTGCCCTGTTTATCCCACAAGAGTAAAAATCCATGTGCTCCTGAATTCAAAGGAAACCATGGGATGGCTTGCCTGTTAATTCTTTCCATTATTTTATTGTCAGCTGGAAAGAATCAATTGACAAGAAGGTTTTCTCTGTATTTCTTCTTCTTAAGGATGTCTAGTAAGGAGAAGAACAAGAAAGTTTTCTTTTATGCAGCTTTACGTGGCCACTTCTTTGGTGTCTTTCTTTTTCCGTTTGTTTAAATTGTTGACATTTTGCACTTTTTTTAAGAAACAAAAAAAATCTTTTTTTCCCCCCACTAAGGATCCCATTAATTACATTCAATTCTTTCCACTTTGATATCTCATTAAAATCTTATAAATGATCATGCAGTGACCTTGAAGGGCATGCATAATACATGAAAGTAAACCTGCAGTAAAATGTATTCTTTCACTCCTGACTGCCTTCATCCCACATTTCATTCCCCCATCCCCAATGACCCCAATACGGAGAAGCCGTAGTTAACGCCAGCTAGCTGTACCAAGGTATGCAGTGGTGTGCAAACCCACCAACCCCATTAGTTTTCCTCTCCTGATGACAGCTGCAATATGTTAATGGGCTGGTGTGTTTGGATGCGATGGTTGGCGCTGCTACTTAGGGCATGATGCTAATTACCATAAGATGGTGACAACAGGTGCAAGTGTCACTTCGAATCAGCATCAGGTTGCATGAGAAAAAGAGCTTGCAGCACCCAAAGGAAACTTGCAGAAATTTTCACCAGCAGCCTGTGATTCTCTGAAGAATCCTCAGTACTAAGGACCCATATGTCTGCAAGTGTATGTGTCTGTCTGCCTGACTGCTTTCTCTTTTGAATTAATTTGCCAATGAAGGGAGTAAAGAGAGAATTCAGGACCTTCGTACACATTCTGTCACCTTTAGCCTGGAACAAGGCCTCTTCTTAATGTCCTTTACCTTAGACATCACATACAAAAATAACAAGGCTTTCTGTTAACTTTCTTGGACAGAGGTGGGCATATTATCTTTGTTGTGCATCCAATTCATTTCCAACTTACAGTGACTCTGAAGTGAACCTATCATGGGGTGTTGTTCAGAGGGAGTTTGCCATTGCGTTCCTCTAGGATGAGAGAGTATGGTCATTTCTGCATGATGTCACTATCCTGCAATAGCAATGGGTTGTTTCCACTTCAGGAGCCATGCTACCGGACAATGTCATCACTATCTAGCTACTATCCCATCCCCAACCTTTGCAAACCCACCATATTCTATTTCCAGAAAAAATCCATTGAGTGCCTCCTTTAGTGCTTCAATCCCATCAGCTAGCTCACTGTGGAACCATAATAGCGCTTGATAGCACTTCCTGTTGTTGTGGATCCAGCAGTGGGCAGGCTGTGGGAATGCCCAGCTTTGTCCCCCCTCAGTGACTGCCAGGTGTGGTAACTTCAAAAGCTGTTACCTTTCTGTGTTTATTTTAAAGTTCTCCTTTGACTTAAAACTTTTTTTAAACACATTTTTAGGCATTATAGTATGAAAATGCAGTAGTGTACTAGTATGTTTAGTATGGCTTCAAAAGAAAAACAAAACAAAACAAAATCCCCAATCAATCAGGGGCGGTGGGGTGCAGTGGGGTGAAGGCAGAGAAAGGAAGTGGCCAAGGATGCTGTAGTGCAGAAATAACACCTACGGCAATGCCACTAATCATTTTAAAAGTCTTTATTAATAAGCAAAGCATAAAAGTACATTACTAAGAGCCCCTTCCCTATAAATAGTCAGTTCCCAAGGGTCCATCAAAATGAAAATGTCTTCAATTGCCATGAGAAGGACACCACAGAGGGACCAGTCCAGCTTTTTTAGAAACTGAGATCTAGACCCTGAAAATGGCCACTGAGAATGCCTTCTTTAGGTTCTCATCAGATGTGCCTGTGAAAGCAGTGGGACAGTAAATAGGGACTCCCCCAAGGATCTCAAAGCTCAGGCAGGATTCTATGTGAGCATACGGTCCCACACATAACCAAGACATGATCCTTATACGGATTTGTCTGGGGCTATGGACAGAGCATGGAATGTTACTTTTAAAACATAATTCCCTTTCTCTTACCCTGGAGGCAGCTTGTGGCTTCAGTGTCATTGGGGCAATGATTCCTCTCTGGTTTTCAGTGTGAACTGTTAAGGACTTGTTCAAAATGCTAAATCTACATTGATCAGGTAGGTTTCAGTATCTTGGGTAGTTCTTTTAAAGTCCAGACTGAAAAACACAAAAGCCCTTTCTGCAAGACAACTCTCTTGTGTGTTGTCCCATCGCAATCCCAGCAGCACCTCTGCCAGGATGGGAGCGTGCCCAGAACTCTTCTCTGCACCTGACCGGCTGCCTGTGGAAGGGAGTGTGAGGAACGCACCGTTTCCTTTTGCACTGCAGCCAGCCTTCTTCCCATGCAGTAGTGGGGAAGGAAGTGCAACATCATGGTTCTGGTCCTTCTACATAGCTGGCTGCAATGGAAGGCTCATGTGATCGGGGGTTATTGACATATTTTTTCAGTCAATGATATACCCCATGATCATGCTAGCTTGTGACGCGAAAAGGGCAAGACCACAATGACATAATGCAGAGGCATTTTTGTGGTCATATTCCTCTCATGTCCCCATGCCGGGACACCGCTGTCCTGTGGAAAGGACCAGAGTGAGCCCTCGGTGTTTTAAAACTAATTTGTTGTTATTACTCACAATGAAAAAGGAACTCATTGTTTTATTCCTTGTGTTGTTCATTACTTTTATTTCATTTTTAGGGGGCACTTTTGGATTGATAAGAGGGTGGCATGAAGCTCCAAAACTTCCTGTCAAAATGCCTCTAAAATAACCTTTAAGGGTAACTTTAAAAAGTAATTTCTAGGGCTGTAGCTGTATTAGTCTGCTGTACCAAAAGCAGCAACAAGTCTTGTGACATCTTAATGACTGCAAATTTTTCTGAAATAAAACTTGCTAGTTGTTACAAGAATCTGTTGTTTTCCAAAAATGTTACTCTTTACACCAGCGAAGTTATTTCCACTCATTATGTCGTTGTTGAAGTCTAACTGCATTATATTCTCATTATGAAAAAGTAAATGTACTTATGATATGTAACTCTGATTACTTGTGACTTCTTAGTTCTAGCTCTGGTTCCAGAACTCACACTCTTGCTTCCCTGGAACCATTCAGCATCTGCACCCTTCTGTGGCCACCCCTAGTTTTGCAGCTGGTGTCAAGGATACCACAGAAATCCTAGCAATTCTGCTACAAACAAGGTGCATGGTGCACACATTCTCTGTTTCCAGCTCACAACAACCTGATGCTACAGAGAAACAGGGTATGTGAGGGGGGTGGAGATGTAGTTCTTCTCAAAGGAAGTAACAAGAATTTTAGCAATCTTCTTCTTGTGAGAAAGTCTACAAAAAGACACAGTTTTTCAAAGACTATTCACAGATCATGAGTTATTCTGGGCAAAATTTGCACATGTTAATTTGTTATAGAAAACAGCATTTTCAGTATAGAAATATTTCTGTGCAGAACATGCTTCTTTCTCATAGAAAATGCTAACTTTTCTCCACATAATAACCACATGCAGATTTTTCATACAGTAAGTCCCAAAATGTAAAGATTCTCGTCAACTCAGGATTCCTGTCCTTATGGTTTCTCAACACTGAAGAACATGTTTTTCAAGAATTATAAAAATATGTT